>ML677349.1:60745335-61356563 GCA_007922305.1 Dermatemys mawii
GGCGCGGCAGAGCTGTCTGTCTGTCACCTAGCAGAGCAGCTAGCGGATCAACGGGCAGAGCGGTTCGTAGGACAGCCAGTGGAGCGGAGCAGAGCCGATTGCGGTGAGAGCTGCAGCGGAACCTCACGGAGAGGCGGTGCAGTCGGCCTCGGACCACGTAAGGTGCCCCGTGCCCTACCCTCCATCTCCACCCAGGCTGGAGGTAAGACTCTGCCAATTGACTTTTGAACTCTGCACGGACCAAGGACAGAGACTCTTGGGCTGTTGGACTTTTGGGACTATTGAGTGACTTTTTGGGGTTGTGGAACTCAAGAGCCAAAGGGAAGGCCACGGCCTATTTGCTGGGAGGGGGGCTTCTGGTTCATGGTTTGGTTTATTAACCTTGTTTGTGGTGTTTCCCCAATATAATGCCACATTGTTTCTCCCTGTTATTAAAAGGCTTTGGTACACTCAGACTCTGTGCTTGCGAGAGGGGAAGTATTGTCTCTTACAGATGCCCAGAGGGGTGGTATATGGTTGTCCCAGGTCACTGGGTGGGGGCTCGAGCCGGTTTTTGTATTGTGCTATTGGAATGGAACCCCTGGATACTGAACCCGGCCCTTGTTGCTGCCAACTCTGATGGGCAGAAGGGTTACATTCATTTTAGATGTACAGTGTTTAAAGCATCTCTGCTGTGCTGAGGTGTGCAGAGTAAGCCAATTAAACTGAAGGAAGATGCATTTAGGTTTGTATCAAAACAGCTATACCACCTTCAACTGTGAGTAACATTCCTCCATTATCTCTCTCACACACAAAAAGCATTCCTACTACAACACCTGTCCCTGTTGCCCTACCAACAGCTGCAGATATAATTACAGCTGAATGAGTAATAGATTAACAAGCAACTGGAGTACTTTCCATAGACCTCGCAGCTCTCATCATACCAGTGTGCAGGACTGGGTATGATCAAAGTACAGTAGTGAGTGATTATCTCTGTCCCCGTTTCCAACTAATGATCATTCACTGGCTTTGAGATGAGACTGGCTGAACTATTCTCCCTGTTATGCCGGGAGGTCTAGTGGAGTGGTACTACTGCCGTTGAAGATTGTGTGTGTTTGGAGTGACTCATTAGGTATGCGTCACAAATTATATACTGGCAAAACTGCCTATGTTCTTTGGGGGTGAGCAATCAAAAGTCAAGTGCACTATGTCCACACCACAGTCAGTCAGAGAGAGTCACCCAGGTGAGCGCTGCCTTCAGTTTCAGTCTCGCAAAGAGTGAGTCCGCAGCTGGATTGAAATCAGCGCTGCTGCTACCACCAGGAATGCTACAAACTCCTTCAGAGAGATGAGTTTTAGCACTAAGGGGGCTGCAGTCAAAGTCAGAAAAATTAATGATGGGGCTCAAGCCCTAACGTCCAAATATGCTCAGTCTTTGTAGCAATAGGGAGGGGATTTGAAATTCAACCCTGGATCTAAGCTTTGTAACTGTGCCTTTCTTTGTAATGAGTGAATACTTAAAATTTGATTTGTTCGGAATCTATATCTTCATCTGAATTGGGTCCATATGTTATATATACTAGTGATGGGTGAACCTCAGAAATGCTTATTTGAATGACTCCAATCTTAGGCATGGAAAATTCAGTTGGAAATCTCAAGAGAACAGGTTTTCTTATATAGTTTCTGACACTTTTTGCATCCAGATGGGCTATGAATTTGAAGCAGAGGGTCGGTCAAAAATAAAATAGACTAAATAGTTACTTGGCTATTAACACTAAGAGACTGAAATTTTGTCCCCATTGAAGGCAAAGGGAGTTCAGCTAGTGACGTCAGTGGGGACAGGATTTCACTGATAGAACATTTCAAAAGGCAAAGATTATGACAACTAAGCAAATTGATGCAAACTTAAAACCTTTCCTGGTCTTAAGATTGTTGATAGCATTATTATTAATTATAATTACTAGTGGCCTGATTGGAACCAGGGCTCTTACAGCAACTAGCATGACAGAGATTAGTACTCTCACTAAGGAGCATACAATCTAAATATACAAGACAGCCAAACGGTTGGTGGGGAAACAGAGGCACAGAGAAGTGAGGTGAAGTGACTTGCCCATGGTCACACAGTGAGTCAGTGGCAGAAACTGGAATAGAACCCAAGTCTACTGGGTTCCAGTCCGGTGCCCTAGTCATTGAATAAAATATCTCCCCTGACATGGGAAGAGTGTTCAGACAATCCACCATTATATGAATTATCCTGATTTCTCCCCTCTCTGCCCCACTCCACTTCTTCCCTCCACAGATAAGTAACACTCTGGCTGTGGAACGGCCCCACTCCTTTCCCTTGACCTGGGTGCCTCTTATACTCCTGGAGTTCCTCAGAGCTCAGCCCAGTTACTCATGCTGGGTGCTTGGGGAGAGGATTTGTCCCTATATGAATATAATGTAAAATGGAACAGAATGTAAAAATGCTTTCAGACATGCTTCGAAAAGGAAGATTTTCTTTTTCATTTTCTCTTTTAAATGTTTGATGACCGCAGAAGAAGCTTCACACAGAGTGAAGAGCTTTGAAAGTGGGAATCTCTATCCTGTGCTCCGAAGCACATTCTGTTTTAATGGACATTCAAAGTGTGTTTTTGTGATAAAATGATTTATGGGCACAATGGTGGTAGTGTATTGCACTGCTCCAGCTGGGATTCAGGCTCTCTGACTATCAGAGGTGCCTGTGGAGGAATTACACTGTAACCAGTCTTTATTTAGCCATTTTTTCTGCTTTTAGTTTAATTTTTATTTATTAGAGATGGACCAGGGCAAATCGCTGGCTCTGAATGTTCCTGAATTTTGGAAGGATTCTGATTCAGAACCTAGATCCAATGGCAAATTTCATGGCTAATCCTCTATCATACAATCAAAACCTCAGATTCATTGATTTTTAAGGCCCAAGGGAACCATGACAGCATCTAGTCTTAGGCCTTGTCTGCACTAACGGGAGAGGGTCGACCTAAGATACGCAACTTCAGCTACGTGAATAACGTAGCTGAAGTTGACACATCTTAGGTCGACTTACATGCCATCCTCACAGTGACAGCAGCTGGTGGCGGGCTCTCCTGTCAACTCCAGCTTGCACCTTTTGGCAAGCTGGAGTTCTGGAGTCGACTTTGGGGACCGATTTATCGTGTCCTGACGAGACGCGACAAAACAAGCAATAATAGATCAATCTCTACCCCTCAATCCAGACGGTAGTGTAGGTAAGGCCCTATCTTGCTGTATAATGCAGGCCAGAGGATTTCATCCTGTTACTCCTGAACACAGATTTGGAGCGGAGCCCAGAGCAGGAGCTCGGAGCAGTGGAGCTGCAAGTTTTTGCCTGGAGCTGAAGCGGAGCCAGAGCACCGCTCCAAAGCCCTGCTCCTGAACAACAGTAAATAAAATAAGGGGCTAAGGAAAGTATAAAATTTGGATCTGAATCTTCTGGCTTGAGCTCATCTCTAACTCAAATGGAAATAGAAAAAAATAAAATGGAGGAGTTTGGAAATTATATAGCAAGTAGCTTACCTTGTGTAAATAAACAAGAAAAAGTTACAAGCTAGATTAATTTAATACATAAAGACTCCTACTTATATCCAGTTTATGTTCATTGCAATTTAAATAATATATTTATAAAGCTCTAATAACAAAAATCAAATCTTTAAACCTTCTGTCTTCTCTATGGAATAGTATATAATTCTCTTGAGGCTTGAAAATTTACATCACTGGTTTCCAGTGTCTCTGCACAGACTTTTTAGCTACTACACAAAATCTCTCCGGGAACTTTTTATCAGGATTTCTGAGAGACTCTGTGAGATTTGGAACATCCACTAGGAAGATTCTTGGGCTTCCTGCTTAAAACCATATTTAGTTTCCTGGCAGTCTCTTTCCAGAACCTTTCAGTGTGGGGAACAATGCCATAAATTTGCTGGAATTACAGGACTAGAAAAGGATATGCCTAGCACATCAAGCCACTTATCCCTGTATTCTGTTCAGGGATCTAGTATCTTTTGACCATTATTGAGAGTATCACAAAATAGTCTCACATTTTGTATCAGGAGCTCCTTCTTCAATAGGCAACGTATTAATATCTGACAATAGTTGGTGGTGAAAACTGCTACTTCACATGAGGCAAACCTGTTAGCAGCAGTGGTATTAGACGCTGTCAGAGACCGGATATTAGAAAATATGGGCCACCAGACTAGATGTGTCCATGTGTTGCCATTCCTGTGTTGCTAATTGTTACAGATAGAAGTAACAGTTCGTTAACTGGCAGAAATTGGCTTCATGAAATAAAAAATATAAAATAAAGTTGGATTGGTGCACAGTGCCCTGTGTGTTAAATTAAAAATAGATATAAATCTGTCTTTGTTCCAGATATGGTTTTATGCTCCTTGTCAATCAGAGACAGCAGACAGAGAATTTCCTTCTCTGTATGCTGAAAGGCTATAGCCCTTCAATGTTATGAGTATTATTACAGGCAGGCTATTAGTGATGGATGTATATATACAGTATAAGGTACAGTAGATGGCCCCAGACTGAGTACAGAGCTAGAATTCAATAGAAAGCCTCTACTGGTTTCATAAACTGCGAGCACATAACTTGAGTGGCTTATAAGTGACAGCAAAGCCTCCTGGGTGATTTTGGTCATGTATTCACTCTACTGCAGCATGTTCAGTAGCTATTTATGCTCATTTGCAAAGTAAGGCGCTCTCACCAGTTTTTACCTTTTAACTTCCCCCTGGAATGACATCCATTAGAGGATAATATTGTCACTACGCATTGTGACAGAGTGTTGGGCAACAGCAGCTGTACCAGCACTCTGACCACTGGCTCACCAATTAGATCACCCCTGAATAAACCTGAGGGACAAAGCTGGGCTAACTTAAAGATTGGGATGGGCTAAGGAGACTCCTGAAAGGCTAATTAGTCCATTAGCCCAGAAAGTAGAAAAGGCACAGGATGGAAGTGTTTGGGGGAGGGGCTGGGAGTCAGAAGAGATCTCTTGGGTGGAAGATTCCTTCTGTCTGCCCCATCCTTTGCTGAGCGAGCTAAGGACTATATGCTTGCAAAGACAGAGCTGCAAAAGTTTATAAAGGTGGGGGAAAGGGGAGGGGTTTCCAAATAAATTGCACAAGGTGTTTGAAGAAATGATGGTCTCCAAGCAGTTTGTATCTAAAAAAGAGACAGGAGCAGAATGCTGTCCTGTCGCATTACGAAGCATGAGAAGAGATAATAATATCACTACTTGTCTACTGTCTGTGCACTAAGAGCACTTATTTAGCACGTTCCATGCAAAAATCTCAAAACCCTTTGTGAATATGATGCAATTAAACCTCTGAGGCAGGTAAATATTACTATTAGGTACACCTAATAAGACTGAGGATCAGAGTGGCTAAGGCAAACCTTTCAGTGGGAACAGGGTCAAGTTCTAAGTGACTTGCCCATACGCTGATATTTGTAGAATAGAACACAGGTTCCCTGGCTCAGCCCAGTGCCTGGCTTAACCACTAGATCTCCTTCCTCTCTGACAGATGAGATCTTATCTACCGTACCATATGATTGTGTGTAAAATTATATATATAACCTCCTATCAAGAAAATGATGTTTTTATCTTCTGATAAGCTATAAACTGGTAAATTTACAACATATTAAAACAGAGTGAGAGAGAACTGCTACTTTTTCCTAGCTAATCAATATATTCATTTTTCAGCTACTGTTGTTTCAGATATTGATGGTCAAGCTATTGTTTAGGTTTCCTGAGAAGACTTTATTTTTAGCTGAGAGTGGCAGTTTTCCATGTGGAAGCTTTCCCTGCTTTACATCATGCAATAAAAGCTATTTGTTGGTATTACGCTTTCCACTTTCACTTCCATTTTTTCCTCAACTGACTTTTTAGCATACAAAAATCTGTTTTCTTATTGAATTGGCATGTTGCCTACAGAAGAAAGAAAAGTGACTTGGCATAACTTGCCTTGTAGCATCATGGACTGTATCTCCCATTGTTGCACTAAGAGGTGCCCTATTGTCGTTCTGCGGTGCATTGTGTGCAGGTTCTAGCTACTGCCAATCAGGGCCAGAGATCTGGGTGAGTACTGTGAACAGTTATGTCTCACATTCAGTGAGCAAATCCTGGATGGCATCTGGGCTATAAAAGCAGATAGAGTGGTTACCAGCGCTGAGTACAACAGGTGCTTGTTGCCGACGTTCAGAGACAAACAAAGATGCCTTTGAATTGGCTTCCGGGGAAGTATTTTTCTTCATATCCACATAATGCATATGTTTTGCTGCTCTTCTCTTGAGGTTTTTGAGAATGGTGCTTCCTCAGAGGTCGATTTAGGGCAGCGGTGTCCTATCCGTTCGCCACTAGCCACATGTGGCTAATAGGTTATTGAATTGTGGCTAATGCATGTGGCTTTTTTATAATGTGGCTAATAAGAAAAATTCAAAACCACAAGTGTGGCTAGTGGTGTGGCTAGCATCCAATTTCTATTGGACACCGCTGATTTAAGGAATGTCTACATTGCCCATAGTTTGCTCTAATGTAGTCCTAAAGAATAAGGGTCCTTTAAGTTTATGCCCATCCACTCAGGGCAGCTACAGAGCAGTACTTTGGTGTGCACTGCTATTTATACCCTCATAGTCTGAACCACAGGGCAGTGCAGCCGGGCCCTTACACCGGTACTCCTGACTTCAATCGCAATTGGATGTAGCCTGAACAAAACCAAGAGTGAAATCCTGGCCCCACTGAAGTCAAAGCCAAAACTTCCATTGGCTGTATCAGACTGAGAATATCTGATTTTTTTTGGTTCACTGGCCGTTCCAAAAAAAAATAAAAATAAAAAATTGAAAAACACTTTGTTTGGATCCATCCAAAACCAAATTTTCTTGGAATTTTTGGCTAATCAAAAAAAGTTAGGAAAATTTCCCTTTGGGTCAAATGAAGCATTTTGTTTAGTTTCTGGGGATACTTTTAAATAAAAGCAAAGAAAATGAAGGGCTCGAGAGGGGTGATAATGGTTCCTCTTTTTATAACCTTTATCCCAGGGAGTAGGGCACTCACCTGGATGTGGGAGAGCCACGTTCAAATCCCTGCTTTGGAGTAATGGATTCTCAAAACAATTTCACTCAATTCCAGCCAGGATTTCACCTCAGATTCCAACTGACCAAGCCTGTGGCACATAAACACTTTGTGAGAGTGGAAGAATCAATGGCATCCCTAGGCACTGTGGATTCATGGTGTGTTTCAGTGTCTGACTTGGGACCATATGTTTTCTACTGCAGGCTTTGTGCTATGTTCTCTGCCATTCCATGGCTGCCAAGTTTGTGACAGGCCTGACCTCCTAGCACTGAATTGCGATTCAGAATACAAACTTTTATTTAAAAATATATTCCCACCAATAGGGTTAGGAAGAAAATATTAAAAATATGAGCCAAGTATAAACAAGTGCAGTAGTGTCTGTGTCTTTAGACAGGCTGAAACCATAGCTGAAAGAGGTTAACTATGAAACCTGAGGATGACAGTTGAAATGTCAATACTGTTAATTATTTAGCTGCTGATCATTGCAATGTAATCTAACTAACATGCTCAGTCCTCAATCCCAACCCCTCTCCCAGGCCCCAGCAGTTGCTAAAAGCCCCAAGTATCCCCATGTAGCTGTCAAAATTTCCAGCCTCCAGCCAGACAACTTCTGTGATGCAGTTATGCTTGGTCAATAGCAACCACTGTGGCCTACTGAAAGTGTAGAGGCAGGTTAATATCTTTTTCTGGAGTCGGGACATGTTTCCTCGGGGCAATGGCAACCTCTTGGGGGGGACCAGTATTTTGCCTCATATGAGGAAATATTCAAGAAGATCCCTTGGTGCTCCCTCACACTGTCACCAACCTAAATGTGTGAGCATCCCCTGGGATGCAGTCTTCACTGGAGGAACGCTGCAAAAAGTAGAGCCTCTCTAAACAGAATGTGCTCTCTGTATAATATGGCTGCATATTTATTCTTTTTAGTTTGTGTTACTGTAGCACCTAGGAGCCCTGGTCATGGACCTCATTGTGCGAGGTGCTGCACAGACACAGAAAAAAGGGATGGTCCCTGCCTCAGGGGGTTTACTCTCTACATATAAGTACAAGGAAGCTAGGAGACAGTATTGGTCGGCATGATAAGCAGTGGCCTCAGCACACCACTTGCCTAACCGTTGCCAAGTTTTTTGTTGGTGTCCTGGTAAAAGAGAGTTGTGAGGTGGGCTCTGGAGGTGGATAATGAGGTATTTTTGCAGACTTTTGAAGGGGGGAGCTCCTCTCAAGCGTGAGGGGCAGCATGGGAAAAGTGCTTGTTTGAAAATGTAATAAGTTGGCAATGGAGGCTGTCATGATGGGCTGACCAGAGGCAGGCATCAAGAACACAATAGTTTATTTACTATTTATTTGAGTTTCTCATTTTCTCTCCCTGTCTACATGATGCGATTAAATCCCACTGCTAAGAATCTGTGGTGAGTTATGTACCAAAGAAAATGTTTTTCTGTTTACCTGACAATTTTCTCTCTCCTAGTAGGAAGGTCCCTAGCATGGATTTTTAAACCGCCGTAAAGTTGTGGTCAGGATAGGACTCTAGGCCAGCGGTGCTCCCTACTCCTAACACAGTGTGCACACACGGGAGTAAGACTGGAGACTACTCCTTCCTGAGGTTTTATTGTTTACTTATAAAATAAACACTCATTGCCTGAGCTTGATTGTTCCCCTAAAGGACTCCTCTGTCCCTGTGCCTTAGTTCCCTCTGCAACTCTCAACCCTTCTGTATTTCAGAGCTGGAGCAATAAGCACTACCTCATCTGGCTGCTAGGGTGCATCAGCAGAATGGCTCTGCAGTTCCATGTCGTGGACTTAGTACCTGACATGGAAAGTGCCTGAAGCATGAGATTTGACTATTGTTACTTTAGCATATAACTACAAATGTTATTGATGGTCATCAAACCATTCAACCAGAGCGTTATATTCAATGACCTCCCGATGGAGAGAATTCCACCAGCCACGAGAAACTGTATTTCCTTTGATTAGATCACAGTGTACCGGCTATTAATTTCATGGCTCTACTAGTGCGGCGTCTCATGTCACTAATACTCCCACAGTACTTTCTGAGAAGTACATGCCAGTTTATGTGCACTTGGTACTTTTGTTCAGACCCACAGTAATTAGCAAGCTCACGGGCAGCACAAATATTCGGTCTGCCACTTTTCGTATACTGCTCCAGAGGGGAAAAAAAATTCCTGCCATACATCATTCTTCCCAAAATGAAAAGATTAAATGATATTAATTAATTAATTTAACTGCACAGCCCATTAGAAGTAAATGCATACTCTTAGAGCTCCTTGATTTGAGAATAAATGCCTCATTAATATTGGATATATTAGCCTGGGAGCCCAAGCAAAGTCAGATAGAATAATGACTTGTATTACAATGAGCCCAACAGACCCACGCAGGGATGCCTTCTCCAGTCCCTCAATCTGCATTCAGATACAGATGTTTCTCTTAGAACGCCATCTGTGAAGTTTCGTATGTGCGGGTCTCAGCTCTTCAGCATGACTGTGGTGGAATTCCCCAGGGTCTTAAGACTTTTGGACATGGAGAGCAACTGCAGTGGGGTTGAACAGGAGCCAGGCCCCAGCCCTGCTGACCATCAGTTGCCACCCCCTGCATTAGAATGTTCTAGTCCATTTCCTTCTTGACCTTGGTTGCCGCCTGCAAGAGGCGGCACCTCTTCAGCCCCCAGCGCTCTTACTTTCCAGCAATACCTTCCTGGTACCCTATCATGCCTTATGCCCACCTTTCAGCCACAGTACCAGTGACTATACTTTTTTGAGGCTTTGGCCTTGGAAGCTGCAGCACATTTCTGTGGTGCTCTGGCACCACTTATGTTGGGGCTTCAGCACCCACCTTGGCATTTCTCTTGTTGATATCCTTAGCATGTTAGGATGGCAGCTGCCACTGCTGCAAGGGAGTCATGAGGTTCACGGTTGGGTCCAATAAGAGCATTGAGGATGACAGGCCAGTGGAGGGAACATAAAGCAATTTGACATATGATGAAAGAGAGATCCTCTTCCTGGAGTTAATCCCCTCCCCCCACCCCGCACCAACCCACATCATAACATTCTGCAGGTTCCCCGCTCCAGAGCAGAGGACACCTCTGTAGCCCCAAAATAGCAGCTATGGGGCCAAATCCTCAACAAAGCCAATGCAGGTGAGACATTTTTATAAAAGATGTCCCCTGTGGCACAGAGATGAACAGAAGAAGTCACAACCTTGGGCAGCCCTGTAAGAAAGGGGAAGTCAACAGGAGAGAGTTCCTGTATTCAGGATAACTCACTCTTACAGGGCATCCCCATTCACACTACACTGTGGACTGGGAATACAGACACCTTTTCACAGGCCATCCAGAGAGCAACTATCCTTCCTTCACCATCTCATTCTCTACAAGCACACTGTACAGATAGTCCCACACACCAGAAATCCCTTTTAAAGGTACCCTTGTTATATCTGACTTTTTCAACATGCACAATGCTCTCTGTGAAATGCTGGATTGCTCCCCTCTAAAAAGGCTGAGTGTCCTCATGTTCTACTTCTCCTACCCCGTCCTGCTTATTGTTACTGCCCTAAGGCCAACACACCCATTATACCACCCTTGTTCCTTGTTGGTAAGCTGTCTGTAAAGGAGTGATATCTGTTAATCATCTCAGACTGGCTTCTATGTCCTACTTTTACAGGTACATCTCCTGGTGCATCTGGCCAGGAACTCACCCACAAGTGAATGATCCACCCACGGCTGCTCCTCTTCTTCTAGAATTGAGATGTCAGTAGAGGATGAGAACACCAACACATTGGTATTGGACTAGTGGATGCACTAACTGTCTTTAATAGCCCCATGCCAAATCACACAGACAAGTTGGAGGAATACTATCCAGATTCACCCTCCACATTTCTCAGGCAGAGCATCTCTCCCTTCCCCAAGGGGGCTGAGGATGCATGTGGATCAGATCTCCTCCTCGGCCCAGCTCAGCTGCTACACACTATTCAGCGTCCATGACCAGGGCAGCACAGAAGATGAGGCTGCATGGAGGAAGAGGCTCATCTCATGAAATATATTTATTATGTATCATGAAATGTCATGGGGACATTTAGCTCACTATCATTAGTAAGTGGGAAGGTCATGCAGATAAAACCTAGGGACATCTAGGTCTCTCTGAGTCACACATGGCATTAACCTGTGCTTTCCTGGATGAAATGTTGCAACTTGAAGTCTTCAGTGGGAACATCACAAAGGATGGAAACGTCGGATGACTCCACGCTCAGTGGTTCCACTCTCATTCAGGAAGAGATGGTTTGCTTAATAGATGAGTATGTAGCCAGGAAATCTGGCTGCTGCAGTTGCAGATGATGGTCTCATAAATAAACACATGGAATATATGTGCTATTTATATCTGCGAGCAGCAGTGTCCACCAGAGTGTGTCTCCGGGGTAGGTATGCGTCATCAGCTAGCAGTGGTGGAGAGTGGAATCCCTGTGAGCTTTAGAAGTGCCTATTTGTCTCCATGGGGAAGGCTGTATATTGTGTAACCCTCCTCCATGGCATTTAGGAAGTCTTCCAAGAGATATGAGGCAGCAGAGGGAGCTGATGCCAGCGTGTGTCCCCAGTGATCTTTGGAAAGGGTCTCTGGATGAGCATGCCTAGATTGGTGGTGACCCTGAAGGGGACTTAGAGGGCATGGTTCTTGTGTTTCACTGTCTCAAGGTCCCTCCTGTGCTCAACACATAAATACTTGATGGCCGGGCTGGAAACCCGTCACTGGGCCCTGCAAACATGCAGCCTGAGCTCCTCTACTGGCCAGTTAAACTGGATGCGTTTATATTAACTCTCTCCAGGCCAGCACAGCTGCATTAAGTCAAGCACACCCAGCTCCCGCTGCACATATGTTGCTTAATTAAACTTTCCTATTCAGGTTGGCCAGTGACTGGGTCCTGCTGTACGGGCACTGCTTTATTAACCCTCTTGTGCACCCCCTCTGAGGACTCCCTGCTACCCCTCTCCCAGCTGGCTCCCCTGTAGGGGCACTGCCCGCAGCTCCCCTTCCTTGTGGCAGGTCTCAAGGCTGTGGCTGAGAGAGTCCTGTGGGCAGACCAGAGGCGATATGCGTTGCTGATCCCAGAGGGGAACATTGGGCAGGCGCCCAGAAGCCAGGAGGAGGAGCACTGGCAGCCCCACGGCCCACTCAGGTTTGGCCCAGCGCTTCTGCCTCATGACAAAGGGGTGATCAGATTCCACCTGAGCAGCACTGCAATCCGGGCACTGGCTCTCAGTGTCACTCGCTCCACTATGACCAGGGACAGCCGGGCCAAATTTAAGTGAGTGGCATCATGATCTGGTGCCTGGGATCGCTGTGCCACTCAGGTGGGGACCTCATAAATTTGGGCCCTAGGCAAGTGCCTAGTTAATCTGGCCTTGCTTGATGGGCTGTGAAGTGAGTCTGTCCCATGGTTTACCTGCATCTTAATGAGGTCAAACGAGGCCTTCTTGGGCTCCTAGACCCTGTAAAGCGAGTATGTAAAAGGCTCCTCTGTCTCTGAGCGGTGTGAAATTGCTGCCACCGCCGTGCCTTCTCCTTCACTTGCCTCAGAATGTACTGTCCCATCACGTGCTGCGCTGCAGCCAATGGCTGGTGCAGCCTCCTCCAGCCAGAAATGCCAAACTCAGGAGGTACCTCTCATCAGACTCCTCATCCTTCCCTCAGCCTGTTCCCTGATAGTCTCTAGTCTCCCCTCTTCTCCCTTCACCCTAGCCCCAAAGTCCTCATCAATTACTTCCTCTTTCTCTCTGTTACATCGCTCTGGGGGCTTCTCTTCATTACCGCTGCATATCGGCTCAGCTGCATCAATGCAGCAGCACCAGTGTAGCACATCTGGTGAAGACATGCTATGTCAGCGGAAGAGCATTCTCCCGTTGATGTAAAAACTCTCCACCTCAACAAGAGGCAAAAGTTGTGTTGGCAGGAGATGCTTTCCCATTGACATAGCGTGTTGTAGGTTGCACTTTATGTCGGTGTACCTTACATCTCTTGGGGTGTGTTTTTTTCATACCCCTGAGTGATGTATGTGACATCGATTTACGCTGTAGTGTAGATAAGCCCTATGTGTATCTATCTCTCTTCACCATAGAGAGACAAGGTGGGAGAGGTAATATCTGTTATTGGACTACCTTCTGTAGGTAAGAGAGACACCCATACTCTTCTGTGAGTGAGAGCACACGTTCAGGAGGTGGGCAAAGAAGATGGGTGGGGTTGTAGTTAATTTAAAAGAAGTTAGCAGTTGGATTCCCAGGTGTACAGTGTACAGCGCAATCAATGAGTAGCTGGCACCTGTGTAGCTTTATCTGACTAGATTTCAAATTGATTGCATTACTTTAAATTCTGGGGAGTAGTTTCTCTAGCACCCAATTGGCAGGGCTAACCACAAGAGCGCAGAGAATGCTCTCCCTAGTCTCTGCAGTTGCTCAGTCTCACTTTCTCACACGCATTCACGTCAGTTCTCAGGCACATTCTCCCTGAGCACTGCCAGTACGTTCCACATGATTCGACTTTATATAAAACTTTCACAATAATGCTTTTAATAAGGAATCATTATTCACTGCAGGTAGACTGTCCCCATATGAATATTAACTGGTAAAATGTCCTCCTTGAATCTGACTCACTTAACACAGCTAAATTCCTATTGGGTGTAATGTAAAAATCTCATTAGAAAATAGCATTACTCCTGTGTAACATTTTCCCCTATTCATCAGTTGTTTTCTGCAATGTGTAGGTACTGTATAATCCAATTACATTCTGAGTGATCATATAGTTAGGCATTAATAGGTACATAGAGTCGTCAGGAACCTAGCCACTCATTCATACACAGAGACTTTTCACCGTAGGGATGGAAAGCAATACTGTGTAAAAGAGAATGCATAGAAGACCAGTACTAAGTCAAGTGTAAGTTTCCATCCATGTAAAGAGGAATATAGCTAGGAGTGATTTCTGAATTTACATTTTAAACTGAGAGATACATTTCCATGTTGGTGGTGATAAATGAGAACATAAGACTTTCACTGGAGATGTATTCAAATGTCTTACACTTTCTTATCAAAGCCTCTTTTCTCTATGGCATAGGGTAATGTCCATCAGCTTCTACATTCTGTACAGTGTCAGAAAATTATATGATCAGACATCCAACAACTAGAGTACAGTCTGGTTCCTCCTCAGTCTGACTGTCTAGCAGTCTCAATCTTTTTTGGCTGCCAGAGACAGATTAATGAGTGCTTCTTGCTCTGTATAAAATGTTAAGCCTAAGAAAGCAAAAGCATTATTTTAATGTAGTACTGCATATAACTCATGTTTGTTTTTAATACAACTACAACATGACTGGGAAAGTGGTTATTATAGTTAGTGGAGTGTGAAATGATCATAACACTAAATGAAAGCATGCCAAGAAACCCAGAAGGTTGTTTTGGGGGTTCCTTTTGGATTACAGCCCAAAATTGAAATAACCTATCAGTTTATTCATAGGCTTTTCTATACTGCTCACCACTGCACTTCACAAACATGAATGAGTTTAGCCCCACAACAGTCTAGGAGGGAAGAAGATATTTATTACAGCCATCTTACAGATGAGGAACTGAGGAACAGAGAGACTAAGAGCCAGACTTCCAGTAGTATTTATTACCTAAAGATACAAATTGGCTCCTTATGGGATTTTCAAAAGCACGTAAGCATCGAAGTCCCACTGCTTTTGGTGCAATCAGCAGCAGAGGTGGGAATTTAACCCAACTCTGAGTTCTATCCGAGTGTCTTAATTACATGACTATCCTTAACCAGTGCCTTAATTACGGTCTTTTAGAGTGACTCTGCACTAATTTATTGTTTTGTCTTGAATTCATGCCCCATTTGCAGCTGCAGTGGAGTTTTGCTGTGCGGTTTTGTTTTAGCTGAAACTCTGGGGTGCAAACCCACACAGACTGAAAGGAAAGAACATTTTTACCCAGACCCCTGGAAAGCAAAACTTCTGAATTTCACACCGTTCTCAGCAGGGTATATACATCAGGTGCTGAGCGAAGGGCCATATCTCTGATTAGCACTGGGGAGCTCTGCATGCCAGCCTTACTGCCCTTTTGCATTGACCTGAATGTTACAAAACAGGGACTGACCAGTAAACTTTGATTCAGAATTTCCTGCATCAGTAATAAAAATGAAAAACACCAGGTTGGTGTGGGACAGGTGGATTCAGGTCTAAAACGAGAGATGGTTGAGAAGCCTCCTTGTCCTCACCTGTTCAGAAAGTCCGCAGCCAGGATAAGTGTCTTTGTGGGTATGACTCCAGACAAACATGTGGAAAGCAGAGCGACAGGCAAGTGAAGGTCCAGTGTCATTAGTTACTTTCCAAAGCATACAGGGATGTCTGCATCACAGGTGCTACAGCATCACAGCTGCAGCTATTCTGCTGTAGCACCATAGTGCAGATGCTTTTTACCTTGATGGAAGGAGTTCTTCTGTCAATGTAGCTAATCCACGTCTCTGAGCAGCGGTAGATATGTCAATGGAAGAATTCTTCTATTGACCCAGATACATATACCCTAAGAGCTTAATTATGGGAATCAGGGATATGAATTTTTGACACCCCTGAACGACGTAGCTAGGTCAATCTAAATGTTAAGTGTAGACGAGTGCTAAAAAACAAATTAAACAACTTAAGCTCTGATTCAGAACATGAAAGTCAATGGCAGTCTTTCCACTGACCTCAACGAGCTTTGGATCAGGTCCCTAATAAATAATCCAGGGAAATTTGGTTGTGGTTACTGCTCTAATTTTTTCTTCCTGGAGGGGTTGAAGACTTTCTGCTAATTGCCAGATCACAGTTTTCATGTTTCACACTCTGCATGGGAACAACAGAGGGTGACTTGTGCGAGGTTTAGCAGTCATTCTCACACTCTTGCTGCCAACCGCTGCAGCCTCCCCCAGCAACACACAGATGACTCAGATCAATAGGCGGCCCTGTTATTTCTGAGCCTGAGCGCTTGGTAATGTTTCCTGCAGACAGCTACTTTGGGAATATTAAGCCTGAATGTTTTTGAATTCAAAGGGCCATGAGAGCAGGAGAATGAGTGAATAAACCAAGAAACTCAACAACACTAACATTTTGTAACACTTCTTTAAACACAGAGGGAGCTTTTGATACCACACATGGGGACAAAGGCTTTTATCATGTAGGTTACTTCGATGTTAATCTGAAAGTGTTTCCCTTGTTCTAGCATCCAGTTTCAGGGAAACAGGCTCATATTAGAGAGCTAGTAAAAATATTTTTAAGGTTCATCATTTTTCGACATCTCCAATCCAGCAGCGCTTTCCTTCCTATGAAGTACTGTACGCAGACAAATCCATTGCAATGGCCACTTCTGATCTCAGCCTAACCTAACAAATACACCTGGCGCACCTGTGCTGATGCAAAGCATCTTAGTAGAACGGTTGCAGTGACAGCTTGCAGTCAATGGGACTACCCATCTGTGGAGGGTGAGCAGGATTTGGGCAGATACACCTGGCGCACCTGTGCTGATGCAAAGCATCTTAGTAGAGCGGTTGCAGTGACAGCTTGCAGTCAATGGGACTACCCATCTGTGGAGGGTGAGCAGGATTTGGGCCCTGTGAGCATGGCATTTTCTTTCATTATGAAGCCCTAAGGAGTTGAGTGCTTGTATAAAATATTATTATTCAGCAACAGTGGTATAAACCACTATCACCTATAGTAATGATGCTGCAGTGGTTTAAGCCATTACAATTAACTAGTATGTTTTCACAGCAGTGCGTCCAGCCATTCAGCTTCGACTGAAAATTCCTACCCCTATGATTTTGAACGGAGGGTATTTCATGCATTGGATTGTTCTCTATCTGCTATAGCTACAGTGGATGGGAGGGGACTTTGCTTATGCTTTCTTGAAAATTAAATATTTTTGCTCTTCTATACCACCTTCCATCCAAAGATCTCACAGTACTTTACAAACTTGAACCAATTAATCCTTCAACCCCTTGTGGGCTTTGGTAGTCTGATACTTATTTGTTTAGGGTAAAAGTCAGTCGTAAGTGTTCTTTATCATTAATTTCCAAACTGTTTGAAGGTTTGAAGGTTGCCTCTTAAAATGGAAAGGTATGGCCTCTAATTAGAGGGTGTGTATATAAGCACTGGTGTAGTCTCACTGCTTTGTTTAGTAAGTTCAGAGCAGACATAGATGACATGGTTAAAACAGCAGTGTCAGTCTACGCTAGGTGGGACTGCATCAGCACAGTTCAGTGGTGGAGAATTTGAAGAATGTCTCGGAGGTCTCTGGAAGTCATGGATTCCATGACTTCCATGACATAAACGTAGCTTTACTCATGTAGTAACGTCACATCCCTCCCGCGACAATAGGAATATGAAATCATACACACACTAGGGTGATTTCATTGCAGAATCAAACTGGGCTGCAAGAGGGAACAAACTCTTCTAGTCATCCACCTGAACGTTCTCGGCTGAGAAGTGGCAGTCAAGAAAACTCAGCTCTTGCCTCTTCTCTTTCCTCCAACAACAGCTCTACGTACTTTTCTCTACTTCTGAGGCCTTCCTCTCTCCACAAAAAGTATCTTCCCCATCCCTCACCCTTCCCTAGACCTAGCACCAGAACAGGCCTTTTCTCCAAAGAGACAGAGAATCTCATGCTTTTGTCCCATCTTGTTGCTCCCCTGGTATGTCACTCTACCAACTCAGTGCTGGTTCTTTCTCCTGCTTCAAGACCCTGCAAGGGGAGGGGTAGCACACATCATGGTCTCAGGTGGGTCGGGAGGAAGAGTTCTGTCATGGGGGAAGCAAGTAAGGTCCATATAATCTCTTCTCTTAGGCCTGGTCTACGCTGGGGTGGGGGCGACCTAAGATATGCAACTTCAGCTACACAAAGTATCTTAGGCTGGCTTACCTCGGCTTCCTCATGGCGGCGAGTGGACAACTGCTGCTTCCCCATTGACTCCGCTTCCGCCTCTCATGGAGTTGGAGTACACGAGTTGATGGGGAGCGTGCTCAGGGATCGATTTATCGTGTCTACACTAGATACAATCAATCGATCCCCGATAGATCGATCACTACCCACCAATCCAACGGGTAGTATGGACATACCCTTAGTTACTAGAAACGTACTCTCCCTGTACCAGCTCCTCTTAGCAGCCTAGCTCCTATCCTAAAGAGTAAAGAGAGGATTTTAAGTGCAGAACACAGACACTGGGGAGAATGGGAAGAAAAGTTCATGTATAAATACGGACATTTAAAGTTTTCCCTCAATAAACTCTTGCATAGAATTTACTTGGGAATGTTACTGCTGGGAATGTTACTGCTTTGATCCATTCATTTAAAATTTGTCTATTTTATTTTCCTGCATCTGTATGCCACAGACCACACCCTTGTGGTGTTATTTTGCCCTCCAATACACATGAACAAAATAAATATTCATTTGCTCGTGTCTGATGTATGGGCTGGGTGCGGTGGGTTTTTTCCTGGTGGATTGGATTTCTGTCCCTGCATGCCTGACTGCACTCCTGTAAGAATATAATATTAATATAATTGCTTTAAATGAATCCTGTTGGGAGAGGCATTAGAGGACAATGTAGGATAGTGTAGTACCTGAAACTGCACATCAAGGCTGGCTGAACATAATAATAAGCTGTTCTGCAGACCGTGATTTGAAAGCTACATGAAAACAAAATCTGAGTTGGGGTTACTCTTCCATTTTTCTGCAGGTCACATTTTCCCTTATCGTGTTTTGCCCCTTTCTGTTTTCATTTTCTGCTGCCATGATGTTGCAGATTACAAAACAAAATTCCAAAGGCATTTTACTGTTTTCCAGATCAAAAGCGTTAGTGTGAACTACTGGTTCAAGCAGTGATCTGATTTATGATATAGTATGTGTAGTTTGTTCGTTGACTTAAATCTAAAGCAAGAAAAGAAACACTGAGGAATCTGCTCACCCATTCCTATAAAAGCTCATCTCTAGGAGAGCTTTGGCCTCAGTTGTTTTTCAGGCCTCTCATGTAATATAGTGTAGTATCTTTGACTGGATCAACGTCCCTTGGTGAGACAAATTTTTGAGCCACACAGACCTGAAGAAATGTGGCTCAGAAGCTTGTCTCTCACCAACAGCAGTTGGTCCAATAAAAGATATTACCCCCCCACCCCGCACACACACACACAGACACCTTATCTCTCTCACGTCATAGGCTGCCTGTTTGTTCCAAACCCAAAAGCATACACAGAGGCTTATCCAAAGCCCTCCGAAATCAATTGGGAGACTTTCCAATGACTCCCGTAGGCTTTGGGTCAGGCCCACAGTGGAAATCAAGAAATTCTGTTCTCCAATACTCCATCTCCAAAGGTTTGTTGAGATAGCTACTATATTTATAATCACTTCTATGGCATTTATCTTAGCAGCACGCATGCACTGGGCTTTGTTCCTAAAATTGTAGAGGGGACCAAATATGTTTTTTTACAATCTGGAACAAAAAGACAACCAAAGTAAGGGAAGTTTGTTTTTCATGGAGTGGGATGTAAAGAGGTTTTGGAAACTGGAGGTGGAGTCAGGGGTAAGGTTAAAGCAGTTCATCAGTAGGGCCTTGATACTTGGGCCCAGAGTATAAATAGGTCAACAGTAGTCACATGACAGGACTGTTTTCTTCCATATCTCTCACACCCACTGCACATTTTATCCTAGATACATCTGTTTAGCCATCTTTAGTTGTATCAGACTCTCTCTTTTTCTTGCAGCAAGACTATCTTGGGAAGCAAGTCTCAGGCTATCTCCAAGAACAATAACTGCTTGTAAGACATCCAGTGAAGTTAGAAGAGCTTGAGGCTGTGAGTAGCATAATCACTTTTTGTGCTTGCATGGTGTTTCATTTTCAAAATGATCTAAGTGTGATACAGTGAGTAGCAAGATTTTTTCAAATGTTTTTAGCTGGATTTTATTGCAAATACTAACTTTTGCCATCACAGACATTTTCTTGTGATCACTTAAAAACAAAAAACATGCATTTGATGGTCCAGATTCTTCCTCCAGTAATGCCATTGTAAATCTGGAGAAATTCCATTGATTTAAGTAGCGTTATTCTAGATATACATTGTTGTGCTAGCCCCATATGTGTTTTTCATTATTAGTCACGGAAAGATGCGTAAAGGAATATCAACTTAGAGTATGATTTTTTTTCTGAAAAGTTTGTACCAGCTGTTGTTACAAGTAACATCTAAGATGCCTAAAACTAAACCAGGTTTATGAAAAAGCATTACTTTTCTCTATTTTTTCAGTTGTTTACTTTGTGTGTACTTGATAGAACTGTCAGTCATTTTTCCTTGTCCGTCTGTGTAGATCTGAATGTTGTTTTTAAATCACACACATTGGCATGGGACTCGGGCAGGTATAGTACATAGAATATTTAATTATTTTTTAAATGTACTAGATTTCAAGTTGATGGTGTCTCTTTTAAACAAGAACTTTGATATTGTAATAAATTGGAATATACTTACAGTAGCAGGGAAAGTAATGTATGAACAGATTCTATAGGCTCTGTTATGGAAGCTACAGTCAAGCATTATAATAGACATTGGGTTAGACTTGGGGGAACAGAGAAGTCTGAGGAGCTGTGTAAGTAGACAATAGAATTCAGACACAAAATCAATTGACACCACAAGTGTCACGCTGTGATGCACCAGTATATAGGAGTTTGCATTGCAATGTGCTGTTATAATGACATACTGACAGTGTATATCACAGTGATATCAATGCAATCCAAATGTGAGGCCATCTGCCAATGGCAGACCTGAAGTGTCTGGCATCTGGAAATAAAAACATGCATCACATGCTTAGATGTGCCATAGTCACAAGAAATGTTTGCTGATGAGCAGCAGACTGCAAATTTGTAGGTATACAATTCAAGATTGCTCTGTTGCCATTTTTATTTAAAAAGAGTTTGGTTACAAAATGGGCTAAATAAGGAATCAGAATGGAAACACACAGGCCCTTAATCTCATTTACAATAAATTCCCATTTACGCTGCCTGGTCAGTTTTAAAGGGGCCTTAGTGTAAATGAAAATCAGGCCATTATATTTAAAATGCATTTTGTTACCTTTTACAGATGTGACTAGGGTGACCAGACAGCAAGTATGAAAAATTGGGACAGGGAATGCAGGGTAATAGGAGCCTATATAAGAAAAAGACCCAAATATCGGGACTGTCCCTATAAAACCGGGACATCTGGTCACCCTAGATGTGACAACAAGTCCATGTTTCATTATGACGGCAGAGTTCTTAGCCCAGACTGGGAAATGAAAATGTGAAAATCGTCCAGGTTAGCACGATATCCCTAATATACCGTGTTCCTCTAGACAGGGTGTACAAAAGCACAATTAACTCTAAACTCTATTCTGTGTTGCTGGTGCTTACCTTACATATTGTATATTGCTTTTTGCAGGAAACTAGTTCTTTTGTTTTATTAAGCTATGTTGTTAACAGGCCATAATGTAGTAAATTACACTTACTGGAGGGTGTTTTTGACATTCATCTAGGCAGGAATCATTTATGATCATCCAAATCACATAAAACTGGTGTGGGGGTAGGAATGTGCTTTGTATTTTTTTTCCCAGTTACTGCTATCTATCTGCAACATTGCCCACTGCAGTGTTATCAGTTCCCTCCGCGGTGGCTGCCCTCACTAACACACTCAGAAGGAGTCTGCGAGCAGGAAAGAGCAGGTTTGATTGCTGGGTCAGGTGACTAAAGTTAGGTCATTTGAATCAGCAGTCTGGGATTTGGTTTTGGTTTTTCCCCTCCCTTTCTCCTGCTGACTAATGGTCTTAATTATAGCTGTCAACAGCAACCACAGATTCTAGGGTATGCCTAAGTGTGTGCACTTGATGAGTTTGCTACCCACCAGCTTCGGTAATGCCCCAGTAAAGAAACGCCTGGATACGGTGTTCTGCATGGCTTACTCCTTTTCAGTTTAAGTCCAAAGCACTGTGCTAGCTCACTGACACTTGATTACTTGCTTTTGAAATATGCCTTTATGGTTTTGTTATGATGCAGTGGCTACCTGAGCCATGATGAATGGGCTTGTTTCCGTGAATGAGTTTGTCACTGTTCTTTATGCTCCCTTAGGGCCAACATATCTGACTTTGTTATACCACCCGTTGCACTTTATAACACCTTGGACCAGCTTTTCAAATGTCCCTGCTACTCACAGACCAACCACACCCTTTTCCCCCGAAGCAGCATCAGCGTCAGCCTTTCTGCCTGTTCCCTATGCCACACTCAGTGTAATTCCTCTTCCCACTGCTGCCACCACCTTCTCAGCTGCTAAACCACATTTGGTATTTCATACTGCCCATAGAGATTCTACTGCACCACAAGCTCTGAATGTAGCCTATAGAATAGATGCACCATTAGCATGTCTGCCTTTTTTGTGTGTCTGAATGCACAAGTGTAGGGAAAGGGCTCTCTCAACCCCCCCGCCCCACTCAATCCCTCCTGCACACCCATGGCGACATAGTCAGGATCTAGTCCCAAGTCTCTCAGAACAAATTCAGATTAATGCTTTTAAACCCCCAGTGCTTTTAAACCTCCCATTTCAACGCTCTGGGTTTCTATTTTCTTGTTTCTGTTTCCAGCTGCCAACTTGACAGGCCACTAGTGTTGCAGCTGGTGATGCGCTAGGGGATGTGATATGATTCATAACACTGACATCACACGCCATCCTTAAACAAGTGCTTGAAGAGTGACACACGCTTCCTAAGCTTGAAATACCAACTTCATTTTGTTTGGCACTGGAGGTGTATTTTTTTTCTCCAAACTCTTTTCAAGGACATTAGTAGTAAGATGATAATCACAGGCCTAGATCCTCCAGTGTGATGTGACCCTAAATCTGGTTTAACTGGCCATGCAAGGTGCGTGGGCATCTTCTGATAGCATAGAGCTGGCACAGAAAATACTATCCTACCTTCCCCACTACAGCTACTGGAATAGGTGTTGCGGCCAATATATTCTGCCAATCCCCACTTGTTGTTTCAGTCCCTTTCAGTTATTTGCAACTAGTATAACTGCACACTTCTCTAAATTATGCCAGAGGACTGGACCACACACATTCAGTCCGGGATGAGGGAACTGCACAGGCTACCCTCTGTGCTGTGCACTCTTCAGCCATAGCCCTGGCTCTGGGCCAGTCTGTATTCCCACAGAAAGGGTTCCATACATTCCTTGTCCAGCGTTTGCTCACCTGACCATGAATTTGTGAATAGCCTTCTGTGTTCCTGCAGTTCAGAAATCAAGATGAAGTTTGACTGAAGGTGCAGCATTGTGGATGGGGGACATGTTCTCATTGCCCCAAAAGTCACAAAAACTCTTGCCACAGGAGTTAGCCTTAAAGCGAGGTATACTGCTCATACTGTATCTCATTACTTAATGTAGCTCTTTATCTATAAAAATACTATACTGTATCTCATTACTATAAATACTATAAATAAATATATACTATAAATAAATACTATAAATACTATACTGTATAGTATGTACAGTATAGTATAAATACTATAAATACTGTACTGTATCTCATTACTTAATGTAGCTCTTTATCTATTTGATTATACATATGCCTGGTAATGAAAAATCGCTATTCACGGCAAGAATTCTAACCAGAAATGGCGTCTTATAACTAGTCTAGTGATGAGAAGTGGATACTTGCAAATTCAGAATGAAAGCACATATTCAGCCTCACTCCAAAATATCATTTTACTGAAAGAAAATCGCCCAAATTGAATCAAATAAAATGTTTCTATATCAGCCTCATTTTTTATGAATGTGTTGTGATTTTAGGAGCTAATCTGCCTCTTAGAGAAGCCACGTCAAGGCCAAGTTTTCAAAGGGTTATGATTCCATATACTAACCGTGCTCCATAGGAGATTATTAAAAATTGGTAACATAAATTACCCTCTCCCACTACCCCACGCCTCAAGACACAGGTCACTTCAATGTGTCCTCTAAGGAAGAGAGAATTCATAGTTACATTTCCAGGTTGTGGCACTTTTTTTTTGGTAGGCTATTCACTGCTATGCTAATCAAGTGGTGATTGGCTTCCTTCTAAAATATGATCTGAACCACCCTGAACACCAAAGACGTTTTCTCATTTTCCAGGGAAGGAAGTGCTAGTTCATGCGTTGATATTCTAGTACAGTAAGCCAGAGATTTTACTCACTCGATATAGTTACAGACCTCTGTAGAGACTCTTTGCCTCCATTTCTATGGCAGTTGCATAATACTAGTGCTTCACATCTGAGCACTTCCCCTGGAACCATCTGATCCTAGAGTTGAAATAATTGATTCCACTGGAGCCAAATATGTTGGTTTCCTTGGACATGGCTGTCCTTCATTCTCTTTTGCGGTAGGGAAATATGAGCTTTGATGTTGCTTAATAGTCATCTTGTCAGGAAATACTATGCAAATGAAGAGGTCACATGGCCTAGCATTTAGAGCAGAGGATTGAAAGAGATGAGCATCTTTAGTGCTAATAAAGTTGGAATTCACTGTGAGACCTCAAGCAAGTCACTTGACAGCCTTATGCCAGAGTCAGATTAGATGCAAGATTGGAGAAAACCGATGGTGTGCTGGCGCTGACCTTTCCACGGTGAAAAATCCAAATTAATTAATGAATTGTCCATTCCCGATAAAGCTGTCTGAGAGTAGCGCTACCTTTTATCGAACACAATAAGGGATTCAAAAGCAGTGGGTTCCCATTTCCACAAAATCTCACAAACACTCTTTCCTTAAAAGACAATTCTCACAAGTATGCAGTGTTGTCATAGCCATGTCAGGTCCCAAGATATGAGCAAGACAAGGTGGGGGAGGTAATGCCTTTTTTTGGACCAACTTCTGTTGGTGAGAGAGAGTGGCTTGAAAGCTTGTCTCTCCCTCACCAGCAGACGTGGGTCCAATAAAAGAGAGTTCTCACAAGAAAATTCAAACACTTTGGCTCTCAAGGACAGCCTCACTGAGGAAAGACCCTGAGACTGGAATTGTCACCATCTGCAGTGCCATGCTTTCTAAATGAAACATTTTGAGACCCAAGCAATTTAACTCATGTATTTGTTTTTTACCACCTTTGCTAATTATCGAAGACCGCTGGATTTACATGATGGCATGCTCTATTCCTGGTTCAGTTATCCCTGCTGATACTGCAGGTGTGTCTTACGTCGTCACCCACATGTTGCTGCTGAGCTGCCTTAGAGGTCTTGTGGGGATAAATGGAAGTGCACTGAGAAGGCAACAGCCCCTTCCTTTCAGACCAAACCCAGACAGTTTGATAAGCATCTGCACTTCAGCCACCTGTGCTCTCAGCGGCTGGGGTCCCACAGAGCTCTGTCCTTTTCCTCTTCTCAGTCAACACTCACTTAAAATGACTGGGCCGAAGGTTAGATGCCGGGGTCTCAGATGCCAGCAGTACACAGGTAGTGCACAGCTGTGCATTTCCTTCTTCTCAGCTGCTGAAATAACCACCTCCCAGCTATCCCAGTGGCTGTGTGAAAGTAGAACATGTGTGAAGAACAGCTGACTGAATCCTAGAAGTAAAGAGGCAATGCCAACAGAAAAAGCTATCGCCACTGGTTGCTGAGGAGTCAAATCACAGATCATCAAGAGGGCACACTGTTTGGGGGTCTTTCTGAATTCCTAGCCAATCTTAAAGACCAGAATAACAACAGCCACTAGAAATGTTATCAGCCACTTGCAGCTGGACAGGAGACTGCACCCTGTTCTGATAGACAGTGTGAGTCACACTTTCACAACAGCCTGACTCAATTATTGGAATGTCCTGTACCTGGGAATGAATACACAAGCTATGAGGGGAAACTCCATCTGGTCCAGAATGTCATTAAACAACAATTATAGGCAAGAGCACAAGGCCATTAGAATACCACTAAGTACCACCACTCTCTACTGCAGTGATTCCCAAAACTGGTCTCTGGACCGCCTGTGGTCCACGGAGCATTTGCTATTTGTTCACCAAGAGCTAGCTGGTCACACATTGCTAGCTCATTTAAAAAATTCAAGAATCTCTGCTCTTTACTAGATGGAAAGTCAAACCTTCTCAAGCGATTGAACTCTAGCAACTAGCCTACGAAGAGGGTAAAAGATTGAATGCTAGCAAAGTTAAAGGGGATTCTCCTTTGCTGCAAAAAATCGATATACTTTTGGAGCAGAAGTTCTCTCTTTCCATTGATAATCAGGAAATCCATGGGACCACTGAATAATTAAAATAGGCAAAAAGGAATTGAAATTCGCATGTCACCTTTCAGAAGGTTTCCATAAGCTTACTTCAGTGAATCAGAGCTCATTTATAGTATTTGTTTTATAAGCAATCAGTAACCACCGAGGCACGTGGGATACTACAAATTATATAAATCCACCCACACTGCTGCTGCCATCAAAATACAAGTTCCTTATTACTTTTGCATGCAAATAGTGTTTGCAAAGCCTTCCTTTAGTCATTGAATCCTCAGTCCAGTATTGTAGTAGGCCAGATAATAAGAGATCCATAAATGGGTCAAGAAAAATCCTCTTGTACAATCACTGAGCATACCAGCTCCAGTCTACTATTTCCTCCCCTCCTCCATTATGTCTAGTTAAGAAAATACTTCATCTGATAAAACTGGAAAAGGTCAGAGTACTTGGTTTAGTATTTTATTGGAAGAATAAGCAGCTCTACTTGCTAGAATGTCAGAGAGACTGATCCTGTGATCTGCACCTAGGACCTGAAGCAATAATTTCCTGCAGTGTAATCCCTGCACTGACAATTACTCCTTATGTGACCTTGGGCAAATTGCTTAACTTTTCTGCTTGTTTCCCCAAGTGTGACATGAGGAACACTGCCTTGCAGATATGCTGGAAGGTTAATTATTCAATATCTGTGATTAGAAATGTTCTTTTATTGTGGGCAACTGGTGGATCTGCTTGCTCCTTAGAGTGTCTGGTTGCATGTCAAGTCATTTATTGTGTGTTTATCTGTGTCTAATGCAGCTGACCTGTGCTGGTTTTAAAAGTTAAAATTCTGGTAGAGAAACCCCAGACAACAGTCTTCATTTAATCTCCATTGCAGGCCACACAGCATGTTAGGGACAGGAACTGGAAATCTGTCCTCCTACTTGTGTTCAGATAGAAGAAAACTTAAGAAGTACAGGAGACTACTGACTTAAATGAATAAACCAAGGACGTACCTAACGTATTGCATTAGAGGAACAATGGTTTTGATTTTACAAGGCTCATTTTTATTGCTATTCCTGCTGCAATTTTGTGCCCAATCCAGGAAACATCAAGCATGTAGTCTGGAGCAGCAGATACAGACATTCTTGATCCTGTTCCCATCCAGGGCTACACTGTAACTTAGGGTATGGTTACACTTACAAGATTATAGCACTATAGGTTATAGCGGTCCCCTTATACAGGAATATGTATAGCACTATTGTATGTCCACACTCAGATGCTCCTGCGGTATAGCATGGCCACATTTGGGGCACTTAATGCGTCATTAAGAGCAGCACATTAGGGCAGGTATCCCAGCATTCAGCTGGGTGCAACGTGCTTTTTAAACGAGGGGGGTGAGGGGGGATGCGTTGTGTGTATGCGGAGGGAGACAGTGGTTTTTCCGTTCTTCTGAAAGCCTGTCAGTGAGCCTCCATTCACAGAAGGCTTTGTTTTCACACAGGCTCCCTCCTTAAACATTTGCATTGCTTATCTGCCGAGTTAAGAAAGAAACTCTAAAGAGGTACTTCCGCATTCCTCCAGCCGAGTTCAAAACAAAGGGAAGAGACGTCAATTGCCTTAAATGGCTCTAGGCATCTCCAGAGATTACTTGTAGCGCAGTGGGTGACCACATCCTTGCTGTAGCGCTACAGCAGCTGCGCTACAGCCCTTATTCCCCATGCGGAGGTGGATTAATAATAGCGCTATAACTCAGCAGTTATAGCGCTCTACGTGCCTTGCCAGTGTGGACGGGGAGGAGGTTATAGCGCTCGTGGGGGCTTTATAGCGCTATAAAGTG
Organism: Dermatemys mawii; assembly: GCA_007922305.1. Lineage (NCBI taxonomy): Eukaryota > Metazoa > Chordata > Testudines > Dermatemydidae > Dermatemys > Dermatemys mawii. Next base: position 60,773,501 of record ML677349.1, read on the forward strand.
CCAGTGTAACCATGGCCTTAGACTGTGTACCCTCGCAAGGGAGCAAAGGGGAATAAGAACTCTCCTTACATCTCTGAGCATCTACAGTTCTACACAGTAAAAAACGCAAACAACTCAGTGGCAGCAAGTATTAGAGCCCAGGTCACATAACTCAGGCTCATGGAGTTTGTGCTGCAGGGCTAACAAACTGCAGTATACAGCTTTGGGCTCTGGCAGGAGTCCAGGCTCCAAGACCCTCCCTGCTCCAGGAGTCAGACCCTAGGCTCCAGCCTGATCCAGAACAGCTAAATTGCTATTTTTAGCCCCAGAGTGTGAGCCCTGTGAGCCTATGCCAGTTGACCCAGGCACTGAGACTTGCTGTTGCAGGGTCTGGTTTGGTTTTTGTTTTGTTTTGTGTTGTATAGACATACCAGTAGGCTACCTGAACCTTGCAGCAGTTAGGCAGTGGATGCTCACTCCCCACCCAGAGCAGATGGATAGGAATTGCAGGGAATGGCTGGAAACTTAACTCTACCCGCCCTGTGATCAATGCAGCTGAGCCAGTTCTGAGGGAACGTTATCATCTAGTTTACTGCTCCCCTCCCTGCTGAACTGCCTCTAGGAGGAAGCAGGGAGGAATTATGTCAAAGAGGGAGTTTCTGTGGCACAGCCCCTCCCACAGCTGCTAGTAGGACAGTGCAGCTTACAGACTGCTGCTTATTGAGGACTGTGCTCAAAGTCAACACTTGCTCAGTAGCAAAACTTTGTGGTGTAGAATCAGGCTCCTATCAATTGTTGCACTTTTAAAATAAAAGGGCTCTGGCTGTTTCATTTGCCTCCTCACTTATGCAACAACGTTCCTCCCTGGGCCATTACCATGCAAAATATTAAAGCATAATAAATAAAGTGTGAAAAAAATTTCAACAGGAAAATTATTCAAATGGGCTCATAGCCTCTGTTATAGGCTCAGCTCCCTGGAGCCCAAATTCATCAAAGCACATAAGCAGCTGCTTAAAGTTAAGCACGTGCTTAGCTGATTTACAGCCTGAGTTGATATCGAGTGAAGGGCAAACCTCTATGAAAATTTAGAAGCTTGATCCTCCAAATACTTATGAATGTGAGTAGCCCTTTCACAAGCAAGTAAACTCCTTGATCTCAATGGGACCATTTACCCACAGATGGTGATGCAATGTGGCTTGATTAACGAACCTCCGCTTCAGAGAAGGGCTCCACTTAACAGAAATAGGTCAATATTTTTCAAATCTGGGTGCCTACCATGTGGATTTAGAAATCAAACTGCAGGCAGGAGCCCAGGTTTGAAAATATTAGCCCCAGTCACAGAGTGAACTTCAAGTAAATCAATGTGAGTCAACAACACAGCAATGTACTGAAATAAAAAAAAAAAAACGGAGAAAGCTCTCAGAGCTGCTACCCAGCTGCACTCTCAGTCCCGGCTCTAGGTGCAAATGCTCATAAAGGAGTTCTAACAAGCTCATTCTGCAGGAAGGACAGGGGCTGTCAAGTCACAGTACCCCTACAAAGCAGATTCAACACTGCAGGAAGGGACTGTAGGAGCTTAAAGCTTGGAGAAGGATCTGAATCTGGATCAAGGAATCAAGCTGTAGATCTGTCAAGAACAAGAGTTCTGCTACGTCTTGGTGCTGGGTTGGTCAGGACCTGTTGTGTGTTTTCGAGAGATGTTGTGCACCCTTAGCTGCTTTTCAAGTCAACGAGAGCTGCAAGTCCTCAGCCCTTCTGGGACGTGCTCAGCATTTTGCAGGATCAAACCCATGTGTTACAAGAATAACCTCTTGAGATTTTTTTGGCATTTCCCTCTCTGGTGCGGGCCAAAACCTGGAAGAACAAAGGAGTAGGAAACTGAGGGAAAGAGCAAAGATGTGAGGTCTGTTTTGACTCTTCAAAGGGTTCAGTCTGAGTTTTGGGAGACAACTCACCTTAGTTTTTATCTTATTCCAGATGGGTTTGTCCTCTCTTAAAGATAGCATGAATCAAATGCATGAAGCAATGTGGTGCAAAGTGACCTGAAGATGTGATGCTATTAGGGCCCTACCAAATTCACAGCCATGAAAAATGCATTGTGGACTGTGAAATCTGGTCTCTCTGTATGAAATCTGGTCTTTTGTGCTTTTACCCTATACTATACAGATTTCATCAGGGGAGACCAGCGTTTCTCAAACTAGGGGTCCTAACCCAAAAGGGAGTTGTGGGGGAGAGAGGGTGTTACAAGGTTCTTTCAGTGGGGATCGTGGTATTGCCACCCTTACTTTTGTCCTGCCTTCAGAGCTGGCTGACTGGAGAGTGGTGGTTGATGTAGTAAGGGTGACAATGCCATGCCATGCCATCCTTACTGCTGCTGGCTACAGCTCTGCCTTCTGAGCTGGGATCCTGGCCAGCAACTGCCGCTCTCTGGCCATCCACCTCTGAAGGCAGCACTGCTGCCTGCAGCAGCACAGAAGTAAGGGTAGCAGCACCACAACCCTCCCTACAATAACGTTGCAATCCTCCACAACTCCTTTTTGGGTCAGGACCCCCTACAATTACAACACTGTAAAATGTCAGGATTTAAATAGCTGAAGTCATGAAATGTGCTCTTTTAAAAATCCTATGGGTGTGGAATTGACCAAAACGAACTGTGAATTTGGTACAGCCCTGGATATTATGACTTCTTATTGAGTAGCACATACAAAAATAGAAATATAAAGCAGCAAGTGGGCCTTAAAGATCTCTGCATTACTGGGTTCACATGTGCCTATCACAGTACCTATGGCAGGAGCATTTAAAACCCCTGCAAGGATGAAAAATAGCAAAAGGCAGACTGGGCTTTGTGCTGAAATAGGGGATTTTCTTGTTTTTTCCAATGGTTTGCATGCAGAGGGGGTGGGACTCAGTTTCCCCTGGGTGTTACTGGTTTAACGAGGTGATAAATGAGGGAATTGGTTGTTATAGAGGACCAGCAACGAACTTGGGACCCCAGCCAATGGCCCGGAAAATGGATACTCCAGCGACTGGATACCTGGTGACCTGCAGGCCCAACTCAGGAGTCACAGCTGGTCCTGGACAATGGGCTGTAAAGAGAGGACCCCGGTGACCTAACCAGCCAGAGGGGGCCAGAGAGGAGAGGAGGCCCAGGTCACTCTGTTTACCTGGAGAGAAGACAATGGACAGAGGCAGGGCTTGGGACTGGTGAGATCAGATGCCGAGTTGGGAAGCAAGGGGGGCTCTGGGCTGGGGGGAGAGAGAGAGAGAGCGAGCATGCTGAACCCATCTGGATGCAGAGGAGACTTAGATATGCTGAGCGAGGCCGTGCCTGAGAGCACTGAGAGTTTCCTCTGCTGCATTCACACACTCAATAAACCCTCCTGTCTTACACTGGCTGAGTGTTACTCCAGTCTAGAGAACAGGGTTGTATTATTCCCTCTGGGAGTGGAGGCCTCGGGGGTTCAGAGCGAGGGGACTCCCTGTGGGGGCTCACAGCAAGGGACAGGTGTGCTAAGGCTCAGAGAGGTGTGGTTCCAGGAGGTGGAAGGGCTTAACCCCCAAGAGAGAGTGGACCCCCAAGAAGGGCTGTCACACTGAAGAGGGTTCCCCTCCAGGGACCGCACAAGGCCAGGAGTGGGCATGACCTGTGAGTCCATGACACGCTTGCACAGAATTTCCTGGTCTTGCTACCATATGAATTAAAGCTGCATCACCACTCACTAGACCAGGGATCTCCAAACTTTCTGAGACGAGGGCCATATGAGATTTTTGAAGGGGCTTCATAGGCCGAAGCAACTGTGAAAAAATTAAATATTTAAAAAACAACACTACTGTACTGTGTCAGTGTTGCATTAAATTCTAAATCAGGTATAAAAGTAGATGTATAATCAATGCATGTACTGTGAAATCACACAAAATATTTGTCAATACATTAAAAATCATTTCACATTATTTTCTTATTTTATTTATTTCTAAAAACTCACGACTCTGTTGAAGTCATGCAAACTTAAACCAAAGCTGAATTTGAATATTCAACTGCTTAAGTAACTGATAATGCATTGTCCAAAGAACTGTTACCAAATCTACCAGTTTTGCAAAATAACTTTACCCACCAGCTAGGGTGATCAGACAGCAAATGTGAAAAATCGGGACAGGGAGTGTTGGAGGAGAAATAGGAGCCTGTATAAGAAAAAGACCCCAAAATCGGGACCGTCCTTATAAAATCGGGACTTCTGGTCACCCTACCACCAACGAATGCATTGCATAGAGGGAAGGAAAGGCAAGAAGAACTGAAGATTGCAAGGAAGGTGCAAACATCTAATCATCTCACAACTGAATTGCTGCTAATACTTTAGTAAACCTGTAGGAGGTAATACAGGCAAATATTTAAAATATAAATAAATAGGAATGAGCAAAATTGATCTGCATTCAGTTCACTGACAAAACTCCCATTGACTTCAGTGGAAGGAGGATTGAGTCCCAAAATAAGAGCGGACCTCAACCATCACCCAAAATTGAATCATAAGTTTTCTATTTCAAAACAGTTTAGTGAACTTTTTCCTTAGTTACTTTTCCATGTTCACTTGCCAGGCTCTGCATTTTTCAGCCAAGACTGGAAACAGAAGTGCTGCAGTAGTGGACAAAGAGAAAGGATCTTCTCCTAGGATTTCTAACCTGGGCAGAAGTCGGAAGTACTGGAAATCTTGCAAGAAACCTTGTTCTTGCAAGTTTTCCAGCCCACTTTTGCAGACTCAAGGCATTTAGACAGCTCAAATGAAATCTGGATAACCATCCAGATGGGTTTGCCCATCACTAAAAATAACACACACTGACATGAGCCAAACCTCCAAACATTTTGAGGTTCACCTATCCCTGGCTGAAGTGATCATTATAATCTGGCAGGGAATGTCATCTGGATTCTAAATTGTGTTATTTTAAATCTACTTCTCAGTTTGCCAAGGCCCTAGTGCAGGACAAAGGGAAGCTATGTGTCAGTCTAAATAGAAGATCGAGTTCCTGAGGAAGCATTTTCTATGTAAAGAATATAACACAACACTTGTCTAGGAAAATTTATATGTAGCTAAGCAACAGTTAAGAGGTACTATCACTGCTGTAGAGTCAAATTTTTTTTAAAAAAAACCTCACCAAACCCAGTCATAATTTTTAGTTACCTCCCACTCATGCCCACCCACACCCCCCAGGAACATGTCAGAGTTCCCAACTGCTCTGCAGGGAGCTGTTAACAATTAGGAATACAATTACACTGTAAAAGCGTGGCTGAAAATGTCACTTTAACATGCTCCCTCTCTGTCCCAAGGTCTCTGTCCCAAGGAGCTTACAGTATAAATGGTACAGTTACGGTACATATAACTAACTGCAAGGGTGGTAGCAGTCAGAGATGTGATCAGTAATGCTAGGCTTGGCAAAACATTAATTTACTGTGAGATCTGAATGTGGCAAAGGGGGAGGTACAGTGCACAGGAAGGGGGAGGTTATTAGAAAAGTGTGGGGGGACAAGAAAAAACAGAGAATAGGAGATGGGAACAAAGAGAATATTGAATGAAAAAGACGGAGCAAAGTGTAATATCATGAGGGAGTGTTGCATTTATTGTGTGATGCAGCACCGTGAATAAATGAAGGCTGAAGATTAAATCCATGTCCTCTGCCTTTAGGCAGGTGGAAGAGGAGATTCACAGACAGAGGTGGGTTGTCGGCAAATCTCTTACTATTTTTGTCCTCCACCTGCATGAGACAGTGATGGATCATCTGCATCTAATAGGAATTTATGACCCATCCAGTGATATTTAAAGGACTCAATGGCGCATTTAATAACCAAACATTCTTCCTGATTAGTGTTCATTTGATCTCTTGAGAAAAAAGCTCCTCCTGACTCTCCCAGAAAAATGAATGTCCTTGTTCCCTTATGTGTAACGGTAGAACACGCTGCAACAGTACTGACCTCAGAGAGGTCTGTGAAATGAATTCTGCCATAGAATGTGCACAGTGCACAATTTACACCGTGTCTTTTTTAGTTTTGTAGAATTCCAAAGTTTGACACTTTAAAGTCCTGCTGATTCATCTTTATTAGGGGAGGATTTTTTTTTCCTTATTGAGATTTATCAAAAGTCTTTGAGTACTAATACAATAGGGCATATGTTTGCAAAGGTGACCAGTGAATCCCATGCAAACTGCATAGTTTTTAGGCAGATACACCAAAATTTAAAGGCTAAGATAATAATGTATGGCAAAGGTTGCCCTTTTCCCCTTTATGGGTTGTATTTTAACAAATCTAATACTAAAATACACTGGCCCAGATTCTCAGCCAGTACGTGATGGGCTCAACAGAGCTGAAGTGAGGGGAGGATGCTAAAGAGCCATTTGTGGATCTCTGGTTCTAAACTGGACTTGGCCCCTATGTAGATTACTCTATTCCCATTGGCTATAACCCCCAAAAGGCCATCCAGCCACTTGGGATTGCCAGAACACAGCAGTGCTCTGACCACATCCCTGGCAGAACACCCCCTATCCCGAGTGGGGACTCTCACCACATTAGGGGATTCCCCAGCTAGGGAGACCTGGTGGTTTTTCAGCCCCACCAGAGCAGCACAAACAAAATGGAATGAATTAGATAATCAGGCCCATTTTATTTTGAGGTGGCAGGAACAATCTGGCAACTGTTGTAGACTCTTAATTGATGGACAACATTAGGCCACTTCCATGTGTGTTTCCTAGGTCTGTGACATGATATACAACTTTCAGGGTAAAGATTTCTGCGTAAGCGGTAGATAGAAGTCTTGAATTATCCCAGGATGAAGCCTGTTTTAGAGTGTGGAATGTGAAAACTACACACAACAGCTCCAAATATCACTTAACAATTGGACATGTCTGTGTATGTGGACCTTGAAGCAACAGAAGGTTTCTTGGTGACCTAAGGCTCCAAGTTGGAGACTCTTGGTGATATCCAGTGCATGACAAGAATCCTTGTCTTATCAGAGGTAAAATGATTAGCTATTGGTCACTGCAAGTCACATAGGTCAGACGTAACTAGACCCACTATCATGACATCTAGGAGAGGAGCCAGTGACCATAGCAAAGGAACTGTTTGAAGTTTATCTGGTTTTGTTCTGTATTTTTTACAACTCCAGTAACTGGTGGAGAAGACAGAGAATGAAGAGTGAATTTATTAAGATGTTTTGAAAGTGTAGCATTTGCTTGAAAGAATAGTATAGCACAAAACTCTAATGAATTAAAACCAGTTACTATGTTTCTGATTCGTCTTTGAAAAGGAAAATTACTGTATAAATCTACTGTCATGACAAACATAATGAGGATGAAACATAGAGCAAAGACCTGTATTCTTCTTATAGTCTCAGGGAGATGACTTTATCATCTTCTAAGCTGCTGTTCTCTTTGGGTGCTGCTAGAGTGTTAATGGGCCCAGTTCTGTGATTAGGTATTTTGGGCAGCCATTAATAATCTTGTGAAGGTTTCTCACTCCCACTCTAAAAACCTTAGATCTCAGCAATCACTTAAAAAAAGGCCTTAGGGGATATCTTAGTCATCTTATCCCAATGCAATCCTTAATCTATGAGTAAACATTAAATGTCTGCAGCTACATCACAATCTATATAATGCATCATTTTTAATTTACTCTTGTAGTAGCAGTGAAGGCAGAATTTGCATCAGGAAGTAACAAGCTGATGAATGGTGGTAGTTTCTTTTCAGTTTAGTCCATGAAAACCATTCCAACTTAATCACCACTAGAATGACAAGTGCAAATAAATCTTTGCTACTTAACAGCCATATGTTCTCCTATAACATAGGCTACTGTGACTTAGGAGACAGGCTACTCAGTAAAGTATAGTTTCCAGAGCTTCCTACAGATTATCCTGTCAAGGGTTTGGGGTATCTCTGCCACCCACCAAAGAAATGCCCAGGGATCTATGGAGGCCAGGACCAGCCATATGGAAACCCTGTGTACTGCTGGTCTATGCTCCCTCAAAAGACAGGGTTCTAAGGGTGGATACATTAACACTGACAGGGTCAGCCTTAACTTATCCACTGCTCTTCTGCAGGGTTGGTGGGAGGAAAAATGGCTTCTCCCTAACTCTCCCCACACTCCACCCCAGGTTGTTCAAACCTACTTCTGCCTTGGGATGAGGGAGAGAGGAGTGTTGTAGGGCTGAGGTTCACAGGCTCCACGTACCCTCCACACACACAGTAGTGGGTACAATATAGCCCATGGTCAGTATGCAACCAAACTGTGGGTGAAATAACTTTCCGGGAATGTTCTCAGTGTGATGCATGGGCAAATTGTTGCAGCATCCTTTTGCTATATAACATCATCAAGCAGACCATCTATACAGTAAATACACTGTAGCCAAGATTCTACAGGCAACTGATAGTGAAGTTAACTAAATAACCAGTCCATGTCTGGGTTGATGGGCATGTCCATGTTCTGAGACACTGCTATCTTTGAAAGATTAGCTCTGACCTCTCACTAAAATTCCAGTTGCCTGCAGAAGTTTTGAAGCATCGATCAGCTTGATTCGAATCTGTCCAGCCACCATTGCATACCTTTTGTTTTTATCCTCCATAGGAGTCACAAAACATTTGATGTCCTTGCCTTCTTCCTTGGAAGGGATGTTAAGGGCCTTTGGATTTTCCTTTTTTCTTCCATTTTTCTTCCTCAGAAAATCAACTTATTTTGAATAACAAAAGTAAACAAGGCAACTGCAACATTGGATCCAAGTCTAGTTTAGCTTAGCAAAGAAGCCTCTTTTGTCTTTTTCAATTAGATCATTCCATTAAACCTGTACTTGAATTTCAATGCCTTGTTATTTTGCCTTGATTTACCTTTAAGTTTATACCACTATGTTCATTTCTAAAGCTCATTCTTTACTGAATATAATAAAAACATTATGCAACTCGTGGGCCCCTCAAAAAGGGTTATTTACAGTAGCTGATATGATCTGTCATTTAGGAAGGCTGCATTTATACTGTGCTGCTCTAAAGTCCTATAAATGAAAAGCTAGATATTCACCACAGCCGAATCTATGGCTTTTGTCGCAGTACCCGTTCACATAACCATCCCTGTCTGGTATGTGACAGCTTGACACGCACACAAATTCATTCTTATTGTATTTGAAATATCAATCTGAAAAGAGTATCTGTATTTTCTGTGATGTATTTCACATTGAGATGGGTCTGGCAGTTTTCACTCTGGATGCAGACAGACATTTCGCTGTTTCTGTTCCTGCAGTTCTTAAATACATTATTCATTTTGAATGATTTATTTGGCGTTTTGTCCACATTGTTTAAAAGCCACTGTCGGTCAGTCTCTCGGGCTATTTGTTGTGGCATCTTTCAGAGGTACAGTTGTGGGGAGGAGAATTTCATGTCTATTACAACAGTGACAAAAATATTATAGAACTATTTGAGCTCTAGTCTTATGTACAAATCATTGGTCTGATTGAATCACCTACAGGACAGCTTTTTATATTCTGCCTATATCCACAAGAAGGGTTCGTTGGTTTCTGTCTGATTAACTGTGGACTGGGGCTCCAGGACCCGAAGGAAGTGTTGCAGCACAAGGAAGGAGAGGTTCTCTTTAAGGTCATGATTTCCAGTCCATTGTCACTCCACACTTCAGGCAGTGATCTTGTTACAGCTCATAAGCCAGGTCAGGCCAAGTGCTTGAAAGAGAAACTTCCAAGAAAATACTCAGGTGCTGCACAAAGCTGGGTTGGGGATTGAATAGAGGACATTATTCCCTCAGAGTCACTCTAAAGAAATGCCCCAGTGTAGTGTATAAGAGGCCCCAATACATCTATCCATCTGTGTATTTATACTGTGCTCAGCACTATAGTGTCTGCTAGAGGGACCATCTTTCAGGTGAGTCATTAAACCAAGGCACTAACCAGCAGTGGTCATTAACACTTTTCATTGGAGCAGACATGCTAGCCCTAGTGTCCTGCCCACGCTTTAGTTTGGGTAATTACAGTCTTGCCAGCTTCCCCTATCGTTTCAAACTGAGCAGTTATTCTTCACTTCCCGTCTTTTAAAAACAGCCCCTGTAGAGCGTTGTTCTCATGTTCCAACACAAAATGGGCAGCATTTCAGCAGTGAGCAAAAGAAACATATATATGCAATTAAAACTCTCACTGTGTTAAAAGAACATTCAGGTTGCCAAGCGAAGCTCTGAAAAGTCAGGAAATGACGAAGTGAAGGTTTCACAGACACACTTAACTCTGCTCTCTTCTCTTTAGCTGCACAGTCACAAACTATATATTTTCCCCACTGGAGCCCTGCCTCATTCAGTGCTCATGTAGGAGGGCACACAATCAGGCAATTCTCCCATATGTTTTTATCTCCTCTGTTCAATATGTGAAGGGCTTGCCTCTTTCATTATATGTTATCCACCCTCTCTATGGAGAGCCCAAATGTGGCACCCATGTAAATTCAGAATGAATCCACTGATTTCAGTGGATTTACTCCAGCACAGTAACCACAAATTAAGGCATAGATCTGCAGGACCCATCTCTTTCACTGTGCACCATCCCGCCTGCACAAAGGATGAGGTAGGGTCCCGCAGAGAAAAACGTATATAATTAAATGCTGTATGGAATGCATAAGTACAAAGGGGCAGAGGGGAAGCATTTTCTGACTTTTGTGTGCCCCATTTTCCAGTCTTAAAATTCTTTTGCTCTAGCATTTGGATTGACTAGTCTAGGTTTTTGAAAAAGAGAGAAGATAAATTGTATAATGTGGAACTATTTACTAGGTAGTACTCAAATTTCTGTCTTGCATAAAGGCGCATTCCAGGAGGTACATGAATTCCCGCTTTGTACAGCGAATCAGGCAAAGCAGGACTCCTGAATTTTTGTTCCTTCCTTCTGTGGAGGCAAAGAGGACAATTTGGGCCCAAGATGTATAATATACATTTGATGTAAGGAGTGTCATTTTACTAAGGTAAAAATAAAGTGGAACCTTGAAAAGGGCCTGGCAGAGAAAAGTATCCATATAGCAACGAATAAAAACAATCCACAAAAAAGTTCCCAAGAGCTAAAAAACCAAAACCAAACAACAACTACCCCTAATGTATCCATTTATATAAGGTAGTTAGAGAAATATTGGGTGGCTACTTTGCTATTTATTCTAAGCACTAATCCTAGTCGTATTACCAGAGTAGATGGTTTTGCATTTTAATGCTATGTTTCATACTGAAAACTACTTTCCCTACTGACTTAATTCCAAGGTGGAGCAAATCTCTTAACACCGCTCGCCAACTCTCAGCTGCAAAATTAACACAGAAAGAGACACACATAGTATGTTGGTCAAAGCAGTCCAGGCTAGCAAACTAAGCACATACAAAGGTTTCCTTCAGGTTGCTCTGCTGACTAAAAAGAAGTTCTTCAGATGACAGCAGCCCATCTATGCCACTCCTTTGCACAGGAGTTCTGTGTGTGTTTGTGTGTGTTTGTGTGTGTAGGAGCTTTGTTTATTTTTGTACTGTGTGTAGGAAGGTGGTGGGTGAATTTAAACGCGTTTCAGATGTCCTCTCTTATCAGAATGCCATGTCACCCTATCTCTCAAGTCTATGAACTCTGTACAGCATACTAGGAATGTGATTTGATTTTCTCTCTGAGAAATGCATGCACTATGCCTTTGAAAAGTGTTTTTCTTTTTTGCAAATGTAATAACGCACCTCCATTCGTTGGCAGTATTCCCACAATTGCAGCATAGATTAAAATGTTGATTTTATGAATTTATGTTTAAATGCTTTAACTCCTCCTAGATATTTCAGAAAGTATGAGCAACTAAATTCTGCAAGAATCCATTATGAAAACACCCTTGATAAAAGAAATTATACTTGATCTCTAAGTATTATTAACCTCCAATCCTTGCATTCCTGATTGTCTGTAAAACACCATGCAGAGTAATGGTATTGCTTCAATAAATAGTAGCTTGCTAAAATAAAATTCCCTGCATCTTTCCTTCATTTTGAATGTTTCTCTGTGTGGTTTTTCATCTGGTGGCCTTTTACAGCAAAATAAGATCAGTCCAAAGACAATAGAGGTTTATGCCAATTGTAGTGATGAGCAGAAGTTGGAATGCCTTGTGTATTAGGAACTATAATGCACCTGATTCTCATATACACTTTTACGCTGCCAGTGTGGCAAAAAGGGGACTTAGTGTGAGTGAAAATCAGACCCAGTGAAACAAATAAGTTCTAATGTAAACTGGTACAACTCCAGTGGAGTTAGAATTGGCATAAATCTCCATTGTCTCCTTCACGCTTACAATTCTTTGCTATTTAAAGCCATTGGGTGAAAGACCACCCAAAGAAACACTGTAGAGTAAAAGAGTCAGCCCCACTGTGCCAGGATCTTTACAAGCCCATAGTAAATCCAGTGGTCTATCCACTGACCACATTGCCTCCCCTTCAGGGAATTTACTGGAGTGATTTTTTGGGTGTTGGTGTTTTACATGCAGTTATGGATGCAAGGCAGGCAGACAAATTGTGATATAAATCACACTCACTATTATTCCTTTTGTCAAGGATGGGTTTTTAAAAAAGCTTTCTCGCAAGCTTTGATTGCTAGTGTTTTCTGAAGCATCAATGAGGCTCTAAAGATTTAAAAAATAAATGCAGAAATTCAACCTGGATCTGTGCCTGCCTACATCAGAGCTGAACTAGTTTAAGGCTAAATTGGAAGACAGACAGAATATGCTGGGTTTGGTCAGGAAGTCTGTGAAATATAATCAAGCCAAGGGCTCGAGCTAGCATTGCTAGACAGAATAGGTGATGATTATCTGTGTGTTAGAAAGGAAATACTGGGGGGTGATATGTTCACTTTGTGCCAGGATGTGATGTCAGCCCTCTGTAATATAACAGCATATTATAGTGCTGTTAATATGAAGCACTATAATCCAATGGATAGTGCACTGGCTGGGGAGTTCATGGAACTTGCTTTATGTTCCTGCTTCCACCATGTGGCCTGTCTGTATGAGTTTGAGCAGGTTCTTGAATCTCCTTGTGCTTCTATAAAATGAGGATGCTATCCTAATCTAATCTAATCTAATCTATCAATTTTGATGTTTATATGACCCCCATCATCACAGCATCTGAGTACCTCAGAATCCTTCATGTATGTGTCCTCACAACAGTAGGTAAGTTAGTGCTATTATCCCCATTTTACAGAAGGGAAACTAAAGCCCAGAGAGGCTAAGTGACTTGCCCAAGGTCAGACAGAAAGTCGGTGGCTGAGCAGAAAATTGGCCCCAGGTCTCCCAAGACATAGGCTGAAGCTACCTAACTCCTGGATCAGTTCTTTGTAGAGCCTTGAGGTCTGCAGATGAAGAGCTATTTAGGCATTAAGTAATATTAATCTTGGCTCTTCATTGATTTATCCTAACCACAGACAAGGGACCTAATCCTACACTTTTTACTGAGCACTTCATAGGATGAGCTCCATCGTGCCCAATCCCTGATTTATATCTTCCAATGTGTAGCATGCAAACTGCCCCATTTTTATTAAAGTAAATTTCAAGTTCAGGAAAAGAAGGCAGGCAAGTAAATTGCAGTCAGTGCCTGAACTACAATTTGCTAACACTGATGCGACATGATTGCAATAAAGAAACACTTGAGAAGTGTCATAAAGAGTCCAGCCACTTTAAACTGGACAGAACACAGTGTTGATTAAGCTTCAAACAGCTGAAACAACATTCTCTCTCCAACTCCCCCCAACTCCCGTCTCTCTCACAGACACACAATGAAAAAGAACAGTAACTTTGCCAGTGTAAAGATCTGAGTCTGCATGGGCTAGTTTATTCCTAGACTTTATGTGGGGTTTCAGGAGCGAGGAGGCAATGATAAGCCTTTCTTCCTACATAAAGGTGAGGTACAGTGACTATGTCTGAACATGGGAGTGCAAAGACTGCTCTCATCCTAATCCCTTGGGGGAATACAGAACCCTGAAGGTGAAGAAAAGGCTTGGCTTGTTAAAATTGCAAGCTATCACTTTAAATTCTAAGGCGTTTACTGGTCCTGCTTGCAGGCTGGAGGGCTCTGTAGGGAGACATGCAATCTAGCTCTTCAGCCGGCAGTCAGGCTGCAGACAGACAACTAAAAACAAGACATAGTGAGTTGTGCCTCTCTGGTGCAGGGAACAGCCTGTTTTGTCTTTCTCTGGTTTTGGTTACTGTGTGGTATCGTTCTGGATTCTAAGAAATAAAGTAGTGTCAGGTTGCAACTTCCAGAGAGAAAAATGTATGTTTCTAACCACACTTCTCTGTGTATATGCAGTGAACATAACAAAGTGGAAGGAATAAGTTGTGCAGGAGTGCAGTGGAAGGAGTAAGTTGCCTGACCTGAATCAGCGAACAACTCCAGTGTGAGGGAAACTGGGAGAATTCTCCCTGATCCTTGGGCGGTGTAGCTGTGCTCCACCCCAACATAGGATTGGGCCTAAATGGCACAATTAAAACTTTATACCATAGGTTCTGGAACTAGGGGTGCAGAGTGGTCGCTGCAGGGAAGTGGTTTCCATTATATACAGGGTTTACAGGGGTCAGCAACCTTTCTGAAGTGGTGTGTTAAGTCCTCATTTATTCACTCAAATTTAAGGTTTCACATGCCATAATACATTTTAAGGTTTTTAGAAGGTCTCTTTCTATAAGTCTATAATATATAACTAGACTATTGTTGTATGTAAAGTAAAAAAGGTTTTTAAATGTTTAAGAAGCTTCATTTAAAATTAAATTAAAATGCAGAGCCCCCCCAGACTGGTGGCCAGGACCCGGGCAGTGTGAGTGCCACTGAAAATCAGCTCGTGTGCCGCCTTCGGCACAAGTGCCATAGGTTGCCTACCCCTGGTTTACAGTTTGGTTCAATGGCTCTCAGCACCCCCACGATGCAAATGGTTCCAGCACTGCTGCTTTATGCTGTAAGACCCTTAAGAGCAGTCAAATCTGAGTCCTGTAGAGTGCCAAGTATAGCATCAGAGCGTCAACAAGGAAATACTCCAATAATTAATAGGAAAGTATGGAGCCACTGGGGGTAGCATGAGGAAAGGAAACCTATTTTGTCTTCTCCCACAACCATATTTTTAGAGCCATTAATGGATAATAAAATTTTACATTCAAAGACATGCACTTTTGCCTTAAATTCTCTTTGACTTTATTCACAGTAGGACGCTCGCTGAGGCTGACCATCATCTAGCATTTCCACCTCTTGGTGAGCCTTAAAAAGAGCGTTTCATGTTCAAAGAAGAGGGGAGGTTTGAAGGTTGAGAGGCTGTCTCAGTATATTGAGGTGCAATCCTCTGATCTTCATATTTCTCAGTTCTTCCAGGAGAACCCAGGCTAATTGTGGTTTTAAAAGACTATTTAATTTTAACTCCCTCCCCCTCTCAACCATTACTAAACCGTCATGGCTTTCATCACTGAAAGAGTACATGCCATGCGAGGAGAAAATGTCAGATGGTATCTTATAGCTATTGAAATAAATGTGTCTTAGGGGGTTGGGAAGGGATAGGGAGGAAACAACATCTTTGAAATTAGGGTGAAAGGAGCTGCAGCTCTTTGGAGTTGTGCTGGATACAACTGATTAATGTATATAACAGGGATGGGCAAACTTCGGGGTTGCAAAATTGTATGGAGGACTGGGTATTGAAAGCTGTGCCTCCCCAAACAGCCTGGTTCAATCCCCTCCCACTTCCCACCCCTGACTGATCCCCTCAGAATCCCCAACCCATCCAATCACCCCTGCACCTTGTTCCCTGACCGCCCCCTCCAGAGACCCCCCGCCACTAACTACCCCCCTGGGACTCCATCCCGTATCTAAGCCCCCCTGCTCCTTGTCCCCGACCACCCACTCATGAGCCCTCCCCACCCTAACTGCCTCCCCAGGACCCGACCCTCTACCCAGTCCCACCTGCTCCCTGTCCCCTGACTGCCCTGACCCATATCCACCTACCGCTATCCCCACGCCCTGACAGACCCTGGGAACTCCCATGCCTATCCAGCCCCCCAGCTCCCTGTTCCCTATCCCCTGACCACTCCCCAGAACCTCCGCCCCATCCAACGACCCTCTTCTCCCTGCCCCCGACTATCGTCTGGGACTCCCTGCCCCTTATCCAACCCCCTCGGCCCTGGCTCTTTTACTATGCCGTTCAGAGCAGAGTGTCTGGCAGCCACATGGCCTGGTTGGAGCCAGACACACTGCTGTGCTGCCCCACCCCCCAGAGTGCTGCCCGAGCAGCAGCGTGATGGCAGAGGAGGGACTATGGCTAGCTTCCCTGGCCGGGAGCTCAGGAGCTAGGCAGGACAGTCCCACAGGCTAGATGTGGCCCGTGGGTCATAGTTTGTCCATCCCTGGTTTATAAAGCACTCTGACGATGAAAAGTTCTGTGTTTAATTATTTTCATCCAGTTATTTAGAATTTTCACTAGCCAACTTCAAATACTGCTCAACTTCCCTCTGAATATTGAGCTAACAGTTTCCTTTCAAGAATACAACATGAATTTCACAACGGTGATGGCTAAACTGGTTTAAGGTAATATAGAAAAACATCTCTGGCAATACATTGTGGTGTTTGTCATAACTCTAGGCTGTGGCTTTAGTGCAGGATCAATACTCAGCAGTTCTGTTTATTGTGGTTGAGGTTTTCAAAGGCACTTAGAGGGAGTTAAGTGCCCAACTGCCATTGAATTTCAACTCCTTTGGAAATCCCAGACGTATAAATATATTTTTTTAAGTTGTCACTGGAAAAGAAAATAACTTTAGGGTAGGTCTGTGCTCAGGTTTTTTTTAAGAATCAGAGGGGTAGCCGTGTTAGTCTGGAATTGCAGAAGTGACAAAGAGTCCCGTGGCACCTTAAAGACTAACTAAAAATTTTTTTAGAGCATAAGCTTTCGTGGGCTAATACCCACTTCGTCGGATGCATGCAGTGGAAGTATCCAGGGGCAGGTATAAATAGGTAGGCAAGAACCAGGTGGGAGATAAGGTTAGTCCAATGAGGCTGAACCAGCTTGTTATCTCTAATCAGGGAGGGTGAGGTGTTCCTCTAGCAGCTGAACTGGAGGTGTGAATAGCGAGAGAAGAGAAGCTGCTTTTGTAGTTAGCTAGCCATTCAAAATCTCTATTCAGTCCCAAATTGATTGTGTCAAATTTGCAAATGAATTGCAGCTCTGCAGTCTCTCTTTGCAGTCTGGACTTGAAGGTTTTTTGCTGCAAAATGCTGACCTTTAAATCTTCTATGGTGTGTCCGGTGAGGTTGAAGTGCTCTCCTACAGGTTTTTGAATATTACCATTCCTGATATCTGATTTGTGTCCATTTATCCTTTTTCGTAGGGACTGTCCAGTTTGGCCGATGTACATAGCAGAGGGACATTGCTGGCACATAATGACATATATTACATTGGTAGATGTGCAGGTGAATGAACCAGTGATGGTGTGACTGATCTGGTTTGGTCCTGTGATGGTGTTGCTGGTGTAGATGTGTGGGCAGAGTTGGCATCGAGGTTTGTTGCATGGATTGGTTCCTGAGTTAGAGTTGTTATGGCGCGGTGTGCTGTTGCAGGTGAGAATATGCTTGAGGTTGGCAGGTTGTCTGTAGGCCAGGACCGGCCGGCCTCCCAAGGCCTGTGTAAGTGAGGGACTGTTGTCCAGGATGGGTTGTAGATCACTGATGATGCGTTGGAGAGGCTTTAACTGAGGACTGTAGGTGATGGCCAGTGGTGGTCTGTTGTTTTCTTTCTTGGGCTTGTCTTGCAGCAGCAGGCTTCTGGGTACACGTCTGGCTCTGTTGATCTGTGTCCTTATTTCCTTGTGCGGGTATCGTAGTTTTGAGAAAGCTTGGTGGAGATCTTGTAGGTGTTGGTCTCTGTCTGAGGGGTTGGAGCAAATACGATTGTACCTCAGTGCTTGGCTATAGACAATGGATCGTGTGGTGTGCCCGGGGTGGAAGCTGGTGGCATGAAGGTAGGCATAGCTGTCGGTAGGTTTTTGGTATAGGGTGGTGTTGATGTGGCCGTCATTAATTTGCACCGTGGTGTCCAGGAAGTGGACCTCCTGTGTAGACTGGTCCAGGCTGAGGCGGATGGTGGGGTGGAAGCTGTTGAAATCATGGTGGAATTCTTCCAGAGTTTCTTTCCCATGGGTCCAGATGATGAAGATGTCATCAATGTAGCGTAGATAGAGGAGGGGCGTGAGTGAACGAGATTTGAGGAAGCGTTGTTCCAGGTCAGCCATAAAGATGTTGGCATACTGTGGGGCCATGCGGGTGCCCATAGCGGTGCCACTGGCCTGGAGGTATATATTGTCACCAAATTTGAAATAATTGTGTGTGAGGATAAGCTCAGCAACCACCTGTGCTGTGGCATCATCAGGGATACTATTCCTGACAGCTTGTATTCCATCTTTGTGTGGGATGTTTGTGTAGAGAGCCTCTACATCCATGGTGGCTAGGATGGTGTTTTCTGGAAGGTCACTAATGCATTGTAGTTTTCTCAGGAAGTCGGTGGTATCACGGAGATAGCTGGGAGTGCTGGTGGCGTAGGGTCTGAGTACAGTGTCCACATATCCAGACAGTCCTTCAGTGAGAGTGCCAATGCCCGAGAGGATGGGCATCCAGGATTTCCAGGTTTGTGGATCTTGGGTAAAAGATAGAATAGCCCCGGTCGGGGTTCTAAGGGTATGTTAATTTGTTCCTGTGTTAGTGTAGGGAGTGTCCTGAGTAGACGGTGCAGTTTCTTAGTATATTCTTCAGTGGGATCTGAGGGAAGTGGCCTGTAGAAATTGGTGTTGGAGAGTTGTCTGGTAGCCTCCTTTTGGTAGTCAGATTTGTCCGTGATGACAACAGCACCTCCTTTATCAGCCTCTTTGATTATGATGTCAGGGTTGTTTCTGAGGCTGTGGATAGCATTGCGTTCTGCTCGACTTAGGTTGTGAGGCAGGCGATGTTGTTTTTCCACAATTTCTGCCTGTGCACGTCGGCGGAAGCATTCTATGTATAGGTCCAGACTGTCATTTCGACCCTCAGGTTTTTTTTAGTCATGTTTTAATACGTTAAATAGCATGTATTAACTAGCACAATTGTAAGTTCTTGTGTAGACTGGACACAAACACATGTTGGTTGGGCATCAGCTTTTGTGGGCTAAAAACCACTTCATCAGAGATGCTACCTCTCTATACATCTGATGAAGTGGGTTTTAGCCCACGAAAGCTTACACCCAAATACATTTGTTAGTCTCTAAGGTGCCACAAATACTCCTCGTTCTTTTTGTGGATACAGACTGACATGGCTGCAATTCTGAAACGTTTGTTGTTGTACACTAGCATTTATAATCAAGTTAGTTAACATATATTAAGACATGACTAAAAATTCAAATATAGACATGCCCAGTAAAAGGCCTGAGAGAAGTGACCGGTTAAATACTTACAACTATGGTATGAAAGTAAAAGACTAGTTAAATACATAGGGCTAAATTCTGCAGGGCAGATCATCACATGGTATAAATCGATGTAGCTCCATTGATTCCAAACTATGTTTTGAAATTGGCCTATACTGTTCATATTGATAGAACTCGTATTTTCCCTTCTTTTAAATTAAGTAGATAAAAGATCTCTCTCCACATCATTCCACCTGTCTCTGTAAGCAAGATGTTTTGTTTCATCAAGTCTTCAAATACTGTTCCTGCAGGGGCATTTAATCCTCAATGATTTTCTCATTAAAAATATGGGTTTACTCAGAAAAATCAGTGTGTCCTGTTAACTAAGGAGGGGATAGCACAAGAGATTTATGGGCCAGACAAATGGGTTCAAATCTTGATTATCAACAGTAGAAACCTGGCTATAGAATTAATAACAACTTCCATTTCTCCACCTCTTAGTGTGATATAGTTTTTCATTTTCCACAGATTTTTTTAAATTTCCCTGCGTTCTAGTAGAATCTAATCAGAGAAATAGTATAAGCTGTGTCTGAAAGTAGGTATAGTGAGTGAGTTATGCCAGATAAAATAAAATCTGACTCAAGCCTTTGCCACTAACTCAAAACAAAGTTGAATTGGTTCTGAAGCTTAAAAGAGTTCAGTCTGTTTGTTGCTTCTTTTTCATTTTCATTTTCTTGCCTTTCTACACTTTCTGGCATAGAGGAGGACAGGTGTACCAAAACAACGAAAATCTCTAGCTGCTTTTCTCATCTGGTCAGAATCAGAAAGTACAGGAAATCTCAAAAGATAGCTTGTCCTCACAAGATTTCCAACTGAGCTTCCAGATCAAAAAGTTGTCCAAGCATATAAAATTTTGGAACCTGACCCTTTGAAATTTTCATATTATTACAGTCATAAGCAGGGTCCTTTTAGGGCACTATTTTGCATCTATACCACTATTGTCTGACTTTGGGGGGAAAACACTGGTAAGTTAAACCTTTTCTTTAATCTTAGTGTGTGTTTAGATGCCAGTTTATATTTCTTGGGGGTTCGCAGGACTGACTCTAGTTTGTCTATAGAAAATGCTTATTCCATGTGTTGTTTGCTTCAGCCACCAGATTGTGTATATCTAGCCCCTGTCCAAGCTGCAAGGCAGGACCGGATTAACCTTTTGTGGGCCCAGTGCCAAATATATTTGTGGGCCCCCATGAGGGCAATGGAGCATGGCATGGGGCTGGCCGGTGGCAATATGGCATGGCGGAGGCAGCCCCACTCTGCCCAATGCAGTGCAAGGGCACTATTTACCAGATGTATAGTGTCTTGGCTGGTCCTATGCTGCCAGCCTGCCCCTTCCTGTTGGGGGTGGGCCCATGCTGTGCCACCCAGCACCCCCCCCAACTCCCTGTGGCCAGAGCCCCCCCTGACCTGCTATGCCCAGTGGCCCCCCCAGACTCCCTTCACAAATGCACAGAACCCTGCACAACACCACCCCTGCCCACAGGCCCACCACAACTGCCCAACACCCCACACAGAACCCCCACTTCCTAGTGCCCCAGCACATGATCTTCCAGCCAGCACCCCTCCCCTGGCCCCCCAGAGACTCAGTGCCCCACGCCCTCTCTCCTGGCTGCACTCATCAGCCCTGCTGGGAGGCAACTGTGTCTGCTAGGCTGAGCCGGCAGCGCAGCCAGGGCTGGTCCCAGGGTGGGGAATTGCTCCGGTCCCTCAGGAGTGGCACAGTCAGCCAGGACAGGGCCTGCCCTGGCTGGGCTTCCTCAGGACTCACTTGCCTGGAGGGGCCCAGCCAAGCCCCACACACTCTCCTGCTCCGGCTGCTGAGACTGACCAGGTGTCAGGGAGTCACCGGGGCATGCTCAGGAACTAGTCCCTAAGAAGCCAGTCAGGACTCTGGGCGAGCTTCCTCTCTGTGAGCACACTGTCTCCAGGGCAAGAAGCTTACACAGCTTCAGCCTTCCTGGGCCTGATCTTGGAGCATTCAGCATCCCCTTCTGCATCGTGCGCTTCCCACAGCGAGTCCTCACAGGCAGGGCTCCTCCCGGGGAAGCCAGAGGGCCCTGCACCCCAACTCCACAGTCAACGTGACTCTCAGCCAGCCGGTAAAACAGAAGGGTTATTAGACAACAGGAACATAGTCTAAAACAAAGCTTGTAGGTTCAGAGACCAGGACCCCTCAGTCTGGTCCGTCTTGGGGGTAGGGAGCCCAGACCCTAGTTCTGGGTCTCCCTCTATTTCCCCAGCCATCTCTAAACTGAAACTCTCCAGCCCCTCCTCTGGCCTTTGTCCCTTTCCCTGGGCCAGGAGGTCACCAACACCTTCAGCTGGCACTTGCAGAGGAGGGGCCCAGGCCATCAGTTGCCAAAAGACAGGGTATCGACCATTCTCTGTGCAGACAGCCTCACACTGGCCCTCTATGGCTCTGCAACAATCACACACCCTTATCCCAGCCACCTAGATACTTAAGAAATGCATAGGGGAAACTGAGGCACCCACAGAGTAGTCAGAGAAAACATTAAGAACATTCCCACTTCATCACACCAGGCTTCTGCACCAGTTCCAGGCAGCTCGGCTCTGGGGAGACAGGTGGGGCCCCGCAGGTGGTGGGAAAAATAGACTACCTGAAGCCAGAGGTGCACTGGGGTCCGGCCAGGAGGCAGACAGGAATTATCAACCAGCCAGCAGAGAGGCCAAGAGGATCAAGTGATGGGTGAGGGTGAGCCAGTGGGGCTAGCAGGATCTCAGGGCACAGTGCAAGTGGAGCCGGCCAGAGGTGCCATTTTAAACCCGGTACTGCTGCAAAGTGTGGAATATGCTATGAAGAGTTTACTTAGAGGCATGCAACTCCTTTGACATCTGTGTGGTTGTTCACCTACAGATGAGAGCAGAACTCCAATCTTTTAGTGGGAGATTTATTCACCCTGTGTAAAATTCACCTCAGTATGAAAGGCTGGAGCAATGTCTTCTGCACCATTTAAACCCTGCCTAGAGATTGTGTAGAACTAGTCTCCATGCCAGCCTATGAAGGGGCAGCATAGAAGATCACTTTGAGAGTGGATTGGGAGTGGTCTGGGACAGGCTAGGTAAGGGGCTAGGGATATATTTTACACACATGTCTATGGACTCCACTACTCCCTGCATCTGGCCTAGAGGTGCTACAACTGCTGTTCCAACCCTTAGGCAGGAATAGCATCATTTAGGAGATGGGGTGGTGCTAAGGGCTGGATAACAGCCTCGTCCCTTGGCCCTATGATGGGGGGGGGGGTGAATTTTGTCTCTCCAACCTCCCCACATCACCCTCAAGACCCTGAATGCTCTGGCCTTTTGTTGGTGGAGTGGTCTCTATCTTGCAGTTTTTTCACATGCAAAACTCTCCAGGACTTCCCTTTTGTCTGCCATAGCAGGATGTCTGACCTCCCACGTATGTACCATGGGCAATATCCTATAACAATCTTTTTCTTCCTGGCCATCAGTCAAGTCTAAGGCTTTAGTGTGTGTTTGTAAAATAAAAATCTACTCCAGGGAACTGTCTGTGCATTTGCCAAAGAAAACTCCTGTCCCCTTTTCTTCTGATGTGGGATCCTGATGCAGGCAAAAATATGATGAATTTTAGGGTGGGATTCACATTTCACTATTAAGGTTTTTTGCTATACCTTTAAATTGATCTAGGCTTCAGTGGACCAGCAAAACTCAGTATCTCCCAAGTGGAGGCAAAGGATCAAATTCTGCTCCCATTTACACTTATTTGAAGTCAGTTTGGAGCTATTCCAGATTCACACAGAATTTGGGCCAATGGGATCTTTTACAAACTAGACATTTATATTTTGATGGCATATATTTCCCTCCACACCCAATTAGGATGTAAGTAACATATTGAGTTGGTGTAACACCTCTGCATGGGAGTGAATTTCATCCTAGTCTATAGTGGAGAAAATATTCTTCATTTTCCTACATACAGAGAATCTGCAACTAAGGCAACAATAAGCATGATTAGCATCTGCTGGAATGGAGCTGGCATATCAGAGTCCTCCTCCTGCTAGAGATGCCACCAGCGGTTCAAAAACTGCTGCTGAAATGTCCACCATCATTTAGCAGATGCTTCTTCTGTGTCCTGAAATAGGACTGAGAGCATGAGGTAGAGAAGTTCTGGAGTAGGATTCATGTTGGCTCTGGTTACAGGGAGCAAGTGGACACAAAATGGCTCAGCTTTATGAGTCTGTGGGCTAAAACCATGCAAAACACTTCTGGCCAACGCCCATGGGACAGACAGACTAGTTCTTCTACAACTAACTGTAGAACATCTTCAGCAGATGAGGACACTAGAAACCCTGGGACACGATAGTTCATGCCCACAGAAGCTTATGTATGACTTGGGTCTTCCATATGGACACACCAGCATGGTTGTGAGGACTGAGTTTCCAGTGCAGAGTAGACACTCAAGCACAGGCTTGGAAACACAAGTCAACTAACCCCGGGCTTAGCATGCAGTGTAGACACATCGATAAGAAACCCATTCTCCAACTACAGGATACAGGCAACTCCTGTTAAAGTCAGTGAAAGTTACTTGTATCCTGTAGTAAGAGAACTTGTTGTGTATTGTTGGTGCAGAATGGCAGCTAGGATCAACTCAAGTAGTGCTTGCATTTCAGTGATGAATTAGGAGGTAAGTAAAAGGTGCCATACATGCACAAGGCAAAGTTTTCCTTTTATCTGCAGTGCAGATCTCTTTTACATGTTCTGCACTAGTTCCACACACACAAGTCCTGTTGACATCACTGGAAGTTCCATGGACAGAAGGTGCAACACAGATTTGCACTGTGGATGAGAGAATCCTCAATGTTGATCAAAGAAGAATTTTGTCCAAAGTGTGTAAAGTACTTTTGGATCTTTCTTAATAGAAGGCCCTATATAAATTTAAAGATGATGATGCTATTGTGTTTTAGAATTCCCCTAGTGCATAATGGCAGAATAAACCTTTAAATTAAGTTCAAACATATTAATATTGATTAAGAAATGAATAAATTCTTCTAGAATTTTATCTGCCTCTATGAATGTTCACTTGATCTTCCATTGTCAAACAGGACATAGTAATGCCCTAGAAAATTGCAGCCTTCAACTCTATCAAACCACAGACACAGATTATGTATTAGATATAATTTTGGAAATCTGCCTGGAATACACCATAAAATAGGAATAAAAGAAAAACTGTAAGGACATTTGTATTTGTCAGCCTGTCCCCAGACAGAGCCCTGTGGATATGGTAGTCTTCAATTACACTTTGTCTTATATCAGTGTCTTATATCAGTGTCTTTGTCTTATATCAGTGAGCATCAAGTTTCGGAGTAGCAGCCGTGTTAGCCTGTATCCGTAAAAAGAACAGGAGTACTTGTGGCACCTTAGAAACTAACAAATTTATTTCAGCTATAGCCCACTTCATTGGCTGCATCAAGTGACCATCAAGAGTGTTAACACTGTGCTCAAATGCCCTGGAACTCCCGAAGCTGAGAGGAGAGAGAGAGAGAAATATAGCACCACTAGCTTTTGTTATCAAGAAAACTCTCCATGTGTTAAATCTGGCAGAAATAAAGAATAATTTCTGGAACTGGTTCAACCAACAATAAAGCCAAAGCCTTGACAGAACAGGGACTTCTGTCTCATGCCAATGCTCCATGCTCTGACAGTTCAAATGCTGGACAAAATGCAAAGCCTGAGTTTGGATGCATTAATGGAAGTTATGTACTTCCTGGTACTGTACCAGCAAGCTCTAATACTGCTTCTCATAGTGATCTAGCTCCAAAAAAAGAGTATTTGTCTGCAGAGAGCAATGGAGCTTGCCTCAACAACTGCTACAAAAAGTTTGCCTGAAAAAAGCAACTTCCTTACCTATTTGGAAGAGTTTGTCTGAACTCTGATCTGCCAGAAAGAAGCTCTGTTAATTCTAGGGAAAGATTATGACTTATGCCTACTGCAAAGAAGCCTTGCAAGGCGCTTGCCTGCCTTCAGCTTAATTCATCTCTAGAAGCTACATGACCTGTTGTGTTAATTACATGTACTGCACCTGTAAAACTGTTAATTTTTTTAAAATGTACCATTGTTTCATTCCACGTCACAGAAACAATGATTGAGTTTGGAAAAGAGGACAGTTGCTAAATACTCCAGTCCAATAAATCCACTTAGTGCCATAATTGCAGCCAAAAACCAGCCCCAACAGATTCTTTGGTCCATTTTAAATGTCTTGCCCTTTAATTTCACTGGGTAGCTTCTTGTTTTTGTATTACTTAAAAGGATAAACTGGAGTAGCCAATCTGCCTTCTTTATAGTATTCATTGTTTTATTACAGAGGTGGGCAAACTACAGTCCACGGGCCACATATGGCCCGCCGGCCCTTTTTACCCAGCCCGTGAGCTTGGCCTGGGGAGGGCAGGGCCAGTGGTCCTTCCCTCCCAGCCCGGGGTGCTGGGCGAGCATGGCAAGCCACGCGGCCCCATACTTCCGAGCCGGAGCACTGGGGGCCAGCCGAGTGCCACCCGCCGCGAGGTCCCGCGGTCCCGGGCCGGGGTGCCGGGGCCGGGCCAGGCCGAGCCAAGCGCTGCCCATCGTGGGGCCCCGCGCTCCCCAGTCACGGCACCAGGGCCGGGGCCAGCACCACTCACCACGGGGTCCTGCAGTCCCAGGCCAGGGTGCCGGGGCCGAGGTGAGTGCCGTCGGCCGCAGGGTCCCACGGTCCTCAGCAGGGGCACCGGGGCAAGGCTGAGCACTGCCTACCGCGGGGCCCCACGCTTCCGAGTACCTCTGGGGCAGGGCTGAGCGCTGCCCGTGGCGGGGCACCGCACTCTCGAGTGCCGCTAGGGACGGGCCGAGTGCTGTCTGCGGCAGGGCCCCACGCTCCCGACCGCCACCAGCCGTGGGCCCCGTGCTCCCGGGCCGAGCGCCACCAGCAGCAGGGCCCAGCTGAGCACGGTAAGCGGGGGCAGGGGCTTAGGTAGTGGGGTCCCAGGAGGTGGTTGTTGGGGGGAGGGGTTGGAGTGGTAGTTAGGGTCGGGGGGTCTCGGGTGGGGACAGTTAGGGAACAAAGAGCAGGGGGGCTTTGATAGGGGGTGGGGTATCGGGGGTGGTGGTTAGGGGTGGGGAGGAGTGTGTGTCAGAGAACAAAGAGCAGGGGGGCTCAGATAGGGGGTTGGGTCCTGGGTGGGGCAGTTAGAGTGGGGAGGTCTTCAGAGGGGCCGATCAGGAATGGCGGGGGTTGGATAGGTGGGGGGGTTCTGAGAGGGGCAGTCAGGGGGTGGGAAGTGGGTGGGGGTTGTGTAGGGGGCAGGATCAGGCTGTTTGGGGAGGCACAGCCTTCCCTATCCGGCCCTCTGCACAATTTTGAGACCTAATGTGGCCCTTGGGCCAAAAAGTTTGCCCACCCCTGTTTTATTACCTGTCTCATGTCAGGTGGCGATTACTAAATCTAAACAATAACAATAATAGACCCAATAAAGTTTATAAAAACTCTCTAAAAATTCTTAGACTAAGGTGATTGTTCCTGTAACATCTGCGAGATGAGCAGAATGTAAGATGGTACAGCCTAACGTAACGTTTTTATCAGCACGTATGGGACAGCACTGCAGGGAGCAAAGTGGAGCTGCAACATCCCAGGAGGAGCCTTGAAGAGATTGTGGCTTGTGAGCAGGCCTATTCTCTCCTAATACTTCTCCTTGTACCCAGGCGACTGAGCAGATTTCTCCAACTCCGCACGCCATACTTGTTCCGTGGGCCAGTGCAGATACAGCTGGGGCCATGACTCAGCCTTCTTCCCATATGTGATGGGGTGCAAACCTTACACCAGTGCCAAAGGGGATAAAGGAGCCTGAGAGTGCTAGTACCCTCCCTGATTGCACCTGGGAAGGAGGGTGTGACCAGAGGAAGGGGGTGGACTTTTGAGAGAGATCAGTTCAGAAGAGGAGATCCAGTGGAGCAGGTGTATTGCATGTCTTCACTCTAAAGAAGTCTGATGGAAGGCTGGAAGGGCAAAGAACCAGACACTCTGCTTCTGAGGTGAGTCTGAGGGAAGATCAGGAACTGCTGAGGGATGATGGCCTGTCTGACACCCTGGGAAGTCAAGAACTGTGCCAGCCCTAGTCTGTAGGATGGAGTGAGGCACAGGGGCTTGAAGACAAATGTGAGGACCTTGTGTTATAGCTGAGGCTTGCCTGTGAAGGAGAGAGGCGGCCAGCTGAGCCCGCCTGCGGCTGAAGATTCAGTTGTCCTTATATTTCTTTTGGACGGGTTAAAGCAGTGGTCTTCAAACTGAGGTGCGCGCACCCCCGGGGGTGCGCAAGACCCCAGTGCCACCGCCGATTCCACCCGGGAGACCGCCAAATAGACCAGCGGTCTGTTTTTGTCCCACCGAAATGCTGCCGCAGAAAGCGGAAGCTTTCAATTCAGCGGCATTTTGGCAGACATACCCCGAGGGGCTGTGAGTGGACCCCGGACTGCGGAAAGGGGCTGCAGCCGGAAATCTTTGAAGAACGCTGTGTTAAAGGACTCAGAAGAGGTGGAAACAAAGTGTGACCTGACTGGAGGGCCATGTCGTGAGAAGAGACAGACACCACCACCAACCCGGGACCTGAGTGGCCATCGGAAAGGGGCATTAGATGAGGAGAGCCTGCTATGCCAGGCACCGCCACGAGGGGAGCACTCCAGCAGTGAGTCTACTCTTCTACACCACCCTTTTCTGCCTTCCCATTAGCTGTCCTGCTTCTTGAGGTGGAACAGGAGCAAACTGTCCCTGCACCTCCCACAACTCCGGGACTGCTCTTGTGAGTGGCTCCTGCAGTATTGCAAGGATGGGGAGGCTTCTTGCTGGCCCCCTAGCCCCTATACAGCCATGTGAAGACCTCTTGCAATCTGGCCCTGCATGTATCTCTGTTTGTGCATCATTAGGAAGAGGCATGCACACACAAAGGTATATGTGAAAATTCTCATTGGACAGTCTTTGGATAACACACCAAGGCTGGTTGCCTCAAAATGGACCTGAGATTCAGAGATGCTGACACAGCTCCAGGGAGATTGGACTTTACAAGCTCTGTACTGGTGCTCATATCAACATGTCCTGTCTTCATTGAAATGAACTGCGGCCATCAGTCTGTTTGGGAGGAGGGGGCACGAAGGGGACAGTGAGACAGCAGAGGTATTTCACAATACCACATTAGCCTTTCACAAAGGAATAAGGGAAGGGGACAGTTAAATGAGATTGGAGGTGATTAGGGTTGTGAAAGGAGCCCTACAGAACAGCTGCTGTATATTAAAAAACCATTGGTAGATTATTTTTAAAAGGACAGCAACAAAACTACTACTACTAATGTGGCCCACACAGGTAATATATATCCCAGCAGCATTGACTTCAAACAGTTGGCCGAGCCTAGAATGTGAAGAACTATAACCTGCAGCAAATCTCTTTTTTTTCCTTAAGAGCATCTTTGAGCGTTTTATTTCTTAAATAGCTTGTTTTTAGCTCTGTACTATCTACACAGAACCTATTTGCTGCAGGTGGATGCCTGGCCAGGCCAGCATAAAACGGATCAGAATGCAGATGGATGCTACTCCAGCACCACTACAGAAAGAACTGCCTTAAAATGAATGGAAAGAAGCAGAGTGAGATATGGTATAAGCAACATTTTAGCCACTAGGGCTATGATTTTTATATTACTGGAAATTTTTTTTTAAACAAGAAAATGTATAATTGTTCAGTAAGCTGCCTTGAAATTCCAGCCCTATTCAAAATGAGAATGGTTCAGCCAGGGCCAGCTCTTAACTTTTTTGCCATCCGAAGCAAAAAAAAATGGAGGGCTGGAGGAGTGAAGGAGGTCGGTGTGGCCGCGGTGCCACCAGAAGAGCAAAGCAGTGGGCGTCGCAGCTGTGTAGCCCACCCCCTTCAGTCCTCCAGCCGTGCTGCCCCCCTTCCCTCCTCTGGTCACCCTGTGCCCCCCCTCCTCCGAATCGCTCCTCTGGCCACACTGCCTCCTCTTTACCCTCCTCTGGCAGGGCCGCCCTCCCCTTCGCTCCTCCGGCCATGGCGCAGCCGAGCTGCCTCCCTCCCTCCCCTCTCTTCCAAAGGAGGGGCGCAGTTGGAGGAATGAAGTGGGGGGCAGTGCGGCCCCAGCGCAGCTGGAGAAGTGAAGCATGGGGCGGCATGGCCAGAGGAGCAAAGGCGTAGCGGCGTAGCCAGAGGAGCGAAGCGGAGGCGGGGTGGCCAGAATGTCGCCCCTTACAGCGTGCCGCCCCAGGCATCTGCTTGTAATGCTGAGACTTGGAGCCAGCCCTGGATTCAGCCTACAAGATACTAGAGTGTAGTCAGAGTCAGAAATGTGACCGTAAAAATAGTTCATTTCCTTTTGGTTGGAGATTTAGCCATATGACTTGCATTGAAATGAATGGGAGCTGTATGGTTAAATACCCCAGAGCTTTGAAAATTTTGACTATTGTCTTCAATGAGAGAATGAGCCTTCCCGAGACAATGGGCTTAAAATTTCTTCCCTGTTGTCATTACTATTTATGTTTGTTTTATAAGAGCTTCTAGAGGTTCCCAAAAGGGATCAGGACCCCACTGTGCTTGGCACTGTTCACACTTATTAAAAAAAAAAAAAGAAAAGATAGTTCCTTCCCCCATGCATCTGAATGATGACTTTTCACTGATAAAAAAATGGACTTTCACTCATGTTCACATGGCAGAGCAAATATAGATCCAAGTGAGTAAGATAGGTTCTCTTCTGCACCATCCCCCAAATTATCAGCTGAGTTTTGATTGTGGAACCTTTAGAACTGGTGATGACATACGAGGCAGAAAGAAGGCAGCTTGATATGTCAACTCCCAGGCCGAGCTGGCAGTGCTAGTACTGCTAGCCAGAAAAATATTTTAAACCTGTGAACTAAACTTATCTGAATGGGCAGTCACTGAGAGAACAGAAATATAGAACTCCAAAGTAACATTTTTACAGTGACTTTTCTGTCAGTAACTATTGCATTTTAAAATAAAATAATAGTTTTATTCACAATAATTACTAAGGGCTTGAGTCTCATCATGCTTAGTGTGGTTTTACAGCAGTGCAAGGGAGTTGCTTAGACATATATGCCCTGGTGTTATCTGATGTGAGCTCATCCTAGTTGACCAAGACACCTTCGCAGAAATGGACCACCTAGGAAGTCTCTCGTGTGTAATGCAGGTGGTGCTTTGTCCTATTTGATCAGATATTGGCCTTTGTTGTATATTTTACTTTTGGGAAAGATTAATGAGAAGGTTGTGAAGTAACTTTTCAGGTTTCTGGAGTCTAGAGTTTCTTGTCTTCATTCAGTCTGTTTTCAGAACTTTGTATGAGAGAGAAGCTGCACTGTTTGCATTGATCAATGATCTATTTAATCTAGTTATCCTGTGCCTATCAGTATAGTATCTAATTCCCACTGTCTCTTCAATAACATGCCTTGCAGGATTTCTGCAGACAGTTCACTGATGAAGAGTGAATGTCAATGGATCAATGAACAGTTTCTTCCCTGATATGACAGGAACTGCTGCTCTACACCATTCACATTCATTTACTTTTTAGTGCACTGTCTGCAGTAAGAGACTAGGTGTCACTGGGGACCACAGCCTGATGTCACCACAGACTCTTATTTAATTGCTATTATCAAATTTGGACACAAAAGGCTGAAATTCAGGAAATCTGTGAGCGAGTCTTTTCGTTTTCTTTGTGCCAGTGCACAATAGGGATGGACAGGAGTTAAAATGTATTTTCCCTTCATTGGTCCTCTTAGGAGTCAGAAAAAAAATATCTAAACAACACTCTAAATTTTCAGAACACAAAAGGGCTAATATCCAAAAGTTCTAAGTTCATCAGTAGCAAGCAGAGAAGCACATGGAAGCTGACAGATCCTAGGGTTAGGAGGGAAATACAGGATGGTAACGGATCTGCGTCATTGACTGCATCCTGTTCATAGTCAAAATGGTAGAAAACAATAAGCACATTTCGACCCTTAAATAGCTGCATGCTTTTTGTTTGCAGTGTCCCGCTTTATGCAGTAAAGTCTTCACACACTAACTCAGCATAATGCAATGCCTGGATTCAGTTCCACCCTCATTTACATGGATACAGCACCCATTGAACCCAGTATCGACAGCACCAAAGGGCTACATGCTGACAGCCATCTTTGCCTGTGCTTTCGGTTACCTTTAGCTGATTGTCTCCAACCCTTCCTCCTCCAGGCCTTATTGCACGTCATGCCTTTCATTTCCTTACTTATCCCAGTTTACATCTTCTGAAAGTCAGGAAGCAGTGACTAGTGCTTAATGGCTTTCATTTTGCTGTATGTCAGTACCATTTGGGGGAGCAGGGATAATAACGTGTCTTGTTCAGTTCCTTTCCTCTTTGGCTTCTATGCCTCAGGCCGGCTTTCTGAAAGCTACATATGGTAGACTGTGATTCATATATTCCTCCCTAGCTCTCCTGTGCTCTTTTTCTGGTACAGTGAAAGTGTGACTGATAGTTAAGGCTACGTTTTAATCACGGTATTTTTAGTAAAAGTTATGGACAGGTCACAGACCATAAACAAAAATTGACTGGCCCGTGACCTGTCCATGACTTTTACTACAAATATCTGCCCTGACTAAAACTTGGGCAGGGGACTACATGTGTTTGGAGGTGAGTGGTCTGGGGAGGCTGCGGGTGCTGGGAGAGGTGGTGCAGGACCCACACTGGCTCTGGGGAGGGGGGTGGACCGGGGCGCATGACCGGGGACCCCCGCTGGTGCTGGGAGAGGAGACCAGGCCACAGCATGTGGCCCAGGAGAGGGATCCCTGGTGGAGCTGGCAGCGAGACAATTGGCAGGGCTGGCAGGAGCTTCCTATCTAGCCCCGTGTCCCTCTAGCTCTTAAGCAGTGGAGGGGCCAGGGCAGGGGCTCCGCTGCACCTGTCACAAATGCCAGGTGCTGCAGCTCCTGCAGGTGTGGGCAGCATGTGCGGAGCACCTCCCTCGGCCCCTCCGCCAGCTAGGAGCTGCAGGGCAATATCAGCGGGAGCCGGAGAGCCCTCCACTCCGAGGTATGTGTCCCCGCACACACATCCTCCAACACTGTGCACCTAGCCCTAAGCCCCCTCCCACACACCCAGATTGCTGCTGCTGGCCCAGGGGCTGCCTGGGCAGCCCCTGAGCCAGCCCCCGCTTCTGCAGAAGTCACGGAGGTCACAGAAAGTCATAGAATCCATGACTAACTTGCAGCCTTACTGACAGCACTGATGGAAAGTAGCATAAAGAAGGCTACGTTTCTTTAAACCTGTTGGTATATATTACAGTCTGGTGGGTCTCTAACTACCAGATTGAAGAACCTGTCAACTTGACCATCTCTGACTAGTAAAGGTGCACTCGGAGTGGTGGAGGTTATTTATAGCATGTGTCTGTCATGAGGCTAAATTCACCTCTGAGCCCTCCTGGTCTTTTCTAGTGCACCCACCTCCCAAGTTTGGGGCCTCAAGCCATCACCTCTCTTGGAGTGGAATCGTAATTCTTCCACTCTCAGCTGGACCTTGGGCTGCTGCCCCCAGGAGCTAACCCCAGTTACCTCTGTGGGCCTGATTTATGTTCAATACCTGCAGTTTTGTTCCCTCCTGGAGCAGTGACCAGTGATTAGTACAGTGACTAAACAGCCTCCTTAATGCAAAACATTATTTATTTAGAAGCAGCACATTTAAGAGACAATAGATCTTAAAACAATAAACCAGTGTGTATGCATGCCTGCCTCCCCCCTAAGGTTCAGGGGAAAGCCCAACTTCTTCACACACCCTCCGCAGAGCTTCTCTCTGTGTCAGCCTTGTCAGCCCCTGACAACTGACCCTGCTTCCTCCCTCCAGGAGGACATTTTAACTGTCTTAGTGTCCTTTTGCTCTCTAGCTCTCATCATGGGCAAGAAAAGCTTGCATTTTTGTTGGAAATAGCTTTGAGGTTCCAATATCCTAAGAGCGCTCCCTGTTGTCTTTCAAGGGTATGCTGCGAAAGTGTAATCTAGGAAGCCATTGTTTTGACTTCCTGCTTGTTCTTCCAATAGCCATTATAGCATTAAAGTAATGTTGGTGTATAATAAAAATCTCCAACCTAGTTATACAGATTGGATACAGTCTATCTCAATAACTAGGCCAATACCATGTTCATAACATTATTATAGTAGAACTTCCGAGTTATGAACACCTCGGGAATGGAGGTTGTTTGTAACTCTGAAATGTTCGTAACTGAAAAAAAGGGCATGGTTGTTCTTTCGAAAATGTATAACTGAACATTGACTTAATTCAGCTTTGAAACTTTACTATGCAGAAGAAAAACACTGCTTTTAAACATCTTAGTTTAAATGAAACAAGCAGAGAAACAGTTTCCTTGTCAAATCTTTTTTAAAAATGTTCCCTTTATTTTTTAGTAGTTTATGTTTAACACAGTACTGTCCAGTATTTGCTTTTTTTTTTTTTTTTTTGGTCTCTGCTGCTGCCTGATTGCATTCTTCCGGATCCAAATGAGGAGTGTGGTTGCTGGTCAATTCATAACTCTGGTGTTCATAACTCTGAGGTTCTACTCAGTTAGTAGTAGTTATATCAGTTATAAGAGTTATATCAGTAACTCTTAGATGCCATAGCAGCTCTACCTCTGCCACAATATGAAGTGGGGAATAATCAGTTTAGGTCCTTTATGAGCAAGAAGTTTACATGCCACTAAGGAAGCGCAGAGATTGATTGGGGAAGAGTATTCTTTCTCATTGGTAAATTTACATAAGAAAATAAGGCCACATTGGGTCAGACTAATGGTCCATCTAGCCCAGTCTCCAGGTCTTCCAAAAGTGACCAGTGCCAGATGCTTCGGAGGGAAGAAACAGAACAGGACAATTATTGAGTGATCCATCCCCTCTCATCCAGTCTCAGCTTCTGGCAGTCAGAGGCTTAGGAACAGCTGGAGCATGGGGTTGCATCCCTGACCATTTTAGCTAATAGCCGTTGATGGACCTATCCACCATGAACCTATCTAATTCATTTTGAACTCAGTTATACTTTTGGCCTTCACAACATCCCCTGGCAATGAGTTCCACAGGTTCACTGTGTGTTGTGTGAAGAAGTACTTTCCTCTAGTTAAGTGAATGTTCCCATTTTTATGGAAAGAGATGTCTTTTCTGATATCTGAAGGCAAAGTATTGGATGGCTTGGGAAGTTTATTGGCAAAAGACTCAAGTTTGATGATACTTGGCTGTCAAAAGAACCACAGGCCACCTTTCAGACTGAATATGGGGCTGCTTTCTAAGCATGTTGATCTCATACATGTTGATCTCAACCTCAGCTGGAGTATGCACTTCATGTTGCTCTAGATCAGTGGTGGGCAAACATCGGGGTTGTGAAATTGTATGGAGGGCCAGCTAGGGAAGGCAGTGCCTCCTCAAATAGCCTGGCCCCTGCCCCCTGACTGGTCCCCTCAGAACCCCCGATCCATCTAGCCCCTCCTGCTCCCTGTCCCCCTGACTGCCCCAACACCTATCCATGCCCCCTGCCCCTTATAGACCCCCTGGGACTCCCATGCCCTATCCAACCCCACTTGTTCCCTGTTCCCTGACTGCCCCCCAGAATCTCTGCCCCATCCAACCTTCCCCTGCTCCCTAAACTGTCCTGACCCCTATACATACCCCCTGCCCCTTCCAGGCCCCCCCCGGGACCCCACACCCTTTCAAGTCCCCCCTGCTCCCCACCCCTTACCATGCTGCTCAGAGCAACAGGTGCTTGCACCCCACCACCCGGCTGGAGCCAGCCACACTACCTGCGCTGCTCAGCAGAAGCAGTGGACCAGGCAGCAGGCAGCGTGGCATGCTGAGGCTCCGGGGGAGGGGAGACAACAGGGAAGGGGCCGGGGGCTGGCCTCAGGGGACAGTCCTGCAGGCTGCCATAGTTTGCTCACCTCTGGTTTAGATGGAAAATTTTCCATCTGCCCTACTTTCAACCCAGCTCTGGTTCAGAATTGAATGCTGCCTATCCTACAAGTCTACCCAGTGATAACCAATCTGCTTTAACTACATGTATGAAGCTCCAATTGATCACTTTGAAGAGATCTGCAATGTAGATTGGTAAAGAATAGTATTTTAATATTTGTCCAAGTGTGGCAGGGAGTCCTGTGAACAGACAATGCACTTTTTACTGGCTCTTCACCAAAGAAGTCAATGGCCAAATGAAGGATTTCTTTCCATTGCTCCTCAAATGATCCTGCATCCGAGCTTTCCATTGAAGAAAGAATAAAAAAAATCTGAAAATATAAAGTAAGTTTAAAAATCAGTCTTTGTGCAACACTTGAAGTGGCTTATCACTGTTATTTTGGTAAAAATATTGATGTGTTCTTGTCAAACTTTGCAAAACTAAACATTAAATAAAATGCTAATGGTTGTAGGTGTTTGTCTTTCTGTATCTTGTAGAAACCTGGGCGTATGTGTAACAGACCAACATATACTGTTGTGGATAGTTACAAGAACACTCTCTCTTTTATAAATGTCTCTCAGAAACTTAAAAATAATTTTTCTTTCTCGTCTCGTCTCTTCCATTTGCCAAGTACAGATTTACTGTTTTTAATTAGGGATGGTTGAATTAGCTCAGAACTGGCCTATATTTCACCGATCTCAGTCGAAACTATCTAGAGGTTCAGATGAGTAGCTCTCAACAGACCCATCTTCTTTCTAACATATCTGTCCATGATTCCCTCCCTCCCTACAACAGGCCCATGGAATCATTCCCTAACCAAGGCCTTCAGTAGGCATGTGATCCCCTCCCTTCTGCCAATGGACCTCTCCCTCTCACCAATACACATTCTCCCCCTCTGCTTTAGACCCTCACCCGCTTACCACAACTTCCACAGAAAACACAGTTTAGTTCCCAGGTCACCTCCAAAAGAAATATAGCTCCCTTCCTGTGATTTCCTACAGAGGTCAAACTTTGGATCTAATCTTCTCTACAGTGATTCTTTTCAGAGTTAGCCATTTGTGCAATTATGTTTATAATGAGTGTCCCATATAAACTATCATAGTTCACCGTGGCATCTCAGCTTGACTTTGGGACTAGGAAAGCTCCCTGAAATTCCTTTTCTTAGTCTAAAGAAATGTTATAACTTTCCAGGTTTAAGGCCTAATTTAGGGCCAGATTGTGGTACCCTTACTGAGACTGAAAAGTATCTTATCTGCAATAAGTTCAGTTGAAATCAGTGGTGTCACCTGTGGGGTAAGGTACTATTAAGTGCAAATGCTTGTAAAAGTGTCTGCCATTCTATTTCAGGCGATTTTTGCACAGATTATTTCACTTTTTTCTAAAATGTCAGAAGACTTTCACTTGAAATTTCAGGCTTGCAAATTTCTGAGCAAAAACAAATGATCCATTTTCAGAGCCTCTGTGTAAATCTAGGGAGGGAAAAAAATGAGTTAATGATGTGCGCAGTGGACAAATCCAGCATCACATATTGCACACACCCTTGCGGCATGTACCCATGTCAGGATTGCCTCCCCACACTGAACTCTAGGGTACAGATGTGGGGACCCTCATGAAAAAAGAAATACAGCCCCCCGCCCCCCAAGCTTATTTTACCAGCTTGGGTTAAAATGTTTTTCTCCAGAATACAACTTCTTCTGTATCTGGACCTGGTACGCTGCCACCACCAAACTAGGTCTAGGGTAGTTTGAGACCCTTCTTTCCCTTTCCACTAACCCCCCAAACTTCTTCCTTCCCTGGAAAGCTTGAGAGAATAAAAAAACCAAACCTCGCCTGATCCTGCGAGATGTGCCCGATCCAAAAACCAGGATCTTACACAATGGAAAACAAGCAGTCAGATTCTTAAAAGAAAGATTTTAATAAAAGAAAAAACGAAAGGAATAAATTCCTTATAACCATCAATAGAACAGCATCTACCATAATCAACAAAAGGATTCAGAAACCAAACCTCTCCCCCAAGGCAACTTTCTCCCACTGTTGATATCTCTGCTGAAGCTTACAATATCAAGAAGCACCCAGCCAACACTCACCACTGAGAACCCTCCAAGTGATAAAAAGAAGGTAAACTTACTGACTACAGTACTTGATAGAATCTTATAGTTACAGTGAAAGATATAGCTGTGTTCATCCCATAGCTGAGGTGAACAGAGAGAGACCCAGAGAGAAACTGAAACTTAAAATCCTTTGTCTCCTGAGGAATTTCTCATTGGTCAGTTGTCCACCTCTCAGGTTACCTTTAGCTTAACCCCTTACAGGTAAACAATAATTCTAGGCTACTTCACACTTATGACAACCCACCTCCCCACTCCTTCAGTGCTTCAATGGCTTGTTTATAAACTGAACGCTGCTGCTGTTCACCCATGAAATGACCTCCCCGAGGTGTTCCATAAGGCTGCTCCACTCCCTTCTTTCTAGTCCCTTCTCAAGACTCACTTTTACCCTGGGGCCTGTGTGAAATTATTAGCTAATGAATTATGGCTTGGTAGACAGACAGGGAGAAATGGCATTTATTGTTTATGTCTATCTATTGTGATGGAGTCAGACCAGAATGGTATAGGAAAGTGCTGGAAGGCAGGTATATTAGTCTCAGGATGTACAGGTCCCTGTTCCCTGGATAGCCAAACAAAGGCTACTCCAGGCCAATCAAGACACCTGGGGCCAATTAAGAACCTTCTATAAAGGAGTAGAAACAGCTAGCCTGATTGGGACACCTGAAGCCAATCAGGGACTGGCTGAAACCAGATAAAATCCTCCCAGTTAGTCAGGTGGGCTGTGGGTGTCAGGAGCTGTGGAAGGAAGTTATGCTGTTGGTGAGACTGAGTGTTGGACAACATATCATACTGAAGGAAGGAGGCCCTGAGGTAAGGGTGAAGTGGAGTTTGAAGAAGCGGGGACTGCTGTGCGGAAGTAGCCCAGGGAATTGTATTGTGTTTTGTGGCTAAAACGTCAGCCATCTTAGCTGATACTATTAGGATCCCTGGGCTGGAGTCCGGAGTAGAGGGAGGGCCCGGGCTCCCCGCTTTTCTGCTTCCCTTAATTAGTTACTGAGAAAGGGAGGTCACTCTGGGCCTAGATGAGTTTCTGAGGCCCCTAAATCTGTCAGGAAGCGCAGGACCCACCAATACAGACTCGGAACTTTGTCACAATATATATATATATATTGTTTCTCGCCTCCCCACCCCGCATTCCTTTCAATGTCACCTGTAGGTTCTTTGGAGCAGAGGCCGTCTTCCCATATGTCTGAATAACCCCTTGTTCAGTGTGTTGTGCATCACCCTCTAATTCCCAGTACACAAAGGAGATGAATCTTCTACAACTACCCTTTAGAGCAGTTACTCTTTTAGCTCAGTTGACAGAGGTGCGTGCTTTTAGCCTTTGAGGTCCTGGGTGCAATCCCCATGGCATCCCATGATAGTGGCCATCACATTTGGACACCACCCAGCATGTTGAAAGCACTACTGAAATTCACATCATCATCATAAATCAAAACCCGGGCCGGAGGGCGGGGGACCAGCTCTCTGACTGCTACAGACACAATGATCTGGTTGTGACGAGGTCAGCAGGAGGCCATGGTGGAATGCATCAGCCCCTGCTTTTCAAAAAGGTCTTTCCCCAAAAGACGCACCATTCTCTTCTGTTACAGTGGATCCACCTCTGCTTTATGTACCTGGACCCTGAGAGGTGATGAGCACTTTGTGTTCCCACTGAAACCAACAGGAGCAGCACATACTCAGCACCTCTTAGGGGAAGGTCTTCTGTGTGGGATGCTACAGCCGTCAAGAGAAGTACTCTGACCTGTCTCAGGAGGCTGTGTTTCACTGTTAAAACACTATTACCACATAGAGACTTCCTTGGAATCTCAACTACTGGAAAAGGAAATCACTAAGGAGAGGAAGCGGCAATCAGCGCCTCGGCTGAATATCCGATGGATTAAAGTAAGGCAATAAACTCAAAGTCAACACATCTGTAAGGTCCACAGGGAATTAAACAAGGCAGTGGCCAGTCAGTCCTCAGTTACTTAATACAGACACGGCCTATGTTAACAGCACTGGCACAACAGAACAGAGTAGGACATGGAAATCTACAATCGTAATAATATTTAACACTCATAGCAGCTGGCATGTAAAGTTCTTAAAATGTTTTGCACTGGTGGAGAAGTATCCTGACCAGTGATTTAAAGACAGGATGCTGAAGCAGAGAGTGGTATGAATGACTTGTCCAAGGTCACATAACAAGTCAGCGGCACAGTTAAGAACAGCACTCAGGTCACCTGACTGTAGGCCAGTCCCCTGTCCATTGGACGACACTGTCCCCCTGCCTCAATGCAATGGAAAAAATATAAAATGTCAAATATTATTTAACATGATCGTCTACACTACACCAACAAAATGCAGGGTCCTTACAGCTCAGAGATCAGTAGCCAAAGTACAAAATGTTCCTTCAGATAAATAGTCCACATGATTTCAGCTTGCCCCTCTCGCTATGTGTGGTAGGCTTTAGCCAATCAGGAAAGTAGAACCAAAACCATGTGACCATCCCAAATATCCATCTTGACGTTTGAAGCTGTCCTGTGAAACACTGTGCTAAAATTTCAGTTTGTCTGTTGGGCTCAACCCTGCAGCAAGAGGAGCATGTCTCGAAAGGGGTTCAGAGCCCTCAACGCCTCGAGTGCTTGTCGTCTTGCAGGATCAGGTCCACGAGCAAAAAATTTGCATTTAATTTGTCACATGCTTGATGAAAGCAAAACATTTGGCAAGGAATACTGCTTTTTCAAAGCAGCTCAGTGACCTCAAAAAGAGTCAAATTTTACTGCAAATATTTCATATAATTTTAGTTAGGATTATATTTAATTCAGGATATTACTAAACGTGGATTGATAATACTACAATTTTCCCAAAATACATTACACAAACCTGCAGACCTGAAAATCTGTTAAAGAAGGAAGAATAAGTAAATAAGCAAGAGAGGCAGCTAATGAATCACTGCTGTAAATGGAATTACTTTCATTAGGAACATAATCTCTTGAAACACATGCTACAAATCCATTTTGTTTCAACATGACTCTACCTCATAATAATAACATTCAGTACTTGTATTGTGCCTTCCATAAAGGGATATCCTAGGACTTCACAAGCATTAATTGATTAAACTTCATGACTTGTGAAATATCTATGGAAAGTATTAGCCTCATTTTATAGATGAGAACACTGAGACACAAAAGGACAAGAAGATATTTTCCCTAAAGGTATTCATTATTTTTGGTGCCTAACTTAAGACACCTTGGACTTGATTTTTAAAGGAGCTGATTAGCTCTAGCTCCCATTAATTTCAGCTGGAGTTGCGGGTGCTTAGAATCTTTGAAAATCAGGCCCAGGTGTCTCAAATTCAGCACATGCAAGTTGAAGAGGCTCAACTCAGAGGCCACATGAAAACATTTTTGCCTAAGGGACAGATTTTCATAGGTATTTAGGAATTGAAAGCTGAAGATAGGTGCTTAGTGCAATTTTCAAAAGCACCTATACAGGTTAGATGCCTAATTTCTATAATTAGTATGGCTCTGTGTATCCTGCAATGCCAATGTAGTTTATGTAGATATGTAACTGAAGGATGTGTCATTCACTTTACTGTGTACTGGATCTTTAACTCTATAACCAAGCCAATCTGAACATACCAGATCTCCTCTATTCTTGGAAATAAGCAGGATTGGGCCTTGTTAGTACTTGGAATGGAAAGCACTTGGGAATTCCAGCTGTTATAGGGATTTAGGCTCTGAGATACCATAGTGCATGATAGGATAAATGAGAAAGAGAGGGGTATTCCTGCCTGTTGCATGGGCAGCTGCCATATTGTGTTTTGGCTCAGATGCAGAATGTTATAGATAGAGAGAACACAGTGACTCAGTCATGGAGACTGTCATTGTTCTTTCTTTGTTGTTTCCTTTAATCAGAAATAAAAGTCACCTAGATTGGAAAGTAAATGTTTTGCTCATGGTTTATGGCAAATCATAACACCCACAGCTCACCTGCTGCTCACAGCTACCCGTCTCATCACTGTAGGCTCTACAGTCAAGTCACCTTGATGCAATAGTTGTCCTTGTTTTTAGTTATAATGCATAAATCACATTGCCGTTCCTTATCTGCCAGCAGAGCCTGCTTAAACAGGTAACACTACTGCTTCAATAGGGAATTAGCTAGAACAATATTATCATGATAAAGTGAGGAGAGTACACATCCATCAGTGGGAGAATTTGTAATGTCAGAAAAGAGACTCAGAAATCAAATAGCAAAAT
This sequence comes from Dermatemys mawii, assembly GCA_007922305.1. Taxonomy (NCBI): domain Eukaryota; kingdom Metazoa; phylum Chordata; order Testudines; family Dermatemydidae; genus Dermatemys; species Dermatemys mawii. Next base: position 60,815,239 of record ML677349.1, read on the forward strand.
GCAAGTTCTTTTACATTAATCCAGAACTGTACACTGGCAAATCTAAAAAGATGCAGAGAACAAATACTTAGGAGTATATTCTCTGTTAGAGCCATGTCCAAAGCTCCCATTAATAACATTTTGCACTGTCATAACATCTTTCAACCCCAAACTCTTCACATAATATGTACAGTAACATTTAACTGTAGCCAGCTCTTCGCTGGAGAGTAGCAGCTAGCACCCAGTGTGTATAGAGAATTTTGCACGAGGGCATCAAGGCAAAACCCTCTACTTTTACCAACCATGCTATGCAGAACTTTTAATATCTATACCAAAGAGCCAGACTTTTGATCTTTAAAGTCTCACCCCCTCTACACACACATGCACAGACTCATGAATTATATGATACTCAGTTTATCAACCTCATAAGGATGAAAGAGTTTGCTGACACTGTGAGGATTTGAACCTGGTGGTTCCATGGAGTCTAGTTATTGCAAACCTGATACACTGGGCTGTTAATCCATGTGGGAGTTACAAGCAATGTATCATGGAAACTGTAATGTATGGGTCAGATCAGCATAGATCCAAAGTCATTGGAGCTATGCCAACTTATACCACCTGAGAATCTGGCCTCTATACCTCCAAATCAGCTAAAACAGTGGTTTACATCCATTTCTAAGAAACTTTCTTATTCATAACCCTTAAAGTTTACTCTAATGATTTGTAGATGTAATTATATAGTTTTTATGGCAATTTTACAGTTTATAGCACACTTTAGGTCCTGGTATAAGGCTGAAAACCAAGCAACTAACCACCCAAGGAGAAGAATATCCCCTAGAAATTCATTGCCTGCATGTAGTCTTATTGACATTCAAATATATGAAATGTAAATAAAAATAAGAAAAGCAACCTATGCGCTTAGAACATTATTGACCTGGGAATGGCATAACTAATATCTTGTGCTTTTGTATTATTATTCCTAACACCACTTCTTATTGCTTAATTCAAACTCCGCCACATCCCCTGTTCTATAGCTATTAAAATACCTGAGATTAAACTGATAACCTATATAAACATGCAAATAAAATAGGACTTTTATTTCTGAGTTATATATTATTTATTATTATTCACTGCCCAAAAGCTTCAGTAGGACAGAGTTAAGATTGACTAGCAGTGCCTCATACTCTGACAGACTGTCAAATGTACCTCAACGTAAACATCTGAAAAACAGGAAATAAGGAGTTACGGGTAATAACAAACTTAAATCTCTGAAAACAGGCCAGATCCTTCATTGGTGTAAATCAACATTGCTCTGTGGACCTAACTAGAGAGATGCTGATTTACACTGGCTGAGAATCTGTCTCACTATAGTTAGAGCAGGTCATCTGTATATGCAAAAAATAAAAATAAAAAATATCAGCACCTAAAACAAAACAGTCTCTATGTGCCTGAAAACATTAAATCCGATGAACTCTAATGTCAGTTAGACCAGATCGGTCCCAATGTGAATCAGACTAAAAGAGGTCATGGGTTCAAATAAACGTTACCAGAAGTAAAAACAAACTAATAAAAAAACACTCCACAACCCTGAAAGATCATGTAAATAGCTTCAAGGAAAAACGATTCAATGTCTATGCTGAGATTCAGCCTTGGAAATATTTATGAGACATCAATACTGCTCTTAAATATGCAAGTCACCAAAAATTCAGTCAAGCATCATAATTCACTCTGAAGTTAAACACAGAGAGACTAATCTGACTAAATCTTGACAGCCTCTCTGCAGATACAATCAGGTATTGTATATCACTGCTGACCGTACCAGAAAAATAATACAATCATCCATTGCCCAAGTGTTAAAACGTGCATATTCATCCAGTTTTTCTGGAGACTAAGGCCCTGGTCTTGCAATGAGGTCTGCACAGGCCAATCCTTCAATAAGACTCCATGTGGAAGTAGGGGTCAACTCCCTAGGAGCTCATTGTGGTGTGGGGCACACAGATTATGCAACAGTAGGCTACAGGCACTCACCTACAGTATATTATGAATAAGGCTATGATTTTGTCATGGATATTTTTAGTAAAAGTCAGAGACAGATCATGGGCAATAAACAGAAAAATCACAGAAGCCATGACCTGTCTCTGACTTTTACTAAAATCATCCCTGACAAAATGGGGAAGGAGGAGGGTCCAACACCTTGTCTCCCCTCACACAGTGACTGGGAGTTGCAGGAACCCCATTGCCCAGTCCCCCCACGACCCCACAGGGCTGGGAGCTGTTGGGGGTGCAGATATCCCTGACAGTGGTAGAGGCTGGGGAGCTGCAGCCCCTCACTGCTGAGCACCTCTGGGATTCCTCTGAATGGGCAGAGGAGGGGAGCCGGCTGCTTGTGGCATCTGAGTTGCTGCAGTGGGGACCCCATCAGCGGTGGCGCTGAGCAGCTCATGGGTTGCCAGCAGCAGCCAGTCAGTTGTGGGGGGGAGGGGAAAGGGGGAGGGTCCTGCCACCTGCAGCTACTGGACAACTGCGGGAAGGTGCCACGCCACCCCTGGAAGCTGGTCAGCTGCAGGGCCCCCAATGTCATGACACTTGCTGGAAATCACAGTTTCCATTACTTCCGCGACCTCCGTGACATACTCTTAGCCTAAATTACGAGACACAAGACCACAAGCTAGGTGCCTTCTGTAACCAGGGTGACCACATAACAAGTGTGAAAAATCAGGATGAGGAGGGTAATAGTTGCCTATATAAGACAAAGTCCGTAATATCGGTATGCCTAGTCACCCTATTGTAACCCAAGACTCACATCTATGGCCTACTAATGTACACCCTGAAGTGGCTTAGACTTATTCAGTTTTAATATTTAATTATCTTTTTAAAAAACAATTGTATGTGGATTTATGTAACTTAATTCTTGCGCTATTAAAGAAACAGTACCCAATAAAAGATGGTGAGAAAATAGGGAAACGACGAGTAACAAGCAGCCAGTTCTCTATTGTTCTTGAATATATTTTTTTAATTTTAGTTTTAACCTTTTCTGTTTCATTGTAAAGTCCTTTTACTTTTTCACCCGGTTGCTCTTTCAACAACCACTTTACTCCCACTCTCTTTTGTAAAGATAAAATATGATAGCATTGAGTCCTTTCCAGTTCATGCCCTGATTCTGCAATATTATCTGTGTGGGTTGACCCCCTGTGGCTGTGTGGAGCCCCTCTGACTTCAAGAGGACGTTATGTAAGTGTAAGGGCCCATTCATGCAAATCAGATAGCACGATCGGGGCTTTGATTTATACACTGGCAAGTGGATTAAAAGTGTTTGTTGAGTGAGCACAAACTGCTGCTGATCATGCAACCTGGCACTTCTGTAAGAGGGATAGTTTAAAACTGTCATTTTTTTCTCCTTCAGTCAATCCCTCTCTCCTCATCACATTTCTGCCCCCAACTTTGAGGCCTGGTCTACAGTAATGAGGTAGGTCGATCTAAGTTACGCAAGTTACATAACTGAAGTCGAGGTAGCTTACAGCAGTGTCTACATGGCACTATGTTGACGGGAGATGCTCTCCCACTGACTTACCTTCCCCCTCCCGGGTAGGTGAAGTACAGATGTCGACGTGAGAGTGCTCTGCCATTGACTTATCCTGTCTTTCCTAGACCCTCTAAATCATTGCCCACTGCATCGATCGAGCAGCACCAAGTTAGCCTGTAGTGAAGAGAAGCCCTAACTGGCACTATCCTCCAGCTCCTTCTACCCTAGCTTAGACTGTTTTACACTCACTCACTCACCCTTTGGTATAAGTGAGTCTGAAGGAGACTGAGTTTTAGGGTATATCTGCCCTGGAGCTAGAGGTATAATTTCTAGCTCAGGTAGGCATAGTCTGGATAGCTCTGATTGAGCTAGTGTGCTAAAAATAGCAGCGTAGCCAAGCACACACTGGCAGTGAGACAAGCTAGATACCCAACTATGTCTGTAAGGTTTTAAAAGGAATTGTACGCAAGGTGGTTAGCCCATCCCACCCCCTGTGCAGCCATGGCTACAGGGCTATTTTTAGCATGCTAATTCAATCACAGCTACCATGGTATATCTGTCCAAGCTGAAAATTACACCTCTGGCTCCAGTGTAAACACACCCTAACTGAGTGGAAGAGAATCTAGTTTATATCCCCTTATCTATGGCGCCTGGTGTGCAAAGAATAAGGATCCCATTTCCACTCTGCTGCAGTCACTTTATATTGCTCCCATGATGCAAAGGGGAATAATAGCTTCAGGAAAACCACCTGGTGTAGGTGAGTTCCCTTGTTATAGAGGCAGTGGACAGGGTCTGCAATTCCCTCCCTTTGGAATCGTGCCCGTGAAAGCTTACCAGAGCTGGGGGCAGAACATAGGGGGCAAGGCTGCTGTGATGGGGTGTTTACCCCACACAGGTCCTGACTAGATACAAACAGCCAATTAATCCTGTGACAGGCTGCACTTGGAGGAGAGTCAATGCCAACAAGGCCTAATAGCCAATGAAGCCTAGCTGAGGAAGGAGCTGGGCTAGGTATAAAGAGAGGAAGTTGTAGGTGAGAGACTGTTGTAGAGAGGAATCCTACAGTCACTCCCAAGAGAGAAGGGAAGATGTCTGGGAAGAAGGACAAGGACAAAGATGGGGGCAGGAGGGTAAACTCTGTGGTTTTACCTGAGAATACAGAGAGGGCAAAGTAGATACAGAGAGCAGAGGAGGCTCTAGTGGTAACCTGGGGATGGACCACAAGACAGAGACAGGAAGGTGGAAAAGAGCCCAGGGAAACACTGAGAGGATCTGACATTGGGTAGACTCTGGTTGCTGGGGCAATGGGTCCCTGAGCTGTAACCTGGAATAGTGGGTGCGGTTGGGTTCTCCTACCAGCCACTAGGAAATTGGAACAATCTGGGCAGTGGAGACAGTTAGACCTGAGAGACTTTGATACCCTGGAAGGGGAAAATTATAGTGCCCTCACCAGAGGGCCAAGCCACAAAGAGGAAGCAACTGAGACGAGAGAGAGAGAGAGAGAGAGCAACTGAAAGAGGGAGCATCAGACTGGTTGAGAGCTACTCCCTAGAAGCAGCCACAAGGAGGTTGAGTAGTAAATCCTGTGACAACTGCTCTTTGGCTCATCTTGAGCGCTGAAGGAATATGGATGTATGTCTTCAGGAGGAAAATTGTGAGCTCTTTGTTCATCACGTCTCTTGAAATCTTGAAATAGCCGTGACAGCCAATATGACATCTCCTGGTTACTATTTCATATGCAGACTAATTGGAATGCATGTTATTGGCATAGACCACTGGCTCTGACTGTGCTATCGGTTTGCTCACACAGTATTTCAGGAGAGATGTAGCTAAACAGGCCTTCTCCTTCACCAGGGCTAGTTGATAGGGGCTTCTCTTTTGCTTTCCTAAGGCCAACTGAAAATTATTTCCACAAACAAAAGCAGCAGCATATATTCTCCCATAAGAGCTGCCTCCATATGCAGTTCACTTGATGCAGTGTATCTAATTCTGATTGTCAAGGGTTAAAGAAAATGTCCCTTTTTAAATCCTCTGATTCTATAGTATCTCTCTCTATATTTTTAAAGCAGCATGTACTACCCTAGCAGGGTTTCTGGCTCTGTATTTAATTTTATTTCAATGTATCTTGAATATATATATATATATTCCTCAGTTCAAAGTAATCTCAAGGCCCTAGTAACTGAAATTAATTCATTCACATCTGATTGGTAGTTGAAAGCCTACAATATATGAAATAAATTGATGGTCTTAGTGCAACTCCAAGAAAATATTGTCCACATCACAAACACCCTGGCAGTTGGCACTAATTGGCACACGGCTGATCAAGGAGAACAGTAGCACATTCATGGGTGATAGATATTATCTTGGCATATGAATAATGACATCTCTAAAACACTCCCAGATGCTGGAATCTCGATTCCTTCTGGGCATGTGAACAATTTGCTCAGAGGAAAAATATAGCAGCTAGGCAAGAGTAGAGAGCTGTTTTAGTTTTGTGAAGTTTTCTTCTGTTTAGGAGAAATATCAGTAAAAGGGGAAGGGGGGAAATAAACTTCTTGGCTAGTGTTAACCATGGCAGAACAGAATGTTTTTTTATCTAGGATATTCCAATGATATTTGGTTCTTTTTTAATATAACAGTGGTCCTTTTACTCTTGCCAAATCTATAGTTTACAATTAGGTTTTCAGTTTATGCTGGAATCTACAGTCTTTCCTGAGAAAAAATGAACTATTTGATCTCTTACAATGACAACTTATTGCGCAAGATAAGATAGAACAATTAACAAGTGCCTACTGTGAAATATTTCTCATGAGAAACTGCTTCTGTAGATAACCTCTGCCATTAAAATCATTTAACCCTGATAGTTAATGTTTGAACTCTTACACGAAAAGTAAATAAACAGACAAAATACACAAGCTATGGAGACCTTTCTTAGCTTTTTAGCAATTAGGGTTGTTTGCCCTCAAGGCACTTTTAAATCCATTTACCCAGTTTAGTCTTGTCTACGCTCTTTAATCTTGGCTAAAAACTTTTTTTTAAAAAAAAGACAGTCAAAGCAAAACCTTTTAGCAAGTTTAACTTAGCCATATATTAAGAACTGATTTGCTGGGCCTCTTGCAACATTTTAGGATCGAATTTTGCTTCTCTTAAGGTACAGCTACACTACCTGCCGGATTGGCAGGAGCGCTCGATGTATCGGGGATCGATTGATCACGTCTCATCTAGACATGAAAAATTGATCCCCGATCAACTTCTGTACTCCACCTCAGCAAGAGGAGTAAGCAGAGTCGGTGGGGGAGCGGTCGTGGTCAACTCGCTGCCATGGGGATGGCCAGGTAAGTCGACCTAAGATACTGCGACTTCAGCTACGCTATTCACTTACCTGAAGTTGCATATCTTAGGTCGACACCCCACACCCTCGTAGTGTAGCCCAGTCCTTAGTCTCACTACAGTCAGTGGAACTCCCATTGGACTGATCCAGCAACCCTTAAGGACTCACAAGAGTGTTCCTTCCTTTGAACAGTAGGATTGTTCAATTGAAATGAGTGGATTGCTCACTGAGTGAAGACTACTAACGTGGTTAAGGACTACTTGCTGGTGTAAGGGTTGCAAAATCAGGTCCAGTAACTTCAGAGGGAATAGGGTTGCGCCCATGAAACTGCTCATGTGAGCAAAGCCATGCCCCTCCCTGTCTTTGACTAAGCTACGGTTGAATGATCCTTGATACATAACCCTTATGTTACTAGCAAAATAATTTTAACCAAGTCTTTCACCTGAAATAGTACTGAAAATCTTATCAGCTTAAATCCATTCTAAGATGCTAGTAACCAATTTATTTATCATCTAACAGGTGTCTGGAGCCGTACAACATATGAAATCCACCAGTGGTCCCAGAACTGTTCCTTATGGATATAGTCCACATCATAAACCTCACTAGTGCAATTGGCACTGATTGATAAACACCTGATCAATTGACGCTGCTGCAGAGACAAGCATAAATACAATGCTAATACAATAAGTAATACCTAGCTCTCATATAGCACTTTGAGCTCTATGGATGAAAAGTGCTTTACAAAGGGAGTTAGCATCATTATCTCCATTTTATAGGTGGAGAAACTGAGGCACAAACAGGTGAAGTGAAGGCGCACTTGGGAATTCCTCGTGGGGTACCCTCAAGCCCTTTCATCCCCCCATCCTCGGAGAAGAGCTGAGAAAGAAAACAAGGGAAGTCAAGTTTATGTGGCTGTAAATGTCATTATTAACTCAAGGCTCAGGTGATGCTCATCAAAAGGGAGCTAAACCTGGTATGTCTTGAAACTTTTACCCGTATACTAATGTCAGTTAGCGGTGTGATGCTTTGACATCTATGCAAGGGAAGTTAGTGCACAATAAGCTAGGGTGTGAATTTAAAGTGCACTAACTTCCAAGGTAGACACTCCTAGGGCATCTTGGGGAGGTGGATTACCTCCCCCCTCCGCCCACTGGTTTTGAGGCGTACACAGAGTGGGGGAGAATAGTGGACACTTCTAAAGTCGAGGTAGTCCATGCAAGAATGAAAGAGTCATTTCATACTTCTCCTTACCTTACCTCTTCATCTGGATATGTCGCGCAAGGCAGTCTCACCATGTCTATTAGGGATGAGAAATGAATGATCCTGATCCCAGCATATGGATTTTATTTTTTGAATGTAATGGGAAGCTGCAGTCTATAAGAATCAGTTCCATCTTCCTTTCTTTTGTAATAGAGCTTAGAGTGGTTAAATCTAGAGTGATGATAACAGCATAAATACATATTGTGGTGGGTTGGCTGAGAGGACCGATCAATGGCATTTTGTGCCCAAGTTCATTCATAATTTTTCCTGGCATAATATCTAAGTGTTTTTTTAAATTATATTAATATTTTTGGCTTCGGTGGCTTTGACTCCCAGATCATTTCACACTTCAATTACAGCTTGTGTACGAAAGTGCTTCTTGACACTGTCCTGGATTTCTTTTTGCTTTATTTCCACTTATGCTTATCTATGATGGAATGAAAATAGTAACTTAGGCAGAAATTAGCTATTAGGATTGCTATATACTTTAGTTAATATCCTTTTAAGACAATCTCTCTCTCCCTCATCTGTTCAAACCAGTTTTCCTTTTTATCCAGTTCTCATAAGTTCCATGTCTTAGTTTTGGAATTAACCTTTTGAATTCTTCTCTGAATCTTCTGAGTGCTACAATAATTTCCCTATAGCCTAGTGATCAGAAATTAATAAAAGGAATATATTTCAATCTGCTGTATATACAATAACCAGTATTTCTTTCGCATTAAGTACTACCAGACATTAGCCTCAATTCTGAGGTGCATCCAAGCTGCATGTTAACAGTGGCTAACTACACTTGACTAAATAGCTATCAAAGAGTTAGAACAAGGTAATGTGACTAGCTAGAACAATAGACCTGATATAGTATGTGGACTTAGAGTTGCATTGCCCCTGTCTCTGTTTCCCATCATGGTTCCTCAATAAACTAAAAGAGAGAGACTTTTACAAGTCCCGTAACCATAGCCCTCCTTAGGGCCTGCTTTGTTAACTTAAAAATCAAAATTAAACATGTGAGTCTTAAACTGTACAAAGCCCCAAACTCACCTGGTGTCTCAGGGCTTCTCTGCTTTTGCAATCTACACCCAGACGTTCCTAGCTGGGGCAACTCCCTGATCTCAAGGGTTTGTATATGCCGCAATAACACACCTGCGACTAGCCCACGTCAGCTAACTCGGGCTCCGCGGCTATAAAATTGTCATGTAGACATTCAGGCTCAGTCTGGAGCCTGGGTTCTAGGACCTTCCCTCCTCATAAGCCCCACAAGTAAGGGACGTAATGTTTCATATGAAACTCCGCAAGTGAAGCCTCAAGAATTTTCCCTGCTCTTCTGGTCCCTTCCCTTAGCTTCTCCATGAGATGGGGCAATCTAGCCTTGAATAGCCACTTTAGAGTTTGGCCCACAGTTATTAGCAATCATGTAAGTCCCACATTATTATTACTTATATTTTAATTTAAGATACTTTGCACTAATATTAAGCTTTTCATACCACTGTACAAGCTATCATGTGTAATTGGCTTACAGACAACCATGACATATCACACAGAGTTTTAGCAAGGAAAATATCATCATTCATACACTCTGAGCAAGCTGAAGTGCTCCCCAGAAGGTGGAATGAAGCCAGACTGTCCTTCTGCTTTATTTTCTGCTGATGTGAATTTTTTCAAGATCCTGGTTAATCCTCAAGTCCCAATCTAATGGATATCTGCAGTCCAGCACCAGCCACCATCTAATCATTTCTCCATTGTGCTTTGGGTGAAACTACCGGTTGCTCTTTTTACTGTGGAGACTTTTAGGTGTGGATCTCACTTCTTTCTTTGGACACCTGGCCCACTTTATTCCTCTCTCCCTTTTTTAAAGGAATCTGAAAACTCTGGACCACATCCACTGGTTTGCTCTGGCTGCTTTCCACTGCACCATAAACTTGGCTTAATTTTAAATTAAACAGGATTTACTGCTGACATGCATTGCCAGTGTGCCATAGAGCAAGCTAAAGTGTACCAGTGAATCTGACCCATGGTGTTGTCAGAGGTGCTTTCAATTTTAATCTCTGTTGACCCTTTTATTATTATTTATTTGTATTGTGGTAGGGCCTGGGAGCCCCAACCATGGATTAAGATCCCATTGCACTAGGTGCTGTACAAACACACAACAATGGTCCCTGTCCGAAAGGTAAGTATAAAACAAGAAAACTGGTACATGAAACAGACTGACAGGGAAGCATAAGGAAGCAATGAGACAATACTGGGCAGCATGACAGAAAGGGGTCTCAGCACACTCCTTGTAACTGAGGGCCATCAGTTCTTCTTGAGACAACCAAAACCACTAGTCCCTTTTGAAAATGTGTGTGTGTGTGTGAGAGAGAGAAAGGAATCTGTGTCCATATAACATATGAAAAAAAAAAACCACATTAAAAGTGTATTGTTTAGATTGCAAAGTCAAGCACTTGAAATGCCACATTTAAGGATACGTCATTCAACCTTGATTCAGAACCTCTGTGTATATGCATTATGCTACTAGACTTAATTACATGGATCATGTCGCACACAGGATCGATGGCATGTGTCAGCCAGGTTCCGACCCTGCTTCTACCTCCTTCTCCCTAGCCTGGTCCCACAGGCTGATCATGTCTCAGGCTCCCAGCTTAGGAAAACCTCTCAGGTCCTGGAAGTTCTTCCTCTTTTTGGAGGCTCTGGATAGTCTCTCTGTTCAAACTTGTGAGAGTAACACTTTGTCACTTCTCTCTCCTTCTTGCTCCTACACCAGTGCGTATAGGAGCTGCTTCCCTAAATGGCAAGAGGATTTTATGTATCACTGCTGCTTCTGAATGGGCAGATAACCGTTATCAGCATTGAAATCATATTAAACATGTTTAGTCATAGTTTTGTAAGAAATCTTTATGTGCGCAAAAATAGCTCCTGTCTGTACTTTGGAAATGATTCATGCTTGGGTAACATACATGTTCAACAATACGACGACTTCCAAAAAATAAAGGAAGATTGTGTAAGAATTTCAGCTTTCATTTACAAAGGAAACCAAGCTTCTAGACCATATGATTGCATAGCAAAGCTTGTAAATGTGACTTGTAAAGGCTCAAAGTCCAGGAGGCAAAGTATTGTTTGGCTTTAAAATTAGGCTTAAACAAAGAAATCTCATGACTTTGGGGGCCTGACGCATTACTTTTGAACCCTTGAGGTTGACGACACTGTTACCCCTGATAACACTGGTCTACAGTTTTTTAGAAGTCGTCTGCTTCAGAGATAAAATGTGATATTTATTATGTATTTCGATGTGCTGAATTCAAATATGACAATTAAAACAACTGATTGGCTACTGTTTCTAAGATATTTAAGTTTTTACATTTTATGTCTATGTATATTGTATAGATAGTAGAGTTTTAATCATAAATTGTAAACCTAGGTCTTTTCATGTGTTTATGGTTGCTTTACATGATAATATTTCACCTGTCCTGTTTATGTAACACTTTAAAAATCAGCGAAAGGGTTATATAAATAAAATATATTATGAAACTAAAGGCAAAAAACTATTATGTACATAGTTTAGTCCTATTCAGTGTCTACTCAGCGCTTCTTGGCTTGTCTCTTGTATTCATTAAATGGAGCATCTCTTGTCACTGTCCAGCAATAGTCTGCAAGCATTGATTGGGCTTCATTTGCCCTGATAGCGTTTCTCCATTGTTGCAATGTCCTGGTGAAATCGCTCGCCGTGCTTGTCGCTCACTGCTCCGCAGTTTGGTGGAAAAAAATCTAGATAAGAGTGCAAAAAATGTATCTTTAGTGACATGTTGCAACCAAGGCTTTTGTATGCCTTGAGGAGGTTTTCCACCAACAAACTGTAGTTGTCCACCTTGTTGTTTCTGAGAAAATGTATTGCCACTGACTGGAAGGCTTTCCATGCCGTCTTTTCCTTGCCATGCAGTGCATGGTCAAATGCATCATCTCAAAGAAGTTCATGAATCTGAGGACCAACAAAGACACCTTCTTTTATCTTAGCTTCACTTAACATTGGAAATTTTCCATGGAGGTACTTGAAAGCTGCTTGTGTTTTGTCAATGGCCTTGACAAAGTTCTTCATCAGACCCAGCTTGATGTGTAAGAGTGGTAACAAAATCTTCCTCGATTCAACAAGTGGTGGATGCTGAACACTTTTCCTCCCAGGCTCCAATGACTGTCGGAGTGGCCAATCTTTCTTGATGTAGTGGGAATCTCTTGCACGACTATCCCATTCGCAGAGAAAACAGCAGTACTTTGTGTATCCAGTCTGCAGACCAAGCAAGAGAGCAACAACCTTCAAATCGCCACAAAGCTGCCACTGATGTTGGTCATAGTTTATGCACCTCAAAAATTGTTTCATGTTGTCATAGGTTTCCTTCATATCGATTGCATGACCAACTGGAATTGATGGCAAAACATTGCCATTATGCAGCAAAACGGCTTTAAGACTCATCTTCGATGAATCAATGAAGAGTCTCCACTCATCTGAATCGTGAACGATATCGAGGGCTGCCATCACACCATCGATGTTGTTGCAGGCTACAAGATCACCTTCGATGAAGAAGAATGGGACAAGATCCTTTTGACGGTCACGGAACATGGACACCCTAACATCACCTGCCAGGAGATTCCACTGCTGTAGTCTGGAGCCCAACAGCTCTGCCTTACTCTTGAGTAGTTCCAAATCCCTGACAAGGTCATTCAGTTCAGCTTGTGTTATGAGGTGTGGTTCAGAGGAGGAGGATGGGAGAAAATGTGGGTCCTGTGACATCGATGGTTCAGGACCAGAAGTTTCATCCTCTTCCTCTTCCTCGGCTGACTCAAGTGAGAATGATTCTGGTGCATCAGGAACAGTCAGTCCTTCTCCGTGGGGTATTGGGCATATAGCTGATGGAATGTTTGGATAATGCACAGTCCACTTTTTCTTCTTTGACACACCTTTCCCAACTGGAGGCACCATGCAGAAGTAACAATTGCTGGTATGATCTGTTGGCTCTCTCCAAATCATTGGCACTGCAAAAGGCATAGATTTCCTTTTCCTGTTCAACCACTGGCGAAGATTTGTTGCACAAGTGTTGCAGCATATGTGTGGGGCCCACCTCTTGTCCTGATCTCCAATTTTGCAGCCAAAATAAAGGTGATAGGCTTTCTTAACCATAGTGGTTATACTGCGCTTTTGTGATGCAAAAGTCACTTTACCACAAACATAGCAGAAGTTATCTGCACTGTTCACACAAGTACGAGGCATCTCTGCTCACTTTGGCTAAACAAAAATGTGTCCCTTTTCAAAATCAAACACTGACAAATAAGAAAGCACGACACTGTATGATTTCTAGAGCTGATATAGGGCAATTTGTTCAGCAGAGTGATGTAAGCTTTGTTACGATTGCATCATCCATGACTTCTAGGAATAACATGATGCAATTCATATCATGTATGATGCAATACCAGCTTCAGACTGCATCATTCATTGTTTTGCCTAAAAAACAAGAACTGTCCAAACCCAGTCATAGATTTATTCATAGATCCAGTCAAAGATGTATTTTAGTCATTTCTGGTTTAAATTGAGATCCCTTCCCTTTATAACTCACTTATTCTCCGCCATTCCCATATCAAGGGTCATATATACTGACCCAATAGCATATCTTGAAAACTAGAGCCAATCAACAATTTTAAGCATGATTTTCGTTGTCAGTGACCCAGAATTAGTAACGTTTGACTACATTTATTTCCGAAGCATTTTGGCTGTAGAGCAGTGTAATTCAGGGCAAGTCCATGTTTTGCTGCTGCAGGAAAGGAGGAACAGAGGAAGCATCCCTTCTTTTCATCCGATCTGCCTCATGCAGAGGCCATGCACAGTTGCAGTCCCAATACTTCCTAAGCATGGGAACTGCTCCCTCCTTGTGTCCCAGGAGACCAAGCTGCCATAGGGAATGAAGAGGCAGTTCCAGTATGTATTGTGACAGAGTCAGACCAGAAAGGTATAGGAGAGTGCTGGAAGGCAGGTATATCAGCCTCAGGATGTGTAGGTCCCTGTTCCCTGGATAGCCAAACAAAGGCTACTCCAGGCCAATCAGGAAGCTTCTAGAAAGGAGTAGAAACAGCTAGCCTGATTGGGATACCTGAAGCCAATCAGGCACTGGCTGAAACCAGATAAAAACCTCCCAGTTAGTCAGGTGGGCTGTGGAAGGAAGTTATGCTGTTGGTGAGACTGAGTGGTGGACAACATATCATATGCAAGGAAGGAGGCCCTGAGGTAAGGGTGAAGTGAAGTTTGAAGAAGCAGTGACTGCTGTGGGGAAGTAGCCCAGGGAATTGTATTGTGTTTTGTGCCTAAAAGGTCAGCCATCTTAGCTGATACTATTAGGGTCCCTGGGCTGGAGTCCGGAGTAGAGCGCGGGCCCAGGCTCCCCCCTTTCTGTCTCCCCTAATTACTTACTGAGAAAGGGAGGTCACTCTGGGGCCTGGATGAGTTTCTGAGGCCCCTAAATCTGCCAGGAAGTGCAGGACCCACAAATACAGACTTGGAACTTTGTCACAGTACCTAACTTATATAGGTTTGTGAGAGAGAGCCAAATAATGTTTGTAACGTGCTGCTGTATACACTATCAGCACAATGTATTAAGGCACATCATTGGCAAAGATGGGAAAAGAACTTGGGGTACCTAGCTCCTCGCCCTATGCCCAGTATACACAGATGCACATGCACCCTCCCCTGTGCAAAAGCCTTTAGTGTTGACTTACACTTTGCACTAGATTCAGTGACTCCGATCCAGTCTTTTGACAGCAAAACTCCCAGTACTGAAATTATTCGAATGAACACAAGTGCAGGAGGTGGATGAAGAGCAATGAATGTGAATATAGCCACATGATACCTATTAATGATGATACAAGTTGCTTAGCTATTTCTTTGTGCATCATGAAGTTTACACCTAGGATTCCACTTCCAGTGGAGGTGGTGCCTGTATAAATGGGAAAGTTTATGGTCCTTCAACAGCAGTTCCAGCAGTTCATGCATGTTGGAGACAGTGTTGCCTAGAGCACTGGACTGATACTCAGGAGACCTGGATTGTGTTCCCACCTGCTGGGTGACCTTGGGCAAGTCACTTGCCTCTCTGTGCCTCAGTTTCCCCATCTGTAAAATGGGGATAGTGATAGTGACCTGATTTGAGACCTGCTGATCAAAAGTGCTATAATAGAGCTAGGTTCTTTTTTAAGGCATCAGTGAAGGAGATAGTATGTCTGTGTTTGAAGCTAAGAATTAATTTAATTGTATCTTTATTAGCATATAAGTCAGAGGGATACAATCTAGAATAGTGGCCATGAATAATAATGCATTAGAACAGCTGCTTTATGATACAGGATGGTTTATGTGCTGTAATGTTGAATACAGTAGTTAAAGCTAATGTGCTACTAGAAAGTCAGATTACCCTTCATGACTGGATGGACCAAGGTGACCAAAGGATGTTGCTTCAGTTAAAACAGAATTATGAACATAAGTGCGGTTGTACTGGATCAGACCAAAGGTCCATTTAGCCTGGTATCCTGTCTACCGACAGTCACCAATGTCAGGTGCTTCAGAGGGAATGAACAGAACAGGTCAATCTATCAAGTGATCCATCCCCTGTCGTCCAGTCCCAGCATCTGGCACTCAGAAGCTTAGGGACTCTCTGAGCATTGGGTTGTATCTCTGGCCATCTTGGCTAACAGCCACTGATGGACATGAATATCCTCCATGAATTTATCTAATTCTTCTTTGAACTCAGTTATAGTTTTGGCCTTCATAACATCCCTTGGCACGAGTTCCACAGATGAATTGTGCATTGTGTGAAGAAGTACTGTGTCTGTTTGTTTTAAACCTGATGCCTATTAATTTCATTGGGTGACCCATGGTTCATTTGTTATGAGAAGAGGTAAATGAAGCTTCCTTATTCACTTTCCCCACACCAGTCGTGATTGTCTATAGACCTTTATCCCCTCTCTCCCCTGCACACACACACCTTAGTTGTCTCTTTTTCAGATTGAATGGTTCCAGTCTTTTTAATCTCTCCTCATATGGAAGTTGTTCCATACCCCCTAATCATTTTTGTTCCCGTTCTCTGTATCTTTTCCATTTCTAATATATCTTTTTGTGAGATGGGGCAAACAGAACTGCATGCAGTATCATGATGGTTGCAACAAAATCATGTACTTTTAGCCGTTACAACATAAGGCAAATTCTTCCCAGGCTTCTGGTGTAACTCACATGCCTTTCATTCTAAATTGCCAGTTTCAGGAGCAAAACGAAGCAGCATTTCTGTGGGCAGAGGATGTTTTTCCTCTTCTCCATTGCAGATATATGAAGCTACAGTTTTTGCTGAACTAGCTGTTTCTTTGCATGGCCCAGTCTTTGTTTTCATTGGCAGGACAGTATTGCAGACTTTAGAAACCATACGGAGCAGATCAAGTGCTTTAAATTCTGCAATATAAGTGTTAAATATTTCTGCACTGAAATGCATTATGGGTGAGATTAGATGTCTTTGCCATACCCAAATCAGTAATCACAAATCTTGGATGTTCATTTAACCCCAGGAATATGCCTGCTCAGCGTAGTAGAGAATAGCAGGGGTGTCCTTGAACACAAGCAATGCATTGACTTGCAAATCACAGGATGGTCCACCCTCCAACAGGAACAGTATGAGAGGCAATTCACTACCCTGGCAGGCAGGGGCTCTGTGTTTGCTTGGAGCAATGTAAACCAGAAGGCTGATCCAGCATATACATGCCTCTGGCCACAAGCGTTATACCTATTAGGCTGGAATTCTGAAAAGGTACAATAATAATTACCTAATAGTAAGATCTTAGCATTCTAATGTATAATATGCTGCTTATTCCTTGGCTGCTAGTAGCACCGTGCTTTAACTACTTTCTTGCTGGGCAGGTTGGACAGCCTGCCATATTAATTTCACAGCCTGCTTCATTGTAAAAGTTTTCAGAAAGCTCCTTGTTTAAAATCCCAGCTACAAAACTATGTCTTATGTGCTCTTCTTTCTTAACACTGAAGTCACTAGGGCCTAACTTTTCAAACATAATGAGTGATTTTACGAGCCTCAGTTTTTGGGTGACCATCTTGCGGCACCTTAAATGAGCCTAATTTTCAGAAAGGGCCGGCCAAGCACCTACCCTTTGAAAACTAGGGCCCTCAGAAGGTGTCTTGGACACCCCAAAATCACTGGTCATTTAATGAAATTTAGTCCATAATGCTTTTTTCTTTTTTCATAGAGGTCCTTATCAAGGCTTCAGTGTTTTCTCCAGGCCTTTGCGCACTTTGGTAAAGCCCATTCATGTATTACAATCCAGTTTGGAATGAACTCTCAACAAATGTTTTAGGAATGTTGTCATAGTTATTCTTATCTCTTTTTTCAGCAAAAGCAAATGATTTATAAACATTTTCAGCTTCACTCCTCATTGAATAGATTAACAAGTTGACCGATACTTCACTGCTCTGTGTGATAAGTTTCACTGTGGTTCAGGACCAGGAGAAGCATTCCTTCCATATAGGTATTATTAAACTGAAAGGCTGGTGGAGCGTTAAATTTGAGCAATTTCTTTTCCTCTCATTGATGCTGGTTCAACACAAGCTAGTTTCTGGCACAGTGTCACTTAAGAGTAAAGAATCCCAGAAAAGGCTATTTTCTGCTCCCATAGCCAGCAGCACTACCAACTCTCCTGATTTGGCCATGAGCCTGGCAAGATTTGAGTTGGGTTTTTTTTAAAGCCTTGTGTGATCTCAGGTTCCAGTCTTCAAAACCTAAGTCAAATGGCAACCATCTCCCACGACTTTCAATGGGGCTGAAGCCAAACTGCGCTCAGCCAAGATGGCTATTTTTTCCCTACATGTGGAGGTGAGACTGCCCCTAGTAATGACAACTGCTACCTCCCACTGTTTCCAATGAGGCAGAAGCCAGGCAGATTCAGGGAAGATCCCCCTCCCCCGGCGTCTGTGATTAATGAGCTGGACTGACCAGGAAACTATGATGAGGCTGGTGAATGTAGGGTGCAGGGGGATGTGTGGGTGCAGGGAGAAATTGAGGGTCATGCAGAGGACTGTGGGGTGCAGGAGGGAATCTGAAAGGACTAGAGAGACACTGAGCAGTATGCAAGGGAATATGGGGTGTTCAAGGTCTTTTGAGAGGCAGGGGAAGGAGCAGAGTTAAAATGCGAGGGATAGGATTTTGTGATGGGAAAGAGTCAGTCATAGAGATGAAGGCCAGAAGGGACCAGCGTATCATCCAGTCTGACATCCTGTATATTAGAGTCCACTGACACTAACCATCTCCCATACCAAGCCTAGCAGCCAGAATTGTATTTCAGCCTGCAGGAGACTTAACAGTTGTGTACCATGGAGGAGAGGGGAGGGGAACAGGAGGGGCTGAGATGCACCAATGGCAAAGGATCCTGCAATGGCAGCCCACTGATTAGATGGGATATGGCCAGCTGATGCTAGCAAGTGACCCCATACCCCCTGCTACAGAGAAAGGTGAAAAAATCCCAGGGGGAAATTCCTTCCCAACTCCAGATACGGCAATCAGACCCTGGGCATAGGAGCCAGACACACTAGCCAAGCACTTGAGAAAGGGAATTCTCAGTATCACCTCAGAGCACCAGCCAACACTGTCTAGTGTCCTATCTCCAGCCATGGCTAAGTCTGACACTTCAGAGACCCCCCACCCCCAAAAAGCCACAGGATACATCAAGGGAATAACATACCCCTTCCTTTAGAGGTAGGTAAATGTAACCGAGGGACGAGAGGGACGAGAGTCTGTATAGGAGCAAGGAGTGGGAATAAGACTTCTAAGAAGATCGAATGGGCTAGGGAGGGAGATGGGATGGGAAAGGAAAGAGACTAGTGCTAAGTGAGGGGGATGAAAAGAGATAAAATGGCAACTCCCCCACTCCAGAGATTAGGAAAGGGCAAGGGGTGTCCCCTTCTGAGCCTCCAGTGGGGAACTCCATCTTTTTGCCAGGGCATTTCAGGTTAAATTTTTACCCTGAAATACTCATGTACACTTTGGGGGTAGGAAGCTCCCTCCAAAAGAC
This sequence comes from Dermatemys mawii, assembly GCA_007922305.1. Taxonomy (NCBI): domain Eukaryota; kingdom Metazoa; phylum Chordata; order Testudines; family Dermatemydidae; genus Dermatemys; species Dermatemys mawii. The sequence continues at coordinate 60,834,417 of ML677349.1, forward strand.
TCAAAAACCAGCAGATGCATAAACGCCCCCTCCTAAAAAAATACATTATTATTTTTAAAAATCTCACGATGATCAAGATAATCTCATCATTCTGGCAACCTGCTTTATAATTTTTTAATGATTGGGGTTGGCAGTACCGCACTGAACAAGGAACTTTAATAAGGCAGATAGCATTGCCTCTAAAGCTTCTCTGTGTGCGTGTTAGAGCTTTTCCCAAGAATCTTTCCCAGTTCCTCTTATCTCACTTCATGCTACCGTTATAATGAAACAATACCTACATCTCACTCGGGGGTACCCTGTACATGTGCAATGGCGGGAGGGTAAGCTGAGCTCCCAGTGCAAGACTCATGGAATTCAACAGCCTAGAATCACTGCTACAGGATCTCCGTGCATAGAATCCTCCTGGAATTCAATGGGAATTCTATGTGCAAAGTACATGGGGGATCAGGCCTGTTAAGAGGGCCCAGGATTATAAAGGCTTCATTATTAGACTGCTACCATGATCCACTTTGGTGGCCAAATGGGAACAGTGGGAGAGGCAGCAGCATGCATCTACAGCAGCCGGGAGGTTAAATTCAACCTAATGAAGACAGCATACAAAGATTATCTCCACTGTTACTCACAGCACCATCTGGCACAGATGCACATGTGGGAGATTAAACATGTAAAAGATGGCAACAACAACAACAAACATTTCCATAATAGTACTTTTTTTTTTAAGGAAAATATGTTGACCATCTAATTTGGATTCATAAAGAAACCTATTAATCTGAGGCTTCAAAGAGTTGTCTCAGAACTTTTAATCAGGGGTTGCATTTTATTGTGGAAAAGAGCGGAGGGGAGTGAAAAAAATAAAACAAAACAACTGTCTATTTGAAAGCAGTCTGGGTGAGGGAACTCAGCAGGGAGCCTCTTCTCACCCACCTGGAGAAGAGGCTCCCTGAATGCTTGTTTTCATTAGCAGGGGCCTCTCTTACTCTTCAAAACCCTTTCCACTGGTTGCCAAGGCAACCTGGAGCCGTAATGCAGCACACGGGTGTTGCACATCAACTGGCGCATTGCACTTTACTGAAATAAATAAGCAAATAAACATGAAAAATAGCCATGGGCCAAAACACAGGCATTGTCTTTTATCATGGACATCTAAAACTTGTGGGATTTTCAGGTACTTTGCTACGTGTATCTGCCAAGAGATGGTTGATCAAAAAAAGGACAGGACATGCCCATCAAGAACCATCTCCTTTGATTTTAATGGGGCTTCTGCTTGTGGAAGGCAAACAGAATTTGGCCTGGAATGTGCAGACACATGCAGCTATTGGGCCAGATTTTCACACAGTTTAGAACCTGCAATTGGGAATAGATTTTCAAAAGGGCTCAGATCCCAGTTAGGCACCAAAGCAGGTGGCCATATTTTCAGAAGTCCTTGGCTATAGGGATTGCAATAGGGGCTGGTGGTGCAGAGCACTTTTGAAAATCTGACCCAATTGTAGCTGTTGAAAATCTGTTTTTTAGGGTCTAATCTTGCAGTTGCTATTCACGTGAGTCATATTTACCCAAGTGAATAGTCCCATAGTAAGGACTACTCAGATGAGTAAAGATCATAAGAGCAAGCCCTCTAGTTTCACAAGGTAAGGCTCACATTCTTAGCTAAAGTTACCTCATGGAGAAGAGAATTTGTAATGTGATATCTCAGATTACTGTTTGCAAAAGATAATCTGCACTGGTATATAGGCTGGAGACAAAGTATGAGACAGGATAGATGGTTGCTTGAATGAGGTCAAACAATGAGGAATAACAACCGTAAGACCTCTTTAGATTTGCAGAACGTAGCCAAAGAAAAGATTTGCATCCCCAGGAATTTTTGTTGCACATCCAGCTAGACATGGCTGTCAAAGCGTTTTCATTTAGATTCAGGAAGGGAGGTGCTGGCTGCAATAGTTGGCAGGAGAAGAAGGAAGGGAGTGGGTCTGAAAATATACAGTCACTTCAACCAATACCTAGTTCTCTTCTTCATGTATCATGTTAGCATTTGTTGGAATGTGAATGAGTAATAGCAGCTCGGCAGACGAGAGCAGCAGGCTATGTAGATATGATAGTGCACTTGGGACAGTTGGTGTGAGTGTCCACTTTCTTTTCCTCGGCCTCATGCGTACAAAGAGAAGGGGTGAAGTCCTGGCCTCGTACTAGAAATAATCAGGGGTGGCTCCAGGCACTAGCACAGCAAGCGCGTGCCTGGGGCAGCAAGCAGGAGGGGGCAGCCTGCCTTTCACTGTTAGGACGGCATTTTGGCAATGGGTACACCCAAGTCGAGGGACCGGCGAACCTCTCGCAGAAACGCCGCCGAATCAGGGCGGGTCCAGCGGACCTCTCACAGGCATGCTGCTGAAGGCTGCCTGACTGCCGCGCTTGGGGCGGCAAAAAATGTAGAGCATCCCCTGGAAATAATGAACAATAACAATACACCCCAGGACTTTGTAATGGGGTGTCTATCCCACACAAGGCCTGAGGTAAGAAGGGCCACTTAACCCTGTGTCAAATTGCACCTGGAGGCAAGCCAGGACCTGATAAAAGCTAATTGATAAAGCCTAGCTGGGCCAAACTGAGTATAAAACCAACAAGGTGACAGCAGGAAGGGGCTACTGGGAAGAACTCTACAGTCACTCCCTAGTGAAATGGCTATATATAAGGAGGAAGTCTAGGGGATGAGTAGGCCCTATGATCCTGCCTTGGATACTGACTGTGCAAGAACCTGAGTGGGGTGAAGTAGTCACAAGGAGCAGAGGAAGTTCCAATGGTAACCCAGAGGTGGGCCAGGAGATAGGGAGGAAACAGCAACAGGGTCTGATGTGTTCTAGACTATGGTTGTTAGGGCATAGGGCCCCTGTGCTGGAACTTGGAGTAGTGAGTGGGCCTGGGTTCCCCTACTGACCACTGGGAAAGTGGCCCAGACTGTGCTATGTCTCAGAAGACTGCCTGACTTAGTCTCTCAGGACTAACTTTAGTTTTTCCCTTCTGGGGTATCATAGGGACCTGGCTGGAGAGCTAAACCGTGAACAGGGAGCAACCAAGTCCAGAGAGAGAAAAACCAAGACGCAAGCAACCAAAGTAAGGGACATCAGACTGCTCAAGAGCTAATCCTCAGAGGTGCCACAAAGTAGTGCCCTAACGGTGAGTGACTTGTTCTAATACAAATTTATTCTACACTTACTATATTTTAGTGGGTTCTCCTGTAGTGACTCTCACTTTTCTGTGAAGTCTTAAATGTTATGTTACTTATTCATGCATAAAGGCTAATTCATGCATAGAGGCTACATATTTTAAAGTGGTGTCCTGTCATAATCATTTTAGGTGCAAGAACTGTAAAGCTGAATTATTATGGTGCCAAATATTGTTTGTATATATTCAGATATGCATGCTCTATGTTGATGGCTAAGCCTTCAGACCTCACTTCTTGTACATTTTTTTTTCCTTTCTACTCTTATGTGACCAGAAGCCTGTTTCATTTAAGCCCCTTTCTCTCATGTATATGTATAGCTGTGATGGCTAAAATTAATGTAAACTTTTTTCAAGAATGAGTCCTCCTGCTGAGGATCAAGAAGGGTCTGGCCTGATGACAGAAGTACAATCATAGTGTTGCCTCTTCTTGATGCTAGTGGCCAGTCTAAGTTTGGGGATCTGGGGTTTTGCCAGTTGGAAGCAGAAATCGATGGAGTCTGGTATTCAAATGATGCAATCTTGTTTATCCACAAGAGTGGACAAAGTCCATGCAAGAGGAACCAAAAACAAAAGGAGCAGTTTCTTAGTTTATAAGCTCAAGCTTCTTTAGCTAGCAGACTCTGAGGCATGCTCTCTAGCAGTCACGCTCTGCTCAGAGGCTATTGGCTGCCTTTTCTGCTTTTGCCTCTCTCTTCATTCTTGTCTGTGTGATGGGTTGGGTCACAGAGATTCCCCTGGGACTGTCACCAGATGCGCTGGAATTACCTCTGAGCCCATTTTCCCTGCCACCTTGGATTCCATAACCCTGTGTTGTTAAGCCAGACACGCTAGCCTGCTGCAATGCAGACCCAGGGTCTGAACCATGCCCCCAAAGCTGCAGACTTTAACCAAAAATTGCTCAGAAGTTTTCCTAGCTCTAGCACCCAGACATCCACCTCCCAATGGGATCCAAACCCCAAAATAAATCCATTTTACTCTGTATAAAGCTTTCACAGGATAAACTCGTAAATTGTCCACCCTCCATAACACTGATATAGAGATAAGCACAGCTGTTGCGCCCCAGGGTATTAATCCTCTGGGCATGTATGCTGCTGCTTCCCTGTAGGCATCTGGGCTCCATCTCCTGCCTAAGCCCCAGAATCTTCCACAAACTGGGGGAAGAAGATAGATGCTCCTCTGTAACTTGCCTGCAGTGTGCTCCAATAAGTGTGCTCTGAATTTGCCTAGCAGATCAGGCCCTGCCGGCAAGCTCTTACAAAATGGTCACAGTGGGAAGGAAGAACTCCCTCAGTTTTTACCCCAGTGATTTGGGTAATCACTTATGATGTAGGAAACCTTGAGGTCAAGTCCCCCTTCTGCTTGATGAGGAGAAATTTAAACTTGGATCGCAGATCACTTCTCAGAGGAGTGCTTAATCAGTGGGCTATGGGATATTTCAATGTGGGTTCCTCTCCGTCTCTTGTTGAAGCCATTTCATTGTGGATACATGATCGAAGTAATTGGAGCAGAGGCTCTTGGGTCTAGCACTTCCAGGGGAATGCTCTGACTATAATCTAGTGGGTATTCTCATGCTTGCTTGCTCACACATGTTCTCTCTCTCACTCTGTCAGCCAATGACTCTTTCATTATTTAATCCAAAGCGCAACATCTTTTGAAATTAGGGAAATCCCACATCAAAATAACCCACAGCTCAGTGATTAGAGAACTCTCCTGAGAGGTAGCAGAGCCCGGTTCAAATCCCATTTCCTTAGCAGGTCAAGAGGGGACTTCACCTGGGATGTAGGAGACCCCAGTTCAGCACTCTAACTTCTAGGCTAAGCTGTATGGGAGATCCTCTCCCTGTCATTTCTTGCCTCGCCCATGAAACATCAAATCTTAGGTATCGAACTCCAGGAGAGAGCTTACACTGGAGAATCACAAGCAGAGATTGGTTCCTCCCTGTAACCAGGACTTAGGTGCCTATCTCTAAGAGGGGCATAGTTTAGCATACACCTCTGCCCTTGATATCTCCCCTTGGCCATTTTGGTGGGCTTCTCACCTAGCATGATGGCTTTTGTGAATTTCATTCTAAGGCATTTCTCCCCATTCACTGTATAGAGAGCCTAGGGGCCTAACTCAGGCTTGGAGAAATGCAGCAATGTTCCTGTGATGTGGGGTTTTTAATAGGCTATTAAAATTAGGCATTGATGCTGATGGTTGCAATGCCAAGGTCCCTCTAGGCCTCTAAACCTTTACTAATTATGCTTGCCATAGTTCTTGATAGTGCATATGGATATAGTGAATAGTTTACATTCAATATAACCAGTGATTTCTCTGTCCCACCCCCACTGAGAACCATATATGGATTTAGTGAAGAAATTAGGGTGACTAGATGGCCTGATTTTATAGGGAGAGCCCTGATTTTTGGGTCTTTTTCTCATATAGGCACCTATTACCCCCACCCCCATCCCCGTCCTGATTTTTCACACTTGCTGTCTGGTCACCCTAGAAGAAACAAACTTCTGCTTCTGAACTAGACACCTGATAAAGATCAGGTGAGAACAGACCTGATCCTATGACCTTCTATTCACCTGAGTACAGTTCATTCACTGAATGATTCCCACTGAAGTTGAGACTGCTTGTGAAAGTGGTCCTCATTCACACAAGTAAGGATTTGGACTGATGCTTTTCAAATTATTTAATTTCAGCAAATTATGGGTCCAATTTTGCCACCATTACTCATGTGAAGAAGTATTTCCCTCTGCAAGAAGCCCTGTTGAAATTAATGGGACCACTTGTGGAGTCAGGCCCCAATTGCTAAAGCACTTATTCATGTGCTTAACTTATATCCCGTTGACGTTAGTGAAAGCACTCATGGACTTAAAGTTTAGTGTGTGATTAAGTGATCTTGCTGGATCACAGCCTAGTTATTTACTTTACAAAGTTTGTTCTGGAACAATCTGGCCCTTGGTTATTTTCATTAGTAAGATTAAGGAAATTTTAGTCTAAACTCCCACTCTTCTGTACTTGGCAGAGAAGCATATTTTAAAGATGGTGTTTCCAAAATATTCAACTATAATGAAATCTGATCTTAAGCCACTACTTGAGACCAGCAGGAATTGTTACCTACTAGCTATAGTCCTTAATGAAAGGTCAAACAGATGTGTTCTTGATACGTTAGAGTTCTTTTAAAACGGTCCCTTAAGACGGGGATTGGCTAATGGAGATTGTCTTAGTGAAGATTTCAAGTTCTCATTTTTTACCTTTTGAACATATAATTTTATGACTAGATGGACTATTTCCTAAGAACTTTTTAATAAGCAAATGGTCCCAAAGTTAATGAATAACTTTGAGTGAAATTTGCCCCAGGGCATAAAGCCAAATGTGCTTCCTAAGTCCTTAAAATAGGGCTTAAATAGGATTCTTGTGTAGAATAGGCTTTGTGTGACCTCTGCACAGGAGTGAATTTTACCCAATGAGAGCAAGACAGAGCCAGATCCAGGAAGCCAAATTGTGGACAAGCTCCTCTTGCCTTGTTTAAGCATCAGCATGCTTCAGTGTGTGAGTGCATTTCAACGCCTTGGTGGGAGTTTCCTTGACTTTTTAGAACTGAAGACTGAGCCACACAACAAAATGGACACTCCTTTCATAGTAGTCAATGCAGCAAAAAGGGGCAGGCGCTAAGGGGGCTTTGAGGTTTATGCACCTCATCCATTACACCATTATACATTATACACCTCATACCATTATACACCTCATCCATTACACTTTGCTGCCCATGACCCCCATGTTCTGAAGAAGAGCTCTGTGTAAACCCAAAAGCCTGTCTCTCTCACCAATAGAAGTTGGTCCAATAAGAGATATTACTTTGCCCATCTTGTCTCTGACCCCAGAACGCTGTTTCAGTAGCAAAGATCATTAGCTTGGCATAGTGCAGGGGTAGGCAACCATGGCACGCATGCCGAAGGCGGCACGTGAGATGATTTTCAGTGGCACTCATGCTGCCTGGATCTAGGCCACCAGTCTGGGGACCTCTGCATTTTAATTTAATTTTAAATGAAGCTTCTTAAACATTTTAAAAACCTTATTTACTTTACATAAAACAATAGTTTAGTTATATATTAAAGACATAGAAAGACCGTCTAAAAACATTAAAATGTATTACTGGCACGCGAAACCTTAAATTAGAGTGAATAAATGAAGACTTGGCACCCCACTTCTGAAAGGTTGCCAATCCCTGTGCCATAGCGGCATAAAAGCCACTAAACAGAGGAATCCTCAATTGGTTGAGATGGCTTTTGGACAGTTCTGATTAGCATCCTAAAATCTGAATGCCTTTCTGAACTCTCCAAATCTCAAAGTCTGTAAAAATTGAGTAGAAAATCTATGGAGGAAAAAGCTCTTGTAATACTTCCAACACTTTCTGCTTTTGTTTGGGCTGGAATTAGCATTAGAATAGATTTTCGCACTGGAAGTGCAACTGTAATCATCAGCCAGTCCCACGTGTAGCCAGAAGCAGAACGTGCAGAAGTAGCATGAGAATTCAAAATATTTTTTTTAAATTTACTCAAGTTGCAAACTGAGATATTTGGTTAACAGTTTGGTTTTAGGTTTGGTTCCCCTTCGTGTGGAAGTTTTTAATCTGAACTGATTTGCTCATCCCTACATACTAAGAGGAGGGTGGGCAAATTTTTTGGCCTGAGGGCCACATCTGTGTCGCAAAACTGTATGGAGGGCTGGGTAGGGAAGGTTGTGCCTTCCCAAACAGCCTGGTCCCCGCCCCTTATCCTACCCTCCTTTCTCCCTGTCCCCTGACTGCCCCCTCCCAAGACCGCCTGCCCCTTATCCAACCCCCCTGTTCCCCGCTCCTTACTACACTGCTCAGAGCTGCAGGAGCTCGCACCCCACCACCCCGCTGGGGCCAGCCACGTGGTCTGCACTGCCCGGCAGAAGTTTTGGGCCAGAGTGTGGGTGGTACGGCACTCTGAGGCTGTGGGGGAGGAGAGACAGCAGGGAATAGCCGGGGGCTGGCCTCCTCAGCCAGGAGCTCAGGGACCAGGCAGGACAGCCCGCGGGCCGTAGTTTGCCCGACTTAGTAACTAAGACCAAAACATGGAAACATTTTTCCTCTTTCTGGGTGAAGTTCACTCTTGTGCTGGCTTTTTGTGCCCTTTGATTTCCATGGAAAATCTTGAGATCAGCATTGGGGCTTAAATGATGCCTGGGCTTTGTGCTGACCCCTGCACAGAAGTGAATTTCCCCCTTGATGTATTTCCCGCATAGGGCAAAGATGCCTTCTGGACTTACAGTTCCTTTTGCCCTTCCTCTGTTCCCTTACCACCAGATACCAGCACCACTAATCAATTAACATCATAAACTCAAACACAAGTGAAACTCCTGTAGTCTTAGAATATCTCCAATACTAAATATGAGCAAATGTTTATAAATCTATTTGCCAACTCTATGAATCAGGATAAAAAATACACTTCTATAGCTTACATTATTGTTTTGTCATCCCTCATGGACTGTACCAAAATGCAGTCTAAGCAGTTATCATGGTATTTCTGATGTTATAACAAGCACTGGCTAATAATATAGCAGTAAAAACTGGTCTAATCATCATCTGTCTGGATAGGTCTGTTGCACGCTGTATATTCCCCCCCATCCCCTGCCTCCTTTTTCCTCTAATGTTAAATGTGATTTTTTTTTTATCCTCAAAGGGGTGATTATCCCAGTGCAAACCTGGCAAGGTTAAACACTATCTATAAAAAACATTCAGCTGTGTGCCATGAAATGAATTACATAATATATCAGTCATCTACCTGGCTTTTGAAAAAGTGCAAAATGTTTTTGTTCAGTCTGGATGAGTATTTTACATTTGGCTTCTCTTTCCATGAAGATAAAAATGACCTTGATTATTAGAAAGTGAAGAGATATTGAAGATTGGTTAGAATCAACACAGTTCCATTTCATTTAGTCTCCACTAAAACTGCAAGGAGTGAAAATCGAGATTGAATTTATTTTACTATATATTGCCTCATTTGAACTTTAAGGCATTAGCTACTGAGGAAAACCCTTCCCCTGTCCCTCTTCCATAATCTCTTATAGATGGCATGTTAAGGAAATTGCCTTGACATTATTGATACTAGGCTATGAGGTACAACACAACAGCCAGTGTAGTAAATGGGGAAAATGTATGCTGTGCTACATTTCAAGCAATGTAGCACTTTAACACAGCACCTGTGTCCCCCTTCACAGAAATCTGACATTTTAAAATGACAAATTAGTATATTTTTTCTAGGCATGTGTCTCCCTTCACAGAAATCTGACATTTTAAAATGACAAATTAGTATATTTTTTCTAGGCATCACGCCATCTTCCCTTTGACACCATTTTAAAAAGTTATCTGATTAATCTGAGTATTTTACAGAAGAAAGAAAAGCAGCCTTTTGCTAAACTAAAGGGGCCACAGGCCAAAGCTAGTTGCTATATTAAGTCAAGTCGCCATATTTCTGGCTAGCTCCTTTCCAGAAATGCCTCCCTTAAAAAAAAAACTATAAAATGGACAATACGTGATCCTGCATGCTGCTATGTTATTACTGCTTAACCACTCATCAGTTTGACCTACAACATCTTCCAGCTAAATGAACTGGTTTTAAAGTGAAAACATGGATGCAAAGTGGCTGAATTGCTTAATTTTAACTCGTAAGGTAAACTGGAAACTAATAAATTCTTGGCTGAATCCTCATGTATTGGCAGAGCTCTATGGAAGTCCCTGCAGCCGCACAAATTTACGCCAGGTAGGGTGACAAGACAACAAGTGTGAGAAATCGAGACGGGGGTTGGGGGGGAATAAAAGTCTATTTAAGAAAAAGACCCCAAAATTGGGATTTTCTCTATAAAATCGGGACATCTGGTCACCCCATCGCCAACTGAACATCTGGCCCTCTGAATGCAAAAATCTCCATTAACACTCATTTCATAGGTGATAATTGCAACCAAGGATATTAGCACTAGTAGATTGAAACTTCACTATGGGTCATTAACCCCTGTGCATAAGTCCTATGAATTAGGGCCATCTGAAAAATTTTTTAAAATCAGGTTTTTGATTAAACAATTTTTTTTTGCAAAAAGTACCTGCCTTCCATGGAAAATTATTTTTTTCTGAAAAAATCAAATGGCCTCCAAAAAATGCTGCTGCAGTGCTTCATGGGAGTTCATTTACTTTATGCCTCCATTTTCCTCTTACTTTCATACCACTTCACTGTAAGCAGAGTTTCGCTATAAGTCAATTCTCTATCAAGAGAAATCCCACCCAATGTACAGCAGAGTCAAGCACCAAAGAACTAACAGTTTGCCTTGATCTGTGTATGTGAATTTCATCTTACTTGGCTGATGCAGCCAGAGAATCAGGCAGCTGTAACTTGCTCCATGACACCTCTTCTGCCCCACATGCAGCTGAAAATGGATGCAACAGAGAATGTGGGCCATAGTCCTTGATGCTAGTTGCTCGGATATTATAGCCTCACCTGATGTACATTGGGAAGTGAATTTATTCCCTGAGTGGGTTTCAGTAGGATGGATTACAGTTCACTTGCGTGTATTTATTTTGTCTCTGCAAAATAAATGTAATATGTAATATACTAGTGACATAAAGTCTACCAAGGGGCTAATATGAAGGTATCCTATTCATCAATCAAGTACAATACTTGTAAGAGCATGGTCAGGCCAGTCTATGGTCAGGGCCAAACTCCGAGGTGATGTATAATGCAGCACAACTTCTTAGCCTCATTTCTCACACCTTGTACTGCAGAAGCCTTACTAGACAACATTGGCCTCCAGACTCCATAGTCAGTCACAGTGTCCCCATTAGAGTCAGTCATAGGGCCAATTTAGCTACTTCGCTACCATCTCCTTGCACCTGTCTTAGAGCAAAAGGGTCACTACTTCCCTCTGACTGGGTGCTCTCTGGCTACCAAAAGGCAGATCTCAGGATACTCTTACCTGTGCCAGGGAATATCAACCTAGTGCACAATTGGCCTGGGATTTGCTGTCTCTGAAGGTGTTTTAAGGTCACTTTTGTTCACCCTCTGGATTACACAATGTGCTACTCAGCCATGAGTGTGGTTCAGGGCCCCTGAGCCTTTTCCTGCTGTTGTTGACTTCCAAGTTTGGGCACAGAGGCTCTAAATTCAGTCTCTTCTCCCTGCAGCTCCACAATTTCCAAGCCCTCTACCTTGTATCTAGCTGAAGGACTTCATATATCTCCCATTACATTCATTATGAGGTGCTCAGAACCCCTAGTATTTTCCCAAACCCACCTAGCCAATAAGGCAGGAAAATGTTATCCCTCTTTTAGCCATTGTGAAACTGAGGTATAAAGATGAAGTGGAGTGTCCAAGGTCACACATCACCTGCGGCAGAACAGGAACTGAAGCAAGATCTCCAGAGTCCCAGTCCATAACCTTAATCACAAGGCCATCCTGCCTCCCACTCTTATAAACTATCACTTCCATCTTTCTGAGGGTGAGATGATCACTAGCTACATACAGCCCTGCTCCTCTGAAATCCCTACATTGAGGGCAGACCCCTGTAAACCCCTTGTTTAGGGACAGGAAATTTCTTCCTATACCAGTTGGGGTCTACCCACTCCATCGCATTATAATTACAATAACCCTGAAAGAAAGGAATACTTAACCTTCTTAAAATGGCATTTAAAAAAATCTGAACGTAGAGATACAAAGATTCAGCAATTAGGGCTCTTTGTTCCATCCTTCATCACCTGTTGCGCCTTAGTATCATGCCAGATATGATCACATGCTATTCTGAGACCTCTAGAGTATCTCAGTACAACAGGGTGAGCTGAGGTTGAAGTGGCAGCTGGGTAGCTTTGAATTTTCTTGCTTCTGTTAATTTCACATGTAAACTGTAACGTTATTTTAAGACTTATTCTTTGCTTTTTTTAAAAAAAAATGAAGAAATGACATTACAGCTAACGTCTCCCCATCCTTGATTCCCCCCCTCTCCAAATGGATGATGTTGAAGAATCAGGACTGCTGTGGACTGTGGTGTTCATGCAGCATTAGATAGTTTTAATATTAGATATAATCCAGCACAAATCCTCTTAGTGACATTGGCACTATAAGGGATGTTGTAATTGCTCAGAGCTAAAAAACAATTTTGTTGCTTTTTCTCCCGAGTGCACTAGTTCCTATTAGGCCAAGGGACCCTTATGAGCACCCAGAGGGTCTATTTAGGACCCAGCCCAATCCTGACAACACGCTGTCATTCCCACAGAGAAGCTGGGAAAATGTCCAACTTACACTCATTCTGCTTTGTCATGTCCGAATAAAGAATACGTTGTTCTTAAAGTTTAGTACAGCCCTCCAAAGGCAATTGTCTGTGCCTGATGCCCCTTTATGTAGGCCATGTGTCCTGGTTCTGCTTCACTCAGTTTTAAATAACATACCATCAACCCCCAGGGACTTCAGTGGGAGATAGGGGTGATCAGCAGTGTTTAAGAAGTGCTCAATTCCTTACAAGTTCTAGACCTTAGTGAGGAGGAATCCTCGAGCTATGATGAGAATTTCTGGCAGAATTCTGTTGTCTTTGGTAATAAGCAAAGAAAATACTTGTTTGTATAGAGTCTTCTTTAAGAAATCTGAATGGGGGAAATTTAGGATGGCTGCCATAATCATGCTGTGATATTCAGACTTCCTTCTTTTCTGCTCAGGTTAGCTGGATGAGTGCCAGTGAAATTATACTGTTTTATTTTCACTCTTCCCCCAGCATTAACTTCAGCCCCACAATGTGCCACTCTTCCTCTCCGCTTCCCACACAAACACACATCCAATGTGTGAGGAAATTTTGCTCAGAACATATCTCACTCCTATTACCAGGATCTCAGCCATGTCCTCAGCCTTTGTCTCGGCTTTTATGTGAGACAAAAGTCAACCCGAGAATTTAAATCCGTAATTTATATTAAAAACTACAGCTGGCCCCTATGGGGACAGTAAAACACTCTCTGATAAATGAGGAGTAACCTTCCCTTCTCATGGACTCTGTCATATGTATTCAAATGAATTTGAAAGAAACAAATGTGCTTACACTTCTGCAAATGGGAGAAAGCTGCCTCTAAAATTATTTCCATTTTCAAGGTCAGGAAGCAAAGAATCAGTCCATGTTCCTTGGAGACAGCATCCAATCAGCGGAAGCTGTTCCCTTGTCAGACAGCTGTTATCTGCATAGTCCTCCTTTGCTATTTGATGTGCCACTGGCTTCTTGTCACTTGACTGAGATATTTTCATCATTCTGTAGCTGACACCCTTAACATTCCATTTTGCCAGACACAGATATCCTCCTCTTCCCCCTCCCCAACCCAGCTTACACCAGCAAGTGGTTGAAAAGCATCTGAATGAGCTCTGGTTTCTCTTGTTTCATATTTTTATGTTTCACTGCTATGTCTTAAGGCCCCTCTTAGCATTCTGTCTGCCAAATAAATACATAATACTCCAGGTAGGGAGATTAGGCTCCCAGTGAGCTATGGAGTTCATATTCTCTGTGGACCAAGCCTGAGGTCCTGACTCAGCAAACTCACAATGAACTTGGGTGTTTGCTTGAGTAAGGACCAAGGGTATGAAAGAGGGTTGTTGTTTTTAAAGGCGGATGAAGGCCTCCAGATTTGGCCGTGTCTGCCAAAGAGGAGATAAATGAGTAAAGTTAATTTTTTACCAATACTAAAGGGATACCATGCACATTCTCCTTTGGCACTGTCTATTTCGTATGGCCTCTATACTTCCTCCCCAGGTCCTTGATGCAATTGCACAATACAAGGCGGGAAACCCGGAGAGTAAAACAAGACTTTATATGTTAGTGCTCTGTACATAGCTGCCAATATCCCATGTGTAACTGTGCAATCCTGGAGGAGCTGTAGAACAGTCCCATTATGTCAGTGGTTCTCAAACTTTTGTACTAGTGACCCCTTTCACACAGCAAGCCTCTGAGTGTGACCCTGCCCCCTTATAAATTAAAAACACTTTTTAATATATTTAACACCATTATAAATGCTAGAGGCAAAGTAGGGTTTGGGGTGGAGGCTGACAATTTGTGACCCCCCATGTAATAACCTTGTGAACCCCTAAGGGGTCACAGCCCCCAGTTTGAGAACCCCTGCTGTGTGTGGAATGTTCCCTCCTACTAGGAAATCTCTGATCACTTAACGGTGCCTGAAGCAGATACCCTCATCTTGTATATTCTGGTGTCCACACTGAAGGGGTTACAGAACACAGATGCTATGTGGGAACCAAAAACAGCATGACCACACAGATAGTGTTGCAAAGGGAGGCTTTCCTATGGCCACAGATGGACAGAACCTCTGCAGCTGGGCCCAGAATTCCAATGGATCTCAAGCCATTAGCTTTCTCTGACCCTGTTGTGTATGTGCAACTCTTCCCCCATCTTGCAGGGTGGAGAAATGCAGTCCAATAGCTCCTGGCTTCTCTGGGTACAGGAAGAGCTGATTGAGGGTGCTGTGACAAGAGGCAGAAGGGATTCTGCTGGCCTGTGGAATTGAGAGGATGCAGGTCATAACCTTTGTCGAGAGTGAATCCCAACTGACTTCATATCCCCTTGCTGGGAAACTCCCATCCCACCTGGACTGTGCTCTGAATGCTGGTTTTCACCATTCTGCTCAACTTAAATAATGCAAATAGAGTGATCAGGGGTTTTTTTTTTGTCTAGCCAGTTCCCCTTCCTGATTCTCACAAATTTAACACGCCACTGTTGCATTTGGATTCACAGCACTGAGGCAGGAGAAAGCTTATCAATCCCCACCCACTCCAATAAAGCAAACTAAACCCCTCACCATTTTCATTAAAATTTAAAAAGAAATAATGAAAATAACATTTTTGCTATGCTTGGTAAGTACTTGTCTAAGACAGTACTCTTTGATTTAAACATCTAAATGTTCGACTTAAAACTACAGTGTCCCTTAAGATGTTTAACCTGCAGTGAGGTCCCTATCCAACCAAACAATTGATGGGTTACAGCATGATTGGTCCCTGACCTGTATGGTCACTTCTTCTACTGGAAGCTAATCGAGCTATGTCAATTTATACCACCTGAGGATCTGGCCCTTAATCTGTAAAGCAGTTAACCATGATCAACCAGAGTGCATGAAAGGGCTAGAATTTTGGCATAGCCAAGACTTTAGTCCTGGGATGGGACATAATTATGGTCCTGTCCATGCTATAATTTTTCAGCATTTTGTAAGAGGACCCCCTGGTTCAACTGCACGGGTGTGGAGATAGCAAGTGATGGCTCTGGCCCTGTATGGCAAAGTGCCAGTTATCCCCTGACCTTGGTTCGCCTCCTCAGACTTTTGATTGGCCTATATGTCTTCCACTTTGCTCCCCTGACTTTGCAGGATATGATATAATCACATATCATGTTCTCTATGCTGACACAACTTTGCCCCCTCAGAATTTTTCTGAAATTCTGACCTCTGAGGAGTCCTTAGTTACTGAGCTGCATTTTATATATACTTTTGATGGGTAATACCAAATATACCAACACCACAAGTTGTTCCCATCAAAGGAATCCTTTCTCCTCCTAATTTACCTCGATTTCATTAAGGCATCGGATCTGGTTCCATATGGGGAATTATTAGTTAAATTGGAAAAGATGGGGATCAATATGAAAATTAAAAGGTGGATAAGGAACTGGTTAAAGGGGAGACTACAACAGGTCATATTGAAAGGTGAACTGTCAGGCTAGAAAGAGGTTGCTAGTGGAGTTCCTCAGGGATCGGTTTTGGGACCAATCTTATTTAATTTTTTTATTACTGACCTTGGCACAAAAAGTGTGAGTGTGCTGATAAAGTTTGCAGATGACACAAAGCTGGGAGGTATTGCCAATACAGAGGACCGGGATATCATACAGGAAGATCTGGATGACCTTGTAAACTGGAGTAATAGTAATAGGATGAAATTTAATAGTGAAAAGTGTAAGGTCGTGCATTTAGGGATTAATAACAAGAATTTTAATTATAAGCCAGGGACGTATCAGTTGTCAGTAACAGAGGAGGAGAAGGACTTCGGAGTATTGGTTGATCACAGGATGACTATGAGCTGTCAGTGTGATATGGCTGTGAAAAAAGCTAATGTGGTCTTGGGATGCATCAGGTGAATATTTCCAGTAGAGATAAGGAGGTGTTAGTACCACTATACAAGGCACTGGTGAGACCTCATCTGGAATAGTGTGTACAGTGCTGGTCTCCCATGTTTAGGGATGAATTCAAACTGGAACAGGTATGGAGAAGGGCTACTATGATGATTGGAGGAATGGAAAACCTGTCATGAAAGGAGATTCAAAGAGCTTGGCTTGTTTAGCCTAACCAAAAGAAGGCTGAGGGGAAATATGATTGTTCTCTAAAAATATATCAGAGGGATTAATACCAGGGAGGGAGAAGGATTATTTAAACTCAGTACCAATGTAGACACAAGAACAAATGGATATAAACTGGCCATCAGGAAGTTTAGACTTGAAATTAGATGAAGGTTTCTAACCATCAGAGGTGTGAAGTTCTGGAACAGCCTTCCAAGGGAAGCAGTGGGGGCAAAAGACATCTGGCTTCAAGATTAAGCTTGATGAATTTATGAAGGGGATGGTATGATGGGATAGCTTAATTTTGGCAATTAATTGATCTTTGAGTATTAGTAGTATATATGCCCAACAGCCTGTGATGGGATGTTAGATGGGGTGAGTTCTGAGTTACTACAGAGAATTCTTTCCTGGGTGTCTGGCTGGTGAGTCTTGCCCTCATGCTCAAGGTTTAGCTCATCGCTATATTTTCCTCAAGGGTAGATTGGCAGAGGCCCTGGGAGGGTTTCGCCTTCCTCTGCATCGTGGGGCACAGGTCACTTCCTGGAGGATTCTCTGCACCTTGAAGTCTTTAAACCATTATTTCAGGACAATAGCCAGTCATAGGTTAGGGCAGGGGTGTGCAAACTATAGCCCACGGGCCACATCTGGGATACGGCTATCCCTCCACAGCCTCAGCACGCTATGCGGGCAGCGCTGTGGAGTGTGGGGCCGCGCGGCAGTGTGTCTGGATCCGGCCACTGCTGTGAGCAGAGTGGTAAAAGGGCTGGGGCTGGGGGGTTGGTTAAGGGGCAGGAAGACCCAAGGGGCAGTCAAGGGACAGGGATCAGGGGCAGAGGTTGCAGGGGTGGCTGGATGGGGCATAGGAGTCCCAGGGCTCCATAAGGGAGCAGGGGTGTGGATAGGGGTCAGGGCAGTCAGGAACAGAGAGCGGCTGCGGGGCTTAGATAGGGGGTCATCCTCTGGCTGACCATTGCTCCCACAAGATATATAGGTTCACTTTTGAGATGTTCAATCTTTCCATAGTGCTGAGAGTGAGACTTAGCCAGCATAATTCCTTAGCATGCAGTATGGTGAACTGCTCTATATTAAACACAAATGGTAAGGGAGTTTACACACCACAGTCATTGTGGAAAGCAAATTGCTCAAGTCTAAAGGGAAAAAACAAAGTTGTGCTGGCAAGGCCTCTAGTTTTGTAGCTTTTCCTAATGGTAATGATTTTTTAAAAATTAAAACAAAATATTATGTATAATGGAAAAACGAAAGGGTAGGAGGGAGTTGCTGATGGTTTATCAGAACATAAGACTGAAAAATCAAAGCTAGAGATTTTTTAATAAAATGTTTTCCCTGGTGGACCTATATCTCAAGAATCAATTATAAAGCTTTCTTTTGCGTGGCTTAGATTCAGATGACTTACAAAACAAAGCACAAACTCCATTTTTTTTTCTAGTCAGCTAAATTTGTGCTAATATCAAGGGAAAGTGATCTGTGTATGTATAGTTTATGCATTATAACAAGCTGCTATACCCACCCTGCTTATTGTTAGTGTGTAAACATCCTTGTCTCTCTGAAATTAAAGGTACAGGACAGTCAATGAAGGGAGAAAATAATGAATATCTTTAAAGGGCCAATTCATAACACTAGACTAAAAATTCAGGAATGCAGAAGTCCTGAACGTGTAGATCTAGAAATCAAACTGGATTAGCATTCTCTATTGTAGCTTTTAAAACTACATATAACATCTTAGAGCATTAAAGGAATGTATTGGGAGAGAGGAGGTACACTTGTAGATTCTAGTTTGGGGGAACGCTGCTAGTTACACCTTATGATTCTGAACCTCCTGGGCAGATCACTGTGTGCATGCGTCAAGCAAGCCCCAGTTGTTTCAGTAGTTATTTGCATGAGCAAGAAGTTCCATTCATGCAGAACAAGGACCTAACATGGGCCTGGATTCTGAATTAAATAGTTTGCTGAGAGAGAAGCAAGACTATACTTCTACTGTTTTTCCTTTAGAGACCATGTTAGCTCCCTGCTTTAAAGAGAAATAGGCTGACTGGTCATCCCTTCCACTGTACTTGGCAATGTTAAAACAGCTCTAAATACATCATGTTTTATTGCTACAGCTAACCAGTGCCATTTTTTTCCACATTGTCACTTCACCAATACAACCAGGCCAACTCTAATTTTGAGTTATGGTAACAAATGTTTTAATAGTAAATCGAAAATAGTCATATGAATATATTCTATGAATAAAAGCACCAATTTCAGCTTGCTATAATTTGGAGGAGGTCCTATTAATCATTCTTGAGCATTTGGAAAACCAGTTGGTGTTTGTGAGCATTTTCACAAATACCCGTGAATGTTTCATGCATTTTTGCACCAATGACTGTCCAAAAATTCCTTTTTAATTCATCGTCATAGATTCCAAGGTCAGAAGAGACAATTGTGATAAAACATCCCCCAAATAATTCCTGCACCATATCTTTAGAAAAACATCCAATCTTGATCTAAAAATTCAGTGATACCCTCACTGATACCACTTCATTTCCAGTGTGAATTTGGCCAGCTTCAACTTCCAGCCATTGTGTTTTTAAACCTCTCTCTGCTAAATTTAAAGAGCCTATTATTAAATGTTTGTTCCTCATATAGTAACTTATAAACTGTAATCAAATCACCCTTTAACCTTTATGGTTAAGCTAAATAGATAAACTCAAGGAGATGAATCACTAAAGATATATTATCTAATCCTTTAATCATTCTCATGTCTCTTGGCTGAATCCTCTCCAATTTATCAGTTTTATTCTTGAAGTGTGGACACCAGAACTGGACACAGTATTCCAGCAGCAGTCACACCAGCGCCAGATACAGAGGTAAAATAACCTCTCTACTCCTACTAGAAATGCCCATTTATGCTTCCAAGGATTACATTAGCTCTTTTCTTCACACAGGGAGCTTGTGCTCAGCTGATTATCCACTATGACCCTCCAAATCTTTCTCAGTCACTGTTTCCTATGATAGAATGCCCTTTCATGTAAGTATGGCCTACAGTCTTTGTTCCTATATACTTACATTTAGCCATATTTAAACTCATATTGTTTGCTTGCATCTGGCTTACCAAGTGGTCCAGATCGTTCTGTACCAGTGACCTTCCTCTTCATTATTTACTACTTCCCAAATTGTTGTGTCATCTGCAAACTTTATCAGTGGTTTTATATTTTTTCCAGGTCATTAATAAAAATGCTAAATCACGTCAGGAAAAGAACTGATCCTTGGAGGATCCCACTGATGATTTCCCCATGTACAATTACATTTTTGAGATCTACCAGTTACATAATAAATATGTGCCAGGTTCATTTTATATCTTTCTGTATTTTAAATCAAAAGTCCTGAGGTACCAAGTTAAATGCCTTACAGAAGCCTAAGTATGCTACATCAATACAATTGCCTTTATCAACCAAAATTGTAATCTCATTTTGAAAAAATTATCAGTTTGACCAGAAACTCATGTTGATTGGCTTTAATTATGTTGCCTGCCTTTAATTGTTTATTAATAGAGTCTTATATCAGCCATTCCATTATCTTGTACAAGATCAATGTCAGAATGACAAGGCTATAATTAGCCGGGTCATTCTATGTACCCTTTTAAATGTTGTGCCAATATTTGGTTTCTTCCAGTTTTCTGGAACTTCTGTGGTGTTCCAAAAGGTATTGAAAATCCAACATTAATGGTTCAGTGAGTTCCTCAACCAGTTCTCTTAAAAATCTTGGCTGCAAGTTATTTTGACTCACTCATTTTAAGAGTACTAACTTTAGTAGCTGCTATTTAACATTCTCCTGAGATAGTAGTGAAATAGAAAGTGTTATCATATGACATGACTAATTTGTTTTTTCCCAAATACAGAATAAATATTTATTGAACACATCTGCCTTTTCTGCATTATTATTGATTTTACTATATCCATCTAGTAATGGACTAATTCCATTGTTAGGATTCATTTTATTCCTAATATAACTTTTTTAAAAAAAATCCTTCTTATTGTTTTTTTAACTCTATTGGTGATTTGCTTCCCTTATCCTTTTCTAGAATGCCAAGCTTTTGAAATATATTCATTACTATCAGCTGCCCCCCTTTTTTTACACCCCCCCCCCAATGCATCTGCCTTCACTTTCCCTCATTGTCTCATTTCATGTCCTTTAGTTCCTTGATTAATTTTGTTCTCAACATCTCAATTTTGTGATGAGTGATCATATTGTCCCTCTTTTTACCCTTCCCTTTTGAATTAAAGCTGCAACAATCTACATTAAAAAAACTATCAAGAGGATTTATAGAAAAATCAAGAATAATTATACTTGTTTTGTCCCAAAGTCACGTTAGCCTGAAGTAAACAATTTTTACATGTTCAGTGATACAATCAGGGATGAGAAATACCATGTAATTTATATACCCAATCATACACCAGGAATAACAAATACCAGATATTTAAAGCAAATGATAAGCAACTCCTAGGATGAAGACTTGGGCCTGGGCTACACTTGGGGGATGGGTTCAAACTAAGATACGCAACTTCAGCTATGCTATTTGCGTAGCTGAAGTTGAAGTATCTTAGTTCAACTTACCTGGCCGTCCTCATGGCAGCATGTCAACCGCGGTGGCTCCCCTGTCGACTCCGCTTACTCCTCTTGCGGAGCTGGAGTCCCGGAGTTGTCGGGGAGTGCGTTCAGAGATCGATTTATCGCATCTAGGTGATAAATCGATCCCGAATACATCAAACACTACCCCCCAGTCCAACGGATAGTATAGACGTACCCTCGGTGTATACAGTACTTACAAGTAATAGCCACTTCCTCAGTTGTTACCAGTGTTGTTTGACTGGAGTTCATGAAATTGTGCTTATTCTTGCCAGGTGAGGAGCTGGCCCAATAATTACATAAACATAAATCAAGACGGCCCTGCAAATGATTCACTCACCAAAAAGCGGGATGAATGCATAATGAATACTTGTAATGACCAGCTCTGTTTAAATTCAAAGTAGGCTATTGATTTTGACTTTCTTAGAATTTATCACAGACCCCACCCCACTCCACCCCACTGCACCCAGCTAGGGTGACCAGATGTCCCGATTTTATAGGGACAGTCCTGACTTTTGGGCCTTTTTCTTAAATATGCTCCTATTACCTCACTCTCCCTCTTCCCCAGTCCCGATTTTTCACACTTGCTGTCTGGTCACCCTAGCTGACATAAGTTGGTGCAGCTGCAGTGACTTCCATAGAGCTCTGCCAATACATGCCAGCTGAGGATTCTGTCCAGAATTTAGTAGTTTCCAGTTTACCTTAAGAGTTAAAATAAAGCAATTCAGCCATTTTGCATCCATGTGCTCACTTTAACACCAGTTCATTTAGCTGGAAGATTTCACCCATACATTTTTTTAAATGGCAGTTGCTCATCAGTAATTCACAAACATAAAAAGACAGCATTCATTTTAATACATTCCTTGACATGAATTATACACCAAGTTCCCATAACTATCCATTCTAAAATATCCATTACTTTTTGAATGATGATGTAATTACTACATGCAGAGATAAATTATATATAAATCTGATCCTGATTATCTATATATTCCTGCTTGCCGAACACAGACCTGATCCAAACACTTGTGCCTGTCAGTAATTTTATTATTCAACAAGACTACTCATGAGCAAAGTAAGTGTTTACAGAATCAGGTCCCATATTTGTACAAATATTAACCTCTTTTGCTTTTCTTCTCATACTGAGTTGTATCTGAATCAGTTGTATCTGAGTCATACCATGTATGTTTATATATAGCTTATTGTATTTACACTCATGAATCTACAATTTAGGACAGCAATCCAGGGAACAGAGCAAATTGGAAAAGTAAATTTTTTAAGCAATAATAAGACATGCTACCATTGCCTTTCTGCACAATTACTGCACACCCCAGGCACTGCTGTAAGGCAGAGTCAAAGGCTGGGTGACTCAGCCAGTTGATAAATGCTTTCAATCTCTGCTTTATTGCTACTGTGAAATGAAAATTGAGGGGTAAAGAAGAAATAATACCTGAACATTCATTAGTAATTGTTACTGTCTACTTTATATGGCCCTATCACCTTCCCTTTATGGATCTCAAAGAGCTTTGCAAACCTGAATTACACCATCTTTAGTCCTAGGATTCTTGAGTTATGGGCCCAATGAAGTAAATAGGTTGTCTTCCTGTGACTTCTGTGGGTTCTGGATGAGGTCCTATACATAATAACTATAGCTGACAGATAGAGAAATTAAAGCACAAAGAGATCTTGTCTTGCTCAAGGTCACACACAGTCACTGGCAGTTCTGGGAACAGAAACCAAACTTCTTGATTTCCAGGCCTGTGCTTGAATCATTGTATAGCTTTTTCTCTCCAAGTGTATGTAGACTAGGAAAATATGATATTTAAAAACATGCTGACCTATTTCTTTGACTCCACAACTAACACCTCTTCAGAAGTGTTAACCTGTGTATACTAGGGTTTAAAATCTTATTAATTAAAATATGATTAACACATTTTTAAACATGATCTCTTTTCCTATATTGGATGTGGCCTTCTTGTTAAATTGGTCACTAACAGCCAACACTACAAGCATCTAGAAAACACTGCATGCACCTAGAGTTCTTTCCATTTAGTTTTAAACACTCCTTCCAAATTAAAAATGTTAGATATAAAACACTATAAAATGGCTGTAGAGATTTTGCTCATAAAAAAAATACAATATAAAATTTCAGCTCAGCTGGATAGAGTTCTAGATAATTATTTATCTCTAAGGCTACAATTTAGTCATCGAGGTCATGACAGTCATGGAACCCATGACTTCCAGCAACCTCTATGAATTAAGCCAGCAGTGGTCGGGAGCTGTGGGGACTGCCAGAGATGGCAGGGGAACTTCCGAGCTCCCAGTTGCCATGGAAACCCCTTAGCTCCCATCTGCCATGAGCAGCAGGGAACCCCCAAGCTCAACAGTGGTGAGGGAACCCCCAAGCTGCTAGTGGTGGGGAAAGCCCCCCCCAAGCTCCCTGGTGGAGGGGGGTCACCTGAGCTCCCATCTGTCACAGGCAAGGGGGAATCTCCAAGCTCGTGGCAGGGGGGCCCTCATAACCCCCAGCTGCTGCAAACGGCTCCTAGCCCTGCACAGCTGCCCCACTTCTGGTGGTGTGGGGACCATTTTGTCAGATATTTTTAGGAGAAAGCGCAGACAGGTTATGGCTTCTGTGAATTTTTCTTTTTTTGCTCATGACCTGTTTGTGACTTTTACTAAAAATATCCATGACAAAATCTTAGCCTTATTTATCTCTGATAATAAAAGGCTATAAATCTGTTTTTGCAACTGTAAGTATATCATCTGGTGCCATTCACACACTATGAAATGAATAGATATAGATATGTATATCACAAAAATATAACATCTCATTTCCCACACATTGCATACTTTCCCTCTATATAAGTATCATATCTCCAAAGTGCGCAGTTCTACAATGCACGCACCAGATTCCCTGTGATTGCACTATAATACAAAACCTAAACTGACTTCCTATTTCCCCATGGGTAAAATAACATTTCATATAGCTGACCAGTGCATGGATGTCTCCCACACATCCATATTGATATTGCTGAGGATTTACATTACATTGCAATCATTAAATGTGTATTTTTAAGCATATAGTTCTTTTTCCACTTGCCAGGGACCAAAATATCTTCCACACTTACAGACCCTTCTACAGAACTTTTCATTTTTTATTATTTATTTTTTTAAAGCAATACATTGTATTGGCCCTAGCTAAGCAGGTAGGCCGTTCTGTATTGGCTAAACCACTAAGCAGATTTTCATATGTTGCTAGTAGAGATGACAATGAATCGCGGTTAACTCAAGTAATAAATTCAAACAAATTATATTTTAAAATGGTAGTGATTAAAGTTCTAATTGCACTGTTAAAAAATAATAATAGAATACCAATTTAAATTTATTATAAATATTTTGGATGTTTTTCTACATTTTCAAACATTGATTTCAATTACGACATAGTACAAAGCATACAGTGGTCACATTTTTATTTTTATCACAAATATTTGTACTGTAAAAAAGATAAACAAAAGAAATAGTATTTTTTTTCAATTCACCTTACACAAGTACAGTAGTGCAATCTCTTTATCATGACAGTGCAACTTACAAATGTAAAATTATTTTGTTACATAACTGCACTCAAACAAAACAATGTAAAACTTTAGAGCCTACAAGTCCGCTCAGTCCTATTTCTTGTTCAGCCAGTCACTCAGACAAACAAGAATCCATGAGATAGCTGTGTTAGTCTGGAATTGCAGAAGTGACAGAGTCTTGTGCCACCTTAAAGACTAACTAAAGTATTGAAGCATAAGCTTTCATGGGCTAATACCCACTTCGTCGGATGCATGCAGTGGAAATGTCCAGAGGCAGGAATAAATAAGAGGTAAGAACCAGGTTAGAGATAACAAGGTTAGTCCAATCAGGCTGAACCAGCTTGTTGTCTCTAATCAGGGAGGATGAGGTACTCTTCTAGCAGCTGATCTGGAGGTATGAACACCGAGAGAGGAGAAACTGCAGTGTTCACACCTCCAGATCAGCTGCTAGAAGAGTACCTCATCCTCCCTGATTAGAGACAACAAGCTGGTTCAGCCTGATTGGACTAACCTTGTTATCTCTAACCTGGTCCTTGCCTCTCATTTATTTCTGCCTCTGGACACTTCCACTGCATGCATCCGACGAAGTGGGTATTAGCCCACGAAAGCTTATGCTTCAATACTTTAGTTAGTCTTTAAAATGCCACATGACTTTTTGTCACTTCAGGCAAACAAGTTTGTTTGCATTTAGAGGAATTAACGCTGCCTGCTTCTTATTTACAATGTCACTTGAAAGTGAAAACAGACGTTTCATGGCACTGTTGTAAATACAGTATCTTGCAATGCTGGTTATGTGCCAGATATGCTAAACATTTGTGTGCCCCTTCATGCTTTGACCACCATTCCAGAAGATATGTTTCCATGATTAATGTAATTGGCATTCTCTTGTTCAAATTGGTATTCTCGTATTGTGATTAAAACTGGGATTAATCATGACTATATTTTAATCTTGTGATTAATTGTGATTATTTTTTAATCGTTTGACAGACCTGTTTGTTAGTACTTGTGATATATTGTGCTCATGAAATGCATCCATAGTAGACAAGGGTCAGACAGGAGTGTGCATGTAGTTGTGGAAGATTAAAACCTACACATTTCAATCAAAGGATGCCTCGTTTTGGACATTTGAGCACAAGTGCATTAGATGTCTGTCCTGATGTGTCATGTTGGATGACAGCAGTGTCAGATTTGAAAAGTGTGTGTTTGTTGCTCCTCAGACACAGCCAGTATATTGCCCAACATGTAGGTCCTGCTGTACAGTCCACTGAAGTCAACGGGTTCTAAGTCAAGTCAATGCAGAATTAATGACAGAGACCAAATCTTTCCAACTGATGTCACCTTAAAAAGGAGCGTGGTGGCAAATCCCACAGAAAAGAGATGGAATCATTTTGGGGCAGGTTTTCTAAAAGGAAAAATGTTAGCTTTCCAAGTGATTGCTTTTAGTGACTTATTATAGCAACATAACAATATGTGGTCTCTGGGTGGGAGAAAATCGTGATGGTCTTCAACACGCAGTTTGAGCTGTGCAGATCAGAGGTAAATAAGAATGCTAATGTGTCTTTTAGGTGATCTAGTCATAGGCTGCTGTTCCTGGCTACGTTTTATGTTCTTGGTGAGCTTTGCCAATGGAAATTGTCATTCATGTGGTAGATATTGTGACCATGGCTTGCAGTCTCCATCCTCCCGATGTGCACCATAGGAAAATGTTCAGAAGTGCCTTGTCTCTATTACAGGGCTAGCTGCACTCCTGACCCTTCTTCTTAGGGTGACCAGACTGCAAGTGTGAGTAATCAGGACAGGGGGTGGAGGGGTAATAGGAGCCAATATAAGAATAAGACCCAAAAATCAGGAGCATTGCCCCACAGGCTGCTCTAGAGTTTCAGAAGTCACCCACCTGAACTTGAACTCAGCAGCCTAGATCCTCAGCTGCTGTAAATCAGTCTTAGGCTTCAGTGGAGCAATAACTATTTGCATCTGCTGAGGGTCTAGCCAAGCATGTTTAAATGGATGATCATGGCTGTTACCCTGTCCCTTCCACTGTGGCAGAGCACCTGTCTCTTAACAGAAAGTCCGGGAAAAGGCACTTTACTTTGTGACCTGGTCACCAAGGTAGAGCAGCAGCTGTCTGGGAGTGTTCTCTCTCTGACACCAGGAGACCAGAGAGAGATCTTAGCTGATGTAAACCTTGACCTGCAGAACTAAATATTTATCCTGGTGTGGTGGGGCAGCTGCCCCATTGCAAGGTGAAAGTGCGCTAGATCAGGCTAGAGAGGCTGCACAGGCTGGCAGCCAATCACTAAGGGCCTGTAGGGAGCCAGTCAGGGCCGGGCTAGACCCTATGTAAAGGCTGCCATTAGAGCAGCAGGCAGTCTCTCCCTGACTAACAAGAGAGCAGGACTGACTCCTGAGACAAGGAGTAGCACCACAAACAGAGCAGTGCTGGGCAGGCTTGGGGGAGCAGAGGAGAGCTCCAGTCCATTACCTGCCAGGCTGTGGCCCCTGCTTAGAAGGGCCAAGAAGGTGCAAGCTGCCAAAGGGGAAGTGCCCTAGGGATAGTGGTTGGACAAGGGGAGAGAAGGAAGGTGGGAGGCTGCCATTGGAGGGTCTCTGGGTTGGGATCCAGAGTAGTGGGCGGGCCTGGGTTCCCCCCTTCCCTCTTGTACTGCACCCGGTTGTGGAGGAGCGGCCGGAGCAGACTGCAACCAGCCCTTGAATAGAGAGGCTAGACTGAGGGGTTGTGGTTGGCCACTGTGACAGGAGCAGTTAACACATGCACAGAAGGGTGTGTGATTTGACTAGGGGGCAGTGCCAGAGGGCAGTGTCCTGAAGTGGATGGGGACTGTCTGGAAGCAGATGCTGCTGAGCAGGGAGCAACGTGGGTCTGGATACCCACAGAGAGCAGATGACAGATGGAACACCACTGGCAGAAGGCGCTCCAGGACTGCTGAGAGCTAATTCCCAGACTAAACAGCAGGAGGTGCTGCGGTGGTGAGTCCCAACCCCGTCACAGTTGGGTTTACTACACTGATTAAGTATATGAGGGTTAGTGTGTTTGGTATTATTTGCACAGTACAATAGACTTGGCTTTTTTTGGTTAGCTTTAAATACTTGTCTTTAAAAATAAAAAAGCCCTCCATCAAACTGGCATTCAGTAGCTATTTTTGTGCTAACTACACTGGGTTAAAAAAAACCTATCGGAGAGGGGTATTCTGGCAACCTCTGCTCTGAGGCTCTACTTACACTAAAAAGTTATGTTGACCCAGCTACGTCACTTGGAAAAATCCACCCTCTGAGCAGTGTAGTTAAGCCAAGCGTACACAGCACTAAGTCGAGGGAAGAATTCGTCCATCAACCTAGCTACTGCCTCAGCACTCTAGGGGAGGTGGGTTATCTATGCTGATGAAAAACTCCTCACCTCTTCCAGCTGTCTCAGAGTTCAGTGGCACTGGTAGCAGATGGAAGCCAGGCTCACAGAGGAAGTTGGAGCTAAAGGGCAGCCACAGAGGTTGGAGTCACTGGGCCTGGGATTAAGTTGTGGTAGGTAGATATATTTCAGACAAGAAAAAGAAACCTGCAAGGAGGAGTTCCCTGTCTAGTCACTCACTTTGGCTACCTCTAGGAACAGAATACTTTCCATCTCTAATTATCTGCCACTGTAATAACAATAACGGAATTGCCAAGCAGTGTCAGCTGAAGTGCTTTGATTTAATCTGCCCTCTGTTTAGCTGTGCATGCTTAATCAGCAAAATTATGCAACAAAACAAATAGATCTATACCTTGTGCAGAGGGTACATTGCGTTCTGTCAGCTTGGCTGTTACCATCATGCTGCTCTCTCGGCAAGGCCTTGGCTTTCTGCTCCTCAGTTTGCGACCTCAACCATATATTTCCTCCTAGCTATTGCTCACGTGTGAACACAACTTACTCGATGGTCAATTCACAGTGACGGAGTCCAGTTCCTCAAAGAGAGCCCCTGACTTGGCTGGTCTCTAAGATCTGGTTGTTCTCCCAGCAGTACTGCTCTCTTTCCCCACTTACCTTATCTCGGCACTGCTTGGTACCTCGCTCAATGCCCAGCTCAGTGAGCCCTCAACAACACCTCAAAGGTAATCCTGAGAATTTGATTCTACTAGCAGGCTTTCCTAGGATAGACTCATCCCTCCAGATTGCTCTCAGGGGCTTCCATCAGGCTTTTAGCTCAATCAAGTATCTTTTCTTCTAACAGTGCCTGCTGTGGCAAAGTGTGGCGGAGTGGCAGAAATCCTTCACAGAAGGTCCACAATCTCGGACATGTACATGACTTTTTGATTAAAAAATATGGGCCTGATCCTGCAGCTCTGACTCACAAGAACACTCCTTCCTCACTTGACTTCCGTTTGACTATTTTCAGGAATAGCTACTCGCTTTGGAAGAATATTAGACTGGTCCTGGAGCTAGGTCCAGTTTTTCACTAGTGGCTTCTGATCTCAGGTGCCTCCATTTGCAGATGTCTAAAGCTGGCCAATCAGAAATGGAGACACTCTCTTTTTTGAAAAGTCTGGCCTAAGTGATTTGCCCAAGATCATTTAATCAGTCAATGGCAGAACTAAACTTAAACTAGCTAGTTCTTAGCACCTAATCCCTTACTTAGTTCACTGGCCCACATCACTGCAATTTTTTTTATTAAAAAAAACCCTTTTTTAGGTTATTCATAAAATATTAATGGAATATCCCAGAAATGTCTCTTCTATGTTGCTGTTACTGCAAATGAGGAAAGTGTTTGTTCTCAACCAGCACTTCTGAAAGAATTTTTATCTTGCCCCTGTCAGTAATTTCTGAGCTCAAAAACAGGAAGAAAAGTATAAACAATGTGCAGCCGTACAAAAGAAGATTTGCCAACTGCTATTCTTAAAGGCACCTACACTGTCTGTGAACAAAACTACCAGACCCAATGATTCCTGAAATTCAGATATGTCATGCCATTTATTTCAGGCTTTAGATTTATGAAAAATTGACTATCCTAAAGCTAGCAGTATGATAATCTTGGGATCTGTTCCAATTCAGAAATTGTCCAGAGCAACGGTTACTGAAGAATAGGACAAAGCCAAGCAATGGATTCAACATACCATGAGGATTCAGTATCGAAGGGAAAATTCTCCTCTCCTGTTTGGTCTGTTTGGATCTCTTCTATTGTAGATCTAACTTGCTCCTCCCTCCCCACATGCAGGAAGCCTCAGTTAATGTCAGTAGGAATACTGCACATGGAATACGAACAGAATCTGCAGTGAAAAAGGAGGAAACCGAGGGGCAGATTAGAGAAGACAATTTAGTTCTAGGAACTGTAACACACATTCTCCTTTCTTCATTACAACTGGCTCTGACCAAAAGCTGCTAGTTGGGCCTGTTAGTCATACAAAATTGTTATCTCTATTGGTTTGGAACAAGTACAGCTAAATTGGTAACCTCGATGCAGCTGTAGCATACAAAACTGTTTATATTAAGCTGTACTCATACTTGCACCTTTGTGTCGATAGAACTATGCCCATGCTAGGCTTGTACCGTTTAATTAGAGAGGTAGAAAAAGGCTTCCCTCCACCCAAACTGATGTAAGCAGTGTCAGGAATGAGATATATTCTGACATCTGGTGGCGAACTATGGGAATTGCAGTGAGCCATACAAAATAAGTCTGGGGCTGATCAATTTGCATGGACATACCCACTGCGCCTAGCCTGAGCCCACAGCAGCCCACATGGCCACTTCGGCTGATGAGGGAGCCCCAGTTTCTATGTTATTGGGGCAGGAATGATAAAGTGATGTTACTGTGATTATGTAAATGAGGGACTATGGACATGTACTTGGCCCTTGTTATGATGGAGGGACTCGCCATCATCTAGGTAGCACTCACTGGGCAAGGGCCATGTGTTTTCAGAACATTGTGAGATTGAGAGAAGTGGTGGACAAGCACCTATACCTTTTGGTGAGGGCTCTGTCTGAGGGCCTCCCAGGCCTATTGCACCCTGCCTCTCTCCACTGTGGAATGTCAGAATTGAATTTTGCTTCCATTAGGAGCCTGGTTTCAGCCTGCTGAGCTGAAAATTGCTTTGGGCTTGCTGGTGCACCTGCACTAAGGCTCCCCTACTGTGAGCTGAAATCACTTAAGAGCTGAAATCACCTAAGAGCTAAAGAAATCACTGAGCACTGTCTTAAGTAGGGGGGCCGGAAAAAAGTGCAGCGTGGCTGGTGCAGCAGAGCAGTCTGTGTGTCGGCTAGCAGGACGGCTAGCGGAGTTGTTGGTGCTGCGGAGTGGCTGGTGCGGCAGAGCTGTCTGTATGTCAACTAGCAGAGCCGTTGGTGCTGCGGGCAGAGTGACCGGTGCAGCAGAGCTGTCTGTCGACTAGCGGAGGCGTTGGTGCTGCAGGCAGAGTGACCGGTGCGGCGGAGCTGTCTGTGTGTCAACTAGCGGAGGCGTTGGTGCTGCGGGCAGAGTGACCGGCGCGGCACAGCTGTCTGTGTGTCGGCTAGCAGAGCAGCTAGCGGATCAACGGGCAGAGCGGTTCGTGGGACAGCCAGCGGAGCGGAGCAGAGCCGATTGCAGGGAGAGCTGCAGCGGAACCTCACAGAGAGGCGGCGCAGTCGGCTTCGGACCACGTAAGGTGCCCCTTGCCCTACCCTCCATTTCCACCCAGGCTGGGAGGTAAGACTCTGCAGAGTAACTCCGGAACTCTGCACTGACCAGGAACAGAGACTCTTGGGCTGAGGGACTTTTGGGTGATTTTTGGATTACTGGGCTCCAGAGACTTTTGGGCTGTGGGACATTTTGGGGACTTTGGGTGATTTTTGGGCTACTGGAATCACAAACCTAAAGAAGGGGACACAGCCCAATCGGCTGGGGTGGCGGTTTGCTCAGGGGTTGGTGTATGACCCTAGTTGTGGTGTTTTTTCCCAATTTCATGATGTCATTTATCTCCTGTTAATAAAAATTTCTGATACACCAATCTGTGCTTGCGAGAGGGGAAGTATTACCTCTTTGAGGCACCCAGGGGGGGTGTTAGGATTTTTCCCAGGTCACTGGGTGGGGGCTCGAGCCAGTTTTGTCTTGTGTGGTTAAGAGGGGACCCCTAGGTACTGAACCCGGCCCTTGCTGCTTTAACCCGGCCTGGCAGAAGGGTTACACTGAAATAGTTAAATCTGTACAAAGACTGTGTATAGACAAGGCCTAAGGAAATCTTCACTGTTAGTACTTATTTGTCTTGTTTTTGTGGAATTTATTACTATTTATTTGTCACTTATAAGAATAAACTAGTTTTAATAAACTTGGACCAAGTCCTTCCGAGGACACTTTACATGTGCTCCAGGCTGCCACGTGCCTGTCCAAGCAGCGCTTCCTGAATCCTGACACCATCTCTCTCCTAAGTAAGGCCACCATTGGCAGAGGAGCAGCAACCCTCGGGTCACTCCCTCATGAAGAGACTGAGATTCCAGAAGAGTTTTTGGCAGAGAGGAGACAGGTTAGTTAGGGAAGAGAGAAGCTCTTCTCTAGTTTCCAGGGGTATCTTTTCTCCCTTACACTCTGCTTTGCGCTATAGCCACACAATTTTAAGGCTCCCCTTAGTTGTCCGTGAGCTGAGGAAGAACATAGCTCCTGCTGGGATGCTGAGTAGGCATTGAGCATGATCTGTTCCTCCTCTTGATACCATTCCTCTGTAGCTGTATCATGCTATATATGAGAAGCAGGGGCTGTCGTTTGTGACTTCAACCCTCAGATGGGAAAGGGAGCTGGACAGCCACAAACTAGGAGACTGGCTCTGGGCAGGATAGTTCCTGCTTAGGGATATAAGGAATCCTCTGTGAATATGGAACCTAGTTGTGCTACAGTGAACTCCATGTCATTTGCTGAGCCTGGGATTTGGCCTGAGAAGCTTTAGATGCAAATCCATACAATAAGCATTTTTATAGCACTCTACAAAGCCCTTTACAAGCATTGAGCCTCACCATGCCCTGTGTTACTATTATTGCACCAATCTGCTGATGAAGAAAGACAGTTACCCAGAGTCAGGAAGAGAGTAGCTTTTTAACCAGGAGAATACCAGGGGAGGCGAGTTGCAGGGAAATCCTTAGCACCTAATTCAAAAAGGAAAAAACTAAGGATTTAGTTAAACAGATGCTAGCAAAGCAGCAGGCTTGAAGTGTGCAAATAGACAGATATGAAAAGAAAAAGTGTGTGGGCAAAAAGTCTTATCAGTTGTTTTCAGCTATCATTTATATTCCTCATCATTCAGTAATAATCATCTATAGCTGCCTTCCCACAGGAGGCTTGTGACTACCCCACTTCTGTATCTCTTTCCAGACATTACTATCTGTATGTGTTACTCTGTACACACTGTTGTAAGTGATTAGGTAAAAGTTTTTGGGAGGTCTTGCTTGATATTTGGGAGCTTCAAAGAACCACATAGAATTGCAATACAGATGCTCCCCGAGTTACACAAATCTGAGTTACACAATTTCAAGCTTACGGGAAAAGTTCCATAAGCTAGAAATAGCAGGTTTTGGGGGGAGGAGGTGGGTATTTGTTTTTTGTTTTTTTGTTTTGCATAATGGTCAGAGATACGTTTCCGACTTGCACAAAATTCGAGTTGCGCAAGGCATTCCAGATCAGAATGCTTGCATAACTTGGGGAACGTCTGTACACACACCCCACTAGGGGCCTAATCCTCAGATTGGGATGAACTGTACTCAATGCAAGACCTGGGCAGGTGGGATCCTTTGGATGCATATCACCTTTGTGCTCCCCCAAAACCCAGGACTGCTAAGGGGCATAAATTAGAGCAGTCCCAGAGCCTCCTAGACACCATTACACAAGCTAAGGATCACCAGAGAAGAACTGTGCTTTCTTCGAACAGTCCCCAAAACACTCCTATACAGGCAGCATAGCAAAGCACCCTGCATATGGTTAGGGCAGCCTTACCGCCCCCTTTCTCTCTGAGACAGAAAAAAACAGGATGTAGCCCTAAGTTTCTTCATTCTTCAAAATCTGTTTTCTTAAAATCTGTTACCCATGTATTTCTGTGCTCTGTGAACCCATTCCTTTGTGCATGGATGCCAAGTGGTCCCTGCTTCCTTATGTTACTCTCATCACTCAATTCCTCTCTGTTTTTCTCCATATTTTTCACTGTTGGCACCAGTGAGAGATAACAGGATAGTTAAGGACGTGAGAGCACTGGCCCACTAGGCAAGCACCAGGACAGTTTTGGAGGCTATTTATAGATATAACCCTTATTCTGGATATAAGTGCTCATTGTGTGTGGGGAATGTCTATTACAATCAATGGGAGATTTCTGCATGGGATCGGCATACTATATGGCCCTAAGGACATAAGGAAGACTCACTAACTTTGTTTTCCCCTATTCATGCAGATAAGGAACCCTCTTGTTTAATCTCCAAACATAAACCAGTATTATGCAGTATATTCCCAAAGGCCACAATTATTTCTAGAAGCAGAAATTTGAATGACCCAGATAATTGGTTCAGTGTAGCTGGTCCAAAAATTATTTACATAAAAAGCCTCTTTTACTTCAGGGGCCACAGGAACCTTTTGCTACCTAAAGCAAATGGCCCAGTTTCATGCAATGAGTCTGAGGGGGCTGAAAGTGAGTTGTAACATAACAGGCTGTGTCATGGCCTTTCTTCTCATTTTCAAAATGCAAACTCTTCATAATGGGCTGTGTCATACATTCATCAATCCTTTAGTCTCACGTTCTCCTAGCTGTAGGGATAGATCAGCCCGTCTCTAAAGAAACGTGGTAGGGGATGAGAGACAGCAAGGTCTGTCTCGTTGAATTTTCCTGTGTTTCCTGCAAACCGTCCTTCTTAAGGAAGTTTGCAGACTTTTGAAAAGGCGACACTTTCCAAGACAGATTAGACTACCCAGTGGAGGCAGCACTGCAGCAGCCATCCCCATGGGCAGCTTCTCGTGGGCTTGGTCTCGCCCTCCTACCCCACTCAGCTATCAGCTTGGGCCAGTGATTAGTGTAGATTGAGACTCCGGCAGGAGTTCTCACTGTCCTATAAATGACTCCAGCTTTCACAACAACCCAGAGCCTTTTGTGCCCACAGTCCCTAGACTGCTTGGGCACCAGGCTGGTCTCCAGCATAGATAAGAGCAGTCTCAGCGTTTCTGTAATCTGTGCTGATTTCCAGTGGCTGTAAGGGGCCAGTTCGAGCAGTGGAGTCAGGGGGCGGGGGAAGTCACTGTGGCATGGTATCACAGCGGGTCAGAGCAAGAGTCTTACCTGGTGGTCGGAGTCTAAATGCCAGGGCTGGAAATCAGAGCTGAGGGTCAGAACCAGATTATCTAGAGCCAGGGACGGCAGGAGCAGGGCTGTTTCTAAAGCTAGCTGTTGGGCAGGGTTGTAGCTGGGCACAGCCCAGGGTCTAGTCCATAGGGAGGCAAGAGCAGGGCTTGACATGAGAGAATCCATAAGCATCCACTCTGAGCTCTAGTACTGACCCTAGCAGCTGCAGCAAAGCTTAACATGCCACCTGGCTGCCTTAGCCAATCACTTGACTGCTATGGCCCAGCTCTGCTCATTGGCTTCCTGACTGCTGAGTAGGCACGCCTGTGATAGGCCTTCCTTCCTGACACATGGACTACCTAGCCATGCCTTTGTTCCCTTGGTTACACACCCTTACCAGACAGCCAGGTGGGGTGAGAAAAATTTTCCTGCTGCTGGGTGTAGAATGCAGCAGCACCTGAGAAATAGAGCTGTACTGACTTGTGAAAGAAGGAAGCCTGACTCTCTTGCGGTGTTTTATTGGATGCTTTGAGTCTTTGTCATGGAGGTTGAGAGCTAGTCACTCACTTAACAGGTTGGGAGCCATAACTTCTACTATTGCAGAATCAGACAGGTGTTCAAAGCAAAAGTTTGCTCCATAAAGAATCTACTGAATCAGATGCATTACAAATCTCATTCAGTGCTACCACTCCCTCCCATGTAAACATTTGTGGTTTTCATCTCATAAATTACTCACCCTGTAAAAATAAAGCCTCCTGTAAAGAAACTGCAAAAGAAATAAAATCTATGGAACAAAGCAGTATTACAATGAGCTTGTGTATTTTAGAGACAACAAACACTTGCTTACTTAAAAACAAAATCATTTCCTTAAAATGTTGTAAAATGAACAAACAATAACAGTAAATTGCCCTATGTCTCAGCTGAACCATGTTATTGCTTGCTGTTAAGGTTGCTATGAATAGCACTTGTTACTTAACAGCATAGTTGATACCAAGATAAAATCCACATAAAGAGACAGGGTCTGATTTGCCTCCCCCTCACTCTGCTTTTACACTAATGTATCCCCACTGACTTAATAGGGTTACTGCTGATTTACAGCTGTAAGTGAGGAGAAGAATCAAGCCCACTAATTACAAGTTAACAGGATGCTTTTATGAAGCCTTATTTTGTGCACAATGGACCTGATTCTAATTTCACTAACCATGGTGTAAATCAGCAGAAGTGAGAATCAGGCTTCTTGTGCTTTGATGCCTTTTGTTTTCAATGAATGTGCATATTTTGCACAGTAGAACTTGGCACACCCCTCTTCCTCTCATTCATCCTACCCTCTTGGGATTGATCACTCCTGAGGCCTCAGGAGGAGCATAACAAACATTTCCCTTGCATATTGCCTAGAGCTGAAGTGTGTTTAATGAAGTGCAAAGCTTGAACATTGCTCTACCCTTTGCCCAAAGGCAATATACACAAATTCCTATATGGAGATGTTGTATATATTAGACAATTTAGCCTTTATGAAAGGAAACAAACAAGCCTTATCTAAGTGGGGTATTTTTAATGGGTTTTGTTTAGTTGGTGCAAATCCCTGTTTGGACACTTTTAAAATAATTTAAGCTTGGCTCTTATTGAGTCAGGTTAAATTGATTCCTTACCAATTTAAATGAAATCTATACAATCCAGGCTTAAAACTGAATTCAGTCTTCACACAGGGATTTACATCAACCAGTTTTAAAAACTGATTTGAATTAAACTATGCAACTTGTCATGTAGGATGAAGAAAGCCAAGTGAGTTTGCTCTAGATTCTCTTCCTGCTTTGCCCCCTTTGTGCCACTCCACTGGTGCAAAGGAAATGGAAACTGAGCTCAACTTCCACGCTAAGGATTGCTCTGACATGTGCAAATCCTAAACTAGCACAAAGCCCCATAGCCTTCTCAAAAGCTGCCATCACTCTCAACCCCCTGCACAGGATGTGTCAGAAGCACTGAGGGAGCATGGTGAGTGTATGGTTCTCCAGCAATCCCCAGCTAGACCCCTGGAGATTATTACATCCTAGTTGACAGTTTTTTTGAGCAGCCTTTGGCTGCTGGCTGAGTCAAAATCAGCCTGAGAATCAGGGAAAGATTCTCAGTTCAGTCAAGAATCTAACCCTTTCTGTGAGTCATCACTGAGACTTTTGCAAAACAATCCCGATTTTCATACATGGTTTGGAAATGCTTTCATGGACAGGTGTGTGTCTCCTTCTAAATATAAGGCTGGTGTAAATCAGCAGCACTCTACTGAAATCAACAGAACTATGTCAGTTCACACCGGCGAAGATGTGTCCCGTCACTATTTTTTCTCAAAGGAATAGTATGGTATGGTTGTCGGGTTTTGTCCTGCTTGTTTTCGTGCGAGATGACGATATCAGTAAATACACCCTTGTTTACATGCTGTCCCAGGGGAATGTTAACTCTGACATTTTGTTTCAGCAAGTTTTGTTACTGTATATTATGGGATTTTCACCTCAGGGGAGTAGAGAGAAAGAAAGGAAGCAGAAGGGAGGAAACTGCATATGTACTGTATTCATGCTGCTGCCGGACCACACCCATCCACCAACTCTCTGCAACTGCAGCATTTGAAGGAAACAGCTTCCCTTTGTGGTCTGACTTGGCTCTGTCTCCCAGCTACAATTACACCCTTGTAATGTGTATTCCTGAAATGTACTGGTCACTCTACATTACATGTTGAACTGGTGTTTAAAGCCAGTTGAGTTTTTTTTTTTTCTCTTTTCCAGGACCACAAACGTAGGCCTGCTAATGTGTGGTAAGCAGCATTGCATGCAAGCACAGGGAACAGAGTCTGATCTCATTTACTTCTGTGTAAAGCTGGAGTATCTCAGGGTTCTGACAATCAGGTTTAGGTCCACATTCAGTTCTCGTGGAACTCAATGGAGTTGCACCAGGGATGAATTTTACCCTCAAGGTCAGATTTTCAAAGGTGCTGAGCAACCAGCAGCTCTCAAATTTGGCCTATGGTCCATAATATTCAGTAACGCATCAGCTCACATTCAAATGTATATCTTCAACAATAAAACTTTTAAACTGCTAAATGCTAGCTTCTATCCTTTAGCTGCTTTTTATTGGCCCACTATTTCTAGACATGAGGCATTTTTTCTCACAAGCTGCTTTTTTTTAAAAAAAATTCCCTCTATATTCAGTTCATACTTTTGGCTGGGTACTAAATTAGATTCTGTCTTCATATATTATAAGCTCAACCTCTCTGTTAGTTTATAGAAAGCCATTTCAGCCCTCAAGGAGTTGGCATTTGACATCCTTGGCTTCTGAATGCACAGACTAGAGGAGTTAAGAACAAAATAAGGGTGGGGGAGGGGGAATGAATGAAATGTCCTGGAGTTAAATACCAAAAGAGTATTCAGTGTTAATCTTTAAAATTGCTAGGAACTTGTCACTTCCTCTTACAGTCTAGGCGCTGCCACACACTTCTACAGACTCCCACTTCCCAACTCAAGGCATATCATGCATTCTTAGTACAGACTTAACAAAAAAAATCCACAAGTTTAGAAATCTAGTGTTTCTGCTTCAGTTACAAAGATAGGTTGGGGTTTTTTTCTTTCTATTTGCAGAAAAAATGACTCAAATGAGCTTTCAAATTGCTGCTTTCCAGGGCTTGTCTATTTTAAGCAATCTCTGTCTAACCTGTATATTTGACAAGATCTTTGGTTTATGTAGACTGTGGTTTCATTGTGCCTGGTTTTTAAAAAAATAATTAAGGGACTGATATGACAAATCTGCAAACAGGATCGTAAGTACAGAATTTGGGATGTCCAGTAACACTGGCCTGACTAAAGGATGATACCTCAGATAACAAGATTTAGGATTTACCAAAATGTTTCAAAATTGACCTGAGAGTGATTTACAAACATGAGAATTGTTTTTTAAAAATGCATGTGTTCAATTCCCCAGTTATTGCTTCCAAAAATGGGGAGTATATATAAGTTTCACCTTATGGTGCTGTCTATATTGGGGTGGGCAAACTATGGCCCAGGCGCCACATCCAGCCTGCGGGCCCCTCCTGCCTGGCTCCCGAGCTCCCACCTGAAGAGGCTCCTTGCGGCCCCTCCCCCACTGTTGCCCCTCCTCTGCAGTCTCAGCACGTCACGCGGGCAGTGCTCTGGCCCATAGCTCCTGCCGGTGACTTTGGCAGCGTACTGCGCTCCTGCGGGGCAGTATGGCTAGCTCCCGCGGGCCATGCAGAGCCAGGCATGCTGTGTGGCGTGGTAAGGAGGCCGGGACTGGGGGGTTGGATAAGGGGCAGGGAGTCCCGGGGGGCAGTGGGATAGGGCACAGGTTCTGGGGGAGCAGTCAGGGGATGGAGAACGGGGAGGATTGTATAGGTCGTGGGAGTCCCGAGGGAGTCTCAGGCGGTGTGGGGGGTGGATAGGAGTCGGGGAAGTCAGAGGACCGGGATCAGGGTGGACAGGTATGGGGGTGGAGGCCGGGGGGGCAGTTAAGGTGGAAGATCTCTGGATGGGGCATTCAGGGGCCAATGAGCAGGGGGGTTAGATGGGTTGGAGGATCTGAGGGGGGCAGTTAGGGGGCGGGAAGTGGGTGGGGGGTCAGATAGGGGGCAGGGCCAGGCTGTTTGGGGAGGCACAGCCTTCCCTACCCAGTCCTCCATATAATTTTTGAACCCCAGTGTGGCCCTTAGGCCAAAAAGTTTGCCCACTCCTGGTCTATACAGTATGGCACATTTCCTGTTCAGGACTGGAACCTTAGATGCTCATCTGTAGACACAGAAACAAAAGGCCCAATCCTGCCATGGAGTGCAGCTACTTTGCACTACAGTGCAAGCAGATTCTGGCCATGCAGTCAGCATATCAGGCCTCATGAAGGTTACCCTTTTCAGATCAGGTGAGGTAGAGCTGGCATAGAGGGTCCTAGGCACCCCATTCCCTATCTGTGGAGAACAGGACATGACTTTTGGAAGAAGGAATTGTCAGCACATTTTTTTGCTTGCCAATCCCCAGCAGCAGTTTTGGTCTTTTTGGACTAGTAACAGCCAAGATAAGTTGCACAACACTCTAGGAAATTATCCTACACTGGCACAGGGAAAGATAATCAAAGGGGTCTTTTCCATCTCTAATTTCTTACTCCAGGTGAACTAAATGTAACTCAGTTTGGGTGGGGATTGAAAAAGAGGTGTAAAACTCATCTTTGCCTTCTCTCAGTTGTCCTTCCTTGGTGCAGGACCTGTCCCCTGGTGTAAATTAGAGCAGGAACTGAGCATATCACTTTGCAAACTCATATCTAATTTGCAGTGTTCTAGCTCCTCTGGTATTACCGCTTCCTAGATCTTGCCCTTTCATGGACAGTTTCCCTAGATCGTTTAGACTAAGAAGTTCTCTATAGTCTGGAACTCTTATATTCTGCCTTTAAGAGAAGTTGGATTCAGCTTTGCCTGTGATGCAGCAACTCTCCCCGCCCCCTGAGAGGAGGCTGTGAGTTCTTTCTCATGGGGAAGGCCTTAGTAGGAGTCAGGTGGATGAAAAACTGTGGAAAGCCATCAAGGAAGAGCTGGCCTTGGAAAAGGGGGAAGACTTCAAGGAAGTAATCCTGGGGGTTGGTGTTCAGGAACAGGGAGTAGGGAGAATTGGTAGGACTCAATGCTCAAACCTGGATGTGTAAAGGTTGCTTTAGTTGAGTTTTCTTTGGTGTGTTGGGAGATGCTAAGGAAAGCTTGGGAACCTGCTATTCTGAAAGAAGTATGGGACTGCAGAGGAGCCAGTGCGGGTGGAAATGCCATGTTGATATCGGCGTTGTGTGGGGACCTTGATACCAGGAAGGGATGAGACTCAAGTGAGCAGGCTAGAGAGCTGAGTCACCAGAAGAAGCTGGAATGGCTGTTTACGAAGGGCACCAGATGAAGCGAGCCTGCTATGCCACACTCAGCCACAATGCGGTGTGCTGCCTAGTCAGTCCCACTTCTACAAACATTTTAGCAGAAAAATCCAGTTATGGTGCTGAGCCATTGCTGCTGCATATAGTGGTGAGCATTCGGGTAGGCTCAGATGGCTGCTGGCAAGAATTGATAAAGAGGTGAATGCATGAAGTCCCCTAAAATAACTGGTCTCTGACTCCCCAGCAAAAGTGTACTGATTGCATTAGGCACTTTCATATTTCTGGGAAATATTTTCATGTTTGACTTAAGACATCCATTTTTTCAATTTACCTGTATCAGCTGCAGAATTTTGTTTGGTGTACTAGCGTGCTTCAGAAATTAAGGAGATTTGCTGCCGAAGTTTGCAGGGCCTCTTACTGTAAAGTACACAGGGCCTCCCTTGTCTATAGTTTTGAGGCTCTCTACAGTATTAGCTGCTGTTTCTGAAACTGCTTTGAAAACCTACTCCCTCCCAAAGAGACGACTAAGAGGGGATATGATAGAGATTTATAAAATCATCAGTATTGTGGGGAAAGTGAATAAGGAAATGCTATTCACCCCTTCACATAACACACAAATTAGGGGTCACCCAATGACATTAATAAGCAGCAGTTTTAAAACAAATAGAATGAAGTACTGCTTCACACAATGCACAGTCACCCCGTGGACCTCCTTGCTAGGGGATGTTATGAAGGCCAACACTATAACAGGGTTCAAAAAAGAACGAGAAGCTCATGGAAGATAGATCCACCAGTCGCTATTAGCCAGCCGGGCAGGGATACAAACTCGTGCTCGGGGTAACCAGATGTCCCGATTTTATAGGGACAGTCCCAATTTTGGGGTCTTTTTCTTATATATGCCCCTATTACCTCCCTCCCCCGTCCCGATTTTTCACAGTTGCTGTCTGGTCACCCTAGTCCCTTGTTTCTGTTTGCCAGAAGCTGACACTGGTTAACTGGAGACAGATTACTTGATAAATTGACCTGTTCCGTTCATTCCCTCTGGAGCACCTGGCATTGGCCACTGTCGGAAAACAGGAGACTGGGCCAGATGGATTATTGGTCTGACCCAGTATGGCCGTTCTTGTGTTCCTAAAACTTAGGTTGGACTTGCACAGGCTGAGCAATTTTGTTCTCTTTGCAAATGACCTATAAACCAAGCATTTATTCTCTGGATTTGTTGACCTGCAATAGTTAAATGAATAGTTTTTATGAAAGGCTTTGGGATGTGGGCTTTCATGAGATGTACACAGCAGATACTGCTTTAAATTTCTGATTATTGAGAATTTAGGATTCTGTTCGTGTGGTTGGTTACCAAGTATGATTTCTCTTCCCTAACCATGGATGACCTAGCCTTATAAACAGGAGCTGCAGAAACCAGCGTATTGAATCTCTCCAGGAGACGGTAGAAAGCACCATATAAAGGGCCTTGTGCTATATGTTAATGTCTGTAGACATGTCTCCACGCAAGAGACCTTTCTGCTATGGAAGCACCCTCACATATCCCTGTCTAGATTTTGTCCCTTCTCACTGCTCTCTCTGCTGCTAGTGATCAGTCAGTCTGGTCTGTACTGGAATCACTGCTTTACCGCTCTCCCGGGCTGGTCTAAACACAGAAGTTGTACTTATGGCTTTGTTAACACACAACTGCACCAGTTTAACTTAATGGGTGACTTTAAACTGACACAATTAAAATGGTGCCAAAGGCTGTGTGGACACTCTTATTTCAGTTTAAATCAGGCTTATTTTGGTTTAGATTAACTTCATTAAGACTTGTCACCATGAAAAAGTTGCCTACAGTAAATTTACACCACTATAGTTAAACCAGTGCACATCCCTGTGTAGTCACTTATTTGGAGGTACAAGGCATATTTAGGTTTAGCTTGAACCTCTTCCCGATCAAATTAAACTTAGGCTATGTCTACACTACAGCCTGTATTGGCAACACTTATGTCGCTCAGGACTGTGAATAGCGCTATGTCGGCGGGAGAGCTTCTCTTACCTACCGAGCTTGGGCTGCTTGTGAAGGTGGGGGGGTTTATGTCAATCGGAGAGCTCTCTCCCATCACCATACAGTGCCTTCACCAGATGCACTGCTGCAGTGCTGTACTTATACATATACTCTAAATGGAAAAATGTCATTCTTACAGTAAAATAAAAGTGCCCCTGCAGGGTCTGCATTGGTTTAACTATACTACTGTAAAGAGTGGAGGACAGTTCCCATTTAGATAAAGCTAAACCAAAATAAACAACTCTTACACCAAAAGAGGAGTATCTGCTCGGGGGTTTCCATCGGTGCAATTGTGTGTGTCGACAAGAGTTTAAATTAGTTTTAAACCCATTTTGATAAACTAATGCAAAACCCTGTGTAGACCCTCTATTTCAGTTTTGCTTATACCCCCAAAGTTTTAATTTTTTTTCTACCAAAAAGTCAGTTTTTTTCTGTGCCAAACAGGCATTTTTTGTGAAACATTTTGTTTTAATGGAAAATTCAACTTTGGTCAAAAAACAGTTTTGACGAACCCTAACTGAAGACCAAATAGAAAAGTAAAAAGACCTTAAAGGAGGCTTTACATGAGACAAGAAGCTATCAGAGGGGGAAAAACTGTGGCACACTTAGGGTGAGCAGACAGCAAATGTGAAAAATTGGGACATGAGGTGGGAGGTAATAGGAGCTATATTAAAAAAAGTCCCAAAAATCAGGACTGTTCCTATAAAATCAGGACATCTGGTCACTCTAGGCACATTAATGCCAGTAAGAGGTTACAGGTCTGATCTGGGGAAACTAATATGAAATGTCACCTGTTACACTTCAAAGTGTGTGGGTGGTGTGTTAGCTGATTCAGAAATCAGCATACTCCTCATTGGAGATCACAGATGAGAAACACTTGTTGAAACAAAAAGAGAGAGAGAGAGACACTATGGCAAAACATTGCCAACAAATCAAACTCTCCAGTGAACCATAACTGGTCTGCAGAAGATCTGAAAAAGACATGGCTACCGAAAAAGGAAAATTAAGGGGTAAATCCCTGCCAAAAAGAGTTGTCAGCAACTCTGCAAATAAACAGAGGGGAGCAGCTGAATGAACATGAGGGAAAGGTTACTGAAG
The DNA here is from genome assembly GCA_007922305.1 of Dermatemys mawii. Lineage (NCBI taxonomy): Eukaryota > Metazoa > Chordata > Testudines > Dermatemydidae > Dermatemys > Dermatemys mawii. Next base: position 60,878,511 of record ML677349.1, read on the forward strand.
TCCTTGAACCAGCAGTTTGCATCTAGCCACTAGGCCACACTTTCTAAGACAGGCTGTCCAGCCTCCCTAGATTTTATGCATAGCTCTTCTATGGGGTCCCAAAGTGTCCTTGAATGCCTTTGAACCTTTCTGTGTCTCCATTTGCCCATATGTTAAAAATGGGTGTAAATATTATGAAGCTCCCAATATCCACTCTGTGGCTGACAGCTAGCTCCTCATTATAAGGCTGACGTACAAAACCTATTTAACTTACCCTCAAAGAAACTGATCTTCCTGGAACTTTGCATGCGTCTCCTGCGCCCATAGAGGCTTTTTTTCCTGAGAAACTTGGGGAACATTAGACCAAATGTAAAGTTATGAGACCAGGTTCTTCAGCCTGCTAAGGCCACTTTATGCTGCATAAGCAGCCAGGGATAGTGGAGTATTCGCACGTGCAGAGGAACCCTCTGCCAGCATAAGATGGGAGTGATTCTGTTGCCGCCTGTGCCAGTCAGGCCCACACCACCAGTATAAGGGGAGAGAAATATAGGTGCTGGAACTGGGGGGATGGGGGAGAGGGTGTTGCCGCACCCCCTGGCTTGAAGTGGTTTTCATCATATACAGGGTTTACACAGTTTGGTTAAATGGGTCTCAGATAGGGTGACCAGACAGCAAATGTGAAAACTGGGACAGGGGGTGGGAGTGGGGGATAATAGGCGCCTATATAAGAAAAAGACCCAAAAATCAGGAATGTCCCTATAAAACCAGAACATCTGGTCACCCTAGTCTCAGAACACCGCCCCCCCCCCCCCCGCCCGCCCACTGTACCAATTGTTCCAGCGCCCCTGGAGAGAAGAAGTGTGTTGAGATGTTCTGGGGGTGAGGCCTTGGCAGGATGAGAGGGGAAGAGGCCTGGCAGAACAGAGCTCTACCTGTTTCTTCTGTTTCTTCTCTAGAGTAAGTTAAACCTGCTCCTGTAATATAATTCAAAGGCTATTGCTTTTTCATTTCACTGAACTTTCCTACTGATATTTTTCTGCAAAGCTAATCCTCTAATACAACAAAGATAATGAGATAGTCAGTCTGAAATAGGGTGCTTATGACAGCCCTGCTACTCCATGAAATAGAGCATATTTCATTTAGATTATACAAATAGCATAGCTAATAATTATAATTTCCATAAAGACACGCGCGCACACACGTAACTCACTGACCTCCATATTCTGGGACGGAAAACTGTTAAATAAGAATAGAGGACCATAAGGAAGAGTCATATAGGTTTTCCAGACTGCCTTGATTTATCTCAGATAAGCTTTTATACTTGTATCCAAACACAGTCTATTAGAGCTCCCTGTACAATTCAAAGCACTCAGATGGCCTTTCATTGGCAGAGAATGGTTCCCCAAAAGTGCCTAAAAGTAGAAAACAATGTGAAACATTTTTCCTCTTTAAATCTAAATATTTCATGCCACTATGCCATAGTACCTAATATATTGTATAAATCAATAGTATTGCTTTTTGTAATTAACTAAAGTCATTGCCCATATCCATATGCTCAGAGACAATCTATTCTAGTGATTTAATTACAAAGCTATTATTGCAATAGCAATTCAAACAGCCATGAATTAACTGAACATGCCCAGATCCAATCAGAGCTTAAACATAGAGGGTATTCCTGACAAAGCAGCTGCATTTTCCTTTCACATAAGATGTGGTAGGCATTGCTTCACTTTTCAAAACAATAACTGCTAAGTAAAGTTCAGTCAACCAAAGCAAGAACTTCAGTCACTCCACATTTCATAGTCTGAATCTGAAAGCAAAAGGGTGTCCTTGCTTGTCTGGTCAGGCAGTCTCTCTGTTAAGGTCCCAAAATGGATAGGTAATGTCTGAATGCTGGATCTGCCATTTGAAAGGAAATAATATAAGATCCCTCTATGTGCATAGAAAGGCTTGTTTAGCTAAAACTGATGCTTTTTGTGCTTGCGTGCATGGATCCACATCTGGGAAAACTAAAATCCTGTTACCTTATAGGCTGGCGGCTTTAGCTTCCTGAAAACTTGTGTCTTTATCCCATAGACATGGTAGGTTAGCCACAATGATAGTATTTCCCTTTCCAGGCTTCTCATTTGTCTTTGTCGTGCCGTAGGCTTACTCATTCAAGAGGAAGAGGCATGTTTGTCCAAGGAGCTAATACCATCTCCTCTTGCTCCATTTGGTATTTTATTTTAGAAAATAATCATCTTTCACTAACATTAACATGGTGCTGTGTCTGATCCAAAACCCCCTAAAGTCCATGGAATGACTCCCACTACCTCGAGTGAGATCCAAAAATCGCTCAATCTGAGCCAAAGTGCTTTACAGATCTTAATTAATAAATCCTACCCCCTCCCACATTAAGTGTGATTTGTCAGAGCACCAAAGACTCAAGTGACTTTCCAGAGGTCACATAGGAGGACTGTGGCACAGCTCCCCAATCCATGCACATCAATTCTGGTAGCGGGGGTAGCAAAAAAATGCCAGTGCAGATTTGTAATGAATCTCTAGAGTGCACATGCCATTTATGTCATGTTTGTTATGTCAGATTACCTCTTGGGGGAATCCTCTATCCCAAAGACTCAGGACTTCACAGGACTAGAAAAACAGGGATGTTTTTAAATGTGCTCACCCTTACTAAAAACAAGGTTCTAAATTACAGGAGAAATGGTTTGTGAACACTGACTAGGCTTGTGATCCTTCATTATATTTTTAGACACTTGCAAAAGCCTCAGCCTCCAGAGGCTTTGCTCATCAGTACATGAAAGGGCCCGTATCTCCAAACCTGCGGGTCTCAATACCTACAGTGGGACACAGAGGCACAGTCTGCCTCTTGGGTAAACTGATGCTATATTAATCCCAGCTTTAATCGTTGTGCTAACAATAAAACCTTGAAGGCCACTCTGTGAATAACCGGAAGCCAGTGCAGATTATGAAATGTGAAGGTGAGACACAGGCCCTGGAGTAGTCTCATTGCTGTGTTCTGTAATATCCAAATCTCACAAATGTTCTTCCAGAGCAGGTCCAGAGGAACTACATGACAGTGATGCAGCTGTCAGCCTGAGAGAGCCTGCACTCTACTGGCAACCGGTACCTGGAGTGGGAAAAACGTGAGCCCTTCAGGAAAGACTCCTGAGAAATACCCCAAGTATAAAGGATTCCAGAGGAGGCAAAGCCAGTCGAATGGATTTACACTCCCCCAGTCACTGCTCCAGTCACCCAGCATGGTGAGAACACTGTGGGAACAGATTGGAGAGAGGCTGTTACAGTAAAGCTGCTCTAACTTACACAGTGGTCCAGGCTAATAATGTGGGAGGGCAAAGTGGCTTAGAGTAAACTTTGCTGTCCCTGATCCCCATCCCACACTGAGTGTAAGTAAGGAGGAAAAGAGAATCGGGCCTATTGTCAGAGGAAAGTTGTTCCAATTTCAAATCCACTGCTGAGACAGCAGATGAGAGCAATTCTATTTATTTAAAGATTGTTGCACCACATGGATCCATCTGTTTGTGAGGTTTATGGTAGCTTGACAAAAAGTTGTGTACGTCCTCAGCTGTAACCTCACGGTTCGAAGTTGACTGGCTTTCCCCAAGTGTTTTTAGGGGTAAAATCTGACTTCCGGGGGCGGCTTATAATCATTTCCCATGGGGTTTCAACATTCTCCAGATATATGTGACTGCAAGTGATGCTCCAGAGGATGGCAATCACAACTGCCAGCATGAACACTACCAATAAAATGTCAAGGCATGGAACTGAGGGGCAAACCCTTCATCGAAAACCTCCACCAGCAAAGCTAAAACGAAAAGGCTACACTATACTCTGTGCACTGCTCCTCCTGTCCTTTCCCAGCTAAATTGTGTTGAAAGAAACATATTTTTAAAGGCACCTTGTTTTAATTTGAGTTAAAGGCCATGAAATGTAGCACAACCATCTTGCCAGGCATCCGATTTTTGGCTGGAATGCCCAGTCAGAAAGGGACCCTGTTGGCTCTGTTCACTGCTAAAAGTCCAGTCAGCAGCACAACGGGACTAAGGCAGGTTCCCTGCCTGCCCTCGCTCTGTGCAGCTCTTGGAAGTGGCCAGCATGTCTGTTTGGCCCCTGGGCTAAGGGCTGATCAGGGAGGCTCTGTGTGGTCCCCTCGTCCTGAGAGCCTGCTCCACAGCTCCCATTGGCCAGGAACTGTGGCCAATGGGAGCTGCAGGGGTGGTGCCTGGTGGTGTGACATGGCCAGAATGCAGAGCCCCCTGATCCCTCTGCTTAGGGGCCACAGGGACATGTCGGCCACTTCCAGGAGCCAACTGAGGTAAGCACCACCTGGCCCGAGCCTGCACCGGGAGCCCACTCCCACACCCTAACCCCCTGCCCCATCCCTGATTCCCTTCCTACACCTCATCCCCGGTCTCATCCCACAGGCTGCACCCCACAGCCCACACCCACAGCCGGAGCCCACACCCTCTACCATCCCCCAACCCTCTGCCCCAGCTCAGGGCCTCCTTCCACACCCTGAACTCTTCATTTGTGGCCCCACCCCCGAGCCCGCACCTCCAGCCAGAGCCCGCACCCCCTTCCTGCACCCCGGCCCCCTGGCCCAGCCCAGTGAAACTGAGTGAGGATGCAAGAGAGAAAGGGTTGATGGAGTGAGTGGGGGGTGGGGCCTCAGGAAAGGGATGGGGTAGTGGTAGGGGCAGGGGCAGGACAAGGTTGCTCGGTTTTGTGCAATTAGAAAGTTGGCAATACTATATCAGCCCTTCAGTGCAAAAGAAAAACTGAATTTTGGGAAATGTCTTAAAATGTCTAGTTAAAAGAGACAAGACGTTCATATCATGCTAAACATGTAGCCAAACAAATATCTGCCCATTCCCGTGCCCCCACCTCTTCATACATATTTTGGTTTTTCTGCTGTTTAGCTACTGTAGCTATAAGGCCAAATTCCGAGCTGGTAATCAAAATCTGGTTCATCGAAACTCCCTTGTCTGGACTGAGTTATAGCTTAATGTGCATCATGGACATTGAGAAGAGCCGTCTCTATGTATTCCATGTCCTCCTTTCTCTTTGGAGAAACCAGGTTCTACATCTCTCCATCATGAGTCATCTTGAGCAAATCACATAATTGCATCTTGGTATTTCTTCTTCTTGTACCACAAGCATGAAGCCCAACAGGGCAATAATGATACACTGCATACTGGATTTAAATTACAAGAGGTTATTTTTTGCTGCCTAAGCTAATAGTCTGATTTCATCAGCAAAATTCTAGGGGCTAGATTGTGCCATAAAGACACAGCCCACAATTAGGGATGGCTCAGTGCTGTGCCACCCAGGAGCATCTCAGGGAAGGAACTGTGGCTTTGGGAGCCAGAGTTCCCTCCCTGTTTCTTGCCTGCACAAAGTATGGGAGAGGGTTGTATCAGCCCTTGTGCCAGCTCAGCTCTGGCTGGTATGGTGCAAGGAGCAGAGGGACAGTTCCATCTGTTCAGGAAGAGGGTAGCCGTGTACAGCACACACACACACACACACACACACACACACACACTCCTGCAAACCCGGAACCCAGCATCCAGGTGGTCCATGCAGGGGTGTAAGGTCCATATTTGCCTTTACTCCGCTGTGCATGTGGGTAGGCAGTCCTAGAGCCAATCAAACCCTATAGTCTTCAGTCCTTACATGCAGACCTTCAAAAGCAGTTTTCCTTGCATATGGAGGGTAGGATTTGCCTTATTTGCACGTAGCAGCTTGGTGCTGCATCACCAGTATGATCCTATGTTAAGGCAGAGTCAGTGTAACAGCTCCTATGCCCTTCCCGTGGCCAGTATAGGCCTATGACTATGGGAAAAGATGTGTCTAGGGCCTCCCTATGTCCCACTGTTTTTCAGATAGCATGTCAGTGTAAGTTCCCCATGCAGTGGGACATGTAACAACACACCGACAAGTAGGTTACATCAGCTCTTTGGGCCACTGGCATAACTTAGAGTAGCTTTCAGGATGCACTAACTCATACTGGGGGACTGGCTCTGCACATCCAGCCCAGGATCAAGGGAGTGCAAAAGCAGCTTTAATCCCGCTGAATGACACTGTACACTTTTCACTTGTCAACCACAGCCAAAGAAGGGTTGAAAAGTACATTTAGGGTATATTAGACCAATTCCTTGGGTGGGCAGTTCCCCGAATTTATATACAGCACTCATCTTAAGCATCAATCAAGCCTTTTGTGGTAGATGATACAACTATTTACTGATGTATAAGGACTGAATCTAGTCCTACTGCAAAACCCTCCTGAATTTTACATCCAATAGTCTTGCAAAATACAGACATTCTAAAAAACACAAGAAGATATTCCAGTCTGAGAAAAATGAATAAAATATGTCTTTAACGAGTGGTGGATAGATGTTTCATTTGCAATCGTTTATCCTGTCCCTCAAAGACATGAATTTTCAATCTCTATTGCTACACTATATTAAACGGGAAATAAATTGCTCCATGTGAATGATAGTAATTGTTTTAAAGCAGAAGCTAAACTCACAGCTTGAGAAAGAAACAAGAGTATCTGGCTCAAGAGGGAAAAAGTATTTGAGTTCCTGTTTATATTCTTGCAAGTTTCGTCCTTCCCTGTGTGATTAGCCCCTGGTTAGATTTCTTCCATAAAGTGGTGATTCCCTTGCTTAGAACCAGCCAAGCATGAGAAGTGGATATTCCTCTGTACTCTCATTTAATTTAAAAGGTCCCAGGGTAAGACCAAAAAGCTCCAGCCGAGTCAATATCTTGCTTGGCCCACATCTTTTAAATAAAAAGTTGCCAGGCTATAAATGTGATGTGTCAGTGTAGGACTTTACTGCCAAGAACAAGTAGCCAGTGCTACATAATTCGTTTTAAGGCCAAAAAGAATGGAGTCTAGAGCTACCTTCTTGGATGGTCTGTTCAGTAGTTGGCTGAAATGTTCAACCCACCTCTGTTCCATGCCATGTTTGTCTTTGACTGTCATGCCATCAGCCATCATGAGCGAACCTGTGCCCATCTTTGAACGGCCATAGGCTAGCATCAAGGAATCTTTGATTCCTTTAGCCTGAATTTACCTGAACATCTACCAATGTGATATATGTGGTGTAGCAAGACTCGTGTAGACTTTCACACCTGCTAAATTGGTTGAGTGCCTAGTGGGGCACTAACACATTCTAACAACACGTCTTTAAATCCGCCTAGTGAAGACAAGGCCTCACACTTTTCAGTGCTATTTTAAATGAAGGCAATCATATCCACTTTGGGAGTTCTAGGCCTGGCGATGCAGCGCTTTACTAGCTTCATTTTGTTTCCTCACATACTTCTAATAAGGTATTTTGGGAGCTGCATTTTCAGTAATGTGTGCAGACAAGACAAAATGCTGTTGGGACCTTCCACCATAGAGAAGGGTTTCAAACAATGAAAATGTAGTGAGATGAGATGAGACTTCAAAAAAGCAGTCTTTAATAAATTCAGAGAATTGGTAGCTTAAGTTCCATGAGAACAAAATCTAAGGCAAAAGGGTGTTGAGGAGAGTTGGCTGTTTCTCAAAGAGACAGTATTAAAGGTGCAACAGCAAACCATCCGGATGTGAAGGAAAGACAGGAAGAATAGAAAGAGGCCAATATGGCTCCAGCAGGAGCTCTTTAATGAACTCAAAACCAAAAGGAATACTACAAAAAGGGGAAACGTACACATTGCTAAGGAGGAGTATAAAAGAACAGCACAACCATGTAGGGATAAAATCAGATAGGTTAAGACACAAAATGAGTTACACCTAGAAAGGGACATAAAAGGTAATAAGAGGTTCTATAAATAAATTAGGAGTAAGAAAAAGACAAAGGAATATATTAGGAGTAAGTAGATATATTAGGAGTAAGTAAATATATTAGGAGTAAGAAAAAGACAAAGGAAACTGTAGGGCTTGTTTTTAATGGTGAAGTAGAGCTAACAACTGATGACATCAAGAAGTCTGAGGAATTTAATGCCTATTTTGCTTCAGTCTTCACTGAAATGGTAAACTGAGCGCAATTAATATTGAGAAGGAATGCAAGCTAAAATAGGAAAAGAACAGGTGAAAGACTATTTGGATAAGTTAGAGGTATTCAAGTCAGCAGGACCTGATGAAATTCATCCTAGGATATTAAAGAACTGGCTGAAATAATTTTAGAACCAATAACAATTATCTTTGAGAACTCATAGAGGATGGTGAGATCCCATAGGACTGGAGAAGGGCAAACCTAGTATCTGTCTTTAAAAAGGCGAACAAAGAGGACCCAGGAAATTATAGACCAGTCCACCTAACTTCAGTACCTAGAAAGATATTGGAGCAAATTATTACAGAGTGAAGATATTGGAACAAATTATTAAACAATCAATTTGTAAGCACACTGACCTAGGTGCTAAGCCTCTCAGAAAGGTGGAATTATTAAGTCGGTATAGTGGGCCAGCTACATCAGTGGGAGTAACATTTTAGTGTAGACGCTTACTGGGTTAGGTTGACGTAAGCTGCCTTACATCAGTTTAACTCTGAGATGTAGACCAGGCTTTGGTCTGAAATCAACAAGATGAAATTCAATAAAGACAAGTGCAAAGGACTACACTTAGAAAGGAAAATTAAAATTCCACAAATACAAAATGGGGAATGAGTGGCTAGGCAATAGTGCTGCTGAAAAAGATTTGGGGGCTATCATTGGTTATAAACTACATATGAGTCAACAATGTGATAGAGTTGCAAAAAAAGGGTAACGTGCTAGGGTGTATTAACAAGAGTACAGTATGTAAGACATGTGAGATTACTGTTCTAACTCTAGTCGCATTGGTGAGTCCTCAACTGGAGTACTGTATCCAGTTCTGGGTGCCTCTCTTTGAGAGCACTCTGGACAAATTGGACTGAGTCCTGAGCAAAACAAGAAAAACAATAAAAGGTTTAGAAAATCTGACATATGAGAAAAGGTTAAAAAACCTGGGCATTGTTTAGTCTTGAGAAAAGAAGATGGATGGGGCACATAATAATAGTCTTTAAATATGGTAACAGTCTTCAGATACGTTAAGGTCTGTTATAAAGAGGATGCTGATCTGTTGTTTTTCATGTCCACTAAAAGTAAGACATGAAGTACTGGGCTTAATCTGCAGCAAGGTATATTTAAGTTAGATATTAGGAAAAGCTTTCAAACTATAAGGATAGTTAAGCACTGGAAAAGGTGTCCAAGGGAGGTTGTAGAATTCCCGTCATTGAAGGCTTTCAAGAACAGGTTAGACAAACGTCGGGCAGGGATGGCTTAGGTATACTTAATCCTGCCTCAATGCAGGGGGCTGGATTAGGTGACCTCCTGGATGTTCCCTTCCAGCCCTGCATTCCTCTGACTCTGTGATTCTGTAATGGAGTGAAGACTATGCTTATAAAATTTACAGACACCAAACTGGGAGGTGTTGCAAGCATTGTGGAGGACAGGATTAGAATTCAAAGTGTCCTTGACAAATTGAAGAAGTGGTCTGAAATCAACAAGATTAAATTCAACCTCTTGTGGCCCCTTCCATTTATGTAAGTGTGTGTATATACAAACACATACATATACAGTGCCTCATCCCCTCTTTTCTCCATGAGTGAAGGAAAGTGGAAATGAAAGGGGGGAAAAACTAAAACAAACAAAATAACCCTCAGATTGCATTATTTTAAAAGACAATGCAGAAAAAAGACCTCAGCTATATTTCAAATGTTAAATAATCGACTATTCTTCACTGGGCACTGCACTTAACTTTTTTTTTTAAGGCAATGTTATTCTCTGACACCAGGAAACAGCTGATAAAAGCAATCATCCTTTGTTTTGGATTTACGGGCCATTTCCCATATGTTATATTTGCTTTGGATCATGTCTCTGTAATATCCTCTGGAAGAGGTGAGGGGGAGGGGAAACCAAGTGTGTTGTTGAAACCACAGGTTCCCCCAACTGCTGTTGCTCCTGTTGTACACAGCATTAAAGCAGCAATAACTGTTCTGAAACCTGATCCTTCTCCCCATGTGTATTTAAAGGGCAGTTTTTGTGAATTTATGAGCACTAGCAAAGCTCCAGAAAGCATCCAAAAGCTGCTAAGGAATAGATGACCTGGCAGCCCCTGAACTTAAAAATGGAAAAAGGAATAGTTTAAATCAACCAATGTTAAAATGCTCTGAAGTACTGCTATGCAACCCTTTATGCACAGCCACACATTTCATGTCAGAAGACCGTTATTTTCAGTCATCATCACACCTGTGTGACTGGTAATAACTGCCTTTTCCTTCCCTTAGTGGCGAACCTCTTTACTGTGCCCCAGGACACGATCACTTGCAAGGCTAGGATTTGGAATAGTGCAGTGTGGGGTGGAGCACGTACAATAGAATAAGAATTGGTGGGTAGATACTAGCTGGTACAGCTAAGATTAGAAGGCTCGCTCATGCAGTGTGTTGACACTCCATGAATTTGAGGGTGTTCTACACCTTTTAGGACTGAGTTCTTAAACCGGAAAATAAAGACATTGCATTGCTTGAAAAGGCTGGGAACTGTTGTCTTTTAAAAAATGACCTGAAAGAAGGGAAAATGGCTTCTCCCCGTTTTATTTATTTATTTGCTTATTTATTTGTGTGTTTATTTTGCTGCTTTATGTATGCATAAAGAAGACTTTTGGTTTTGCAGTTTTCAATTCTTGTGTTGGCTTTTCTGCTGGAGAATCCACTGGCAGTCTCAAAGATGCGTACTATGAGGTTTTTGGTTGTTCATTGAAGGGCAGAGGTATTGAACTTTCACAAAAATATATTTTCTCTCAGATGGTTTAGGCATTTGAGTTAAATAGATGTTGACAAAAACAAACAAAAGCCAAAAGGATTTTTTCATTCTGAATAAAAATCGTTTCCTCTCTGAATTAATCAAATTTCACTGCATGGAGTCTTTGATATAATAATCCCACTATGTAATCCATAGTCTTCCAGAAAAAACAGAATAGACAAGCCATGAATTTCTAATATTAAAAAATTGTCCAAAAAACAAGTCTTTATACATCACATATAAACCAAAAATGGTATTGCTTAGTGCATTTTTTCCCTTTGCAGGTCAAGGTGTTTAGAAGTCATAGTGTAGTGTCACTTCACCATATATTTTAAAATTATCTGAGATCTACACTGAAGGCCCTAAATCCAGTGTTACACAGGGAAACAATATCTCTTATTTTGTCAACATTACCAACCTGGCTATGATAAGGATGTCTTCTAGAAATTACATAATTACTACCATTAAAAACAAAACAAAACAGCACAAAACCCAATAACGTCGTACTGGAGTCTGTTTCCCATTGCTGTTGTAGCAACATCATCTCAAAATGTTTCCTTGGGAAAACACTGCGGTGGCTGCTTTTCATCAGCATAGAAGTCTGCTTGGCTCCTGTCACTTGAGTGCTACTAAAAATTAGGAAACAGGAAGGATGCTACTCATTGTCTGCTTCTCAGCTCCACTGTATCCTGCGGAGAGAAACCTGTGTTACTTTGTTAACTCCGGTCCCTTCAAGCCCAACCCTCACTGTCAGGATTCTAGTGTACTCCAATATAATAGGAGTGAGGATTGGGGAAGGAGGAGAGAAGTATTCCCAAAACATTAAGCAACTCCTTTTTTGCACATAATAAAATTGGTAAGAAGTTCAACATATCAGCCTGTGCAGGATAAAAGGAAATATTCAGTGCCCCCTTTTTCCCTTTATCATTGTGGAAAAGAGGTGAGAGAAGTTGAGTGGCTCAGAGATTGTTTTTTAATGGTTTGATTTCACGGTCTTTGTACTGCTTAAGTACCATTCATCTTCCTCTAAATCTCTAGTGGGAGTTTCATATGATTTGGCAGTTCTATTTTCTGTCAGCCTACCAGATCTTACAAAAGGTCTATCTGACGAGATCTCTAGCAAGCGGGGAGAGGGAAGCATTAGAGCAAACACCACACTATATCTGTGAGCACCCATTTCACTCCAAGATTTATTGCATACTGGGAGGCGAAAACACTTCTTACACTTGTCATATTTATTCGGATGCAATCTCAGTATTGATTTGCTGTGCATTTTGTTCTGTTTAATTTACTTCCAGCAAGATCTTGCCATACGGTCGAACCGGACTTATGGAAATGTACAGGGTCTGTTACCCAACCCACAACCTGCTGCCACGAGTGGCTTTCAGACAAAAGGCATCCTGCATAAATTCAAATTCAGGTCTAGCTCTTTGAAGTCAGTGGAAATACATTAATTTAGACCAGCTGAGAACCTGACCCTCTGTCTCCCTCTGTTCCTTCTTTGCATCCTGATATCTTTGGCATAGCTTCTTCTTACCACACAGCTCTGACTAAGGGCTTGGCTACACTTGAAATTTCAAAGTGCTCCCGCAGCAGCGCTTTGAGGTGCGAGTGTGGCCATGCGGGAGCGCTGGGAGAGAGCTCTCCGAGCGCTCCTGGTAATCCACCCCTACAAGGGGATTAGCTCTGAGCGCTGGGAGCGCGGCTCCCAGAGCTCGGAGTCTGTCCTCACTAGTGCTGTAAAGCTCGTGGGGGTGCGATTTTAATTTTAAAACTGAAGCTTTAAAAGAATACTACTTTTGAAATAATTTGAAATTTTCCCCAATCCCTTCCTCCACTTCCTAGTCTGAGGACTTGTCTTCACATACACTTTAGTGAAGACGCTCCTACGCCAAAGGAATTGTTTCGCCTGTTGGCGTAGTGTAACGGGGCAAGGCCAGATGGCTATAGGAAAGTGATAAAGAATAGATGTGTTGGTCTCAGGCTAAACAAATCCCTGGTACCATTGGAACCTTCTAGAAAGGAGTAGAAACAGCTAGCCTGATTGGGACACCTGAAGCCAATCAGAGACTGGTTGAAACCAGTTAAAAACCTCCCAGTTAGTCAGGTGGGTTGTGGGTGTCAGGAGCTGTGGAAGGAAGTTGTGCTGTTGGTGAGACTGAGTGGTGGACAACGTATCATACAGAAGGAAGGAGGCCCTGAGGTAAGGGTGAAGTGGAGTTTGAAGAAGCGGGGACTGCTGTGGGGAAGTAGCCCAGGGAATTGTATTGTGTTTTGTGGCTAAAAAGTCAGCCATCTTAGCTGATACTATTAGGGTCCCTGGGCTGGAGCCCGGAGTAGAGGGTGGGCCCGGGCTCCCCCTTTTCTGCCTCCCCTAATTAATCACTGAGACTGGGAGACAATAGAGACTGTGCCAGGAAGGATAGCTTCTCCTCACTGGCTTATGATGAAAATGGCTCAGTAGGCTGTGACCTTGTCTCCAGAGAGAGAAGGGCTCCGTGGAGGGTCACAGTGAGCCGCTGAGGCTAGTGAAATCCGCCAGGAAACGCAGAATCCATGAAGATAAGGACAGAGCTTTGTCACAGTAGTTAATTCACCTTTGCCAGAGGTGGTATCTGTTGGCAGGAGAAGCTCTCCCATAGACAAAGCACTGTCTACATGGGGGTTAGGTCAGTATATCCTAATGTATCACCTTCATACCTCAGGACAAAGCACTGCAAATCTGAGTGCATAACGGTGGAGCATTCATAAGTGGGTTTTTTTTTAAGAGATATAGTTGGTTCATTTCCAAAGGACTGCCCCTGCTGGGTGCCAGTGATAAGTCTGACATCTCCAGATAATGGTTGTCCTGCTGAAGGCAGGACTTGGGGAGATGAAAAAGCTAGGAACAATGAGATGAGACACACAAATGTTAACCAGAAGCTAACTCAAAGCTGTTCAGTTGAACACACTGAGGCTACGTCCATGCTAAAGCTAGAGAAGAGATTCCCCTGCTCTTTGACACACTCTTGCGCTAGCTCTCATTGTGCTAGCATAAGTGTAAATAACAGCACAGCCACAGTAGTATGGGTAGCAGCAGTGGAAGCGTGGCTGAGCCAAACGGAGTTAAAACCTGCCTGAATCTGATGGGTATGTATTCGGTAATGCCACTGCCTGTGCTACTGTGGCTACATCGCTGTTTGTGCTCACTCTAGCTCGATGAGACTATGTGTACACAAGAAGGGGAAGCACAGCCCTAGCTTGTCAGGTAGATGAGCCTGAATCAACCACAACCATACTCAATCAACTATAATCAATCACAACTATAACAGCGTTGCTAACTCTCATGATTTTGTCATGAGTCTCACTATAATTTTTGTTTTCCTTAAAGCCCCAGCTCCTGGAGTCAAGTGATTATGTGATGATTTCAGCCTTCATTCTTAAAGAAAAAGTAAGGGTCTAGCCCTCGTGGCTGTGGAGAAAGTTTCAAAATCTAATGCCAGTGCACCCTAAAGTCTCAAAAAGTAGAAGGCAAATAAAAGGAACGCTAAATCTATTATTTTTACATATTCTCATGATTTTAAAGCCAATCTCATGATTTCTGGTGAGCCTGACTCACGATTTTTGAATATTTGGGGTTGGCAATACTGTACAGAGACCCTGAGCTGTATTTTCCATTGCCCTGCAGTAGAGCTGGGCGAATAATGGAATTTTGAGTTCACTGGCAAGTCTGAAAAATTGGGGGGAGAAGTTATTTCTAAGGATAAAATTATATCACAGAGGTCACAGAAGCCATGGATTCCATGACTACCAGAGACCTCTGTGACACTTTCTACTTCATTCCCAGTGTGGCGGGGTGAGAGCTGTCAACCAATGGGGGCAGCTCTCAGCCGCCATGAGCAGTGGGGGGTCCTGCAGCTCTTGCCCACCACGGGCAGCAAAGAGGCCTCTACAACTCCTAGCTGCTGGCCGCTAGAGTTCTGAGCTGCCACATGTGATACAGCTTTCAGCTGCCGTGGGTGGCAGTGGGACCCGGAGTTCTGAGCCTCCACAGGCAGCGAGTACTGGGCACCCCCAGCGGGATTCAGGCTCCCAATTCACGCACACATCCCCTTGGGCTTCAGTCATCCCCCATCAGCTTCCCCCTCTATTATTTTTAGTAAAAGTCATGGACGGGTCACAGGCTTCTGTTAATTTTTGTTTATCACCCGCAACCTATCCATGACTTTTACTAAAAACAACCGTGACAAAATCTCAACTGTAGTTATTTCAGATCAACCCCAAAACTTTTTTTTTTTAAATTTCAGCAAATTGAAAAGTTGAAAAAACAGTTTTAATTTGTATAATCTATGTTTAAGGCTGATTTTGAGCATTTTACTGTCTTTTTTCATTTTTAAAATAAAGTTAGAGCACATTTCAAACCACAAAGTCATGTTGAATAAAAAAATCACGATGTTTCATTTCAAAAATGTTAAAATGAAACTATTTGTTTTTAGGGTTGGGGGGGTTGGTGTTTTTTTGTTTTGTTTGTTTGGACTGAAACAATTCTGAGAAATCTACTCTAATTCACACAATGTATTAGTGTTGTTGAATTAGTATTTTTTGCCCCCCAGAAAGTTTTGGTCAAATAAATTTTCCCAGCTCTACCTTGTATCTTGTGCAATCATTTTCCCCACCGCAAAGTGAGAGCGATATGCTACATTCTGGCTTAATAGCATTTTGAACTAATTTTGCACTGTTGTAAATGACTAGACAGGAACAGAAAATGGAGAATCAGGCCTTCTGTCTGGGTTGATTTCCAAAGAACGTGTCATGATAATATTTAAATCACTGTTCACCTGACTCTCATTTACCCTAAAGCCACTTTACATTGTTCTGGTAATGTAAAGGGGTCTTAAAGTGGGTGTAAATGAAATTTACTTCCACTTTAAAGTCTCTTTATAATGCCAGAACAGCGTAAAGTGCTTTTTGCATAAATAAGACTCCAGCTCTATTGATTCATTTTTCTATAGAAAACTTAACAAACAAATGGAATCGGTATTCAGACCAAGTTGATTTGATTGAGAATATCTTTTCAGCGACTATTCAAATCCCTTTAGAACTTCCTTCTCTTTCTTGTACTTCTAAATCTAGCAAAACAGTGGGAAAACTTCAAAAGTTCATAGAAAGTTCACACTTATTGACACTGTCTTCATTTTAGTTAAATCAGAATGAATGCTGAATGTTATGAAATAGCTGTAGAGCTCTTGACACAAATGGAGATTTCCTTTTGTTTCAAATATCTTTTGGCAATAAATCACACCTGGAAATGTGCTTGTGCCCCCGCCCCCATACCTCCTTAATTAGCTTAACAGAGTGATATACGTAACTCTGATCACCATAGGAATCCTCATAACAAAGAGTTGTGATACAATACAAATGAAGATAGTCCCATTCAAAAGCAGATTCACTGCAGTGTCATTTTTCCTTTTCCTTTTCTTCTGTGATGGGCATTGGTAGCATTGTGACAGAACTATGATTCTGCCTTGTTTCCTTAATAATATTCTAACTTGCCAAGTACTCTACATACATATCAGTAGGTTCTCTCTGGCCAGAGACAGAGAAACTGATCAGAATTTATTGTCTCCTACTTTCATAGATGGGGGCCATGGGACAATCAGGAAACCAACTTCAAAGGGCAGCTTGATCTACAAGGATGTCCCACAAAACACATCACTAGCCAATGTGACCCAGTTTGTTCTACATATGGATCCTGGCCATTCATCTTTAAAGGGGACCTGTAAAGAAGAAAATAAGTGTTGAGTTTTTGCCCATTTTTGCTTCTGTATGATATATAATAATTAGTTTTTTTAATGTTATTTTTCTTTCCTGCTTCTTTTTTACATTAGAAATTCAAGTCTTAACTATTCTGTTTGTTGGAATACTCAGTGGGCTGCTGGAGAAACACTATCACTTCACAAGGGCAAAGGAAGTGAAACGTGAGTAACAGTGAGGAGGAACCTCTAGTTTATTTGTTAACATCTGTTTAACTTGAACAGGAGGGAGAAAAGACCTCTGTGATCAGGTTTACATTGCAGACTTTTGTTGACGTAACTGTCAGTCAGGGTGTGATGAGCCGGAATCTCTAACCAACTGAACTGTGCTGTCAAAAGCCTTGAGTACAGATGTAGTTATACAGACAAGACTGAGCTTTTGCTGATAGAGTTTGTTTCATTTGGAGGAAGCTGGAATAAACCATATCGGCAAAAGCGCAGCTTTGTCACAGTATAATCTGCATCTGCATTAGGAGCAGTTTGCCAGTACAACATGTCTATGCTGGGCAGGAGGTGTAGTTTCCTGTTTGGGTAGACATACCTGCACTAGCTCTGATTGAACTTGCAAGCTAAAAATAGTGGGGTAGCCACTACAACATGAGTGGTGGAATGGGCTAGCCACCCAAATACATACCTATAGTTGCAGGTGTGATTGTTTAACTCAGGGTGGCCAGCCCATGTAGCTGCAGCTACACAGCTATTTTTAGTGCTGTAGCTTGATCAGTGCTAGTGCAAGTATGTCTACTCAATCTACAAATTATACCTTAATTTCCTGTGTAGATATACTCACACTGAAAAAGCACTCCTAGTGTAGGCCTACCCTTACCAAGTCACTTTCAGTTGCAGGCTGAGAGAGCTCCAAATCTAGTTCCATGGTGCTCCAAGATTTCGGGGTGGGGAGTGGGGAGGCAAATTTAATTTTACTGATATTCCTAATATAAAACTAAACAGGTTTAAGAAAAAACACAACAGTCTCTCTAGCATTCTTTGCACATTGCAGAAAACCAAAGAGTCAAAAGGCCACTTTTTTTTTCGTTTGCAGGTCATCTTTAATACACTGGTAAATGATAGGACCCAGCATGGAATGCTCTGCCTTGATTTGAGCAAGCAGACAGCTGGCTTATGCTTGAAGCTGCAGGCAGCACCTTTGTTTTACAGATGAGGATAGCTGCAACTTTTACTTTTATACAAAATAGCTTCATCCCTCCAGCTCCCGGAAAGCTGAAAATGTAGCCCTCAACTAAGCAAAGTGTAGTCAGTCCAGATCTATCCATGGTAGATAGTTTTGTCATTAAAGATGGGAAAGGACTGAAGTACTCACTCTACCATGAGGGGAGGGGAAGGAGGTAAGTACAGCTTGGCTGCTAACTACAATATACATATTTTAAATTGCACCCTGAACCATTACACAGCATGGAGGAAATGTGAGTTTTGAGGGACGCTGAATGTTGTAGATGTTCCCAATAGATCATAATAATGGAATCCCCAGTTCTAAACACTGGGTGTGAAATCCTGGCTCTGATGAAGTCAATGACCAAAGTCCCATTGACTTTGGTGGAGCCAGGATTTCACTCATAGTGTATGTGTTGGTCTAATATGAAAAATAACATTTTCAGTAGATTTCAAAATTTTTCATGTCTGTCATGATGGTTTGGGCAGTCCCACATGTGGGTCCTCAAATTAGTCCCATATGTGGCCGCAGCATTACATATGTAAAAATATTGCTTCAAGAACTCTTACAGAGCTTTCATAAATATAGCCTGCTAAACACATCTGTGCTTAATTATGTAGTGTATATTCCTTTGTTCCTCCAGAGGTTTCAAAGATGCTTCTAATATCACAAGAACTAGAGACTGTACTTGCATGAGAAAACAAAATTACATGTCTCATTCTTAATCTAGACTTGGATTCTTGCAGCCAGCTACATTGGCAGATACAGTCACGCCTAAATTCTGGTTTTGTTTCACAAGGATTTATGTGAAAATTATCTTTCCTTTGGTTTCATAAGGGATGACACCTTCCTGGGTTTGGGGTCTGATCCTGTAGCTATTTCCACATGTGGAACTCCCACTGGGGGCTCCATGCATGCAGTAACTGCACTATCTGGCCTGTAACTTTGAGTTTTTGAGATATAGAGCAGCCAAAGCCCAATTTCTCTAACAAAACTCTGTGAAAGCCACTGAACTTCCCTTGGTTTTGCATCAAAACTAAGTAAAACTAAGATTTGCACAGTTCTTTGGTGCAAAATTTTTAAATGGGCCCAGGTTCACACAAATGTTCCTTTCCATAAGCTTAGTTTGAGTTTGTAATAAAACACAAAGCCAAGCGAGAGTGCTGTGTAGCTTCATTGTGAATGCTTCTCACAGCTCTGTCAGCAAATCAGAGACGTGCACAAAGGCTAATTTCAGTCTAGGGGAAGCTCCACTGAATTCAGTGGAGATAAACCAGGCAGGAGTGCTGGAACAATTTGTTTCGTGGGGGTGCTGAGAACCAAACAGTAGACCCTGCATAGATGGAAACCATTTCAAGACTGGGTGTGTCACAGCAGCCCCCCCCCCCCCCCCCCCCACACACACACACCTGGGTCCAGCACCAAAGATCTACCAGGGCTAAATTAGGCCTAGTATATGTAGAGATCATGGTCAAAAAATTCAGAAGTTAGAATTCTAAAGTTAGATGCCCAAGTCGATGTTTACACACTGAAATGGGCGATCCAATTTTCAGAGTAATCAGTAGAGCTCATTGGGAACTTTTTGTCTATATATTTTTTCATCAGAAAATACCAATTCTACAAAACTGAAACTTTTCATGGCAACATGTTGGCTTTGACAAAGCTTTTGTTGGGAAGGTTTCTCAGGTCCAGAATGGAATTTCTGGTCAAAACCAGCAAAATAGAGAGAAACGGAGCCCCTCACAGAGTAGCCTGTAGTATGATGGTTAACACACTGACTTGAGGCAGAGCAGGGACTTGAACCTGGATCTCCCACGTGAGTGTCCTAAGTACCAGGCTATTGGCTATTCTGGAGGTGGGGCTCATGTATTTTTGGTGAAACATTTCAGTAGGTCCTTCTCATTTTGTTCTGCATCGGAACACAACCAAATGTCAAAACCTCAACATTTTTCATGAAACAGAATTCTTGTTTTCCTGCCAGTGCTCATACTGAGCACCTAGAATTCCCATTGTTTTCTTCTTGGAATGACAATGTTCAACAAATGGCTGGAAGAAGCTTGGCACATTTTATTGCGTTATCCAATACGAACTTTATTTTGTTCGTTTGTTAAGGGAAGGCTTCTCTTAGGAATGACATTTCAATATGTCTATAGCTACTACCTTGAATTTGTGATGAAGAGTCAAAATGACAGACCTACTATGGACTTCTGAGTGCCCTCATTTGGGAATGCACAAGCTTTTTGTAGCTTGGAATTTTTTTCACTTTTAACTTAGAGCACAGGCAGAACAAATGGCTGTCTAGGATGGCAAAATATTAGGGGTACCAAAATGTTCAGTAAGTGCTTGTGTGGCTGCTGTTGGTAGAACCAGACACTCGCCAGTTTAGTAAGTGCAGAAAAATCTCTAGAGCCTACCTGCATAACTAGTTAAAGAACAAAAGTATGGCCATACTGGGTCAGACCAAAGGTCCATACAGCCCAGTATCCGAGAGTGGCCAATGCCAGGTGCCCCAGACTGAATGAATCTAACAGGTAAGGATCAAGTGATCTCTCTCCTGCCTCCATCATCACCTTCTGACAAACAGAAGCTAGGGACACCTCTTTCTCTCATTCATCTGAGTGGGAATTATGGAAAGTCATTTGAATTACCAAGGCACCAGGAGTATGCAGGTAGAATAGCATGGTCTCTTGCCCATCTTTGGAAGAAACTGGCCTAGTTTGCCCTACCCTTAGGTATGACTATTAGAGATCGGCCCAAACCAAAACCCTGCATCTAAACACTCCAGAATTTTGGGGAAGTTCAGATCCATTTGTGGCTAAGTCCTCTGTAAATGATGAACCATACTTTACAGCCTCAGACCTGAATATGCTCAAATATTGGAGCAGTAAAGATACAAACTTTGTAGCAGAGGCCTGTAACCAGAAGTTATACAAGCACTGTTTTGTTTCCACTCATTAATATATCCTTTAACTGGTAACTGAGTCTTTTCTCTCCAAAGTGATATTGTTACAGATGTTCTTAGTGTTGTTAAGGATTACTGCAGCATTATTAATATTGCTAGTGCTGCTGTTCTTGGAGCTCCGGTGTCAGTGACCACAGGTGCTGACTTCTACTGGCGCCGGTGGGTGCTCGACCCTCCTCTGCCAATGGTCTGAACCCAATTCCATCCCTGCCCCACCTCCTCCCGCCCCGATTCCAACCCCTTCCCCAAAGTCCCCACCCCAACTCTGCCCTTCCCTGCCCCTATTCCAGCTCCTTCCCCAAATCCCTGCCCCGGCCTCACCTCTTCCCTGCCTCCTCCTCTCAGCACACAGCAAGCGCTGGGAGGTAGGCAGGGATGCAGCATGCTCAGGGGAGGCAGCAGAGGAGGAGGTGAGGTAAGGCGGGGAGCTTGGCTGCTGGTTGGTGCAGAGCACCCACTAATTTTTCCCCATGGGTGCTCTGGAGCACCCATGGAGTTGGTGCCTATGTTAGTGACACCAACAGAAAGTGTGGTGAGTTGATTCAGCAGACCTTGATGTTATTCATAAAGCATGCCCACAGGTTCAGTTCAGTGATGAAGGCACTCAGCACAGTACTAGTGCCACACAGGAGCTACAGTACACTAACATTGCATGCCCACAGCAAAGGTACCAGTTCAATCAACACCGCAGGATGATATCCGGTAGACTAGTACAAAGGTGCCCTTCTTATGACTTCTCCTTTTATACATTGATACAAACAAGTTATGTATTACGTTTCATATGCTTTTTGTTGTTATCCTGTACTTCGTACCTGCTAGTTCAAACAAAACTCCTCATTCATCCTGTCATTCCCTCCTTATCTTTACGAGAGGGTTGGCATATTCTTGTATGATCTCTTAGGAATGCATTTATGTAGTTACTCGAGTGATCTGCGTGTTTTTGTACCATTCTCTCAGGTCAGGAATGTGCTTATTTCGTTAGCTGATACTTAGTGTGTTGCTATTCTGCCAGGACCAATTCTGGCTCATACTCTTAGTTATGCCTAAGGCTCCAGCAAGTCCTACAACAGAATTGTTTTTAATGTATTCGCTTTCTAAGTACATGTCCCCAAGTGTTTCTAGGACATCATCAGGTTTGCTAACAGTCATCTGCAAAATTATTCATTTCTTTTACATTCTACAAAAGGACCAAAACAGTCTAGGAAAATGCCACCCACCATACTGTCTGCAGTTATATAACCAAAAATAATCTGCATTTGTAAGTTACACTTTCATGATAAAGAAATTGCACTTCATTACTTATATGAGGTGAATTGAAAAATAGTTTCATTTATCATTTTTACAGAACATCTATTTGTAATAAAAATAATAATATGAAGTGAGCACTGTGCACTTTGTATTCTGTGTTGTAATTGAAATCAATATTGAAAATGTAGAAAAACATGCAAAAATATTTAATAAATTTCAATTGGTATTCTATTGTTATAAGTGCGATAAATCACAATTTTTTTAATCATGATTAATTTTCTTGAGTTAACTGCGATTAATTGACAGCCCTAATATTTTGGTTTTAGTCTGAGTAAGGAAGAATATGTAGTTTTGTGGATGTTCTCAAACATCAGCTTTCCCCTCCTGGACAAAAATCCATTTCCTGTTTTGTGGCACTATTGCCCCCTTCTTTGCAGAGAAACTTCAGGGCACTGTAATAATGGAGAAACTAGTTTGTCAGGGAAAGATACAGAACTAAGGTGTCTGGTAAATTTCAATTAAAATATCAGACGCTCCCAAAGCACATTACCAGCTTTGCAGCACCCCGGTGAGTTAGGCAGCATTATGACCATATTACAAATGGATAAAAGCTGAAGAACAAGGAGTTTAAGAGATTTTTGCCGGTGAGTCAGTCAACAAACAAGAACCCAGGCCCCGGTACTATGAGGAGTTCCATGCAGGTGAACCCTAGTCCATGCAGAACCCCACTGATGTCAATAGGGCCAGGGCTCTCCATGTACAGAGCTCCATGCAGGAGCAAGACCTCAGTCCCCTGAACTCACTGTGAGACACATCTCATGTATACTGATGTCAAATATATCCACTGTCCTCTCCTTCTCGCCCTGTGTACTTTACAGTGAACTAACCATAAATTAAGTAGCCTCAATATACATACAGTATGAAAATATTGCTTTCAATATCAGAGCCTAAATGAGATATAAATAATTGTTCCCTGTGCCCCTCCCCTCCATCCTCCTTTGGTCGTTTGTATGTGTAACCTATGTATTTGGGCATAAAGAAAAGTATAACAAAGAGATCTAATCTCCCCTCTCAGTGCACATATGGTAATACTCAGAGGTGGAAGTAAGCCGATACACCCCGCTACGATGTACCGGCAAGAGCCGATGTGCCAAACCAGACCGGCTTCTTCAGGCGGTAATTTAAACGGCCTGGGGCTCCGAGCAGCAGCTGGAGCCCCGGGTCCTTTAAATTGTCACCAGAGCCCCACTGCCGGATCCCTGGGGTAGTGGTGGCAACTGAGATCGCTGGGGCTCTGGCAGCAATTTAAAGGGCCCGGGGCTCTGCTGTGGTAGCGGCAGCTGGGAGCCCCTGCCCCTTTAAAGCTTTCCAGGAGCCCTTCTGCCAGAGCCTGGGGGTAGCAGCGGTGGGGCTCAGGTGCTGATTTAATGAGCCCGGTTCTCCAGCCACTGCTACCTCCGGGACCCTTTAAATTGCTGCCAGAGCCCTGCTGCTGCTACCCCAGGGCTCCAGCAGCTATTTAAAGTGCTGGGGCGGTAGTGGCGGCCAGAGCCCTGGGCCATTTAAATCTGGCTCTGGCAGAGCTTTAAAGATTCTGGGGCTCCACTGTGGTAGCAGCATCTGGGAGTCCTTGGCCCTTTAAATCGCCACCACAGCCCCTGGCTGCTGCTGCTATGCTGGGGCTCCAGCAGCAGGGCTCAGGCAGTGATTTAAAAGGCCCAGGGCTCCCACCTCTGTTACCCTCCAGGGCCCTTTAAATCACCACCCAAGCCCCACTGCCAGAGCCCTGGGGTAGCAGCAGCGGGGCTCCAGCAGTGATTTAATGGGCCAGGGGTTCCCAGCTGCCGCTACCACAGTGGAGCCCTGAACCCTTTAAAACTCTGCCAGAGCCTGGAGCCTTGGGGTAGTGACAGCAGCCGGGAACCCTTGGGGCTTCATTAGTGATTTAAAGGGCCAGGGTCTCCACTGCGGTAGCAGCAGATGGAACCCTGGGTCATTTCAATTGCCTCTGAACTCTGGGGCTCCCAGCCACCTCTGCAGCTGGTAGCTCCGGGGTGATTTAAAGGGCCCAGGACGCCCAGCCGCCACTACCACAGTAGAGCCCTGGGCCCTTTAAATTGCAATCAGAGCCCCAGGGATTTAAAGGCCCTGTCTCTTCTGGGTGAGGCCACACCTCTTCCAGTTGAGGCCACACCGCCTGTTCGGGACTCCAGCATACTGGTAAGTCCTTTAAATTACTTTCACCCTGGTAATATTTCCATTATTGATAATGGGTATTACAAGCATGGATTGGCAAGCAAACACAATACACCCCCAAACCCTAGTTAAAAGACACCCATGAAAACAAAACCCCATACTTTTTAATACAACAAAATATGCATTAGGAGTAAGTCCATAGATTTAAAGTATTTTACATCCAGCCAATGCAACACAGCAATGAATGGGGTTGACTTCAATACACAGGAGTTAGTTTCATTATCACCCAAATTGCACAACCCTGCTAATGAGATTACTGGAATTCCAAGCCACTAGCTTGTCAGTAGGAGTTTTGCCATTGACTGCAGTGAGTAAAAGAGCAAGCTCAGTATTCCACAGCGATGGTCCAAAATGACATCTTACAGTAGAGATACTGCAGTGTATCGGGCGTCACTGTAAAATTCCACGGTATAGTCTAAATAAGGGATTATAAAGTTGGGGCAAGAAGTGACATTTGGACTCTGAAATCTCTCTCCATTTCCCTAATCCAGGTTCAGCTTTGGGGTGGGGGGTTTTGTATGCACCCATTGTGATGGTTCTCAGGGCACCCAAGATTCTAAGTGACTCTGTTACCTCCTGCCTCTAGTGAGAGGGAGTTTCTCTTGTGGTATGAGCACTACCAGCCTTTCAACTACTCAGGCAGTCTCCTCTTGGCTCTGACATCCCTAACTTTGCCTTGCAGGTTAACAGTGGCTGCACCCCAATCCCCATGTCCCTTTGAAGCACTCCCCAGTGATATACAGCCCCTGAAATCCCAGATCCTCTGCTACACACAGACATCCCAGATCCTCTGCACCCTTTATTATCAGGATTCCCATCAAGATGTATGTTATATATCTCATGCCAGGTGAGCTAATTAAGCTGGAACTAATTTTGGGAGGAGAAGCGTAAGAGGTTATTCTCTGAAATGGCCTTTCACCAATACTGGATTTTAGGATTCTGGTTCTGGAATCCTTGGAAGTTGGAAGTTAAATCTTTAAATAATAGAATAGTAAAAATAAAGAAGTAAATAAAAATAAAACTGAAAGAATTGAAAATGGAGTTAGTTTAAATCTTCACCCCAGATATAAATTTGCAACTCAAAGCTATCTCTGTAAGGCCTGGTCTACACGTGAGACACGTGTGAAAAATGTTCCCTTTGTTGGGAGCTCTAGTGTAGAGTACTTGTTGATGCCATTTTCAGAACTGGGTCATCTGAGGTTATGTCCACACTTTGAGCAAGGGGTCTGATGCCCCTGCTCATGTACACATATTTGCCCTAGCTCTCACTGAGCTAGCTTGAGTATAAATGGCAATGTAGCATGGGTAGTGCAGTCATAGGCTGCTGGTTATTAGGTCTCAGGGCTGGAACCAGGTGTAGTAAGAGGGCCTGGGATCTCCTACTAGCTACTGGACAAGGTAGAATGAAGCCCATGAGAAGGAGATAAGGATGACTGAAAGCCCAGGGAGAAAGGTTTGAGGACCAGGGAGCTCAGAGTTGGGGCCAAAGACCTGATACAAGGTCTTGGATTTCAGTGTGTTGGACTTTCTGTTAACCTGGAAAGAACAGACTTAAATCATGACCTGGCCAGAGGGCCAAGTCATGGGAAAAGATAGACCTGAGTGGCTGTCAGCAGGGGGACACCAGATGGGAAGAGAGCTGTTATGCCACACCTGGGCACAGGGAGGTGCTCCACCAGTGAGTTTCCACTTCACAGGCCCATCAATAGTTTGGTTTGAGTTTGGCACTTGCAACTGATGAGGATTTGGGTTGGGAGTTCTTATTTATTCTGTACCAGTTCCTCTGTCACTAATATTAAGTACACAAGAATATATCTAATTCACACCAATGACTGTGAGACCCTTTGCAAATTATCAACTTTTGTGAATTAGCAAATCAGTTGATAATCATGATACAAAAATTTTACTTTGTTCATTTATTTTGACAAGTGTAGTCTAGCTGAAATTATTACATTTCATAGGATGCTAATACGTGTTCTGTAGCATATATGTCCTCATAAAGTTTGGATTTATTTTAACTGTTATGTCTGCATGGCAATACAAATCAATTAACAACTACAGCCATCAAAGCAAAAATTGCTACTGATAATTAGTTACATCATTTGATTGTTCTAAGGTTTCCTCATTGTCCTAGAGGTTTCAATGCTATAATCTATTTTTTCTTTTTGACTATTGTTGTTGTTACTGTAGTGCCCATAATGTGCTAGGCGCTATCCCTGCATGTAGGAAGGTAGACAATGTAAACTCATTTCTTATTTTGGTTGCAATCTGAGACCTCGTTAACTCAGTCTTGTAACATTGGTGGATTTGGGATTTCCATCAGCATGTAATGCATATTGTTGAACAAGAAATTGGGACACAAATCAACTGGATCATATGAGAACATGTAGTCCAAACCTCTTGATTAATTCCAGGTAGGAGACACTGTGATGCCAGCTTGTGCACTTTTTTATATGGAATTGGTGAGTTTAATGCTTTTCCAATATCTTATTACATCCAAGCACAGTGGACCCAACTATGTTCAGTTAAAGTTGGGCAAATGTAGAGACGTCTCTATAACAGCACAGGTGTAAATGTATGCAGAATTAGCCTGTGCATGACAAATCTCTGATTTTTCTGTAGTACATCTGTAACAAACAACACTTATGTTAACATGTTTTTGTTTCAGTCACAAATTAATTGTTTGCACATGCAAGCAAGTGTAAATCCACTTGTTAACTGAAGATACATCAATTTACACTAGTGGTAAATTTAGCCTATAAAGTTTAAAATATAGGTCATGGAACATAGCAAAGTGTCTCATCATATAGGCTGTGAATGAACAGTAATCATATTTACTGAAGCACATTTCCACCCAGTCACCATTCTTATGGCTGTGCCCAAATAGGGCTCCCATAGCTCTTTTGCTATTGAATTAATTATCTTGTACATTCTAATAGATTCCAAGGCCAGAAGAGACCATTTTGATCACCTTGTCTGAACTCCTGCATAAGACAGGCCACGAAACGTTCCCAAAATAATCCCTAGAGCATATACACATTTCTTGGTATTTTTATGACTATTTATAAATGTTTGACATGGATCTCTTTCTGCATATTTAAAGACAAGGCTTTCAGAAGTAGATAGCCAATTCCTAACTTGTAAATATCAGTGAAAATTTGTGACCAGAAATAATGTATTTCAAGCTGTTGAAACTAAAAGACTCTAATATAATTTCTGATATTAAAGAAATATTTTAGGAATAAAATCACCTTTTCTTTCTGTTTGTAGAAGCAGAGTGGGATTTGAATTGGGAAATCTTGGTAACTGTCAATTTCTTCTTCCTCTTCAAAAAGCAAAGAAAATGAATTCCATAGTTTATGATCCATATTTACAGAGTTATTCTTAATCACTGATGGCATGATATGGCCTGTGGGAAGAAAACAACAAAAAAGACTCAACTTGAAGAAATTCATACTAAGACATTTAGGGAGAATAATCCAGAACACAGCTACTCAATGGCAAAAAGAAACGGGGAAAGTAATGCTAAAACAAGCCTCCAGGTGATAGAAAAGAGAAAATTAAACATCAGTGAGCAAAAAAATAAAAAAAATAAAATAAAAGCTAGGAAATTTTTGGCTACATATTCGGGGACTTGGAATTATGGAAAAGGGAAGAAATAGCTTCTCTCTCTACAGGTCTGGTGTGACCACCCTTCTAATACTGAGTTCACTTCTGGGCATCTTATTACCATCTTAAAGAGGGAGTTCAGTGAAGACCAAAACTTGTCTAGGGGATTGGATTGATTGACTTGTAAAGAAAGATTAAAATAGTTAAGAGCTTGATTGTGACATGTTTACACATATTGAGTAGTACCTGACTCCACGTGTAGTCCCATTTTTACTTCAGTGGGATTACTTGTGGAGTAAGATTACTGTAAGTAACTGTGTTTACTGTCTTGCCCTAAATATATATAGATGAGCTAAGCAACTAATATGGGGAGACCCAATAGCTATCTATGTATAGTGGAAGAGTTATTAACACCAACTGGGTATAGTTAGCCATAGGATAAAATTTAAAAAGGAAATTATTTGAAAGAAAATGCAAAACTCACTGACAGATGTTTTAGCCTGGGGATTAATCACACAAGAGAAGTAGGGAAAACTCATGAAGTGGTACATTTTAAACTACACTGTACAAAGTAAACATACTCTCTAGGGAATAATGCTGCATTAGCAGGGAGATGAACTAGATGAGCTAGTGGGTCTTTCTCTGACTTTGAAACTTTAATGAGACATAGCAAGTTAGAAGAAAACCTGGTAATAAATATGCCCCAGTGTCTCATGTATTATTTGGCCAAAGCCCATATAATTTCTACAGTACACCTAAGGGTCTCATAATGACTCCAACATTAAATCTATTATAGTCCCACCTCTGCTTGGCAGGCCCACTGAAACACTGCACAGCATAAACAAGAATTCAGTCAAAATAATTCTAAACCCCAATCTCTAATACGAGTGTTGAGACCACACTCTTGGCTCTTCCGTTGAGCATTTTCCTTATCAATGGTAGGCATGGCAACAATATGTTTCTTAGTCAAATGTAATTCCTAGAGACAGATGTTTGCACATCTAGTTAGTAGCTTACCCCTTCCAAGTTTTTAAGCATTTCCTATGGAAACAGAACTCTCAGGGTAGGGCTATAGTGTTATAATTTGAAATACATTCAAGGGTCACCTAGTCCCAAAACCTCTGACCAAAATTTAATAATGGTCCATCACAGTGGTGGTATAATTTACTAGGCAGGTGAGAGCTGGGGAGGAGGTTGTTAAACCATGTCATCTTTGTCCAGCTTGTCCTCATCCATCCCTCCACGAATGCAAGTCGATACCACACCATTCCATTGTGTTGCGAGCACATTCTTTCCATTTCTGGCCAAAGAGTTTTGTCAGAGGATCAGCCCAGTGCATTTTCGGTCTGCTCAGCGGTCAGTTGTGGTCTCTGGGGATCCACTCACTGAGGTGGGTTGTCCAGCTATTGTCTTGCTTGTGGACTACATGACCTGCCCATCTCCTCTTTGCGTCGTACATCACCTGCACTACATCGGTCACCTCGATATGCCTTCTGATCTCCTCATTTGGTATGTGATCACAGAGCAATACCTTACACTTGCCCCTTTTCGTTGCTCTCTGGGTGACGTTACACCATGATAATGGTAACCAAGAATGCAACTGGTTGTCAAAAAAATTAACATAACAGGAATTTTATTTAAAATAGAATAAACAGAACTGGATTCCACTTACCTATAATAACATTAAATAGGTTAAGAATAGATTGTATATAATAATAAAAGTATAATGTTTCATATATATATATATATATATTATAATTTACTACTCAATGTACTTAACTATATATATATAAAACCCGCTAAATAAAGACGTACAGTAACTCCTCACTTAATGTTGTAGTTGTATTCCTGAAAAATGCAACTTTAAGTGAAATGATGTTAAGTGAATCCAATTTCCCCATAAGAATTAACGTAAATGGCAGGGGGTTGGTTCCAGGGACTGTTTTTTCACCAGATAAAAGACTATATATATATATATATATATATATACACACACACACACACATACACACACACACAGTATAAGTTTTAAATAAACAATTTAATGCTGGTACACAGCAATAATGATTGTAAAGCTTGGTTGAGGTGGAGGAGTAAGAGGGTGGGATATTTCCCAGGGAATGCCTTACTGCTAAATGATGAACTAGCCATTGGCTGAGCCCTCAAGGGCTATTATGTTTTAGTTTAAGGTTCTCCTTTCCCAAATATCTCACAGAGTACACCAAGTCAGCCTTTGAGCCTGAGGGGGCCTCTCATCATTTTCTGAAGAGATGGACTCAACTCCAGTGATGCTTGCTTGCTGGGGGTACACATTAGACCAGAAGGACCTTCAGTTAGTCTGTTCCAGCTCTCTGGGACAACAGGAATCAATGATAGGAGGTGACCAGAACTGATGATCAGGCATGGACACTCAGGATCATTCCATCAAACATTAACTGACTTGTCCAGCCTGCCTTGCACTACAGGGACCCTCTCCGGTACATCTGTCCTACTCAATCTCAGGCCAAGTCTACACTACCCGGATGGATAGTGTAGTGATGGATGTATCGGGGATTGATTTATCACGTCTCATCTAGACACGATAAATCGATCCCTGAGTGCACTCCCCGTCAACTCCAGAACTCCACCACCATGAGAGGCAGAAGCGGAGTCGACTGGGGAGTGGCATAAGGACACCGAGGTAAGTTGACCTAAGATATGTCAACTTCAGCTCCGCTATCCACTGACATTGTGTATCTTAGGTCACCCCCTACTCCCAGTGTAGACCTGGCCTCATTCTCTCCACTTGCTCTCTGTTTCCTTCCATCCCAGTTTCCCTCCAGCTCTCTGGCTGCCCTCTCCCTGTTTCTCTCAGTTTGCTCACAGACTCTCTGTTTCTCTCTGGGTATGTCTATACTGCAATTAAAAACCCACAGCTGGCCCATGTCAGCTGACTCAGACTCACATGGCTCGGGCTAAGGGGCTGTTAATTGGGGTGTAGATGTTCAGGCTTGGTCTGGAGCCTGGGCTCCCAGAGCCTGGACTTCACCAAGCCCAAATGTCTGACTAGAAGGATGGACTAGAAGATTGTGCCTCATCCGATTGGACTCAGAGTTAGTCATTATGATTCATGCTTTTGTGACTTCAAGTCCTGGTGGTCTCAGTTCATTATTCCTAGCAATGAAGTGGTCCAAATGACTGGTCCAGAATGCAGCTGCAGGCTTGTTAGCAACACAGGCCACCAAGAGTGTATTGTCCAAGTGCTTGCAGTCAAATTCCAGGTCCTGATCTTGATATTCCTTCCACCTTCCTCTGTCCTGTAGAAATAAAGAAAAACTTTTATTCCTTATAAACTAGTAAAATGCTTCTCTTTTAAATGGAAACATTGTGGTACATTGTTTTCCTGTGGTACTTACTTACTGGTGTACATTTTATTTTTCTGTACATTCATGGAGCCACTCAAAAAGATGCCTTGCCTGACCGGCATCAAGTCCTTCTCCCACGACCTTTCATTTTTATTTACAAAATGTAGAAATGGGTCTGAACCAAAGCTATTGATCCCAGCAGCCCATACTTTGGAAAAGTGGGGATCGGAACTCTGTAGGTCAGACGCACCTGAAAGGAGTAAGAGAGCCAAGTCAGAGGATTTTTTAAAGGGAATATATGAGTGTTTAAATAGCCTGTTGCCAAAGATTCTATTCAGGGAGTGTGACAAGTCTTAGATTTATGAATAGTCCTCCTTACCTATGTCTCTTATCTTTTCTCCTCACTCTCTCAGTACCTTTCTCTCTACTTCTCCTCCTCTTCCATTAGAAATTATTATTTGCAAAGCACCAACAATGTGCAAGTTGCTTGGAAGACTATCATGAAGAAAATATCCCTGCCCTGCACAACTTAAAATTGAAATTTCTCACTTACTCTTTTTACCACTGTGTTCTTTTCTTTCTCTCTCTCCATCCCCCATCTCACCCCCACCTCCAATATGGTGCATTAGAAGAAGACACACTACTTAATACTAGAACAGAAAGAAATCAGGAGAAGCATAGGGGAAAGAAGAACAGGAAGGAGAAAAGTAAATCATCCTTCAAAAAAAAAAAAATTGATGGCAGGCTCAGACATTCATGGTGACTGCCACAGCTGTAAAACTGTGTAGAACGAACAGAAAGAGTCAAATTTAGTTTAATGTAGTTTCTTTTGAGGTTTCATAAATACTGTAAAAAGCATAAATCAGTTAAAGAAAATTAATTCAGTGACTGTGAAGGTAAATACAGGATACAAAGTGTAGTAGTCATTTTGCAGACAGCAGTAACTCTCTTACTAGCTAATGGTATGGCTACACTACCCGCCAGATTGGCGGGTAGTGCTCGATGTATTGGGGATTGATTTATCAGGTCTCATCCAGACGTGATAAATCGATCCCCGAATCGACGCTTATACTCCGCCTCGGCAGGAGGAGTAAGCAGAGTTGGTGGGGGGGGCAGCCGTGGTCGACCCGCTACCGTGGGGATGACCCGGTAAGTCAACCTAAGGTACGGTGACTTCAGCTACTCTATTCGTAGTTGAAATTGCATATCTTAGGTCGACCCCCAGTCCCACCCCCGGAGTGTAGCCCAGTCCTTAGACACTAAAATCAGTTGTATGGAGAGAATGTTGTTCAGGTTACTAGCGGGGTTTCCATGGAGTTCAATGGGCATTGGATCAGTCCCTCAGATGCCACAGAGATCTTTAATTTCCATCTATACAGATACCAGAATTAGGCTGAATGGACCTTAGTTTAACATCTCATTTTAGTTATGTGTCTTGGCATTAGTTCATCCTGTGACAAACATTAGGTCATCATTTTAACCAGTAATGTTTTGAATGTATATATTTCACTAGGCAACAGACTGCTATAATTTTTGACCTTTTAAAGTGACAGAGAATATTTACCAGCTTTGTTATCTGAGAATGCAACAAAGGCAGCCAGCTCTACACATCGGAGAGCTACACCAGCTTCAAAAGGTTTTCAGTATATATTTATTGCATTCTGTATATACATATGCATGCATATATACATATATTCTTTCTCACAACCATCATCGTAGTATTTGAATGCCAAAAACTAGTCATAACATTCCAGAATTGAATGAACTGCAAAAGAAATATAATGTGCTTATGGAAATCATTCACTTTCTATGTCTCGGACCTTCCTAAATAAACAATACTTTCATCCATGGATTTCAAAGCACTTTACAAAAATGTAAAGAATCATTCTCTCCATTTTACAGCTGGAGAAACAAAGAACAGACAGGTCAAGTGATCTGCCTAAGGTCACACAGAGTAAATGAACACAAGCTTTCTTTCCTAAGTCTGACTGTGCCTCTGAGAGAGACTACAAGATGCAAGCAGAAACTTTTTCACCTGAAACTCTTCCATGTATTGCTAGCCTCAGGCATTCAAAAATCATGAGTCAGGCTTCAAACAATCATGAGATTAGCTTAAAGTTTTAGATTTTTTTCCCCAAATAATAAATTTTGGTTCTTTTTCTTTGCCTTCTGGTATCTGAGCCTTTAGGGTGCATTGAGGTCATGTTTTTCAGCTTTTCTTTGCAACCATACAGGCTAGAAGCACAGTTCATTTTTTAAAACGAAAGCCAAGAGTTTCACAGTTTCATGATATGGAGCTTTAAGAACAACATCAAATATTGCAAGACTCCCAAGAAAAATCACCAGGGAAGACAACACTGTGCTAAGAACATAGTTATATCAGGCACACATTTAAAATTTTAGTGGAGAAAATTGATCTCTTCGCCTATGGAAAATGGACCTTATATTTAGCACCAGCAGTGCCCAATGACTTCAATTGTATTGATGAGCATTCAGTGCCTCCAAAAATCAGGCCACGTGCAACTTGTCCAAGACCACATAACACAGTGGCAAAGCTGAAACTATACCTCGGGGGTGTTAGCGCCTCATGTGTTGCTTGAACCACTAGACCTATGCAACAAATATGGAAATTAAAAATACATGGCTCGATCCAGCTTTCTTTGTGACTGAAGGAACTATTCTCCCACTAATACATGCCAGTTCCTTCCATTGTTAATAATGCTGGAGGAAAACATGGTCAGTAAGGGGAGATAATGCATAAGACTGTGATCTTGCAAACAGGACTTCTGGCAGCATAAGGACCCTTCTACATGGCTCCCACTGAGGGATGTGTTCCTCAAACCTATACAGAATAATTCAGACAGACCTATTGTACATAGCTCACAGCTATGGAAAGAGAAAAAATCACTACATTTTTTTCTCTTTCCATAGCTATGAGTCTTGTTCCTCATATGCTGGATAAAGATGTTAATTCACTACTTCTTGTAATTCCAATCCATTTGAACAGTATTTAAAAAAAACTTAAAGTACTGTACTGTTTTTTAAAATGTGTTTTAGGGACTCAGTAGATGGCTCTACAATAAAGCTTGGAAGAAAAGATACAATATTTTAGAAGTGTCATTAAACTCAAGATTTTTTAAAGTCAAACTTTTTTTTTAATGTATCCACATTAGACAACAGCTAGGGTCATTTCTGTGGTTTTTAAGAGAGCGGTTTTCCTGTTAAGTCAAAGTCACTGTGTTTTTCAGTTTCTCTTGTTGTTTTACCCCTTATTATGTTGAAATGTTTTGAAAGGTCTGTCTTCCACTTAAAAGTCAGATCCCATTATCTGGGCAGAAATTTGAAAAGGTCAGTATTAGAAAAACAAAAGCTAAAACAACCCCAACAACCCAAACATTCAACACTAACGAATCCATGGGATGTTGACACTGTAATTATACTTTAGGAAAATGTGCTGACCATACAACATATGGCACACTACTGATAAAGTAAAATTGCTTATAATAAATTAAATTACTGTAGAACTTAACTCATTTGCACTAATCATAGGGAGCCCATTTAAATTAATGGCTAGTCTGGCCAGGACAGGCATGAAATGAATAAACACAAAAGAAAACAAGGATAGTACACAATCAAATGTATACTGTGCCTTTTACTTTTGATAATTATATAGTTCAGTTTTACTTATATAAGAATTCTTAATGTGTCAGTAAATATTTTGTAAAAATAAGAATGTTTTAGTAATAGGGCCACTCACTCCAGCAATGCCTTGGGAGGTTTATAAATTGTGCGGATTAGGGGAGTGCTGATTAGTAAATTTCTGCTGTGAAACATACAAGGCATTTCGGCTGGTTCAAGAAGCCAGGGCACCCTTTCTAACAGATAAATATTAGCATAGCTATGAGATAATACTCATGCTGTTGAAAAAACAAATAGACATTTCAGAACATATAATACAATCAAACATCTTATCTAGTTTCAAGTGTGGGGAGAGGGGTTGAGCCAAGGAAGTTGCAAGTTGTAGCAAGACATGTGCATTCTAAAAGGTATGTATGTGTGTTGGAGAGAGAAGGGTCAGGTTTTGGACTTTACTGAATTTCTTTTTTAAGGGAAAACATTTGACTATGTGTTCCCCGTAGTAGAATATGTTGTGACAATAAATAAACCAGCCAGAGAACCTAGTGCTTGTTTTCAGCTAATATGATGACAGAGTCTGGAATAAACAATTGCTTGGATTTCTTCATGCTACAGCCTCTGGAAGTGCTACAAAAGCTTTTCTAAGCCCAGAGATGCAATGCTATGGGAATAATAATTTGCCTCTCTAGAATGTCTTCCAGCTGCCCACCTCATGGCACTGTGTAAATATTAATACCCCTCTGAGGTTATTACTTATAGCATTTTATAGATCAGGAAACTGAGGCAAAGAACAGTGAAGTGGTTTGCCCAGCTTCACATCAAACAAACCAAAACCAGTGGCAACAAGTCTCAAAGCCAGGGTCAACTGATTTGGGCTTATGCTGTGGGACTGAAAATAGCCATGTAGATGTTTGAGTTCAGGTTGGAGTCCAGGCTCTGAAACCCAGCGATGGGGATGGGTCTTAGAGTCTGGGCCCCATTCCAATCTCGAACGCCCACTGCTAGTTTTAGCCCCATCGCATGAGCCTATGTCAATTAACCTGGGGTCTAAGACTCACTGGCAGGGTTTGGGGTTTTTTTCCTTTCTTTTTGGTGTGTAAATGTAGCCTAATGAGTCAGTGGCAGAGCCAGGAGCAGAAGCCAGACTTCCTGAGCCCCAGTTCTCTGCTTTAACTCACAGCTAACAGCCTTTCTGCCTAACGCTGCCAAATGAACTGGCTTAACTTAAGAGAAACTTATGATCCAGCCTGTTACATCTCATTCCTTCATTTCAAGAAATATATGTCACTGCGTCACAATTTCATTAAAACTTTGCTTGCTGGGATTGCCTTGTGAGACACAACAAAATGAATGACCACGAATCTCATCACCTGTAGAGGAAAATGCAAAACTCTTCTGGTTGACTGTGCTTTTCCACAATCAGTAAAACGAAACAAAATCCCATGTGTAGAATAGAGGGAAGGAAACTTAAAATATAGGCTACTTTTGGAAACTTTCTCTTACTTACAAGGCATTCAAAGAGCCTAGTGATCAGAGTGGTATAAAATCATAGATAGACATCTTATTCTTGCGAACATCCCATGGGGACAAATGTCACAGTTACTTCAGTATACCTTAGCACAACATGAATAATATAATGCTAGATGCTAGGAGAGCAATCAGCACTGAACAGTCACAATTTCAATTCAGGCTTCCTAAGATAAGGCATTAAAATAACTTAAAACCAGTCAAAGTTGGTGCCAGTTTGAGGTGATCAGAAAACACATCCCTTCTATTCAGGGTTACAACCCTGCCTGCCTCCCTTTCTGGTGCTTTCACGCATCAGACATGATTGAGAGTCTGATGCTGACTGTGGCATGATTAAAAATTAGTTGTATCTGTTAACCAAAAAGAAAATATTATTTTCTTCCTTTGCAGCCTCGCAAAATATACTCCTATTAACTCCTTCCCCCTTAAGCATGTGCCCTGGTCACTACAAAACTGGAGTAAACAACCAGATTTGGTACATTGCATTCTGGAGTTTTCCAAGAGCTGCCTGTCAGTGCAGATCAAAGGAGGGTCTTGTAAGCGGCCCTCCATCTTCTCAACTACTTTTATCTCTGGTTCTAAGGTCATTGAAGACATAGAGAAGTGATTAAGCAGGAACTAGCTCTGAGGGATTATACTATTTGTCAGAGTAATAACAGTGAATTTAATACGTGTAAATCTCTTCTCCCCGAGCAACCATGGTTGTGCTCTGGAATACCAGTGGGACATTGATAGTAATTATTTTCTAGGCAGCCTGCCTTCTGGGGGAGTTTGTGGTTGATATAGAAGAATCCCAATTTTTCTAAGGACCTAAAAGTTATAAGGGAATAAAATTCATCAGTGCACTGTGACCCCTTTATGCCAGCACAAAGGGTCCATAAGGGCTTCTTGGACAGGCAGCCCACTGGGGGAGCCGCACAGCTGGTTTTGCCAACTCTATGGCCTCTCTCCCCAAACAGCTTCCCTCAGCACAAAGAGTGTCCCAGTCTGGGTAGAGAGAGGGTGAAGCCAGTGTGGTCTGATCCCACAGGATTCTGCAACGGTGTAGTAGCCAGGAAGGGCCATTGCTGCAGGAGCTTGAGTTAGGGCTGCCCTGGACAGAAAAAGTGTGACCTTCCACTCCTCTGCCATGGTACCAATACAGGGATGGATCTGCCTCCTCATGTTTGAGATTTGGGGCTCATTTCTGCCCTCAGATTGGTATAAATCCCATTGACATCATAGGGACTTGTGTTCATGTATCTGAGGGCCAAACTGAGCCAGGGCTGTTTTTAAAGGGATGGAGACAAACTGATCACTGAACAGTAGCTCTCTCTAAAAAGCACATCTTGAAATATGGACTTCATTTCAGTAACTGAACATTTTCTAAAATGAATGGTTGAAAATTAAAATTCATATTTCAACAGGAAACATTTCCAACATCCTAATGGGAGGGGAAAGGCAGATGACTCCTACTAATGTTGGAGTTTCTCTTGATAAGGAAGAGATCATAGAGGATTTCTGGACAGAAAACATTTTCTCTCATTCCAAAAGTATTTTTCCTATGGAAAATCTAGAACATAATTTATTTTTGTTTCTTATTTATATTACCATAGTGCCTAGAACTTTAATTCACAGAGAAGGACTGCACTGTGCTAGATCGGGGTGAGCAAACTTTTTGGTGTGAGGGCCACATCTGGGTATGGACATTGTATGGCAGGCCAAGAATGCTCATGAAATTGGGCATTGGGGTACGGGGGCGGGTTCTGGCTGTGGGTGCAGGCTCTAGGGTGGGGCCAGAAATGAAGAGTTCAGAATACATGAGGGGGTTCTGGGCTGGGGCAGGGGGTTGGGATGTGGGAGAGGGTGAGGGCTCCGGCTGGAGATGCAGGCTCTGGGGTGGGGCCAGAGATGAGGGGTTTGGGGTGCAGGAGGGAGCTGTGTGCTGGGGGTGGAGCAGAGGGGTTCAGAGTATGGGAGGGGCTCTGGGCTAGGGTTGAGGAGTTTGGAGTGTGGGAGGGGGCTCTGGGCTGGGGCAGAGGGTTGGAGTGCAGGAGGGGGGAAGGCTCCAGCTGGGGGTATGGGCTCTGGAGTGGGGCTGGAGATGAAGAGTTTAGAGGGTGGGAGGGGATCAGGGCTGGGGCAGGGGGTTGGGGCATAGGAGGCAGTTAGGGGTGCAGGCTCCAGGCGGTGTTTACCTCAAGCAGCTCCTGGAAGCAGTGGCACATCCCCCTCTGGCTCCTATGTGGAGGTGCAGCACGGCACTGGCTAGGTGACTCTGCGCACTGTCCCATCTGCAGGCATCGCCCCTTCAGCTGTCATTGGCTGTGGTTCCTGGCCAATGGGAGCTGCAGAGCTGGCACTTGTGGGGGGAACAGCGTGCAGAGACCCTGGCTGCCCCTACACATAGCCCCCAACTCCGCTCCCCAGCGGGAACTCAAGGGCTGGATTAAAAGATCTAATGGGTCGGATGTGGCCCACGGGCCATAGTTTGACTACCCATGTGCTAGATGCTATAAACACAGAACAAAGAGAAGATCTCTCTCCCAAAGAGCTTACAATCCATGTATAAAACAAGAGACAATAGACCCTTGTAAGGCTGTAGATCAGGAAGTACAAGGAAACAATAAGACAATACAAGATTTGTGCCCCTGCTTTAGATAAGCAATGAAATGCAGTTACATGAATTTGTTTTAATTAAAGTCACTATCCTCTCCTCCTTCAAACCCCTCAACCAGACCCATTTCTGCTGTAATGCTCAAATGACAAATTAATCAATTAATAATGGCTGGGTACTGAGGCAGACAGGGATTGTGGATAGAGGTATAGATAGGGCTTCTGATTTTAGGTTTTAATTGATTAAACACTAATAAAAGAACCCTGATTAAAAAAGAAAATAAATTGATATTTATCCAATAAATACTGGAAACGGTTACTTGTATTTAAGGGCTTGTGTACACAAAGCAATAATGCAGATAACAGGGGTGTGATTTTAAAAACGCACTGTGTTGCACATTAATTGGTCCAGATAGATCCTGCTGCTGTGCACTAAAGGTTCTCTAGTGAGCTTTAATGTAGTGCTGTTTGAAACAAAGTGCACTAGGGAACATTACAAAGAGATTACTTATTACAGTCTATACTACTTGCATGATGTCAAGAATCAGAGAGGTAGCCGTGTTAGTCTGGAATTGCAGAAGTGACAAAAAGTCCTGTGGCACCTTAAAGACTAACTAAAAAAGTTAGTTAGTCTTTAAGGTGCCACAGGACTCTTTGTCACTTCAGTCTATACTACTGTAATGAGTAATGTATATAACATACATTACTCATTGCAATAGACACAAAGAAAGAGCCACCAAATCTCCTGATTTTTGGACATCTACATAGATCTCAAAAATTGGTATAAGAAATCAGTCCTGAAACATGTAATTAATAAATCCAGAAGCCCGAGAT
This sequence comes from Dermatemys mawii, assembly GCA_007922305.1. Lineage (NCBI taxonomy): Eukaryota > Metazoa > Chordata > Testudines > Dermatemydidae > Dermatemys > Dermatemys mawii. Next base: position 60,918,287 of record ML677349.1, read on the forward strand.
ATTGATAAATGGTAAATTTTGGCAAAATTATAAGCAGCTAAAACCAGGATCTTATAGAAGACTCAGGTAACCTTAACAATATATGGTGCTACCCACTCTGCCTATAATTATTATATTCCTCCCCTGCCTTTTGTATGTCACTTGTCATTTTAGATTATGTAAGCAGTGTCAGGAATGAGATATATCTGACATCTGGTGGCGAACTATGGGAATTGCAGTGAGTTATGGAAAATAACTTTGGGGCTGATCAATTTGCATAGACACACCCACTGCGCCTAGCCTGAGCCCACAGCAGCCCACATGGCCACTTCGGCTGATGTGGGAGCCCCAGTTTCTATGTTATTAGGGCAGAAAATATAAAGTGATGTTACCCTGATTTTGTGAATGAAGGACTATGGACACGTACTTGGCCCTTGTTATGATGGAGGGACTTGCCATCATCTAGGTAGCACTCACTGGGCAAGGGCCATGTGTTTCAGAACACTCTGAGATTGAGAGAGGCTGGGGACAAGCATCTATACCTTTTGGTGAGGGCTTTGTCTGAGGGCCCCACAGGTCTGTTGCACCCTGCTTCTCTCCACTGTAGAATGTCAGAGTTAAATTTTGTTTCTATTAGGAGCCTAGGTTCAGGCTGCTGAGCTGAAATCATTTTAGGCTCACTAGTGCACCTGCACTAAGGCTCCCCTGCTATATACTGAAATCACTGAGCACTGTCTCAAGTTGGGGGGCCTGAACATAGTGCAGAGTGGCTGGTGCAGCCGAAATGTCCGTGTGTTGGCTAGCAGGACGGCTAGCAGAGTGACTGGTGCAGCAGAGCAGTCTGTGTGTTGACTAGCGGAGCCATTTGTGCTGCTGACGGAGTGACTGGCACCACAGAGCTGTCTGTGTGTCAGCTAGCAGGACGGGCTAGCGGAGTGACTGGTGCTGCAGAGCGGTTTGAGTATCGGCGAGCAGAGCACTTCGTGGGATGGCCAGCAGAGCGGATTGCGGTGAGGGCTGCAGCGGAACCCCACAGAGAGGCGGCGCAGTCGGCCTCAGACCACGTAGGGTGACCCTTGCCCTACCCTCCATTTCCACCCAGGCTGGGAGGTAAGACTCTGCCGAGTGACTTTTGAACTCTGCACTGACCAAGAACAGAGACTCCTGGGCTGTTGGACTTTTGGGACTATTGAGTGACTTTTTGGGGTTGTGGAACTCAAGAGCCAAAGGGAAGGCCACGGCCTATTTGCTGGGAGGGGGGCTTCTGGTTCATGGTTTGGTTTATTAACCTTGTTTGTGGTGTTTCCCCAATATTATGCCACATTGTTTCTCTCTGCTATTAAAAGGCTTTGGTTCACTCAGACTCCGTGCTTGCGAGAGGGGAAGTATTGTCTCTTACAGACGCCCAGAGGGGTGGTATATGGTTGTCCCAGGTCACTGGGTGGGGGCTCGAGCCGGGTTTTGTATTGTGCTATTGGAATGGAACCCCTGGATACTGAACCCGGCCCTTGTTGCTGCCAACTCTGATGGGCAGAAGGGTTACAATTATAAGCTATTCAGAACAGGGATAGTGCGTTTGCATTTGTCTGTACATTGCCTAGCAAAACAGCCCCCCCCAACACTAATTGAAATATCTGGGAGCTGCTGCAATAAAAATATGAATAACAAAAATAATAGTAATAATATTATTACTATTATAATAATAATATAATAATAGTAAACAATTAGCTCTGCCTACATGTAGTGATACCATTGCAATAACATACACACTACAGTGTGAAGCACACTTAAAAGAATACAGAGGTATAGGAATAATGTATTGAAATTAATACATTTACTCTACATCACATAGTACCCATTAGGAGACTTTTATGATCACATTACGATGTGCTTTGTCTTCAAAAAGAGATTTCTCTGGCTTTTCCACCCATAAGCAGAAAAAATACTCACCATACTCATTATCAGTCTTTTGGCTCTGATTGTCTCTCTGATGTACAGCTGCTTTACTTTGCATCCCAGCTCCAATACAATCTATTATTGTCACCTTTTCTGTAACATAATCTTGAACTAGCTAACACTCCAGATAGTGTTTTTATTATTGGGCTGAGGCAGATGCCTACCTAGAAATCTTTCAGATTAGAGCGGGTTGAATTCATTGATTCGAAAATGTGTTATGAATTTAGCCCTTTTTTGGCTAGAGAGTAATTTTAAATTAGTTTAATGAATAATTTTCATCTTATGTGTGTTTTTGTGAACTGTTCACTTTGACTAGTTAGTGAGTCATCACATGTTATTGTTTCTGCTTGATGAACACTTTTTAAACAGCTGAATAATGAGTAAGAAAGAACAACAAAAATGAATTTATGGTACAATTTTTAAAATGAATGAAGGCTTGAGAAAAATATGTATAGGTTTTGGGTCTCACAGTCATTGCCCCTGAATACACAAGAGTTACCAAACACTTGCAACGGTATGAGCCCACAAATCACACAAACCTAGTTCAGCACTTTTATTCAAGAAAATACTCAAGAATCATTTTGTAAAACTATTTGACTAGTTCTAAAGAATACAGAGTTCTCAAATGATCAGACAGTAAGGGGCAAAAAGGGTGAATACAGATTGATGGGGAGGGGAGCAAGGAAAAGTGTCATCTATCCATCATGTGGTAATACTGATTGTTGTAAAGGCCTTGAGGGACAGTTTTCATATTTTAGGTACAGGATCAGATACAAATTTCAGATATTATGTGGACTCAGGGTAAGGAAACATTGGAGTCTATCTGTATTTTTATTGTAAATATTATCATAGAACCACAGGGTTAGAAGGGACCGCAAGGGTTATCTAGTCTAAACCCCTGCCAAGATGCAGGATTTAGCTCTCATTGACAATTATTAGACGCTTTCAGCTCTGAATATTTGGAAATTAAATGGGTCTGAAAGCAAATAAGAGTCCCAGACGTTATTTCCAGTACCACAAGAAATGTTTAGCTGCTCTCTACTGACAAATGCAATCCGTTAACATGTTACAATGGAGAGGTGCGTGCCACCCACCTCTGATACTACAGGATCAGCAGGGGGACCCCCTCCAACAACAGTGATCTGCAGGGTGGAGTGGGAGAGAGAGGGGGAAGGTGATGAGGCCATTGACAACTGGCTCTCCAACCCTCCCTCGGTAGGGGCAGGATGTTATGGGAAGAGGGCTGCTTGCAGCTGGAAAATGGATCAGGTTTCTGAGATCTTCAAAGCAGAGTCTATTGGCAGCTGACTCCCACCTTCTACTACTAGGATTTTTCCGTATTTGCACTGAGGATCCCTACCCCTGCCAGACCTAATTAACTTCCCCTTCCTTCTATGGCATGAGCTCAGTCACGTTCAAGGCCCCTTGTACTGTGTGCCACATCAGACTTAAATTGGGAGGCCTCACTGCATAATTCATGCAGCAGAGCTGTACTAAATTCTGCACCATTATGCAGCAACATTAATTGATTACAAAAATCATTTGATAAGCTGTGTGGCTCCTAAATTGGAACTGGGGTTGGTGGAGTGATGGGTGGTGGTCAAAAACTGGGAGGGATGAAGGAAGTAGCTTGTAGAAGAAAATGGCTGCCATCCGGGGCTCCTAAGCGGGGAGCTGCACTACCAGAGCTTGCCCTATGACACCCGCAATACACAGGAGTTCTGTGCAAAAATAAATATTTGTCCCGTTAGTAAAATTGAGATGAATACTGGGGTGAACCAGCTTACAGGCTACAGTCTCAAAAATCAGTGCTGGCAAGAGCAGTTCTATAGCACTTTTCACTGGATGACATTCAAACCCTTTGCAAATATTAGTTACTTAAGCCTCACAATGCTCATGGAGGGGGGTGATGTGAGGCACAGAGAGGTTGACCTGTCCAGGGTCACACACTGAGTCGGCAGAAGAGGTGAGAGTAGAACTCAGAAATCTTGAATTCAAGCCCCCGACCAGATTCAGTTTTATTGCTGACAGAAATTGTTAGCCATTACCAGGGTCCAAATTATCCCATCTGATCCATGTGTGGAGGAATCCTCCCTCCCCACATTCTGCCCTCTTGTAGGCAAGGGAGGGAAATAACTTCTGCAGCAATGCCCTTGTGATATTCTGTACCTTGTGGGAACACCCTATACCCCCATGTTCATCCTTATAAAATGATTGTGTGGTATCCAATGCAAAGTTTGTCATATTGGGCGTCTTCAGAAGGCTCATGAGGCACTCACAGAATATCAGTTTTGGAAGGGACCTTAGGAGATCATTTAGTCCAACCCCCTGCTCAAAACAGGACCAATCCCCAATTAAATCATTCAACAGATTTTTGCCCCATATCCATAAATGGCCCCCTCAAAGATTGCACTCACAAGCCTACAGTAACAATTACTGTAACATCACTATAACAACAATGGGGGAGGGATAGCTCAGTGGTTTGAACATTAGCCTGTAATGTTATAGTAATGTTATAAGTTATAATTTCATGTATATAGTTATGAGGCTGAAATGTATCCTCATGGCTTAAAATAAACCCAGGCAAAAACTCTCTAAGAGCAGAGGGGCAGTTCACACCTCATCAAGGCATGTATGGGACAACCCAGCCCAGCCTTACAGGAACAAAGGACACTGGCCTAGGCAGCAGATCTGTTGGACTCTAGTGTGAGTCAACACTCTTCCTTTGGGCAGTTTGGGACTGCGATGAAGTAATGCTCACCTGACTTACGGGGGCGGGTGAGAGCCAAGAGTGAAGAAAGGACATGATAAAAAGGAGAGACATTTGCCATGCTCTTCCTCTGTCTTCTACCTACATCTACAGACCACACCACACCAAGCGACTGAAACGCTGATCAAAGGGGAGAACCTAGCTGTAGGGCAACCAGCCAGCCTGTGGTGAGAAGCAGCTAAGTTTGTAAGGGCATTGAAAGTATTAAGATCACCTTAGAATGTGTTTTGCTTTTATTTCATTTGACTAAATCTGACTTGTTATGCTTTGACTTATAATCACTTAAAATTTATCTTTATAGTTAATAAATCTGCTTGTTTATTCTACCTGAAGCAGTGTGTTTGGTTTGAAGCATGTCAGATCCCCTTGGGATAACAAGCCTGGTACATATGAATTTCTTTGTTAAATTGATGAACTCATATAAGCTTGCAGTATCCAGCAAGCATAACTGGACGCTGAAAGATGGAAGTTCCTAGAGTTGTGTCTGGGACCGGAGATATTGGCTAGCATCATTCAGTTTCACAATCAAAAGACCAGCTTACATGCCAGAGGCTGTGCGTGAACACAGGTGTGGGGGTTCTCATAGCAGAGCAGGGTAAGGTTGGCTCCCAGAGTCAGAGATTGGAGTGACCTAGCAGATCACTGGTCCAGATAACACCAGAGGGCAACATCACATCCCCCACACCTCTAGACCTGGCAGAGCCCTCTCTGCACAGTCTGTATTGAGGGAGAAGGACGTAACTGGGTAGGCTGAGGAGGGTATGTATAGGTGCATATTGTCACCCTTGAACTCTGTGGACTTTACCTAGACAAGCACATACGAGGTTGCTGAGGTGAGGTGGGTGTATCTCTTGGCATGGATCTTTGGAACTAGGCTCCCCAGGGAGTTGGGGTGGGAAGAGGAGGGGAAGGGAAGGAGACTAGATAGGGTTGCCAATTTTGGTTGGATGTATTCTTGGAGATTTCATCACATGACTTAATCTTTAATTCCTGGTGACTCCAGGTCAATCCTGGAGGGCTGGCAAAAGACTGGAGGTGAGAGCTGGTGTAAAAACTATCATTTTCTTAAAAACAAAAAAATGCAACTGTAAACCGCATAAAATGAGCAGGAAACTCAAGGGTAGATGTACCACATGAAAGTGCTTTTAACTCATTTGTTAATGTTAACTAGATTTCCACTTGACAGTGCCCCTTTAAAGAGAGAAATCACAGAAATGTATTCTGTGTAGGTGGGATTTACACAAATTGTGACAGATGAAATTCAAATAAAGTCTTTTTATTCCTGCAGGACAGATACCATAGTTCCTGACCCAGCAAAGCACTCACATATGTGCTTAACTGTAAGTACTGTATGTGAATAGTCCCACTGATTTCCCTCATGTCCTAGGGGAAGGCCTGTTATAGCTGGTGCTCAGGATCTGGCGGGACTGGGCCCATGTTCAACAGTCATAATAAAATAGAATATTTAGTCATTCTAGCCCAGCGGTTCTCAGACTGTTGGTTAGGACCTCAAAGTGGGTCACAGTCCGATTTTAATGTGGCTGCTATGGCCGGCATTAGACTTGCTGGACCCGGGGCTGAAGCTCTAGCTCCAGTCCCACGGTGGGTGAGGAGTGGGGCGGCAGGGCTCAGATTGTATCCCCTTCTCCACCACATCTGGGGCGGCAGGGCTCAGGCTGTGGTCCCCTCACCCAGGGCGATTGGGCTTGGGCTCCGCCCCCCTCCTGGGGTCAGGTAGTAACTTTGTTGTCAGAAGGGGGTCACAGTGCAATGAAGTTTGAGAACCCAGCTAACCCATGAAAAGATAGTTTTGTTACATACACACACACGGCAATACAACGTATGACTGTGATATCATCTTGCATCCATCCACTTTTGCCTCCTCACATACAGCTATCAATTCTCCCCTCCCCTTTTATTATGTTCTTGGGGTGGGGGCGGGGTTTGCAGCGGAGGGAGGTAGGGAAGGGGATGGGATGAGGGAACATCAATAAGAGGGCTGGAAAACTTGTCTACTACTATTTTTTCTTGAAATTAATGAGGAAAAACTCCTATAAATCTACCTTCTCTTAAAATAAAGAAACTATATACACACACTCCTTTCCCCTCAGATAAATACTCAAATGTATAGCAGTTGCCACTAACACCTACTACATTTTTCTTTATAGCAACTAGGAATAGGGAGAAAAGATGGTCTATTGATTGGGGGGTCTAACCTAGGACTCAAGAGACTGGGTTCAATGCCTTGCTACACGCCCCCTCTTCTTCTGTGATTGCGGGACAGAGTTTTCAAAGGTATTTTGATGCCTAAAGATGCAGATAGGTACCTAGTGGGATTTTTCAAAAGCACCTTGCTCCCTTCAGTAGGAGTTAAGCAGCTAGGCCCTTTAGAAAATCCCAGAAGGTGCCTATGCGCATCTTTAAATACCTAAATACCTTTTAAAATCTGTCCTTTAGTTTCCCTTAGTTCCCTATTTGCAAATTTGGGATACTACTATTTCCTAGGGTGTTGTGGTGATAATTTATACATTGTGAGGTGCTCAGATACTATTTTTTCTATCTAAATTCTGTAGACAGAAAACAAAGTTACAAATTGTTGACAAGGTAATTATTTCTGCTCTAGAAGAATGATAGTATAATTCAGGGATCGGCAACCTTTCAGAAGTGGTGTGCCAAGTCTTCATTTATTCACTCCAATTTAAGGTTTCACGTGCCAGTAATTCATTTTAATGTTTTTAGAAGGTCTCTTTCTAAAAGCCTATAATATAGAACTAAATGATTATTGTATATAAAGGAAATAAGATTTTTAAAATGTTTAAGAAGCTTCATTTAAAATTAAATTAAAATGCAGAGTCCCCCAGAACGGTGGCGAGGACCCAGGCAATGTGAGTGCCACTGAAAATCAGCTTGTGTGCTACATTCGGCACACCTGCCATAGGTTGCCTACCCCTGGTATAATTCCTATTCTTGAATAACATAGTTATCTTTTAGTCCTTCAGTCATATTGTACTGTCAGTTTTTAATCAGAAGTTATAGAGACACCAACTAAAAACAAACATTGGCCCCCTATTTGGAACAAGACAATATCACTCCATCTTATTTTTCTGGCGAAGAGCTTGATCCTGAATTACTTCCAAATCAGACAGGGTTTTTTTGGTGGTGCTCCAAGGAGAAAGCCTAATGTTGCCCATATTATAGTGCCAAGTTTACTGTGGGAGAAGAAAAATGTTGGACTTGGATTATAGAAATACACATTTTGTGCAGAGGTTTCAGAAAAAGTATCTTGGTTTTTGTTTTATGGAGCTACATATGCAAATTAGTGGTATATTTTAATAAACTGGATAATTCTTTTTTATATTATAAATGTATTATATACATTATAATAAACTGTTATGAACATTACTGGAATATCTAAAATATAGGGACTGTTCTTGCAGTTGTTACTCTAGCAAAATAACTATTGATAGCAACAGAAGCTTGGCGTATGTAAGGACTTAAGAATCAGGCTCTTAAAGTGGATGAGAAGAAGCAGCAGAAATAAAATAGGTTCTGACACCAAAGCTTTCATATATACCAAGACAATTTCCCTGGTACAGTATATAGATCTTTGAATAACTGATGGTTGTAGGTATTTCTCATTAAGGTATGAGATATTCTTGGCATACAAATTCTAGTTTAGGCCCTATTTATGCAACCCTTACTTTTGTTCACATGAGTAATCCAACTGACTTTATCAGTAGGACTACTCATGTCAGTAAACATTTACCAAGGTGAGTAAGGGTAGCTCATCAGGCCTTTTAAGAATATTTTTTATGCATCAAACCTCGCAGCCAGAGTGCAGTGCAAGTGGTGTTTCAGCATCAAGGTTCCCTCCAAGTACTCACTGGTGAGTTAAACAAAAATATAGATAAAATCTATGCAGTCTCCAAGAAATAAGTTTTATAGTCCCTGTTAGGATACACACACTATTATTTTTGTTAGATTACAGAATATTTTTTTAAGTTTATTCAGCAAATGAGCAATCTATTAAAATACACAATAACCAACTCTTTGCTTTAATTACATTTTCAAGAGTGCAGTGTACATTGTGGTAATGAAGACAGAAAACTAATTTCCATTAGTAGAATGTTAATGAAGAAAAATCAGCACAGTTTAGTTCTAAACTTCAGCATTAGTTCAGCTTCTTCACAATGTTTCAGGCAGTTAAGTCTGTATGTTCTTTTTACATGTGCAAAGTTAATCGTCGCACTGTGGTGCAAGAATGAAAATGGACAGTTCCTTCAGGGCAGTTTAGTTTCACTCAGCCTCTTGTCCTTGTAGTCGTAGCATGCTGCAGTGTGTTACTTGGCATATTTCTGAAAGGTAAACTAGTAACCGGCTTCCATTAACACTGTTTATCAGAGAGGAGAGTAAAATTCTTCATTTAATTCACTGCAGAGTCTATAAACTATACAGCAAATACAATTGCTTTTCTCTACTATAAAGTAAATGGAAAAGATACAAATTTGCATCAGTTACTACTGAGATGTTTACAGCCCACACCTTCCCAATTATACATATGCAATACCTTAGTATGTTTTTACCTACAAAGCTCAGAAATAGAGAACGTTAGAGATGACTGGTGTAATTTAATATATAGGTAGACACTACATCTTCAAGCCTGGACATATTACAAGAGCGTCTTTAAATATGTATACATTTCTATTAGGGTTTTAAAATTGTCTGTTCCACTTCTCTACTGATGGCTAAGATGTTCAGGAGAGAGGATGGTCTTTGACAACAGGCACACGGGATATTTATAACAACAAGATATTTCATTCTGCATTTTGTTTTAGCATGTGGGGAGAATAGTAATTGTATTCAGTCTTGAAATGGTTTGGGTTATGCAGTTCAGAGCACAAGCACCTGCAGCAAATTAATTTGTTGTAGCACATTAATTATCTCCTAGCTTCTATTTAGGCTGCAGCTGTTGCTATTATGTTAATAATATTTCTATAACCACTATATACAACAGGTTACGGTAATACTAGAAAATTCTTGGGGTGGAGCGTGGGGTTTTTTTAAAATTATTTTTCAGAGCAAAATGGGGAACAAAATTAAACACACAGGCATCCATCAGGCATTTAGCGTTCTATTTATTAACTGATTTGAAAGAGAATGTGTAACTGAAATTAGAAAAGAATAACAATAGACAAAGATGGCGCGTGCAGAATTTGTGAAAGCAAAAAAGAAGAGGGAGTGGAAAAAAAGAGAGAAAGAAACACCGCACACCGCAGTGCTGGGTGGTGAGAGTTCGGGTGGGGGTGGGGAAAATGCTGCAGTTTTCATGAAATAATAAGGTGGAAAAAAAGGCATACAAAGAGTAGGTTTTTCATTGTCTGTAAAATATAAACACAGATGAATTCTGTCTTTGGTTTGTTCATGCTTTTCACTCTGCACAGCAGGGATGTTCTTAAGAACTTGCCCTCTGCGAAATTTCACTAAATGGAAACCGTGGACCCTGCATGATGTGATTATAATCACACCAGCCATTCTTTTTACATAATTTTTTGTTTAAAATCCAGTAATGCTTCTTGTTTTTAAAATATATATCTATATTTATATGTATATCTAAAACTGTGCTGTTTCACGTCCTTACAGCAAAGTGCGAGCTTAAGGTATAACTGGCTATATCCCATCTACAAATCTCAATGGCTCAAAAACAATATGAAAATTTTTAGCTGACAAGAACATGTCGGCTGCCTGCAGTCACTGCAATAGCTCACCATGTTGCCTACTAACCAAAAGATCAAAAATTATCGATTTCATGGCGCTGCATGCTCGGGATAGAAAAGCTACTTTAAAATTTGCATTGTTTAAGAAATGAATTAAGAGAAAAGATTCATGTTTTAAAACACTTTGGAATGTAAAAATGGGTTTATGTTTTAATCTTATCAATGATTTACTATAATTCTATTATTTTTAGCAGCTGGTGTCTGGAAATGATTTTTTTCGATAAATTTAGGATTTTGCCGCAGTATACATCTGCAGTCCCAGAATCCTCCGGTAAGATAATCCCTCTTGCGATGGGGAACGCCTTTAACCTTTTCGTGAATGAAAAATCTGCAACCATTTTGAAATAAAAAGGGGGAAAGAATGATGATTTCTAAGAGCTGGAATGATATTTACTCTGCATTGAAAGAACACTGAAAGGAAAACATACTGTAAGCGCTTTGTGTCATATGAGTATTTAGTTGTTGTCTCCATTACTCATACTCTTTCAATGATGACCGTAGTTACTTGTAGAGTATGGTGATAACCATCTTTCATGCTGCTAAGAAATTCAGAATCAAGATCTAAGATATATACTGTTTCTTTTGTATAATTAAAGACCTGCCATGAACTACTACTACCACACTGCAGACCCAAATGAAAGTTTTCAGAGCAACTCCCATTGAATTTGCCCAGTGGATTCTTAGTTAGTTGCTTGTGTGAGAGTAGCCAACTTTCTAGATTGACAAGAGGTATTTACAACTACTTAGCCTTTGCAGCTGGAAAGAAATCAAAAGATTAAACTGAGCTATGAGTTGTACTGCAAATCTGAACTCCTCATCCAAAAATAGCCTATTTGGAGATCTGTTAAATGAAACTCTTATCCTGATGTCTAGTATTTTCAGATTACATATTAATTAGGAAAGGTCAGTATGAATAGGAAAATCAGTCCGAATCACTCTTTAAAAAAATATTCAGTTTCAGTCACGTTTTTTAAAAACACTAGCTCAATGTTTAAAGTGTTTTTCTTTCTGATCACACATAGCATTCTTCTTTCTACAGTACTGACATTTAAAGGGTTACCCATATGAAAAATAAACGGCTTCTTATGGATGGAGCGGAGTGGGGGAGAGGAGGTAGGTATTACACCTTTGCGTCTATTGTCTTAGTTTGTTTGCGCTAGTTTTTCTGCAAGGCTGGCTGAACACAGCAATCACACATTCCTTTAAACTAGGAAGGCAAGTTACATAATTAGTAAGAGTCAGACATATATTTATATGTATTTTTAAATGAAAACTTGGGTTCTGTGGGATATTAGATATGACAAAATTCAAAAAGAGAACAGACTTGTGGATTTCTATTGGCCTTGATCATAATTATCCATGATTAATATTATAAATGCAAAGCTATCTGTTTATTAATTTGGTTAGTAGCTAAAATATATGTATTTGGTAAGCGCAAAACTTCCATTTCGGTTTATTTAGTTTTTCTACTGCTTAATATGCCAATAATTGGATATTGTGATGACGAATGCCTCAGCTGCTAAATCAGTTAAAGACTTTTTCAGTTTCTGAAATACACCTGAAATATAAAGTTAAACTGCTGTTCACTTTCAAACAATTTAAAATGGATAACAGAAATGCTGCATGTCTCTAGAAGAAAAACATAAAAATGAAATAAGTCTTTTGCTGAAACAAACTGTATTCGTCATTAATGACTATTTCTAATATTTGGAACAACACTTACAGAGTGCTCTATTTTATGTCATTTCAACCAGCTAACCAGCTGTTTTGACCTATCATTTTCACACTAATTTATTAATGTTTTACGGTCTGCCTTCATTTCAAGAAGATGATCTACATTTTTGTCCCATTATTTTATGAGAAAAGCAAACCTAACCAAGATCTCAAACTTGGCTAATTCTTTATTTTTTTTCTTGTTTAAAATGTCTGCTAACAGTAGTATTTTACCAAAGTTGGGTCTGGCTGAGATAGCATTTTGCTTTACTACAGCAAAGTTTTTGACTTATATTAATAAAATATATTTCCCAACTATGCAGCAAGCATTACATTACTTAATCCTGTGTCTCAAATAGAATGTTTGAACACTAGAAGCACTTGCTTTATTTTTTTCTGCCCTTCCATGTGTTCCATGAAAAGTGCAAATATGTTTTTATACTCTGCACATTTAACTTTAGTGGAAGATTCTTTTTTTAAATGTCCAAAACGCTGCATTATGGTGTTGCTAAACTGAACACACAAACGCTTAGCATTTTAACAATATTGTAACTGAGTCTATAATCTGCACCTAAAACATATATGGTTAGAAGCCAATTACTTTTTAACATCTGTATGAGAAATCGAAGATTCAGGCCCAGTGACTTAAATATATCTTTAATTGTTCATTCTCCTTTGAATACGTATTAGTACCATTGCTACTTACTCTTTACTAAGTGCTTTAAGAAGATATAGCTATATTCCAATAGCCTTGGCAAGAAAGGTAACCAACTAAATTTACCTTTATCCGTTTTTTTCCCTTCTGTTTAGCTGCTTCTTAATGTCGTGTGCACTTAAAAGTTGACTCTGCAAAAACAATGCCAAGAATGTAAAAAAAAAGGCTAGGAGATTTGTATCATTATCTTTTAAAATTTAACTAAGAAGTTCTTTGCTGCAAAGATTTCTCATTGCAGAAATACACAATGGTCTTGCTAGAAGGCTGTTTGACATTTTTTTTTAAAAGTCTGCAGTATAGTCAACTAACAAACAGTCACCAAAACAAATCTATTAAAGTACAGCTCTTAAGAAACTTAAAGCTATATATATATATATAATGAATGCTTGGGGGGTTGGGAAGACAATAAGTAGACATTGTATTTATTTAATTGTTTATTGTAAATTCATTAACTGAAGCCCTGCATTCTAATAGCCAATACAAAAATGTTTCCCTTTTGCTATACTATACCATATCACATATCACATCGTATTTTAGAAACATTTGTAATAAAACAAAGTATTTATTACAAGTTAAAGTAAATTGCAATTGTAAGACTTACATATAACTATTAAAGCAATGGCTCTTCTCAGCTAGCTCCACAAAACTGAAAGTATCTAATAAATACTTAACTGCTCACTAACTAAATACTGCAAAACCAAACCAAATCAAAATTTTAATTGCCTGTGCCTAGATACAAAACATAACAACCCTGCAATAAATCAAGTACAGATTAAAGACTAAAAATATACAATATTATAACTCCTCTTCAACTCACTATAAGGCAACACAATCTGCTGAAGGACTTCTGAGATTTACAATTTTAAGAAGTTTTTAAACCTCCTTTAAAAGAGGATCATTCCAATGATCCTTCCCATGTCAAAGAGAAGAGCAGTCTACAGCCCTGAGGCCAGAAGCAAAAAGACTACCCCTCCTGGAAAATCCAGGCTCCAGCAGCTCCATCCCCTCAGACCTCAGGGGGTAGGACAGCACACAAAGAGACTCTGAAAGGTATCTAGGACCATGCAGTGCATCAAGGGCGTTTGACTGATTCTACTGTTGTGACCAAGGACCCAAAGGAATTACTCATAGCAAATTTGGCAATAACAACACTTTCTACTGAAACAGCACCATTCATATAAGAATCTAAAAAGTGGGTCAGTCAGTAATATTATCCCCATTTTACAGAGGGTGAAGCCAAGGCATAGATGATTGATACAGGATTTGCCCAAGGTCATGCAGCAAAGCAGTTGGGTGAAAAAGGAGTTTCACAAAGAACCAAGTTCTTTTGCCCCTAGCCTCCAAACCCAAAACCATGCTGCCTTGGTACGCAAATTTGAATGCCACTCAGGTGAAACCTTTCTGCCTGCAGTAGAATAGTTTTATTGAACAATAGAGGCTTCCTCCTGCTGGAAGTCGGCAGAGTCTGAGTCTCAAACCTTCAGGTCATGATCCAAGAAGAATGTATTTTTGCCTGATTCTTGTATTTTGTTTCTTATTAAGTTATTGGGGTGGGTCTTTCAGTCAGGGTATTCAAAGCAGCCTGCTGTGCAACAGAAGCTATATATGAGCAGCAATGTATCAGCTAATGAAAATGGGCGCCCAGTACTTCCTTGAAATGGTAGGCACAAAGCCCCTGGCTGCAGGATTACGCACACAGAGTTGTGTTTTGGAGCTTGGACAGCTTGTGGGAGAATGACCCCAAGAGGGCAACGGCTGCGAGCAGCAGGCTGAAGATTGTTGCACGCCCTAAAATGGAAAGTAAAAACAGAGGCCATTAAAGAGCCAATACCTTGAAAGCCCCTTAACTTATAACAGTAACTTGTCTCCCCCCACCCCGTTGAGAAAGGCTCTACTCTCGGCTTGCCCCGGCTCTATTCTGCGGGTGCCCAGCGTGACCCGCCCGGACAAAAGCGTGCGAGGCGTGGGACGGGAAAAGGGAAGTCGAGGGAGAGAGGAGGCCGCCTTCGCTTCCCCACGTGGCCTCCCGGCACCCAAGCGCCGCTCGCCATTCCGGTCCCGAACCCCACCCCTCGGGAGGAGAGAGGCGGAGCCTGGGAGGCGGCGACGGGAGCCAAGGAAAACACAGGGCCGAGCGGAGTCGGTGACAACGCGCCCCGGGCAGCCTGGCACAGGAAACACGGGAGCGGGAGCAGGGGGCGAGCCACTTTCGTTCAGTCCTATGGAGAGGACGTTGAAGCATCTTCCCTTCCGACACCAACAAGTGTGCATGGGCTGAGCGCTCCTCCGGGCGACACCGCACAAAGTCCGTATTCAGGCAGTTTTGTTCGCCTGACACATACTTTGTCGGTGCAAAATCGCGCGTTCGGGGAGATTGCACAATAAATCTCGCCAGTGCAAAAATCAAGCGCCGATTTAAAACATCCTGCTAGTGCAAGATTCCGCAAAGAGCCGCCTTCTGTGTAAAAATATGCTTTGCAGGTCCACACGATCAAGCAGGAGCAGAAAGAGCCTATGTGAATTATATCCAGTTCAAGATACAAAAAGAGGCCCTATGACAGAGACGTTGCTAGTGCAATATGATGTACGAAAAAAACCCCAAAACCCTGTATGAAACACTCCAATGCAATACCATGGGTACAAAAACAAACACAACAACCCACATAGGGGAAACACACTTTGCTAATTCAAAACCTTGGATTTTTTTTTTTAAAAATCACGTATTGTTCTAGTCAAGCATTGTGGTGGTGTGGTTTTTTTTAACATAAACTCTTTATTTGTAACCGTGACCTTGCACTTGAGTAAGCCTCATACAGGCTTTTTTAGTATGTTAAGCATATTCTGCCAGTACAAGATGGCACATGCAAAAGTGTGTAAAACAGTTCACGATACACGATCGTGCATGCAGAGGCTGGAATACATGTGCAACATCTCAAAGTGGTAGCTGTGTTAGTCTTTATCAGCAAAAACAAGGAGTACTTGTGGCACGCTAGAGACTGACGAATGTGTTTGAGCGATCCTGCATGCAGGGAAAAAGCTTGTGTAATTCATATTGCCCTGTTTTTAAAACTCCTTCAGAAGGCGAAAAAGCCGAGTTGTCTCCCATAAAAACCATTGCATAACTAGATACTTTCTTTGGCAACTGCTTCCCGACAAATATTTATGAAGGAATTGCAGAACGCGTTTCCGCCTACGTGAATGAGTCTCAGACCCACCTTCCCCAGACTCACTGCCACTAATTGTTTAAAGGAGTGGCGGACAGGAAAGCAGGGCACCGTGTGCACCCAGCAGGGCAAAGTGTGTGTGGGGCACGGGACGTCGCCGCTCTATTTTTTTTTTTTTTTTTGCAAGCCGATCTCCGAAACTATTATTGTTGACTGTTGTAAATCACAAAGTTTTCAGTGCTGCCGGAAACGCAAAGGAGCGGAGGGATTATTATTGGCACTGGGCTCCACAACCAGCATTTGGAAAACCCGACACCAGTTTCTGTAGCGGGTTGCATGTTACACAGCGCCCCCACCCCAGGCAGATCCTACTTTGTTATGTGGGGACTGAGGGGACCCAGAGGCTGGTCGCTTGCCAAGTAGTTACTGTCCCTTTAAGAACAACACCACACTACCCCCCCCCGCGGGGGGCCCCCCGCGGCGGCTTCTCTCCCAGGCAGGAGGGGGCCAGTCTCGCTCCCAACCTCCAGAATAAGGTGTCCCCGCCGTCCCCTCCCCATCCCGGCCTCATCACACCTCCCTCTCGGCTGGATCACTGCTCCCATCCTGCCTTGTTCTCCACAGCGCCCCCGCCCCCTCCGCGCCCCGTTCCCAAGCTCCCCCCGCCCCACCCCCTCTGCCCTGCAACGCCGCTCGCCTCCCCCAGCGCCCTCCGCGGGGGCGAGCTCCCCACCGCGGGCGGCGCACGGCTGCCCTTTGTCTCCCTCCGCCCTGGGAGCCGGGCACTATTTCTCCTCCCCCTGCCCTGGCGCGGGGTGCCTGTGGAATGCTGCGCGCCGAGCCCGGCAGCGGCGGCGGCGGCGGCAGGATACAGGCGAGTCCTGCGATCCCTATAAGAACCTCCTTGCGAGCGACGCCATTTTAAGCCTCTCGCTCGGCTCGGCGGCAGCGCAGCGGTGGGGGAGCGTCCGGCGCGGACGGAGCCAGGCGGCGGCGGGCGACCGGGGCTGGGGGGGGACCCTGCGCTCGTGCCTCCTCGCAGTGTCAGTGGCGCTTTCTGCTAATTTCCCTCTCCCTCCCTCCCTCCCGTCCGTGCGGCGGCGCTGGGGTTGCTCCCAGCCCGGCGGGGGCGCTGGTCTCCGGGGAGGGGGGCGCCCCCAGGCGGGGGTGGGAGCCGCGGGTGGCGGGGGGGGGGCGCTGTCGGAGGTTTGGTGCTGGGGGTCGCGGGGGGACTCTACCCGAGGAGGGGACGGCAGGTCCCCGCTGGGCCTGGGGAGGGGGGGCTGCCGCCACGGGGCGCTGCCTGGCTGCGGAGCTGCTCGGGGGCGAGGGCTCTTGGTTTGGGCGGTCCGGACAGTTGCGTGGTTGGAGGCAGCTCCGAGGCGCCTCTCGGGAGGCTGGAGGGCCCCTGCGTGGCGCGAGGCGAGTTTTGTGCACCCCGGCACTGGGGTGGGCTGCAGCTGGGCTTGGAAGAGTGGCGGGCCGATTGGGGGAGGCGCTGGCGGGCTTTGGAGTGCGGCTCCGATGGCAGGAGGGTGGGGGAAAGGGACGCGGGTTCGGGTTTGTTTGTACTGGGTAATTATCTAGTAACCAATCTGCCTCTTGACTGCAGGGGCTGTTATCTGTTGCATCGGGGGCTTTTGTCTCAGCCGCATGTGTGTTTGCAGGAGAGGCTCCTTCCTAGTCGTATCCATGCCGCTGCTGCGTGTCTTGAGTTCAAGCTGCTCCGGAGCTGGGTGTAATCAAAGCGAGTTTCAAACACTCCCAGTAGCTGGAGTCTCGTTAAAGAACGAGCCAGGCGGCTTGGGGCTCCCCTCCGGGGGGAGGAAAACTTGCTGGTTTTGCACCGGGCCGCTTCAGAATATGCGGCGTGTTGGAGGAGTTAGTCTCCAGAGCTGATCCTCAGGCGGGGCACGGAGAGGGAGAGGCAATTTTACTGTTTATTCCCACTGGCTTATATGAAACTTCTAAAAACTCCGGCATCTTCCCTGTTCATAGCTTTGGGCTTTTCCAGGTTGTCTTTTGCCCAAACGGATGTCTGAGTTGGGAGTTATTTAAAACTGGTCATACTTGGGACAGCTAGGCTTCTAAAGAGAGCAGAATTTCACCTGGTCTCCTGGCTCTTTCCTAAAAAAAAAAAAAAGCTTGATTTATTACAAAACCAACTGCCCTTTCCCTAAATCTGTGTTTAGGGAAGAAGGGATCTTCAGTATGATTTTTTTTTTTTTGAGGAAACTCTGCAGCACCTGTGTGTATGAAATGCTAACTGCTCACGTGTGGGGTTTATTTTATTTGTTTTTTGGATACCAATACTTCTGATCTTTTGACTATTTTCTTGATCTCTTCTGTATGAAACGACTCTTGTTCTGATACTTTGTATCTTCTAGACATCTGTGGTTTCCCCTCCCCCAGAGCATGCATGCAAGTGGTTAATGGAAAGAGGCTGGGCTGGTATGCTGAGGTCAGTGGAAGGAAATCTAGGAGGGGTTTCAGTAAAATGGTAACTTGTTTACGAGAGTATAGTAGACTCAGATTAGAAAGTAACTAGAATGAATGGGAGAGCTTCCTCTAAAAGTTATTGCAAGATGTTTAGCCTTCTGTGTTAGGGTTTATCACATGTATATGACCTGGCATGCAAAGTCCTAGAGACTTATAAAAGCCTTGACTGAATTTAACCATCTTAACCTGGCCAAATAAGATTGCATAAAATTGTATCTTAAGTGTAGTAAAATATGCTATAACTTTGAAAATCTGGGCCTATTAATTTAAAAATAAGTGACTTCATCTTCCAAAAGTAATAGTCTGAGGATCCCATTAACATAAATGGCAACTTCTGGATGTATGATGAAAATAAAAAAAATTGTTTAGGTCCCTAATTGTGGCTTCAAGAGCTGAACTACACATTTAATTTCATGATATACAATTGTGTATACTATTAAATGCAAACTGTTTTCTTGTGTGTAGGAGGCCAGTGTTTGACTTCACTGTTTTTATTTATTCACGCAGTCTTCAAAATTTAGTAGTGAGAAGGCTTGAATCTTTAAGTTGATCCTCTTGTCTCAATTGGTGTAAATGGGTAGTAGTTAGAGGTGAAAATCCTATGTGAAGTTGCTCACAGGAAAGGGCAGGATAGAAAATGGCCTCTAGAATGAGACAAAAATCATAAGTAAATATGTAACACATACCTAATACAAGGTAAGGATTGACCCACAAGTTAAAACCACCCTGTCAGTTTAATTGTAACTCATATTTGTTGCACCTTAAAACTAAAATTCTGAAAGTTTCATACAGGTTTATGCCTTCTTCCCTTCAACTCTTTTTCAACAAAAACTGGCCTAGACTTTCTGCTTAGTGTGTACTAGTATAATGCTAGTTGTTGTTGTAGTGATTACATACAAGTCTTTCTGGGTTAGATTTGCTGAATTTTAAATTTCAGGCCTAACAGTTTTCCTTTAGATCATTTCATACAATCAATCCTATATTTAAATTACTGAAAGGAAGGAAAAACATCCATCAGAGTTCAAGATAGTGGGGGTGGGGGGGGGGTGGGTGGGGAGAGAAAGTAATGGACATGGGAAGTACCTAATTCTAAAGTGCCAATTTATGTATAAGGCAGCTGGCCCACATGGGTAATGTCTACACCAGTTTTCACCTACAAAAAACTTAAGTTTATGCTTTTGAATGTTATAACTAGGAGTCTGACTGCTCATCTGATAAAATTTACTGGTAGGGCTCTACCAAGTTTAATCCAATAGCAAATTGTTAATAGGGTCACTAAATCCAGAAGAAACCATAATGTGTGTGCAGACACAGTATCATACTGACTGAGCAGTGGCTGTTCTACCTGTACAATTTCTGAGTGTTCTGGTGTGTTTCATTTAGTCTATATTTGTAAGTTTTAAATTGAAGAAATTAAACAGCTTTTATAAGCTGCTGAGACTAATGGGAAAAATTAACTGTTTAGTGTAGTTCAGTTCTGTCTTGGATTCTCTCTCAGGATTGAGAGATTAGACTTATTATACAGAAGTGCTGCAGCAGGACTTTGGTGCAAAATATTAGTGATATTGAGCTGCTTTACAATTGGGGACATAAGTATAGAGGTGTGTAGAGAGAAATCTCTTTTCTGTTAAGTGTAAAGTTCTGCATTAAGAGCCTTGTTAAAAAAATGTTTTCTCCTATACATGGCAATTTAGGCACAACTCTTGGCATGGAAGTCTAGTCTTGGGTCTGGAATGTCTTAAATTTGATCTTTGTATATGCAGTGATACTCAAGTCACTGGAGCATCAAGCTTAAATTGATGATTCAAAGGTGAGATCTTCACCGCAATAAGCAAAATTACATGTAATTGACCTCAAAGTTATTAACCTCTTGGTTGAGGGTTTTTGGAGGGCGGGCATATAAACAAACCGTTCCCACAATACTGTTAAGCTTTTATGCCACAGTAGTTAAAGTAACTGGAACTGTGGGCATGTTAAAACAGTGAGGGTGCAACAATAGGTCGTTACCCCAGTAGTTAAGACAAGCCCCAAGTCACACTGTTCCAGATACATGAAGAATGTAGCTTGAATTGACACAGCTTGGGTCTACTTATTTTGGTGTCTTCATTACACTCCAGTTGACTTATCTTTCTCTTCTGAGAGCTGGAGTTGACTGGAGAGTGCTCTGCAGTTTTAGCAGGTCTTCACTGGACTCATTAGGTGACACCACCTGTAGCACTCAACTGCAGCTGTGTAGGTCTCCCTGGTAGTGAAGACAAGCCCACAGGATGTTTGATTGCTGATAAAGCAGTTAATTCAAATTGCTAAAGTATAGTAATGTCAATGCTGTTACTAAATTCAGTTTAATAACTGTGATTCAAACTACACAGTGAAGCACCTCAACCTGATTTTGACTGCATCATGCACATGACTATGATGTATCTAGAAATATCAACTAATCTGCATGAGGCAGATTCTGATCTGAAGTAATAGCTTGTCACAAGTGCTAGGCAATTGTATCATCTAGGACTGGTGTACAGATGCCCATATGTAGATTGTAAAATTTGTTACTATGTTTATAGTTCTGATATTGCAGAGCTGGTAAAAATGCACTTGAAAGTGAAAAGCTGTCCCTCATGAGTATCAGTCTCCCAAACGAGAACTGGTACAGTGTTTTCTTGGTGACAGGAAGCACTTTCAGTGCTGCTGCTTATTGCTTTGGCAAACAAGTACAAGTTGACGGGTCTGTTCATGCACCAACATTACATGTTTGCCTGCTATTGGTGCTGCCTGTAGCTTTCCCCAGGCTGTGGCCATGATTGTTCCACACTGGGAGGAGGAGCCAAAAGAGGAGGCTGACAGAGTGGTAGAGTACAATATCTGCATTTTGTCTTCACACTAAGCAGGTGGCTTGAAGAGTGGGGTAAAAGACAGAACTATTTAGTGACAGCTGGGTAGGCTGTAGAGGGAGTTTTGTACCTTTTGAAGCCAGAGGCTGTTGTGAAAGGGAAATCCAGGAATAACTTCTTGCTGATCATCTCAGTAGCTGAGTGGGTCTGCCTTCATCATCAAGTTGTCTCTGGACCTTGATGCACTGGAAGGACATCACCTTTACTTGCTTACTAACCAAAGGTAGATACAAATATCTGGCAGACATCTTCTAGCCCTGTAATACTGATTTGGCTTGAAAGGTGCATAATAAGTGCAATGTTGTATAGGTATGGTCAAATCTCGGAGTTACCAAGACAAACACATAACTGCTATGATGCAGTTTCTAGACACATTTTGAAATATATCACTCTAAAGACAGCCTGCAGAATCTCTTGTCTCTGCTTGTTGTTTTATCTTGATGATTGGAAAAAATTAAGCATAATTGAAGGGGCAGAAGAGACATCTTTAACAGACAGCAGTCATGCTGTCCTGTTCTCGCCTTCATACTTTTTTCTTTTTTTCTTAAGTATATAGAATTGATGTCAGGTATTCCTACTTTTTCTTTAAACTACAATGATCTGCAAAGGTCCCTACTTGCTGTGTATGAACTTGCTTGGAAGACCCTCTAAAAAGTCTAAATCTTCATAGTACAGCTAATTCAGTTTTAGAAAATGTAGTTAAGGCTACTGTAGCAAGATTTAATTATGGCTTCAAAAGGCTGTTTTGTGGATGGGAGTAACTCAATTTTCTTGAAAAAACAAAGCACTCTTGTGCTGTTGCTGCATTTGCTAAGATTAGGTAACAAGTGTGTGAACAAGAACTGGAATTATGTTAATTGTAAAATCTGACTTCACAATTTTAGTTCTTAGATTTCTGGAATGATAGCAGCTTTAAAACAGCTTTATTTTCAATGTTGTGGACACAGCATCAGAATCTTTTTGGGGTAGGGAGGAGAGCTTTGTCTCTGAGGTTCTCCATTAATAGATCTCTTCCAAATATATGGAGGAGAAGCAAGGACTAGAAAGCCTGAACTGTTAGTGTGATAGCAAGTCACACTCCATTGTGAGTTCAATTCTGTGCAGTGTAGGAAAGTTCTTTTTTTAGTAGCTTCAAACAGCAGTAGTGAAATGTTTCCATTAAATGCAAGTATACTAATTAAAATGGGAACTATACTTGATTACAATTCTCAGTCTGCCCAAATAACTATGGGAGAAACCTACAGAATGTCTCTGATTTGTTAATACAGATTCAGAACTAGAAATTGAGCTCTTGCATAATTGGAAGCTTAACTTCAAATGTGTGAGGCAAAAGTTCTAGAGAAAATGTAGCATCGCTGTCAGTGCCCCTTCTCTTGCAAAGCTTCAGACTGGGTTTTCTCAAGCCTATATCCTTTTTATTTTCAGAGGGTTGGTATTGATCTCATAAATCAAATTCAGTGTGAATCTGGAATTACAAAAGATGCTAATCTGCAAAATTAAAGAACTAGATATTATTGGTAGAAAATTGCTTTCAGTACAAATGGTTTACATAAACTTGATGAAGTCTGCTGCTCTTACACTATTGACTAGCTTGAACCAAATCAGTTTTTGGATAGCTGCCTCTTAAATACTTCTAGAATAGTCTAGCAACCAAATCTGATGCTGCATTAGACATTGGCAGGATCAGAATTTTCAGGTGTTAGCTGGCTCAGTGGCTTTCCCTCAAATTTTTGGCATCGAACACCCTTGTTAAAGTATCATGCTGACTTTTAAAACTGAGTGCTTTTCCAGCTTTATGCAATAATTTATAAAATGGTCATATGGTGACATTCCTACCTCACAGCTATCCCAGATGCATGTCTCTAGTAAGATAACAGCTGTAGCAGAAGACCAGTCTTACTATTTGTAAAATTTCAAAAAGCAATGCAAACTGTTTACTGATGTTAAAGTGAAATTAATCTAGCTTGCATAGCACAGAACCGGACTTCATATGTTTCTCTGCATAGTAGATTCAAGAATGGGAGTTAAATGTTAGGGTTTGCATGTCTGTTCTTTCAAATTGGATGGAAATCTGTTATTGACTATAGTATGCAGTGTTGTAGCTAGGTTGGTCCCAGGATTTTAAGGGGTATCTTCAAAGGAGTGCCATGTAAATTCATAATCTTGTGTATCACCAACAGCAGCTGGTCCAATGAAAGAGTACCTCACCCATCTTGTATCTCTAGTTGACTAATAGTGGCTCTTAGCTTTAAATGTCAACTCCTAAATGCTTAGACTAAAAGCATCAGGTTTAAATGAGGGCATCTTAGACAAATAGGGCAAAATATTCCATAGCAAATTTTTCTAAGCTGCCTTATCTGTAGCCCTTCAGCACTTGAGTGACACTAGACTGAAACATGTTTTATAAAATGAAGAAATCATTGCAGGATTTACACACCTGTGCCCTGATTGCTTTGTTGTACAAAAATCTGAAGGAATGCAAGAGTGAGTGAAGTTGAATTTTTTTCCCTCAAATTGGTTCTTGTGTTCTGAATTAACATTTGACTGGTATCAAATATTAACTAAATCAAGATTTATTAAAGTAGACTTAGTTCAGTTATATTTAAGTCCCTACTAAATTCACAGTTCATTTTGGTTGATTTCATGGTCAAAATATATCTTTAAAATCCTATGATTTCAGTTATTAAATTCGAAACATCAATGTTGTGATTGTAGGGAATTGTGGATGGGTGGGGGTTTGCAAAATTATTGGGAAGGGTAGCAGTACTGCAACCCTGCTGTGCTGCTGCTCACAGTGGCAGTGCCTTCAGAGCTGAGCAGCTGGAGAGCTGCAGCTGCTGGCCAGGAGCCCAGCTCTGAAGGCAGAGCTACTGGCACAACAGTAATGATGACATGATATGGTATTGCCACCTCTACTTCTGGGCTGCTGCTGGTGGGACATTGCCTTCAGAGCTGGGCACCTGACCAACAGCTCTGTGTTGCAGCTGCCCAGCTCTGAAGTCAGTGTAGAAGTAAGGATAGCAATACCATGACTCCCCTAAAATAACCTTGACCCCTGCAACTCCCTGGGGTGGGGTCCTGACCCAAAAATTTGAGAAACAATGGTCTCTCCTGTGAAATCTGTATTGTGTGTTTACCCTATACAAAACCAAATCTCACAGTGGGAGATGGGATTTCCTGGTTTATGATGAGTGTTTCATGGCTGTGAATTTGGTAGGGCCATCACATTATCCTATTAACTATAATGGAGGATGAGTTCATACCCCTTACAAAGACTAAGGATTTAGAGGTATCTAAATAAATGTTTAGGTAACTTGGGAATAATATCTGATTGCTGTCATCTTCAGCCTCTGAAAGCTTAATGGTCTACATCTCATGAGTTTGTATACAGTGCATAGCTTCTGTCAGGGTGAATTGACTGAAATAGGATGGGGTTAAAAACAACAAGTGAAATCATTTGCTATTGCAATTTTAGATTAGAATTGTAATGAACTAAACAGTAAAACCCTGTATTTTGAAATAGCCCAACAGTGGTAGCATCTTCTTTGAATTTTACAAAACCTGCGAGAAGGCAAAACAGTTGATGACAGCGGGCACATTTCAATAGGCATGTAACTTTTGTATCAACAGTCCTACTGACTTAAAAGGGAATAATGTTTGCAGCAATGGTGTCTAAAACTTTTTTGCTTGCTTTTTTTTTTTCCCCTAGAGGCAAATCTGTCAGTTACAAAACTTCTTTCAGTAGTGGTAATGAAAAAACGGTATTTAGACTTTCAATACCTAGGCCACACTTTCAAAAATAGGAGCCTTACTTTTAGGATCAGATGGAATTTTTGGTCACTAAGTGACTTAGGGGCACAAGTCCCATTGCCTTCAAACAGTAAACTTTGTATAGCCTAGTCAGTGGGTGGTTGGTTTGTTTGTTTCCTGGGAAATTCAGTACTTTAGAAGATGGCTTTGCATTGTTTGTAGTCGTCTCCCAATAAGCATATTGGTGCCCTGGAATTTGCTTCAGGCATAGATGAGTATTAAGTGTGAAACTTCTCAGTAAAACATCTTTTTTTTTTTTTTTTAAATGTGAAACTCTAATTAGGAAACTTGCGTGTTTTGTACTTCCCGATTTATAGTTTTTGACTTCTATCCACCCTAGTTTGTCAGTCTCTCATGCTTATGGAAGCACTTGCAGTTCTAGTTGCAACAGACACTTCAGATAGCTGGTTTTGTGAGTGAAGAAACTGCTAATATAATCTCTAAAAGAAAGGTATTAAGTTTATAGACACTACTTCAGTGCACTAGCCTAAGTAGCAGTGTTAAAGTGTTGCCCTTTCTCTTGGAGCCAGCTATATGTAGGCAATGGACTATTGAACAGGATAGTACCTGTAGGACTTTTAATCTACAGCACTAGATTGTTTTGTGTTTTGGCTTAGAAGAACAACTAAAGGTACTTGGGAGAGCACCACAAATGATCCTGCATCTTTCATTATTTCCCTTACATTTGGCTTTTGGTAAATGAGTTTATCCTAATTCCAAGTATACTTCTTCTGAATCTGAGATGTGTTGGTGCTTCTGCTCCCTTAAAGAAGTCTATATTCAACATGAGAGTATCTCAAACAATACTTTCTTACTGTGTTCACAGTGCAAAGGACAGGCTGTCAGTAGCAACTACTGAAACTAATTGCTAAAACTTGTGCCTGAAATTCCTTGCTGGAGAACAGAATATTGATCATTTTAATTAAGAGATCTGCTTGCTTTTTTTCCTTAGTCAAACACTTGCTCAATGGAGTTGTGGGTGAGCTTTGCAATTTCAGTGACAGGACTGTCTGTCTTTTAATTCCACAAAGTTTGTTATGTTTTAGGTATTTAGCCAGCCAGTTCTGGCAAAGAATGGCAAGTAATTCAAAATTTGACTTGGTTACTGTCTTGGATCAAATGACTTGCTAAGAACTTCAGCTATTTGGTTATAATACACTAATTGCCCTGCCTTAAACCTTGATTCTTCTTTCATTGTGAATCCCTGCTTCCTCCCAGCCTTGTTTGTACTAGGAAAATCTGTAGAGCTTCTGGCTGTTCTAGCATGGGTAGGATCTATAGTGGGGTGGGCAAACAGCAGGCTGGATTTGGCTGGCCAGCTGCTCTAGGTCAGTCCTCAAGCTCCTGCTGAGGAGCAGGGTCTGGGGCCTGCCCCAGTCAGGGTTGGAGGGGTTGCTCCATGCAGCTCCCAGAAGCCACAGGATGCTGCTGCCCCCAGGATTCCAGCCAGGGAGTAGGGTTAGGGGCTGCTACACACCACTTCCAGAAGCAGTGGCATGACCCCCTCTGGTGCTTCACAATGGGAGCTGTAGGAGGGATGCCTGCACACAGGGCAGTGTGCAGAGCCGCCTGGCCAGGCCTCCATGTAGAAGCCAGAAAAGGGACCTCCTGCTGCTTCTGGGAGCTGCTTGAGGTAAGTGCTGCTTGGAGGCTGGACCTGTGAGCCTCTTCCCACACCCCAACCCCCTGCCCCAGCACTGATCCCCTTCCTGCCTGCTAAACCTCTTGGTGCTAGCCCAGAGCACCCTCCTGCACCTCAAAGCATTTGCTCCCTCCACTCCCTAGCCAGTCTCCTTCCATATCCTGAACTTCTCACTTCTGGCCCCACCTTAACCACGATTTTGTGAGCATTCATGGCCTGCCATACAATTTCTATCCCAGATGTGGCCCTTAGGCCAAAAAGCTTGCTCACCTCTGAGAGTAAGATTTTTGTACCTACTCAGTTTCCCTGCCCTTTCAATTCTAGCCTCCAAGACTGCCTCCCAAGTTTTCCAGCATCAATATTCCAAAAGCTAAAGAATCCAAGGACAGTATTTTCCCTAAGCCTTAATATGTCAAGATAGCAAAGGGACACACCCAAGTATTTTCCTTCATCCTTTTTAATGCAGAATTTTTCATCTCTAAGAGGTATGACGTGTTTATTCAGAAAGTTGAGACTACCCCCAAGAGTCATTCCTCCTTTTTTACTCATGAAGTCACAAACCTACTAACTCAAGACAGCCATAGAGTTTTACATGGGAGTTACCAAGGATGACCAGATTTCTCATGCAAGAAGTAGTTTTAATAATCTTACATCATGAACATTAAAGATACAAACCTTGTTCCTTTATGGCAGAGTGGTCTTTTTTTAGTTAAGTACCAGAGAAAATTAAAAGTTCTGGTCTGTTCTAAAACATCTGGGGGTCTGACTGCCTATTGACTACCCATGCTTTAGTGTATGACCACTTTGCAGCTGGGAGCAAGCCTCTCAGCCTGGGTAGACAGTGCTAAAGATAGCTGTGTGGACATTATAACTGTAGCTCTGAAGCTCACCCAGTCTCTTGGGTCTAAGCTAGGGTTCTCAAACATGTGGCCTGCAGGCCGCATGCCACGCCCTTCTCACCCATGTGCTACTCCCTGGCTTAGCGGTTTCTGAGAGGGAGTGGCCAGGAGCAGGAAGCCTCCTGCACAGGGGAGGAGGGGGAGAAAGTTAGTTAGTTATTTCACATTACAGTTAAATTAACTTTATTAACTTCTTTAATAGCATATTACTCCATTTTTTACTATACTTTTTGTATGTATGTGTAACACTGAGGCTGAGTATGAGGCTCAGATTTGTTAGGTGATGGAGTAATTCTCCTAAGGCAGAGGTCTCAAACATGTGATCCACAGGGTTGTTTTCTGTGGCCAGCCAAGCTCCTCATGCTCCTTTTCTCCCTCCACTTAATTTCCTGCAGCTGCCAAGCTCCCCCCACCTCCTCCCTGCCTATCTCCAGGCACTTAGCACTTTCTAGGGGGGAGGAGTGGGGAGCTGTGTGCTCAGGGGAGGAGGCAGGGCAGGGATGGGACCTCATGGAAGGGTTGTGGGCAGGTGTGTGTGGGGGGTTGTCCTCAAGGGCCACATCACTGACTAGTTCATTGGCCCATGTGGCCCTCAATCATTTTGAGTTTGAGACCCCTGGTCTAAGCAACCTCCACACTACTACTTTAGCATGCTAGCTCCAGCTGAGCCTGCATGATGTCTACCCATGCTTGGAGGCTCATTCCCAGCTGCAGTACAGCATACCTGGCAACAAATCTATTGGTGTTAAGAGTTTGGAGAAGCTTTTTACACATGTAGGGGTTTGGACAGTTTGATACAAGTGTCCCTTGATTTCATTTATCTCAACAGCACTAATAATGCACAAAGTAAAATTTGGCCCCATATTGACCAGTCAGCAGCAGTTTGTCACAGCAAAATTGAATTTAGGAAGGCAAAGCAACTTGGCTTAGTTGTACTAATTCAAATGTACTTACTATAAACTTACAACTACCAAGGCTTTATTCCCCCTGTATAAATCAGCCACACATAGAAAATGTAATACACTGAATTGTGGTGAGTCACTGACATTTTTCTAGTGAATCTGTTTTCTGACTGCAGGAGAAGAGATCAACTGCTACCAGAAAGCAGTCCCTGGACCCTGGTTGTGGTTTTTTTGTGTGTGTTTGTTTTTTTTTTTTTTTTTTTAATCAACCTCAGGGTAAGATGTTTGACCTCCACTTATGGGAAGCTTGGTTTCTTCTGTTGGCCTCCTTCCTGCTCTGAAGTTGTTGCCCTTTTTTAAGAGGGGAGAATTCTGCCATTAATTTTTTTGTGCACTTCCACCAAGAAGGACCCAGTTATTTGCCTCCACTGCTAGATGGTTGAGCAGCTGCAGTGATAGACCTTGTTTTGTACTGCTGCTAGCAGCTAGCAAAGCAGTGAGTAGTGCTGGTTGTGCCTGCCTGCTTCAAGGTAGCAGAGCAGCTCTATTTAGTGCCCTCGCAACCATAAGGGCTCACCATGCTTTTTGAATGAAAGATTAAATATGGTAGGAAGTCTTGGTTTTGCAACTCCCATATTCTGTATCTTCCAGGGAGCACCCTGCTACTTTTTTTTTTTTTTTATTTTTTTTTTTTAGTTCTGTAGATTGTGTACTACTTTCTTTACAGGACCTACGTACACACCCCAACTGGAAATAAAATTATGCTCAAGTGTCTGAGTTGATACATTTCTTTTGCATTGGGGAAAAATGTACAATCCCTTATTGGCTGAGGAAGGGGTTAGTTATTAATAAAAGTAAGTCCCAAGACTTATCACTGACTCTCATATTGTCCTAAAATAAAGGGCTTATGGGGCTGCCACATCCTTAACTATTTAAGACCCCTAGGAAGCAAGACTACTTAGAACAGCACTAGAACAAGCCTAGCTACAGGAGCCTTGTCCACAGTAGATCAGGGAGTGGGGTACAGGAGGGAGTGGAGGCTTTGGTTGGGGTTTCAGGCTCTGGGGTGGGGCCAAAAAATGAGTTCAGGGTGTGGGGGGATGCTGGAGTGGGGGGAGAGTGCTCTGGGCTAGGACTAGGATATCAGAGCTGGGTAAAGGGGGTAGGTTGCAGGCTCTGGGGTGGGGCTAGGGATGAGGGGTTTGGGGTGCAGGAGGGTGCCCTGGACTGGGATCAAGGAGTTTGGAGGGTAGGAAGGGGATCAGTGCTGGGGCAGGGGGAGAGGCTCAGGGCAGTGCTTTCTTCAAGCAGCTCCTAGAAGCGGTGGCATGTCCCTTCTAGGCGGAGATGTGGGTAGGTGGTTCTGCACACTGCCCCATCTGCAGGCACTATCTCCACAGCTCCTATTGGAGCAGCGGAGGAGGCCATTGGAGGGGGGCCATGCCACTGTTTCCAGTAGCCATGTGGAGCAGCCCCTCAACATAGAAGTGCTGCTTGGGGGGGGGGGGGGTTGGGGGAGCACCCTGACACAGCTTCTTGAAACTGCATGTAGTGCCCCTGACCCTGAGTGGGGCAAGCCCTGGACCCTGCTCCCCAGCAGGAGCTCAAGGGCCAGCTTAAAACAGCTGGCAGGCACATCTGGCCTGTGGGCTCTGGGTTACCCACTCCTGTACTATCTTTTTGACTAAAATTCCTCATAAAAAAACCAGAACAACTTAGAACTAGTTTGATACTACATTTAAGTTTTTGAGGCTAGATAGTAATTCAAGGTCTAACTAAAACTGATTTTTATTTTTTGGTAAGATTAAATACCTTTATACCTTATATGGTATTAAGTACTGCTAGAAGTACAATGATTATTCTATATTCCATGTAAGCAACTGCTGTAGTCTAAACAGGAATGTTGCGGGAGGGGAGGGGAGGTGAGCTTAGAGCTTTCAAGGTGTGTTACATGCTATGAAAAGCTGTAATGTGAGTATAGTATGCATATCTCTCCTGCAGTCATAAAGTAAGACTGATTGGTCCTTTCATTGCTCAGACTGAGAAATAATCAGGGAAATAAATGAAACTAGAGTCTGTCACTACCCTAATGTTAGTCACAAACTTTTTTAAAAAAAAACCCCTTTGAATCGGTGTCCTACAACTCCTGGTAGAACATACTACTTCAATGGACAATCCATAGAGAAGCCAAGTACAGAATATCACACTTGAAAAACTAGAATGTGTGAATGAATATTCAGTACTTGGAATCTGATAAGATTAGGGGGAAGAGTTAATAAAGATCTTGCCTGTATGCTCGTGTTAAATTTTAACGTGACACCAGATGTTTCCTCCTAATAGCTAAAGTTTGCATTGAGTGCTAAAACTTTCTACATACCAGTGAGCTTCATTTGCCATGAAACAGTGAAATGTCACTAGCTACTTGCACTCAGTAGCATCAGATATGAAGAGACATTAGGTTTGAAGTAGCTGGTGGAAGCGTCTGCTGTCCAAGCAGGATTCATAGCAGTCCTGACTCTCTTGATGTAGAGTGGCAGCTTGTAGGATTGATTAATTGCTCACTAAAATACTTGAGGAAAATAGGGGAAGAAGTAACCAGGAATAACTCTTACCTGCAAAAGCATTCAAAACACCTTGACTCATTCAATTTCAGTTGCGGTGATTTTCTACACTCAGCATAGGAATGAATGCCACTTCCCTCTAAATTTTAAATACAATTTGGGTTGCTAGAAAATATTTTCAGAATTGGGTATAAAGAATGCACAGTTAAACCAACTGTGTCAAAGACCATTTATGTTGGTCCCATATGGCTGAAACTTAGAAGCAAAAACTATTTAACAACATTGTAGAATGTAGAGCTATTTTAAGAATTCTGAAGAGTGGAGGGAACTTCCATAGTTGAAATGTCTGTCTTGTAGAGCAGACAAAACAACAAAAACATCATGCAGTTGGTAGACAGCAAGGACTTGAAGTCAGTTTTTTCTAAAACTGAGCACTAAATAAAACAGAAGAGACTAAATCATTACCTAAGCATTTAACTGTTCAAACTGTGGGTCTGATCTTCCTTACCTTTATACACAAACTGTCAGTATCCTTGCTAGTTCAGCTTGCACTAAATGCAGTAACCCACAGTGTCCTATTGAGATAGACAAAAGCTTATATTTTTAGTTATTTAGGCATTGCTGCCATTGCAATGTGTAACTGATTTAGGAGCTTAAGCTGTCTTCCTCAGGATTTAGGGGTCTTGAATCAGTTGGGTGTTGCAGTGCTGAGGGTAGCAATATTGAAATAACTTTTAAAAAAATCGGGGTTAAACTACCTGGCTTCACTTTTGTCAAAACAATGAAAAGGGGTTATAGTAAAAAAAAGGACTTCAAAATTCTAGATACAAAAAACTAATGGTAATGTTAGTATGTAGCGTTTCCTTCACTCAGCTCTCACTAATGATCAATACTTTCTGCTTTAATTCAGCTGCTGTTGTCTCTGCTTATTTTTTAAAAAAGCAAGATTTTTACAGTGCCTGGGGCAAACAAAAATGAGACTTCATTGTATTAGACACTACAAACTGCCACCGAGCTGTTCATTTAAATGGACAAGACAATGGGTAGGGAGAAAGAAGCCAATCATGGCTTTGTTTAAATGAAATGTCACAGTTCCATGTCCCTGCAAATCTAAAATGCAATGGTAAAGGTTAATCCAGCCTGATTCTTGGAAGATAGTTTTGAACTAGAAGCCCTTCTTGCTGATTGGCAACATGCTACTGCTCAGAGGAAAACTTTTAAGGCCTTATCTATACTAAAAAGCAAAATCATGTTTCTGTAACTAGTACACAATACTGATGTGGTCATTTAATAAGCACTCTTCATGGAGCAGTGCCCAAACAGCACAATGTAGTAAAATCAAGGGATCATACCTCCCCATTCCAATTCCACAGGGATAACTCAAGTGGGCTGCGCCCTTGAGACCTCTTCCTCCTACCATGCTGATTAGCATTTGTTGGTGTGCATTCTGGGAAAAGATGGACAGTAGCATCTCAGTGCTTCTGCAGCGGAAAGTGCTTGGAGATTAGTCAATGCCAAAGCAATATATGAGGTGGTGAACTCTTGTGTAAGCTATCTCAGAGCTTGAATTAAGGACTCCTTTGCAGAAGCCAGGGTGGTAACTAGGCCATTGGCAGAGGATTCTTTTTTTGGATAGCTTAGGCTGCCAGTGCTGTCTTTCTATAACAAGTTCAGCACTTCATGCTAACTGTTATAGCTACTAACTACCAGCAATGATTCATGGACATTTAACAGAATTGGGGGGCAAAAAGGGCTTATTGCTCCCTGCCCTGTTGTTGCCTCTAACTGTAGTTTAAACTAATGAAGGGTAGACAGTTCTAGCCTGAGCGGATTATCTGATCTTTGCAGAAGAAACTCCATTCAGTACCAATTTCAAGTATGTGATAGATATTCTTTTACCTATTAATCTAGTTTATCTCGTGATACAACGATGTGTTAGGAGGAAGAAGTTGGGACAGATCCGCAACAAAGAAACTTAAAAGATCTCGGGTAGAACACCTTGCTACTGGCAGATCTAGAAAGCTAGTCTTAACTAGGTCTTGTTTGCTGCAGTTAAACTATAGAAGTGATCAGCAAAATGCATGCCAATCTACGTACTAATTTAATTATACTATGCATTTATCTAGGCTTATGCAATATAAAATTCTAGCATGTGTAAGCGTGCCCTCTACACTGCAGTCACCTGTCTTGCTTTTGCTTTCGCTTTCCTGAATCTTTCTCAACTCCTTAGTTAAATTAAATTATAGGGATTCATTGCCTGGTAGTCAAAGACTCTGAGCTAATAAGTTGCCTCAATAAAACAGGCCCAATATGCTGCAGCTGCTGACCACTAGTGTTCTTGACCGGTTAAGTACATCTGCCAGCAGTTTTTCAAATCTTGAACATATTTCCTGATTGTTTACTTGTAGAATGTAGATGGTTTGGACCTCTGATCTGTGTTGAACATATTTCGTTAGGCTTGTCAATTTTCCAGATACTTTTTTTTTTTCCTTTTTTTTTAACATATAGCTTCTCATTTCTGAAGCTTCAACACTAAACTTGATTAGATAGAAAATGAGACTGTTGCTAGGCTAGTCATTCAGGCATAAGTTGTATTTAATTTCTATCCTCGTCTTTTGGAAATGTCTGAACGCATACCAAAATGCCATGCAACATCAGAGCAGTGTATTTCCTGTAATATAGAAGCTTTACTTTGGCTGGGGGAATCTGTCAGAAGGCAGAGGCTCCCCTTTTATGGAGCTTTCTTGCATGCACTTGAGGGAACTTCAGCTTTATTCAGTCTTTATAAAATACTTGAGCAACAGTTTTCCAGTGAAGTTTTAAAATACTATCTTCACACCAAATGCAAAACTGAAAGGTTTCATGTGTAGCAGCTGATCAGAGGAAAGCAAAATGTATGTTGGTTTGGTGCTTATGTAGTTATCTCCAATGACATAAATAAACTGAACACTGTGCTTAGCAGTAACAACTAATTTAAAGCAAAATGCTTTCAAGAGTGTGTATAAAATTAAGTTCTAATCATGGTCAACTTGCATCAAGATTAATAGGGTGGAATTCCAGCAGCCAGCAAAGTTTTGAATAATTTAGAAGTAGTGTAGACCAGTGATTCTCAACCAGGGTTCTGGGGGCCCACAAGCAGGTCTTAGAGGGGGGTGGGGGCACCAATCAGTGCCAGCATTAAACTTGCCTCGGGCCTGGGTTAGAAAGCTGAAGCCCCATCTCATAGGGCTGAAGCCTGGGGCCTTAAGCCCCACCATCTGGGGCTGAAGCCAAAGCCTGAACAGCTCATGTTCTCAGGGGCCCCTCTGGCATGGAGCCCCAGACAGTTACCCTGCTTGCTACTCCCTAATGCAGGCCCTGTGCAGGCTCTAATGCAGGGCCCTAATGCAGGCCCTGTGCCATAGGTGGGCTGTGGAATTTTTATAGCATGGTGGTGGATGGGTGGGGGTTTTTTTTTTGTTTTTTGTTTTTTTTTAAAAAAAAGGGTTGAGAACCCCTGGTGTAGACTGCCATTTTATTGCATTACTCTTTTCAAAAGAGTGCTATGTTCAGTATAATCACTTAGTGTAACCAGCTGCTTCTGACGTAAGGATAGGATTACTTTGAAGAACTAATCTACATGGTAATCTGCTAGTAATAAAAGATCATAAGGTAAGGTTTCCTTAACTTATATACTATAAAATCTCCATTATCCAAAACTGGTTTAGTGAGTTTTTAACTTCTTTTAAAACTGAATTTAAGATGAATAGTTCTGGCTATGCTTTAATCTTTCACTATTAGACAGTGGTACAAATTGAAGAGTGAAATGACAGCCCTATCTCTTGTGGCACACTGAAGAAGTGTTCTTAGTAGCTTTACCCATTTGAATAAGGTTGAAAAAAAATGTTTGGTGATTGACAGCCAAATAAGTTTCTCTAACTTCAGGGATAGATGGCTGCCTGTCAAGTGAGGAAGCTAATTTAATTTAAACTGGGGAATGGGGATTATGGAGTGGTACAAGCAATTTATTAGGTAAATAAATTTTACCATGCCAAACTCAACTAGCGAGGACTTTAGCTGCATGTCTAGTTCATCTTCAGTCAGTACTTTCCATTATCTTGGGAATAGATGGCTGAATGTTTCAAGCCTCATTAGAATTTGAGGGGTCTAGATCAAGAATTGTCCTGACTAATTTCAGAAATGAGAATTTAAACAGCAGTTTCAGTGATTCTTCAGCATTTCATTTTCATGAGAGTTTCTTCGGGTTGTCTACTATCAAACTTGTTTTCACAGTAAACTGAATTGAGGTAGGGAGTGAGCAGTAGGAACAGATTAAATCATAAAGCTGTGTGCTGCTCCAGTGGCACAAAGCAGACTTGGACTTGATTTAAATCATCAGTTGAGGATTCTGGAGTGGGGAAGTCTTTGGGTGACCCTAGGAATGCAGTTAATGGCTTTATTCCACCCGTTGAATGAATGGTGGTGAAAGATGGCCAGTGGGCTACTGGTAGCCTTGCATAATGAAGGCTTACGGTGGGTCTATGCATTTTTCAGTTTTATAGCCATATCGGGGTTAAGACTCACATAGTGGCTCTAGGATCGGAACAGGAAAGATGTCCAAGTACTTCCCAGTCCTCCCCTCTTTCTCCTTCTCCGCCCCCACCCCCGCCCCATGATGTTAATCTGGTTCCAATTTATAGCTGAGGAATAGAGAAATGCAGAAAATGATTTCAACACTGTCCTCCAGGCTTTTCCTCTTAGATTTTTTAAAAAGTAAATGTTCTGAGATTGCCAACAAAACCCTGGATGTGTAGTCTCTGATGTTACCATTACTAGATGAGAGGGATTGCTAATGAGTAATCGGGTGCACTGTTTACAGTCTTGATGTGTCTACTAACCTGTAGACCAGGGGTTCTCAAACTGGGGGTTGGGACCCCTCGGGGTTGTGAGGTTATGACCTGGGGGATTGCAAGCTGTCAGCCTCCACCTCAACCCCTGCTTCAGCTCCAGCATTTATAATAGTGTTAAATATTTTTTTAAAAAGTTTTAATTTATGGGGGCAAAGGTTGCACTCAGAGGATTGTTGTGTGAAAGGGGTCCTCACTTCAAAAGTTTGAGAACCACAGCTGTAGACTGAGACAGCATTAACGTGCTAGGTTGATCCCAGAAATTGAACTCCTTTCTTTTACTAGAAACTAACCAAAGCTAGCAAGTTTGTTGTTCTTGATTTTTATTTTTATTTTTTCTGGTTAAGGTCTCTGAAGTTCTGCAGGCTACAGTTCTGGGAGCCCAGCAAGGAACATGGCAACCCAAGGTATATCTAACAGACTGAACTTCACTTGGCTCTGACAAATATTGAGGGACTTCCTAACTTTTTAGTTCTTCCCATTTATTCACTCTGGGACTAACTGTTCCATCCACTGCTAAATATTTTGTGCATGGCAAACTGCTGTTTAAGAAGAGCATAAACCTGTAGACGTATGCATTCTTCAGTCTAAACTCTAAGTGGTGCCAGCAAGGACCTAGTCCACCTCCCCACCCCACCCCGGCGTGCGCGAATAGCATAGCTGAAGTTGAAGAATCTTAGGTCAATTTACCTGACCGTCCAGACTGCTGTTGCTCCCCTATCGACTCTGCTTCCTTCTCTTGCTGAGATGGAGTTCCAGAGTTGAGGGGGAGTGTGTTCGGGGATTGATTTATCGCGTCTTGTCTAGATGCGATAAATCGATCCCTGATACTTTGAACACTATCCGGCGGGTAGTATAGACATACTTTAAGACTGGTGAATGAATCCCTATATGTCCTGGATGCACCACCAGGAGTTCTACTGCCCAGTTCAGTTGGGGTTGCCTGCTTCTGCTTACTGTTCTGCTTGGGTCTCAAGGTAACTGAACTGGCATAAAGTTAAAAGCTCATAGGATGAAGCAACTGTCTCCACTCTTTCCAGATTAAATACAAAGTTATAACAATTTATTCTGCATCTTTTTAGGACTAAAATTTGCCTAATAAACAAGTGGTCTACATATTCAACGCTTATTATTAGTATTTTTGTTTGCAGCTGACTTGATGGAATTGGATATGGCAATGGAGCCCGATAGAAAAGCAGCAGTCAGCCACTGGCAGCAGCAATCCTATCTTGACTCTGGTATCCACTCTGGTGCCACAACAACAGCTCCCTCTCTGAGTGGCAAGGGGAATCCTGAAGAGGATGATGTTGACACCACCCAAGTTTTGTATGAGTGGGAGCAGGGGTTCTCTCAGTCTTTTACCCAGGAACAAGTAGCTGGTAAGGAAAATTTCCATTCTCTTGTATTAAATTGTTTGAATGTCGTGGAAACTGACACTCATCTAGTAAAGTCAAGACTGCCTAATTCTACAAATTTAAGTACCAAGTTGACTAATTGGTGTTCCTTGTCTTGTTAGACTTCCTGCCCTTTTTATTCTAGTTATCTGTCCAGTTTTAAGCAAAGTCTATTCTTACATCTTTCAGACATTGATGGACAGTATGCAATGACTAGAGCACAGAGAGTGCGTGCAGCTATGTTCCCTGAAACACTGGATGAAGGCATGCAGATCCCTTCCACACAGTTTGATGCTGCTCATCCAACTAACGTGCAGCGCCTGGCTGAGCCATCCCAGATGTTAAAACATGCTGTCGTTAACTTGATAAATTATCAAGATGATGCAGAGCTTGCAACTCGTGCCATCCCAGAACTGACCAAATTGTTGAATGATGAGGACCAGGTATATGTGTGTGCACTCTAGCTTAATGTAGCCAACTTGCAGGGTGTCCTTAAAATTACTAGCTGAAACTAAAAACTTGTTTCATCCTTTTATATAGGTGGTGGTGAACAAGGCTGCAGTTATGGTTCATCAGTTATCCAAAAAGGAAGCCTCCCGTCATGCTATCATGCGCTCTCCTCAAATGGTATCTGCTATTGTGCGTACCATGCAAAATACAAATGATGTGGAAACAGCCCGTTGCACAGCAGGCACACTACACAACCTTTCACATCATCGTGAAGGATTGTTGGCCATCTTCAAATCAGGAGGCATTCCTGCTCTGGTTAAAATGCTTGGGTATGTGGATTACCATTGCAGTACTTACCTGTATTTAATACCAATAGGTGTAGGTGCTCACTTCCTTTGTTCTGTTTTTTTTAGTTCCCCAGTGGACTCCGTGCTGTTCTATGCTATAACTACTCTGCACAACCTCCTGTTGCATCAGGAAGGTGCCAAAATGGCTGTCCGTCTTGCTGGTGGGCTGCAGAAGATGGTTGCCTTGCTCAACAAGACAAATGTTAAATTCTTGGCCATCACAACAGATTGCCTTCAGATTTTAGCTTATGGCAATCAGGAAAGCAAGGTAAAAAAATGCATCTGACTTTTTTTCATGAGCAGCTTCACTAACTGTCTGTCTCTGGGCTGTCAGACAGATATGATACTAGTGCAGGCGTGGGCAAACCTTTTGGCCCGAGGGCCACATTGGGGTTTTAAAATTGTATGGAGGGCTGGGTAGGGAAGGCTGTGCCTCTCCAAACAGCCTGGCCCTGCCCCCTGTCTGTCCCCGTGTTCCCTGACTGCCCTGAGTCCTATCCACCTCCCACCCCCTGAGAGGCCCCCAGGACTCCCACACCTTATACACCCCCCTCCCCAATTCCCTGACTGCTCCCCCAGAACCCCTGCCCATCCAACTGCTCCCTATCCCTGCTGACCACCCTCTGGGGCCCCCTGCCACTTATCCAGGCCTCCCCCCCCCCCCCCACCATGCCACACAGCATGTTTGGCTCTGCATGGCCCACAGGAGCTAGATACCCCGCCCCGCGGGAGCATGCAGCACCTCCGAAGCTGCCAGCAGGAGCTACAAGCCAGAGCTCTGCTCGTGTGGTGCGCTGAAGCTGCAGGAGAGGGGGGACAGTGGGGGAGGGCCCATGGGGAGCCTCCCCAGCTGGGAGCTCGGGCTGGGCAGGATGGGCCTGCTGGCTGGTTGTGGCCCACCCCTGCACTGGTGTCATTATGGAGGATACTTAAAAGAAACTTCTCCCTTCACGTGCAGGGATCAACCTCATCTAGAGGTGAAAAGATTGCTTCTGCAAGGGTGCCAAACATTGTTACCTACAGTATAGGAAACAGACGCTTTGAGGCCATTGAATGGCCACTATGGCCATTATCCATCCAGGTTATTGTCCATGCACGTGGAGACTGACAGTGGAAAGATAGTCTCATAATTTTCATCTTAAGCTCTAAATGCAACTTCCTTTGCAGTTGATTATTCTGGCCAGTGGTGGACCCCAAGCTCTAGTAAACATAATGAGGACCTACACATATGAGAAACTA
This sequence comes from Dermatemys mawii, assembly GCA_007922305.1. Taxonomy (NCBI): domain Eukaryota; kingdom Metazoa; phylum Chordata; order Testudines; family Dermatemydidae; genus Dermatemys; species Dermatemys mawii. Next base: position 60,957,875 of record ML677349.1, read on the forward strand.
CTGTGGACCACAAGTAGAGTGCTGAAGGTGCTCTCTGTCTGCTCTAGTAACAAACCTGCTATTGTTGAAGCTGGTAAGTGTCAAGATTAGCTGTATCCATGCTAATGGCTGCATGTGTGTATTGTACTCTAATAACAATATATGCCATCCCACCAGGATATGAGTTGATCTGGAAAGATTTGCACAACCTAAATGTTAAATAGCTCTCCTTAGAAATTAGTAGTTTAGATTAGAGATGTAGCTCTTGTAAGAGTCAAGAGACAAGTGTCATACAATAAATAATGGGTGGTCCTCATAACGTACTATATGCTAAGAGTTCATTCATCTGCCAGAATTAAAGTGACTAAAGACTCAGTTAAGTGTATGGACACTGTTTAATGAGACTTGTGGCAAACTCTTAACTGTTACATTATAGGAGCCTTGATGTTGATGATGCTGGAGGCAGAAGGTATCTTGCAAAGTACTGAGTGCCTTCCATTACCTCTTAAATTCAAGTGGATTTGAAGGTCCTTTCCATTTCATGAAGGCACTCAGCCCTTCGCAAGATCAGGATCTGTAGAACTACTGCTTCTGAACTTGCATCTTGTTCTAGGTGGAATGCAGGCTTTGGGACTCCACCTTACAGATCCAAGCCAACGTCTTGTTCAGAATTGTCTTTGGACTCTCAGAAATCTTTCAGATGCTGCAACTAAGCAGGTAAGTGGTTCTGCTAGGGATCAAAAACAAAAGCAACACTAGGTTTTTTTTGGTAATAGTTTACAATGCTTTCTTTCCCTTTCTGCAGGAGGGCATGGAAGGTCTTCTAGGAACCCTTGTTCAGCTTCTAGGGTCAGATGATATCAATGTTGTAACTTGTGCAGCTGGCATCCTTTCTAACCTTACCTGCAACAACTATAAGAACAAGATGATGGTATGCCAAGTTGGTGGTATTGAGGCTCTTGTGCGCACTGTTCTTCGGGCTGGTGACAGGGAAGACATCACAGAACCTGCTATCTGTGCACTTCGTCACCTCACTAGCAGACATCAGGAAGCTGAGATGGCACAAAATGCAGTACGTCTTCACTATGGACTTCCAGTGGTGGTTAAACTCTTACACCCACCATCCCACTGGCCCCTGATCAAGGTAAACGTATACATTTAAGATGGCACTTGTTGCATCTGTAGTAACGAGTGAAGTGAATTATGTTTTAGTAGAATCTTGTGTATTTGACACTTGAGTTTTGAGATTGCTTTGAATCCTGTAGCTTAATTTGAAAACACACGAGAACATCCAGGTAACCCATGTCTAGTTTTCTGGATGGGAAAACTAACCGTAGGGTATGGCTAAACAGCTGCTGTTAAAGCGCTGCCACAGCAGCGTTTTAACATAGCTGTGTGGTTGCGGCTCCAGTGCTGGAGAGAGCTCTCTCAGTGCTGTAATAAAACCACTTCCGTGAGGGGAATAGCTGTTATGGTTGGAAATACAGCTGCCAAGGTTGGAGCACTGTCTACACTTTACAGCGCTGAAACTTCCGTTGCTTGAGGGTGTTTTTTAACACCCCGCTAAGGGAAGAAAGTTTCAGTGCTGTAAGTGGCAGTGTAGACAAAGTATTAAACATGTTGAAAATAGCTCTTGCAGGGATTTGCTCGCTACATCATCAGAATCAAGACTTAAGTGCTGTAGATTCTTAATTTTTTTAATATTTTTTCCTTCCCTCTTGCAGGCTACTGTTGGTCTGATCCGCAATCTTGCTCTCTGTCCAGCCAATCATGCCCCCCTGCGTGAACAAGGTGCCATTCCAAGGCTAGTTCAGTTGCTGGTTAGAGCACATCAGGATACCCAGCGTCGCACATCTATGGGTGGAACACAACAGCAGTTTGTGGTATGTTACTAAGAAGTAGAGGCAAAACAAGACACTTTTGCAGGATGTTTCCTCCTTAGAAGTCAAGGCATGCCTTATATGTCTAAGCATATTAGAAATGGGGTCTTCTGCAATCTTAAAATGACTTGCTGTAAACGTAAAGATTAATTCACTATTAATTAGTCTGTAACAATCACCTGCTTTTTGCAGTCCAACTAGCATTTTGGACAAATCTGGATAAGTGTCATGTAGACCCTCACACTGCTCAGACAGTCTCCTCTAACGCTGAGGCTTTCTTAAATAAATGTTGGATCCATGGGGAGTCTGGGAGAGACAGTTGAATTAATTTGCTGAACAAGAGACTTAACCTTACATTATTATGAGTAGACTATGCACCTGTTTCCTAATCGGAGGAAGAGTAGAGATTCTTTTTCCAACAAACCAGATGTAGGGACACCACCTGCTACGCAACAATCTTGTTTTACCAGAACTATGCACACATGACGCACCAAAGTGAATCTGAAACATTGAATAACTCAGTGACTGGTATGTGAACTTGAGTGCGCGCTCAACACTTGTAGTGGTCAGAGAATCTTTAAGTTACAGAGGCTCTGTATATGCCTCTCCTCTACCCCTGGCCGTCTATCACTGTCTCCTAAGATAGGGGAATTTAATGCATAAGTCAAGTAGCCTGGTAAGCTCACACCAGTAAGCCTGCTGTAATCAATAGATAGACCACAGACTGCACTGACTTCACAAATTACCTCTCAGTTTGGGGAGAAGAGTTGTTGTAGCACTTAACAGTTTAAAATCTTCCACCTCTTAAAAGTGTTTAGTATTATGCCTTTTTGTATATTTTCCCTGTATAGGAGGGTGTGCGCATGGAGGAGATAGTTGAAGGCTGTACTGGAGCTCTTCATATCCTTGCACGAGATGTTCACAATCGAATTGTAATCAGGGGTCTAAACACCATTCCACTATTTGTGCAGGTGAGTGGGATTCTGAAATGCCTACATTTGGGAGTTGTCTTCTTGGCATGAAAAAAGCCTTGGGACATGAAATTTTTAATGTTGGATCTGGCCCATCAGTTCAGCATTATGCTAAATGAGCTCAGATAAGTTGTCTGTGTGCCTAACAGGGAACCAGATAGATCCTGAGGTCTCCTATTAGGGTGGCATGGTAGCTGTGTTCTGCCAGAATACTCACTTTGTTCTGTTACCTGGCTCACCTCCTTGAAGTGAACTTTGGCTCTGGAACTTGCTCCCTCTTGTCTGCTAAAGACAGCTTACACCTCATCCCTGTCAATATTGAGCTAAATCATGACATTAAGCTAGCTACTTACTGCTGGGGAAAGGAGGATGGCTTACCAAATTGGTCAGACCCCTTTGTTTAGTAGCACTAATAAGTAGTTGCCTGTAGTCTCTCATTCTGTAGCTGTCCTCAAAATGGCATGTTCATCAAAGCCCAAACACTTACGCTGACCTACTTATGTGGTTCTAGTTGCTGTATTCTCCAATTGAGAATATCCAGAGAGTAGCTGCAGGAGTACTCTGTGAACTGGCTCAAGATAAGGAGGCAGCTGAAGCCATTGAAGCTGAGGGAGCTACTGCTCCTCTAACGGAACTGCTTCACTCTAGAAATGAAGGTGTTGGTAAGTGAAGAAAAATAAGCAAGTTTAATCATTGAAATTACAAGGGCTCTACTAAAATCTGTTGCTTCCTTTCAACAGCAACATATGCAGCTGCAGTGTTGTTCAGAATGTCTGAGGACAAACCACAAGATTACAAGAAACGGCTTTCAGTTGAGTTGACGAGCTCTCTCTTCAGAACTGAACCAATGGCTTGGAATGAGGTGAGTTAGTGTCATTTTGTTCCTATTCCTGTAGAAACCTCCACTCCCACGTGACCTTCCTGATGCCATCAGATTTTTCTCCCTTTCACTACTGGGGAGTCTTCTAGACTGTTCAGCACCAGGCAGGCTGCATTTTCCCTGTCTGAGTGCAGCACATCCACAAGCAGGTGGTTTTGCCAAAAGAAGAAAATGGCTTAAGTGTGTGTACTGTGGTGACTCTGTATTCTCTCCTCCTCCCCTCCACCCCCCAATCTGGAACAGTCACCTCTTTTTGGTTAGATATCCACAGAGTGACTTGGTCTGATCTCCCCCCAACTCCTCCACTCTACCCTGATAAATACTAACTGGGCCTAGTTATCATGGCATTTGTTGTAACAGTTTTTTTTGAGAAACACTAATGAAGCAACTGACTCTTTGCGTCCCAAGATATACCTTGAAGGAATATTGTCAGGCCAGATGATTCTAGAGGCCTCTTACATTTTTGTGTGTGTTTACTGTTTTGTTTTTATAAAAAAAAAGAAAAAAAAATTGTTTTTATGTAATTCCTTTCTTAGTCTATTCTACTTTGTGGTTTAGGTCAAGTAACTTGGCAAAACTGCTTCTGCCAACTGTACAAGCTGCAACAATTTGGCCACGCTGCGTGTACTTATTGACTTTTTTTTAAAAAATGCCCTGCACCTAACAAGAGGAAACTAATTACATTAGCTACCAGATCTAAATTGTGCAATGTAGCTGTAGTTCTCCTCTTAAAACCGATGGCTTTCATTCCTTTGGATTATTCACTCTCAGAGGACTGAGATGAGTACTCAGTCTCAAAGTAACACATCACATAAATAATGTTACAAATAGAACAGTCACCCACCCACGCTTTTTCTATTTTAAAGGCTTTTGGCTGGTGTAGTGCTTGCTCAGAACAATAGTTGGCATGTTAAAATTCCTTATTTTGGGGTTCTTCATGGCTTTTGCTGCTGCTAAGGCTGATTCCCCACTCTGGCACTTTGAGTGCAGCAGGTGGGGGCCTGCAAGGATTCTCAAAATTAATACTTGCCACTCCAGGCTTATATTAAGCTATAACCTTGAAAGTGTGTTTTCTTTGACCTTGGATGGGTAGATGCTGCCACCATCCAAGTGCAAAACCCCCTTGAGAACCCAGGAAGGTGCACTTGGGAATTCCTTCTGTGTGGTACCCTCAGGTCGTTCTCTCTCTCCTCCTTCTCCTTCCCCCCACATCCCCAAGAGCTAAAAAGAAAAACCAAGGAAATCAGCTGTTGCCACCATCTAATTAAACATGTGCACAAAACCCTTAGGACTTGCATCCAATTTTGTTCTTAAAGGGTAAATTTTACTTACACAAAAGGAAGAAAATGCATCTGGGAACTTAGGCTATTGCTAGATTTAAAAAGAGCAACTGCAAATGGTTAAGCAGCAATAGTTTCTTGAGGTCCAGCTTAAAGTTTATAAGCAAAACAAAAGCATCTGGGGTTAGCATAAGAGAGTCCACAAGCCATAAAGAGAGAAACCTGATCATGTCTTCCTAGACATTTCCTGATCTATTTGCATATCTGGGATTTCAAATGAGTAGTGTTTAGGTAGCATACCAGTGATTTTTGATAACCTGGCCCCAAGGTATATAGCGCACAACCTGAAGCATTCTTGACTGTTCAAGAACAGGGGAGCTTGAGTGATCCTGGAGAAGCTCTGATGGTTCTCTAGATGGTACTGCCCAAAAGATGACGATATTCACCCCCAGAGCAATACTGTGCCCAAGCTGGAGCAAAGGAGAAACAACATTGAACCTGCAGTAAAGGAAATGCTTTATACTGTAGTTGCTTCCTTACTGTTCAGTTTCTCCCTCTGTACAGAAAAGGGGCAAACTCAGACAAGGTTCTTGTGTGATGCTGGTATGGGATAATTTTGAGTGGCCACTCAAGATCTTATTATGGTTTACACCAGTGGTTCTCAACCTTTTTTTTTCCCATGGGCCACTTGAAAATTGAGTGTCTTGGTGCACCACTTAATGATCTTTCCAAATGTTAGCTAACGGTACAAACATTGTAAAGGACTTTGGATAAAAGTGCTATATTAAAAAATACTAACCTTTTTTTTGTTCTACAAATAAAAGCCCACAACTCTTATGTTAATATCATAGTCTTACCTTTCTAATGTGATGGATGTGCCCTCTCTGCCCCACTGCGGCAGCTCCTGAGCTGGGGCTGGGAAGGAACAGGGTGGGTCTCCCCGTCAGCTGCAGCCCTGGAGTTGGTGAAAGTCACCTTTCTCTGGCTGCCACAGCCCTACATGTCCAGAATTTCCCACCCCCTCTTCATCCCACTGCCCCCTCCCACTTACCCATATCCTCCCCCCACCCCACCCAAGGCCACCACCCTCCCCTTACATGTGTGTCTGTCTTCTCCAGGGTCTAGGCACCAATTAGTGTGGTTCCACTAATTAGGGGGGTGGCCCTTCATTTTCTGATGTGCAGCCATCCAGACACACACTGTAGAGGGAACTATTTGTGGATCTCCTGAATGGAGCTCATGAACTACTATTTGAGAACCTGTGGCTTAGACCGCTGAATTATTAGTGCTTTAATGAATAATACCTCTTCTGTTTGCAGGCCTTCTGTAACCAAATAGTATCAAATCTGCAGGTCATTGCATTCTTCTATAGTGGGTATTATTCACAGGTGGTCAAATGGGTTTTTTTTGGCAGTTAAAGGTCTATCTTAAGCATGATGTGTACTTAAGTTGACTTAGCTATGTTACTAGGGATGTAGATTTTTTTTCACACTTCTGAGCACTGGATTTATGCCAGCCTAAACCCCCAGTGTAGACATTGCCTCCATCAACTTTGGCTTTCTTATGTTGACCTAGCCACTGTTGCTCAGGGAGATGGAGTTGCTACACACTGGAAGAATCCTTTCTATTGCTGTAGTGTGAATCTATGCTATTGAGGGGGGAGGGTGCTGTGGTGCCACTGTTATGCCACTAATTCCATAGCATAGACAAGGCCTTAGGTGGCCCTCAAATTATAGGGTTTGTAAACTTTCTCTGGTTCTAAGCAAAGCTATACTGTAGGATTTGTGGTAAACACAGGAGTGTCTGAAATCCAGCTTGCAGTGAGATGTCAGGTTTGTAAAACTCTAGAAAACCTAAATATTGAGTCTAAAATAAATAACTGCCTACATGTGGTACAACTGATGGATGAAAGCTGTCACTGAAATAACTCTCCCTCCTTTCTTGCTTTCCAAACACTCCACCTTCTTTTAGACTGCAGATCTTGGACTTGATATTGGTGCCCAGGGAGAGCCTCTTGGATACCGTCCAGATGGTATGTTGGTTCCATTTTCCTCATTTCCTAATAAATGTAAGCCTGGCTAAATTCAGTGCCTTTAAAGGAGAACTGCATGTAATACAGCAGATGCCAGTTGAGAAAAGCATATCACTTCAATACTACAAATTGGCAGTCAGATGGGAAACTGCCATCTTGAATAGCAAGTAATAACTAGCTTTGTAACATTCTAAGTCCCATTCACTTGGGAGCTGTATTATCTCTTAAACAGAAAATTGGTTTGTGCTGGGAAGTCTCAATGAGCACCTTCTCTAAGAAGAGTAACAACACTGGGTTCTTCTGAACTTTCCCATTTACTCTATTCTAAATATGAATTAAACTGCAGTTTTCCTTTAAAACAAAGCGTGGTGCTTGTACCCTGATAGTGTTCTTTGAAACTATCATCATGTCTGTTTTAAGGATTTTAAGCTATTTTGACTAGCAACCTAAGAAGCAAATCTGCAACTAGCAGGTTTGTTTTCTTGCAGTATTGCTGTGTTAGGTTTCAGTACTGTTTATGCAGACTAATGGCTTGGCTGGAATTTGCTCATGCTTTTGACGGCAGTACGCTTTTGTCTGCAGAGCCACACTGAAAGGCTGTCTCATTCAATAGGATGGCTATTAGACCAGGCAATAAATGTATGTGTTCAGCTGGGCTGAACTAGAAGAAACTAGATGGCTACAACTATCTTCTTTCACCCTGATATTTGCAGCTTTTGATGCATCTAACATCTGTTAACATTCTGCTTTTTTCCCCCCTCCCCTCTGCCACCCTTAACTCTTAGATCCTAGCTACCGTTCTTTCCACTCTGGCGGATATGGTCAGGATGCCTTGGGTATGGACCCTATGATGGAGCATGAAATGGGTGGCCACCACCCTGGTGCTGATTACCCAGTTGATGGGCTACCAGATCTGGGACATGCCCAGGATCTTATGGATGGGCTGCCTCCAGGTGACAGTAATCAGTTGGCCTGGTTCGATACTGACCTGTAAATCGTCCTTAGGTAAGAAGCTCAAACTTGAATACAACAACCTTCTGAACGGAAGACTTGGTTGGCAGGGAGGGAATGGCTTAAATGGGTCCAACTCTTATCAAAATACTGAACTTTGAGTATGTTGAAGCTCATACTTTCTGTGCACGTGAACTGACTCTTGCTGTGAAGTGTGGAAGTGATTAACTTCAATGTCTTTTGCTCCAGCTTTATGCAATCTTAACGTGGGCAAATAACTACAGCACTGACAGTTCCTTGTGTTTTCTTTCTACACAGCTGTATCGTCTGAATGAACTTGCATTGTGATTGGCCTGTAGAGTTGCTGAGAGGGCTCGAGGGGTGGGCTAGTATCTCAGAAAGTGCCTGACACACTAACCAAGCTGAGTTTCCTATGGGAACAATTGAAGTAAACTTTTTGTTCTGGTCCTTTTTGGTCGAGGAGTAATAATACAAATGGATTTTGGGAGTGACTCAGAAACGAAGAATGCACACGAGAGAATCACAAGATGGAATTTATCAAACCTTAGCCTTGCTTGTTAAAAAAAAAAAAAAAATTTTTTTTTTTTTTTAAACCTCTGTAATGGTACTGACCTTGCTTGCTTTGAAAGTAGACTTTTTCTTTTTGCTGTATCTGTTAGGTTTTTTTAAAAGTCTCTTGTAGTGTTAAGTTATAGTGAATATGCTACAGCAGTTTCTAACTTCTAAGGATCAAGTAATGGTGTAGAACACTAATTCATAATCACTAATTGTATTCTGAATAAAGTAACATTGTGTAGCCTTTTTGTATGAAAATAGAGAAATAGAAATGGTCCAATTAGTTTCCTTTTTAATATGCTTAAAATAAGCAGGTGGATCTATTTCATGTTTTTGATCAAAAACTTTATCTGGGATGTGTCTGGGTAGGGGCCAGTAAGAACTGTTTATTTGGAACCTTGTATTGGACAGTTTACCAGTTGCCTTTTATCCCAAAGTTATTGTAGCCTGCTGTGATACAGATGCTTCATGAGCAAAAGCAGTTATAAAAATGGTTAAGAATTAAAGTAAACTTTTAATTCACTCAGCTGTCTCAGATTATTTGAAATGGGAAATATATAACATCTGCATGGTGATTCTTTCCCTCTTCTCCCCCTCTCCCAAAAAAAACCCCCAACCTAACTTCATGCAACAATTTCAGTATTTTGCATAGTAAAGGTAGCATGGCACAAATCAAACAGGAGTGAATTGCAGTCAAAAATAAAGCAATTTCAATAAGCTGCTGAGGTTGGAGGAAACCTGGGCTGCTGATCAAGTCACTGAGATTTTTAGCAGAATTAGTATAGCGTGACTAAGCAAACTATGGGCAGTACTCCCCTGAGTTTAACTTACCACTGCACAATTAAATCATATCTTAATACCTGTATGTATTGTAACACCAGCATCAACCCTGAAACAAGTGTCCAATCAGCTCTGGCTTTAGTGGGTTTTTTAATTGCTTTGATCTGGCAAATGGAATCTACAATTCTTCATGTGCTGTGTTGTTTAGCAGTCTGTGCCTTTGAGAGCCTGGACTTAAGGACCAGCTCCACAAACATTTGGTCTGTGACTACACACTGGCTTTGCCCCTTGTGCACTGTTTTCAGAGAATATAGGCTGCCTACCTCAAGTATCCTCAAACAGGGATATTCTTAATGATTATTTTTCCTACAGCATAATTGTAGAGTATGAGTGCTCTCATTCAAGGGAAGAGAGCTGTGTCCTATTTATGCCTCTGCCTTGATCTGAATGTAGATATCTGCTTCCACTTATAGGACTGTAAGGCTGAAGTTTTGGTGCATGTTTCAGTTAACTTTTCTATGTTAAAATTTTTCAAACAGAGCTGGCAGTAAAAGTTAAAACACCTTTTGAGCTATTTTCATAGCTGATGCCTTACAATGCTTTGCACCACTGCTACATGCTCTCTCCTTTTGCTATCATGGCAATTCTCACAATCAGGCACCACTCCCAGCTACAGCACATACATGAGAACCCTTCCACCTCGCTGCCTATACCTGTTGCATTTTTCCCTTCCCACTGTGGCATCAGAAAAATAAGTTTACACTAAAAACACCACCTAACTTTCTGTAGCCTGAGCAAGATAGGTCAGATCTTACTCTAGCACCTGAGTTTATAGTGAACAGGGAGAGACTAAGGATATACCTCCTCCCCTGCAAGTGAGTTAAGTGTAAATGGCTGAATGTGCTACTCCATTTTAATTCAGGTAAGAGTTTAAGCTCTAGCTTTTATTGGTAGTAAGCTTGCTTTTGATGGGATGGGTACAGTTAATTACTGGCCAGTAGGAGCACACCTCTGCTAGAGCCATGGATGGAAATACACATACTCTACTGCTGACTAGTAAATGTGTAACACTGTAAAATGATGAGGGGGCTAGCAATCCCAAAGCTCAGGGACAAGTCTAAGCTAAGGTGTTTGCAGGATTTCAACCCCTAGTCTGCCATTAACCTAAACTGTGGGATGGTAAAAAGTTCTCTCATTCCTAACTCCAGTCTGTCAGCATGTTTCAGGGGTAACCTTCAGAGGCTGTGTTACACAAAGGGGATGTTTGTGACAGCTTCCCGGCTGAGTCTAGCTTTTTACCACAAGGTATAAAAGCTCATGCCTTTGACAGTGGATGCCTTCAAGGCCTTGTCAGACACGAGGGCAGCTAGCACCTACTGGTAGGTTGAGACGTATAATTTATCCAGTGTCAGGAAAAGGACACAATAGTAAGCAGACTTGCTGATGGAATGCTGGTGTTGCAGCCACGCAGGACTGTTTCCAGAATTCAGTGAGGTAATGTTTTGAAAAGATTCATCCAGTAAATTGCAATTAAACATGGAGGGTTGCTGTTGGCAGCTTACTTTTAAGTAGGGATAAAACACATAATTTACTGAAAAATGTTACCTATTAATTACCCCCCGCAGGGTGTCAGAAGATGCTTCAGTGTCACAGTTTCTCTGATTGCTGGTAGTTATAGCTCCTGTGATGGTGGCAAGTCAGCCTTTGGGATGCTAAAGGTGTATTTTTTTTTTATTTTTTATTTTTTTTTTTAAAGGGGTTAACTAGCAAGCTGCATTTAAGGTTGCATCAGAATCTGCTTCAAAACCATGGCTCTGTGGGAAGGAATGTAGGAGTCTAACCCTTTATCACCTACAATGCTATTGCTAATGGACTCTGTAAGACATCTCTTGCTAGCTCCCAGCAGCAAGTTACATGTGCATCTCTTTTAAAAAAACAACCCAACAGTATGGTGTGCTCTCTTTCTATATATCAATTATAGAAGATGAGCACACAAGACTGTAACATTGCCCATGCAGCTACACTGATTCTACCTTCATCCTGCTGAGGTTACTGCTTAATGCAAAACCATTGATGTGGTTGAGGCATAAACCTGTTGCTTTTCAGTATCTATTCAAGAGGGTGTGTAATATGCACAGAATTATAGGTTTCTATTTTCAGCCTGCCTATGGCCACACTTTTACAGTTTTAGCTGGGTGCAGTGACGCAACCTTAACTGTCACGATTGTAGGGTTTTTGTTTTTAACAAAACAGGCCACTTGCTCTCACAGACTGTTTTTAAAATAATAGAACATATGTAGGGTAACATAGCCTAACAGGAGTTTCAATTTTACCTTACTTGGGAGCATCTAGTGAAGGCTTTAGCAGTAAAATTCCTCAATATGATTCTAAGCTGCACAAAGCCATTCCTTTGAGTCTGAGTTTGCAATCACCACCTTGACAACACCCACAAGCCTGCAGAGGCAGCAAACTTGAGCCCATTGCACATTAGTGTAAGGTCTGATCAGATGCTTTGAAAAAACTTTTTTTATAGAATCTTTTAATACCCATCTAAAATAGCATAGGTTAAAAAAACCCTAGTGCAGCTGATTTACTAGAATGAACCTTACACTGAAGTGACAGAACACAAGGGAAATCAGCATAAATTACAGGAGCTGCCCCGTGAAACATGATAATAGGTACCTAACAAGTCAGTTTTTCAAATGCTAGGCATTTAATGCAACTTATACATGTCATGGCATCTTGCTAGGGCATTCATACCTGTCATTTAGAATACAAGGCTGGGCTTAAACTGTACTTTCACTAGCTTAAGGATACCCGATAAGTCACCGAGGGAGGCATTGGAAATGGCAACTTCCTTTAATATAGACCCATGAAGCACTATGGCTAGCTATTCAGTCAATAGCTACCCTGTACCTGAAGGAAGACTTCGAATCACTTAAACAGGAACCTGACTTAAAAACAAATCTAGTAACTAATCATGCAATATTCTTAACTGTCCCTGCCATTGTAAACAAGATATTATTAATTAAAAAGTGATTTCAATGTGTATGGTGTGATACTTGTTCTGTTAGCACTGATCTTTCCATGTCCACCTTAGAGAATTTCAAAGTCCAAGAAACAATATCAGTATGGGAACTGCTAATGAAAAGTAAAAATGAATAATTACTAGCCAACTTCAATGTCTCATCAAAATTCAGAAGGTGTCCTACTGCTTTACTTTTGCAGGCAAATGTCAGAGAAGACATTTAACCCTCCTGTGAAATTAATGCTAAATTTGTAATTTACAATTGCTACTGTGGCAAATATGTCAAAGAGCACAATTTTGTGGAAGAATTAAGTAGGAGAGTGAGGGAAGTATCTTGGTCTGTCTCAGTTTGAAATTTTTTAATTAACATTTTCCTTATAATCAAAACAGAATCTGGAACATACTGAAGTATATCCAAATAGTTGACAAAAAATACCACAAGTTGATTTGCGTATAGGGCAATTGTTAACCAAAAATCACTACAATATAGAAGTGCAAAGTCATTTATTGTACTATTTTAATCAGACCACTGTATTTGGTTTTGCAAATTGCCTTTAAATTACATGACTAGGTGCCAGAACAGTTGGGTTCTGTTCCTGGCTCCATCCCAGACTTTCTGTGGGACATTTGGAAATCACTCACTCCCTGTGCTTATTTTCCATCTGTAAAAGGGTATGATACCAACTCCCTGCTGTGTTTTCAGATTGAGTCGTCAACATTTGCAAAGTACTTCAGAAATCTTTACATGTGCAAAAGTATTCTACAGTTTGTTATAGGTGATGTTTCAAATGAGGATGATCAGCTAAGGTATTCTATTTCTGATTAAAAACTTGGAAAATATACCACAATTAAGGTGGTGTGAAAAATGTATTTGCAAAATAATTAAGAAATGGAATTTTTCTAATTTATATTCTTCAAAACATGGCTGTAAGACACTTAAAAAATCCTCTCAAACTGTAGGTTGTGCTAATTTAAGCAAGATCATGGGCAAATGCTCATTCTTTTAAAAGCAAGTTTTCCCAACTTTTTCCTTATTCTTAGATAAGAAAGTGAATACATATAAAATAGTTTTCTTATCAGATTAGGACTACAACACTCAAACATTTTAAAACAAGACTGAGCAATTCACCGTGCCAATGATGTGTGCATTCAGTCAGGACTGTGAAGTGATGATTGATCTGGTAGCCTTGATCTTTTAGCGTCCAACTGTTCTAAGAATTTCAAAAGCCAAGGAAGCAACAGCAATATCAGCATGGGAGCTGGGAAAAAAGGAAACAAAGACAGTAATCTTCAAAGTAAAACATCTCATCTAAATTCTGTATTTGTCCTACACAAGAGACTTTCACCTGTGCTGGAAAGTGCCTGATGAGGGAATCCACTTTGGATAACTCCTATGTAAACCAATTTTCTATTAGGATACTGTGGATATTTCAACATGCAGCAAGTCATGAGTATCAGTGTGAGCCCTTGAATTCATGTTTACAGAACTGCCTGCTTGATGCCCTCTAAGTCTCACTCTGAAAAAGGGAAGATGGAATTATTACATTTTCTTCAATAGTTTGGTGGGAAAATGCCTCAAATCTTTCTTTTTTTCACATGCACATTCCTTGTAAGGTAGAGTCGGTCTGTCAGCACATGGAGGCAGCTCTGCTGAAGTATCTTTTTTTTAATGTGCTACAGGCAAGGCAGAATTGTCCTTGCTGTACACAGTGCTGCGCTTGTCAGATCCAGTTCCTGTCTCCCTCAGTGAGTGCAGTGGTTTGCTACCTCTCTTGTCTGCTAAAGGTCTTCCAACCTGTGACTGGGTGTTCACCACCACACAAAGCACTGCTGGCCTAGTGAAAAAATTACTGCAACTATGGGCTACCTTGATCTTAGAACATAAGAACGGCCAAACTGGGTCAGACCAAAGGTCCATCTTGGCCCGTATCCTGTCTTCCGACAGTGGCCAATGCTAGGTTCTTCAGAGGGAATGAACAGAACAGGTAATCATCAAGAGATCCAGCCCCCTGTCACCGATTCTCAGCTTCTGGCAAACAGGCTAGGGATACCATCCCTGCCCATCCTGGATAATAGCCATTGATGGGCCTATCCTCTAGTTATTTTTTGAACCTTGTTATAGTCTTGGCCTTCACAACATCCCCAGGCAAAGCATTCCACAGATTTACTGCACTGCCTGAAAAAATACTTCCCTTTCTTTGTTTTAAACCTGATGCCTATTTATTTCATTTAGTGCCCCCCCCCCCCAGTTCTTGTGTTATGAGAAGGAGTAAATAACACTTCCTTATTTACTTTCTCCGCACCAGCCATGATTTCCTAGACCTCCATCATATCCCCCCTTAGATGTAACTCTTCCAAGATGAAAAGTCCCAGTCTTATTAATTTCTCCTTATATGGCAGCTCTTCTATATCCCTAATCATTTTTGTTGCCTTTTCTGAACCTTTTCCAAGTCAAGTCCAATATATCTTTTTTGAGGTGGGGTGACCACATCTGCATGCAGTATTCAAGATGTGGGTGTATCATGGATTTAAATAGAGGCGGTTTTATGATATTGTCTGTCTTATGATATACCCTTAATGATTCCCAACATTCTATTTGCTTTTTTGACTGCTGCTGCACACTGAATGGGTGTTTTCAGAGAACTATCCACAATGACTCCAAGATCTCTTTCTTGGGGTGGTAACAGCCAATTTACACCCCCATCATTTTATATATATAGTAAGATTATGTTTTCCAAAATGCATTACTTTGCATTTATCAACATTGAATTTCATCTGCCATTTTGTTGCCCAGTCACCCAGTTTTGAGAGATCCTTTTGTAGCTCTTTGCAGTCTGCTTGGGACTTAACTATCTTGAGCAATTTTGTATCATCTGCAAATTTTGCCACATCACTGATTACTCCTTTTCCCGATCATTTATGAATATATTGAATAGGACTGGGCCCAGTACCAACCCTTTGGGGACACCACTCTTTACCTCTCTCCATTCTGAAAACTGACCATTTATTCCTACCGCTTGTTTCCTATTTTTTAACCAGTTACCAATCCATGAGAGGACCTTCCCTCTTATCCCGTAACAGCTCACTTTGCATAAGAGCCATCGGTGAGGGACCTTGTCAAAGGCTTTCTGAAAAATCTAAGTACACTATATCTGCTGGATCCCCCTTGTCCACATGCTTGTTGACCCCCTCGAAGTCTAGTAGATTGGTGAGGCATGATTTCCCTTTACAAAACCCATGTTGACTCTTCCCCAAGAAATTATGTTCATCTATGTGTCTGACAACTTTGTTATTTAGTTTCTGCATTTGATCTTTAGTTTTTCCTGTCCTGTAAACGTGTGTCAATATGGATTCATTGGTTCCTTGGATTCAGCTTGTGATATGCATCAACTGAATGACTAAGAACATGTATTTGACCACCCTGCTTGAGTTGTGGATCTGTACCGTCCTTTTAGATGGAATTTCTTACTGAGCAGCACTATAAACCAGAAGCCTTATCACATGAACATATTTCTTTAAATTACTTCACCCTCTGTATTGGAAAAGTGAATAGTATCAAGAGCACAAATCTTGAAGTGCAAAATGAACAGATGAAATTAATTTGATACGGTTCTAGCTGGCTGGTTTCCCTGTGTCCTGACTGGTTAACGAGGTAGCAGCAAAAGGGATTAGTAAAACTGCTTTATGAGGTTTCTGTGAAGCAGCAGAACAGAGCACCTAAGCACAGTTAGATCTCTATTTAAACGTGACGTACATGTTATTCTATTGAGGCCTTTCTCATTCCCTCCACTATAGTAGGAGATTTTGTAAAGGTCTACAACCTGTCTTTATAAAAATGGACGGCAGAAGCATTCAGCTAAATCTCGTGCATAAATATGGGAGAGATCTGGCAGCTAAATGTAGACTATTAGAAAAAAGGCATAGGTCCAGGGCATTAGTAGCAGCTTTCTCTGAAATGCTTCCAGTTTAATGCACAGCCCAGCTGGGCAGATGGAGCTTGGAGGTGTCAATGAATGGTTGAGAAGCTGGGGCCAAGTTTATTAGGCATTGGCAAACATTTTGGGAAAGAGGGAACCTATACAGCAGAGACTGCAGAACCCCCTAGACTCACAAACACCATTTTTGAAGGGGTTTAGAGCCCACAAATTCTCAGGCCCTTCCTATTGCTCCACCTCAGTTGCAGCAACTCAGAATCTATACAAGACAGCATTAGCCTCAAGGGTCACAGAGAAGAAAATTCCACAGATGATGGGTCAACAAGGAGAGGACTTCATTTCCATGAGCTTCCGTTGACCTGTTGTGGTTGCTGCAGTGCTGGATCATGCGACAGCTGAGGAGTTAGGCCATGGTTACACTGGCACTTTATAGCGCTATAAAGCCCCCAGGAGCGCTATAACCTACTACCCGTCCACACTGGCAAGGCACGTAGAGCGCTATAACCGCGGAGTTATAGCGCTCCTGGTAACCCTCCGCACGGGGAATAAGGGCTGTAGCGCTCCCGCTGTAGCGTTACGGCGAGAATGTGAACACCCACTGCGCTTGAGATGCCTAGAGCCACTTAAGGCAATTGACGTCTCTTCCCTTTCTTTTGAACTCAGCTGAAGGAATGCAGAAGTACCTCTTTAGAGTTTCTCTCTTAACTCGGCAGATAAGCAATGCAAATGTTTAAGGAGGGAGCCTGTGTGAAAACAAAGCCCTCTGTGAACGGACATGCGCTGACAGGCTCTCAGAAGGACGGAAAAACCACTGGTTCGCTCCCTCCACATACACACAACACATCCCCCCTCACCCCCCCCGCATCTGAAAAGCACGTTGCACCCAGCTGAATGCTGGGATACATGCCCTAATGCGCTGCTCTTAATGCCACATGAAGTGCTGCAAATGTGGCCATGCTATACCGTTGGCGCGTCTCAGTGTGGACATGCAATAGCGCTATACATATTGCTGTATAAGGGGACTGCTATAACCAACAGCGCTATAATCCTGTAAGTGTAGCCATGCCCTCACTCTACAACTACTGTGCCAGTTTTACCATCCTTGGGATTGGTCAGGCTGAGTAGGAGTTTCTATGCTCCTTAGGATTTAGCCCAGTGGTCATTTTGCTGAAGCAAGGAGCACTGAGGAAGTCCCTAAATAAACAGTTGTGTCTAGTTTCTTGTGTAAAGAATGTTTAAAACTGTAAACAATTAGAGAAAGCTGAGACAAAGATTAGAAAGGGTTAAAGGAAAACTTCAGGAGTGAATTTTAATTCCTTAGTTAACTAACTAAATAAAAATGCTACAGCAAAGACTGAAAAGGAATTTTAAGAACTTGTCACTGTCTCTCTAGTTGATGGTGCCAGTGTCTCTTTTAGGGGGAGCTGCCATTTTATTTCACTCTGGTAAGTGTAGTTGATAATAGGAAATGCAACTCAGCACTTGAATACTTAAGAGAGGCAGCAGATTTCTGAAAACTTGATTCATGGTAAATTCTATCTCCTTCTCCCACCACTTCTATCCCACAATTTCACAAACCTCTTCATCGCAGTACCAGTGGTGGTTACATTTCCCCAAACATCTCCCCTCCTTCCAAAAAATAATACAACTTACTCTATAATAGAATTGAGAGGCCAATTCTCATAACTCCACTCCTGAACAGAGCCTACAACACTGACTCAGAGAAAGCTTGCATCTATTTGCACAAAGGACACCAGGAAGATTCCCAAAGCATTGCAAAAGATAATTTTAAACTTCACAAGGGAACCATTTCACCTAGCAGTGAAATGCAGCCTAGCCGTTCACAGCAACAGTGAACAACATTTTAAGGGGAAGAAAATAAAAATGTGTCTATTTGAGAGTGCAGGGGGAATTGGGATCTGGCCAGGCCACCGGGATTAACACCTCTATCCTTACAAAGAATGCCAAGGTACTTTTCAGAAGTGGTCAGGACCTCAGTTTTAAGCTTTGGTTGAAAGACATCCGGCATTCTTAGAAGAATATTTCTTATCCTCCTCAGCTGTGCATTTGAAAGGATTTTGCTTTTACCACCACCATTACTTTGAGAAAGGGTACAAAGCCGTGTTGTGCAGCCGGTACACTGTACGGGGGAACAATAAACCAGTATCTGGTTATGAAGAGGAGAGCTGTTAACAAAAAGGGAAAAAGATTGTGTGACATAGCTATGGCCTAGCCACATCTGGGATCAAAGTACACTGCAACAACAGCAACAAAAAAGCCAGAAAGCTTTGAATAAAGGCAGTTTTGAGGACGGGAGTGTATGGAAGGGGAGGGCTGGTAACAGGAGATGCTTGTAGTGCACATGAGGCAATTACAAGAGAAGACAATCTCAGACAAAAGGGGAGGGGAGGGCTCTCAGCTCTGGAAATTCCTGAAAGCCTGAGGGAACTCACCTGGCAGTTTGGGCCAGTCTCTCTAGAATTTGGATAAGACCATCACCATCATTCTTCAGGCTCTCGGAGTGCTGCTTCTTTGAAGTTATCTGGAATGAAAAGAAAGAACAGTTATCAAAGGCTTAGGGAGAAATTCTTCTTTGTCTTTTTTGAGGGAGTGGTAAGGGAAGCAGGGAGGAGGACAGAGACAAGTTATAGCAATTTTTACAATTTTAAATGGAATGTGACGTTACAGAGGCCCAACAAAAGTAAACCCCTTTACTGAATAAAATTGGATTTTAACTGCAGAATGTCTAAAGTGTCAAACAAGATTCAGTCTTGTTCTGTATCCCTGCATGTGTGAAAATTCACAGATCACAGTCCACTACCCCTTTTTTTACTATCAGCGCAACTAAGAGCATATTCATTTATTTTGAACTTCAGGGAGAATTTCAGGACAAAATAATTTTTTCCCCACTTGAGGGGAAATTGAACGGTCAGTCTTGTGTCAGTCAGCCTTCAGGTTACTTATCTGGATTATAAAAATGTCAGGTTTGTTGTGAGCATATCAAGGAGGCTGGTTTAAAATCACTGCTTTGTAGGAATTGCTCATACAAGTTGTTCCTTCCTGATGGGACCATTACCATTTATCAGATATAAGAAGCACTAAATGTACACAGCAACAAAATCACCTTATTGGCTATATAACATAAAAATGAATGGCAAATCCTGCAAGCCTTTCTATGGTGGATTAACGCTGGTTACAGCTGACCTTGCAAAATGCTTATACGTGTTGTACCTGTTTTATCACAGCGCTCTGTAAAGATTACTGTTTCCCCCACTCTTAAGAACTATAACTACTGATGTGCCAGGAAGTAGCAAGTGGCTTCCCATTTCCTGATCAGTTAATCATGCTGATGGGAAGGTCAAAGGGTGGCATGAAATGGAATCACATGCTTCACATGATGGACATTGAATTCCTGACAAGTAGCTGAAGGAGCACTATTGGTACATTCCAGGAAATTGCTCAGATCTGGATATGGGTTGCCCTGCAAAGGATATGGGTTGGCCATTGAGGAAAGGGTAAGAATCAGACAGAATGATGATCATTTACTGTTGGCTAACTGAACAGTCTAACAATTCAGAAGTTACTGCTTGAAATCACAATTTTGAATCCTAAAATTTAGCTGGGAGCTGTAATGTATAACATCCCACTTGTGGCTAGCCCTATTTAACACTGATTAGGCATAGGCCAATATGCCTACACATATTCTGTTTTTAAAGCTAGAGAGAAGCTGTGTTTACTGCTGCCACCATGCCAAAAGCTGTGCCAGCAGTTATCCTACTACACCAGTGTCACTTGCACTTGTAATCCAAACAGCCTCTAGTTCAAGGGTGGGCAAACTTTTTGGCCCAGGGCCACATCGGGGGTTCAAAATTGTATGGGGGACTGGGTAGAGAAGGCTGTGCCTCCCTAAACAGCCTGGCCCAGCCCCTTATCTGACCCCCACCCACTTCCCACCTCTCCCCACCCCCAGAACTCCCACCCATCCAACCCCCCTCCGCTCCCTGTTCCCTGACCGCCCCCTCCAGAAACCCACACCCCTAACCACCACTCCAGGACCCCACTCCCTGTCCAACCCACCCTGCTTCCTGTCCCCTCACTGCCCCCCAGGAGCCCTGCCCCTTATGCAACCCCCCGACCCCACCCCCCTTACCATGCTGCTCAGAGCAGTATGTCTGATGCTGCATGGAGCCAGACATGCTGCCCTGCAGGAACACGCAGCCTCACCCCCTCCCACAGAGTGCTGCCCGCACGATGGCATGGCTCTAGTCTAGGGGAAGGTGGGGAAGGACCAAGCAGGACGGTCCCACAGCCCATAATTTGGCCATCCCTGCTCTAGTTACACTATACAAAGAACGGGGTTCTCTTTGCATTAACTAAAATCTTTCCTACTAATTGGACAAAACAGTAAATTCATTACCTATGCACAAATCCATGCTCAGGTACTGATGCTATCACAAGTACTTCAGCCTTTCTACACTCTTGAGGTTTATATCAGAACATTTCAATCTACTGTTCAGTAATCCACCTCTATTTCTCATCTTAGAGATACAGAATATTTTTGTAGTTGTGTTCTAAATTATAGAGCTGTAAACAAAGATGACACACTGGACCAATCAAAATCATAAAACACTTTTCTCGCTCTGAACAGTTTTAATCACCAGACCATCCTTCTCTTCCTGCAGTCCGCTCCATCATTCACTACATACCTTCCAACTTCTGCAACTACTGAGGCAGGGATCCACAAACACCAGCCTCATTCATGACCAAACCCTGATTCAAACCCAGAGCACTGACCATCTTATGCACTGAATGAGGGGGAAAACATTTGTGATCATGTAGTTAAGGCTTTAGAATAGTCTATACGCAGGAGATGGTTGAATTAAGGTTGCATGGGCACCACACATTCTCACATTTCCTAACAGTTGCGTATTTGACCTTGCAATCTTAACAATCTTTTAAAATAGTGGGATTTGAATGTTCAGACTAAACATGTCCAGTTTTTTTTAAGCTTGCCCCGTATTTTATCATTTTTGTTGCTCACCTCTGGATTCTCTCTAATATGTCCACACCTCTCCTAAAGCGTGGCACATAGAACTGGACACAAGACTCCAGCTAAGGCTTCACCAGAGCCAAGTAGAGTGGGAAAATCACCTCTTGTTTTTTACATATGACATGCCTGTTAATATCCCCTCCTCCCCAGAACATTAATATTTTTTGCAACTGCATCAGATTGTTGGCTCATATTTAATTTGTGCTCTACTATAACTCCAAGATCCTTTTCAGCAGTATTACTGCCTAGCCAATTTTCCCCATTTTGTAGATGCACATTTGATTTTTTTTCTTCTTAAGTGTAGTACTTTGCATTTGTCTTTACTGAATTTCATCTTGTTGATTTCAGACCAGCTCTTCAATTTGTCAAGGTCATTTTGAATTCTAATCTTGTCTTGGAAAAGGGTTGCAACTCCTCCCAGTTTGGTGTATCCAGCAAATATTATAGGCATATTCTCCACTCCAGAGTCCACATCTTTAATGAAAATGTTGAATAGGGTTGGAACCAGGACAGACTCCTGAAGGATCCCACTAAATACATCTCCCCACTCTGACAGTAAACCATTGATAATCATTCTTTGAGTACGATCTTTAAATCAGTTATGCACCTACCTTATAGTAATTTTGTCTAAACCATGTTTCCCTAGTTTGCTTATAAGAATGTCATGTGGGACTCTGTCAAAATCCTTACTGAAATCAAGATATATCACCTCTGTAGTTTCGCCCCATCCAGTAGGCCAGTAACTATGAAAAAAGGAAATTAGGCTGGTTTTTCATGACAAATTCATGTTGTCTGTTACTTATCACCCTGTTTTCCTTTAGGTTCTTATGAATTGATTGTTTAATAATTTGTTCCAGTATTTTTCCAGGTATCAAAGTTCAGCTCACTGGTCTATAATTCTCTGGGTCCTCTTTGTTCCTCTTTTTAAAGATAGTTACTGTGTTTTCCCTTCTCCAGTCCTCTGGGATCTCACCCATCTGCTCCATGAGTTCTCAAAGATAATCATATTGGTTCTGAGATTGCTTCAACTAGTTCCTTAAGAACCATATTCTTAAGCGCTGCTGGTTTGACTACCTCTAGCTTATCTTAGTATTCTTTAAACCTGTTCTTTTTCTTTCCTGGCTTGTGTTCCCTCTGCCTTGTTAACATTGTCTTAAGCAACTGGTCACAATTAACGATTTTTAGTGAAGAACTGTTAGCTTTGTTAGTTTCCTATGTACAGTTTAAATCAAGACCAACCAAAGCAAATAAATTTAAGGGACAAATTTTCAAAGAGGCTTCAAATAGATTTGAGAAACATACATGACCAATTTTTGTGCAATAGCACCTGTGTGTACAGATTTGCCCATGTGAATAGGGTTTCCATGTCTAAATTTGATCACTGGAACACAGAATGATGTGCTTCACCCTCCATTAGGAAATTTATCCATGTCACACAACTAGCTTGGGAGAGGATCAATACTGTAACAACAGAGAAGTTGCACATCAGGTTGGAGGTGAGTTGGCTGAGCCATGTGGTGTAGCTTGGCTAGCACTTGCCAGTATTATTGCTATCTTTTTGCCAGTACTATCTTACTTACGACAACAAGGAATACAGTTTGCTTTCGCCCAAGTGAGTTTTTTTAAGTTAAACTGCTTGATAAAGCTTATTGTTCCAAGAGTTGCTAGGGGGCTGCTGGGACATAAGATGTCAGATCTATCCTTATGTACAGGCTATGTAGAAAAAACATGGCTGAGCTCAGGAATCACTCTTTAGCCAAACAGAACCAGGACAAAAACAATTTTCAATATACTGTACTCTTCTTGAAAAGTTGATGTCTAATCATAATCTTTTGTCTTTGGTGTGGTTTTCAGATGACAATAAATATGAATACAATATGCAAAGTAAGAACATTACAAGCATTTTTTTCGCACATTTTATTCTTTCTTCCACCACACATCTCCATGTGACTTGACCTGTTCTGTTTTTAAGGGTTTCATTATATTCCTAACAAATAGAAGGTCTCTTTTAATAATGGTGATTTGTTGTGACGGTTTGTAAGACATTGTTCAATGACTTACAATCAGGAGTTGTTCCTTTAATTAAAAATGTAATTAAATCTCATTTTAGTTGTACATTCATTGCAATTAAAAAACAATTTCAAAATGACTTTTCTTTGTGAAGCTAATAACCAAACAGCAGGCTTTCTCTATTCAATTCTATTAAGAAAAGATGAGTCATAAAGAACATCACAGTTGATATGTAAATATCATTATTTCCTAAAATACAGAATAGCTGTTCAGGTAACGCAGTGCTGCTAAAGACAAGTACATTCAGCAAGCAAGAAAATGTATGAAATACAAAAGTGACTGAAAGAACTTTATTACAGTGCTAATGAGCTGAGTGGAGATGGAGTTACGATTTAACTCACATTGATTTTTGTCCAGTTTGATTCTCAAAACAAGACAATTGCAAAAACTGGGCATAGTTTTACACTATCTGGAAAGATAAGGAATCATTTCTCTTCTTAAGGTCTATGGCTTCATGACACTGAACTGTGTTCTCCAATTTGTCATAACTTGTGACTTTTAATTCACGAATCACTTCAAAATCAATTAACCTCTCTTTTGAAGAGGATAATTGCTCCTGCCATGTTCAGGTTTAAAGTGAGTTGCAAGCCTGCTGTCTCTGTAGGAAAATTATATCGGTATGGTGAGAAAATGCAAAATTGTTTATTGGGTAAACAAAGAGAGGCCTTTTCACACTAAAAAATTATTTTATCAGCTTTTTTTAAAAAAAATCAGAGAGCTAGCAAGACTCCAGAACCATATTCAGATGCACTCTCAAATTATCTTCACGAGTATGGATATTGTGCGTGGAAATAATTGCAAATACAGATATTTAGGTGTCTAAGTAGTCATTTCTGTTGCCAAATGACTGATTTTCCCAGCTATTGCTGTAATTGTATACAAAAATGTAAGTGCACATGTACCTTGGACTTCTCTTTTTCCAGTTTAGCACTTTACGTGGATCCCATAATGGTATATCATCTTACTTTTTCCTTGAGGTCTGATATAACTACAGGTACATCTTCACTGTATGCGTCTGATATAACTACAGGTGCTTGCTACCCATGTCACACCTACCTATGGAAACTATGTTATTCAGTCTCCAAGGCTGTCAGTCCTGCATCTTCTCATAAGCACTACATTAATTAAATAAAGCATATCACCTAATTTGCCACTCACACTTCATATGGAACAGGGTCAGAACCACTTTGCTTTTCAGTCTTATAGCCCAAAACCGTGAGATAGGGGCACCTTCAGGACACCACAAACATTTATAGGAAATGGAAATTGATTAGTCACTTGATCTTGTCCATGTTTTTTATACACACAAAAATATTCCTCCTTTCTTCAGGCCTGTATAGTTGACCTTGAGAGACCTTAAGTTTGCATAATCATTTGTATTACAGTATTCCCTAGCCCAGACAGAATGGGTGCTACCTGGACATTGTACAAACACACAGCTCATGACCCAAACAGCTTGCAATCTTATTTACATTCTTGTTATACCTTGTCTTAAACTAAGTTTTTGCAGCGACTAAGTGTGTTCCCAATTTGTCAGTAAGTACTGGGCTAGGTTCACAATCCTGATACAAGTCTTTGTGCTGCTCCAATGGTGGAAAGGTCCTGCAAAACTTGCGCTAACTAGGCAACTGTGAACTCCCCTGGTGAATCTATGGGTTGCTTGGAATCAGCATAACCAGTTCTGCCACTCCATCATGATCCCCGTCCCAGGAAAGAGGTTGTCATTGGCATGGCCACTGCACTCCTTCGATATCTGACCAGAATAACTGCTCCTTGGAGGCTGTTACCGCGGGCAAAATTTAAGAAGTCCTTGTGGCTTCAAGATTTACTGGTCTCAGGGCCTAGACTGGCCCCTGGCAGCTCCAGGAGTTGAGGGACAGAAAGGATGAAGTACAATGTTTGCAAATACATCTCATGCTATTTTATTTATTGGTAGCTATTTCTATTTGTACTTTCTCCTACCATGAGACAGAGAGAACTGCACATACTATGAATGTTCTCACCATAACCTTCAAAAGCCAGCAGCATCTGTTTATTCAGAACATCAACAAAGCACATCCCTATGGTTATAATTTTAAAATGGTGGTAGAAAGGTCAACAGCCTATGGAGATCAGTAGGGGGAGACTCTCAGACACACTCAATTACTGAATAAAGAGAAAAAAACCAAAATTCTTAACACACTATACTATTCTACAAACATAATGTACCAACTGCATGCACTGTTTGAAATAGTACTCATTGGGATGGCCCACATTTGTCTATATTACCTATGATACAGGAGAACTAATTTGGAACTTGAGAAAATACTTCTGAGACTCCCCTGCATCATTATGCATTTTCTTATTACTCTCGTCTCTATTAATATTTTGGATGGGGATAGAGACATACAAATGCATGTGTGGCAAGAGCAGAGCTAGTTGAGCAGGTTTAGTTTGTGTTACTAATTGCCAGCTTCTGTGAACAGGCCTGGGCAATGCTGATGGCCCGTAAAAACAAGAAATTAAAATTATAGAAGCCTGAGTGTTTCAGGTGTTCTTTGGTACACATCATTATAGGCATGTACTCCATCAACACAGATTAGAAAAACTTTGTGGCTTTCAGATCTTGTAAATACATGTAAAAACAAGTCGGTATCTGTGACAATAAACCTACACCAGAAAGCTTAGCTTCAAGAACTCAGACACCTTTTTTGCTCTTTATGGGTGAAATCCTGGCCTCAAATGAAGTCAATGGCAAAACTCCTTTTGATATCAATAGGGCCAATATTTCATCCTACCTATCTCGCTTCCTTTTCATTTATGCATGTGTGTGTTGTGTGTACAGACATCTTTATTATGAGTTCAAAGCAATTTCCAGTGGTAACTTGCAACTATTGCAGCTCCCTGACATTTTTAAAGTAAAATGGACTTCGGGACTGTTGGGGTGAGTGAAAGGGAATTGCGGGACTACACCTGTGAATACTACTTCACCTTGGATCTTTCTTCGCACTCTCCAGTTTGAATGTATTCCCTCTTCCTCACTATGCATAAACACATATACAGACTAACCTCACGGTTATTGCAAATCTTGAAAAGTCACAAAATTGCTAACTTGCAACTGTTTTCTACTCTCCTTCAGGAAGTACAAATGTCTTTATTACCCAGAAAATATCCATTATTACTGCAGTTTCTGTCCATTATAACAGTGAGTTAAAAGTGTTCAATTTAATGTAGCTGGTTAGGGGAATCTCTTTGTCTCTCTTCTTAGCTATTGTCCATAGTAACTGCATACAATATAAGTGAACTGCAATTGTTAATTGACAAAAAGAGTCTGAGGTTTCCTGCTCATGGTAGAAATACATGTTGTTACAGACTGTCTAGGGGAGGTTGTAGGAAACTCCCATACAGTGGTGCAGTGTTCCCTAGGATACATGTAAAAGAGTAATATCAGATTAAAAAGTAAACATTTGCCACCCTGTCACTGCGGAATCTCATCCATAAACTTCGACTATCATCTCTACACTGAAGACTCACAGATCTACCTCACCACTTCAGACTGGTTTCCTATTCAAACAGAGATCCCAGCCTTTCTTTCTAATGTCTCCTCATGGATGTCCAGATGTCAGCTTAAGCTCAGCATGGCCAAAATACAACTCTTAATCGCTCCCCACAAACCCTCCTCACTCCATCCTTTCACAGTCACTGTGGACATCACCACCACCATTCCTGTCACCGAAGCCCATGCCCTGGTTGTTATCTTCAGCTCAGCCCTCTCTCTAGGTTCAGGCTGAGTCTAAATTTTATTACTTTTCTCTGCATAATATCTCTGAGATCTGGCCTTTCCTCTCCACTCACGCAGCTAAATCCCTCATCTTCTTGCGTCTTGGTTTCTGCAACCACCTCTCTTTGTCCTTGACAAATCTCATCTTGTCTTACTTATCTCCATTCAAAACTGTTGCTACAAAGATCATTTTCCTGGCTTTGATCTGACTCCATCACTTTGAATCCCTCCACTGGCGCCCCCTTCTCCACTGCATCACACTTAAACATCTCTTCATTTTTAAGGCCCTTCACAGCCTATCCCTGCTCTATCTACTGTCTTTTATATGATATTGATGTTGACTTCTGGATCTATTTGACCAATGATGGCAACCTTCAGGTACCATTTGTTAAATTTTCAAATAAGATGGTCATGCATTCTCTCATGCTGCCCCTTACATTTTGGAAGAGTTTCCTGTAAACATCTGCAAAGCCACTTCATTGTCCTCCTTCAAATCTCTCCTTAAAAATCTCTTCTTCTCTGATGTCGTCAGAAAAACTGGAAGTTGGTTAGGCAGCTCATGTGCAATGACCACTGCTAATTATGCTGATTCATTCTGTCTCATTGTTATCTTATGCATTCCCTGCATGTTGTAACCACCTGCTGCCTTTTGTCTTGTACTTAGCTTGTAAACTCCTGGGGAGAGGGGCAATCTTTTTTGTGCATTATACAGCACTTGGCATAATGGAGCCTTGGTCCATGACTTGGTGCTACCCCAATATAAATAAATACATACAATAAACAATAGTAATAATCATTACCACACAGCTATGACAAATATCTCCTATTCTCACTGTAGGAAAAGACAATGGGAATTGTACTTTTCCATTGAGTGGTAATTGTTGGAAAATGGTGACTTTTTAATGGTGGCTACTATACTGCAAGAGTATTCAAGTGAGTTAGTGATTAAGAAATGCTTGAGTGTCTAAGAACAAAAGTATCTAAGAGGACATTCCTGTGCTACACAACAGACCCAGACGAATCTCCAAAACTGCAAGGCAGTTGCAGCTTGTCAAGGAATCTGATGCTTCTCCAGCTTGGCATCCTCCTCTCTCTCTCATTCTGAAATGCTGATTTGGCACTCATGAAAGTAAGGGACTAATAGCACTGGCTTCAGCAGGGTATAGCGTGACCAGATGCTCTGCAAGCTTCCCCAGTACATTTCAAGCCTGACCTAAATCCTTAGCCGTTCCTGAGCAGAAAGCCAAACTGGCTGAGAGTGAGCGGCAGTTCTGTGACATTATTAACATTCACTAGGAATGAAGATCAATCAGAAAATTCATTTTCACATGAGTCCTAACCTGGATTTGAACCCAGGACTGCAGAGCTAAAAGCGTGTACATTAACTTGACTTGACATTTTACATTTACCATCTAAAGAGGAATAGGAAGATGATGAGGCATGTTGAGAACTAAAGAAGATTATGAAAAATATATCTTTGGGAAGGGAATAAGAATAACAAGAGTGATAAAATCTGTTAGAAAATCATTGTGGGCTATGATTTGGGGGTTAAATATTAAAAGCATTATACACTCCTTTCTCAGTAGGATTTTTAGGAGATATATATATACACATTCCCTAGTTTCCAAGGGCTCATAAAACTTGGAAATAGAACTCCTGAGCTTTTCACTAAGTACCAGAGTCCTTTAAAGATTCTGATAGAAGGACAAAACTTAAGCCTAAATATTTTCTTAAAAATGTGATTAGATCTGTGATCTTTGTCAAAACAACAACAACAAAAACAACTAAATATGGAGATGAATGAGGAGGAATATCAGTCTCTAAAACACCAGTTTCTGAGGAAAATTATATTTTATGTAATGGTCCAATTTCCATAAAATTGTGAAAACTGTCATAAAAACAAATGGAGTCTTGAAAACTACTCTTGTTTACTGTCATGTGTTTATTCTTTGCCTAGCTGGCAAAGAATAAGTAGGTAATCATTTGGTCTTGACTGACCTCCGAGAGGACTGTTTTGGCTATTTTACATTTTGTTTTGTTTTGAAACAAGCCAAGTTGTATTTAGATACCTTTACAGCAGCCAGTAAATCATGATTGTGTAATTACAGAGAAGCGGTCAAAAGGAAGTAATGGTGATGGGCACAACAAATAACACAGCAAGGCAATCTCAGCAGCGTTTGCACTATGTAAAATTACAGTGCAGTGAAACCCCAAACGAACATAGCAGTCCATTTGCTCCTACAGCAGCACTGAATTAAGGCAAGAAGTGCCCCACAACAAAAACAATTGTGATAGACATAGGGATCTGTTCTGGGTTGAATTTGTGACTCAAACATGAAAAAGATATCAGGTTTCAGAATCAGACAGTTTCACTGTACAACCCAAAATGAAACATTCAGCCAAGAAGAGAGAGACCATATTTCTCATTGCTGACAACGTCAATGCTGCGTTGTGGACCAGCTCTCATATTTACTCACAACCACACCGGCTCCCATTATTCAAATGCCAGAGCAGTGCCAACTCCTAGAGGGCTTCTGGAAAATGAATGCATTCCAAACAAGTGGGTGAGGAATGGCAACTTCTACTGGAACATAAACCTGTAGTATTCCAGCTACTGAAATAAGGACTGTTCTTGACTTCCTTGTTCCTTTTTGAAAGTAGGATAAAGTCTCCTTCATTTGATTCTTCCTTAGTGTTATCAATTAATGGCAGCCTTTATGCATTAATTGAACCCTTTCATGTCAATACAGCTTGGTAAACAAACAAAGATGAATGCAATAGCCCAGTCATACACTGAAACAGATATATTTCCACAGATATAGCGCTTATGGACAAAACTGAGGACAGTGTCCTGTGAGAATACTTGATGTAATATATCCAGCAGAATGAGTAGGGCAACGGGCCAGGTTGCAGCCATGTTGTTTTGCAGCTACCATAGAGATCATTAAGCTTCATTGTTGAGTGTGCTTGCCCTCTCCCACATTACTGTCATCCACAATATCAGTACATTCCACAAATGATTCTTCTCAACATATTTTGTGAAAAGAGGTAAAAAACAAATGAGCTCTCATGTCCCCTTTCCTTTACCTAAGGTCACTGCAGCATTTCTTTTTTTATCAGTGATGTGGCTGGATTCTAAATGGCCCACCTCTTCTACATGTGCTGCTGTTTTAGTGACATTAAGCCGGGGGTGGGCAAACTACCACATCTGGCCTGCAGGACCACCCTGCCTGGCCCCTGAGCTTTCAGCCGGGGAGGCTGCCCCGGCCCTCTCCTCCGCCTTCCCTCCTCTTCTGAAGTCTCAGCACGCCGCACCGCCAGCACTCTGGTCCGCTGCTTCTGGGCAGCGCTGCAGCACCGTGGCTGGCTCTGGCGGGGCCGGAGCTCCTGCCCCTCTGTGTGTTGTGGTACGGGGGTGGGGCAGCATCTAGCTCTGGCGCACTGCACAGCTGCCAGACATGCCACTCTGAGCAGCATGGTAAGTGATCTGGGGCTGAGGGGGTTCAATAAAGGGACAGGGAGTCCTGGAGGACAGTCAGGGGGCAGGGAGCATGGGGGCTGGTAGAGGGTGAGGTCCTGGGGGGCAGTTAGGGTGGGGGAGTCTCAAGGGGGGGTCGATCAGGGGACAAGGAGCAGGGGAGCTGAGATTGGGGGTGAGGTCCTGGGGGAGGTGGTCGGGGCAGGGAGTCTCTGGAAGGGGCAGTTAGGAGACAGACAGCAGGGGTGTTGGATGGGTGGGGGGTTTTGAGGGAAGCAGTCAGGGGGCTGGAAGTGGGTGGGGGTTGGATAGGGGGCAGGGACAACCTGTTTGAGGAGGCCCAGCCTTCCCTACATACAATTTTGCAACCCCGATGTGGCCCTCGGGCCAAAAAGTTTGCCGATGCCTGCATTAAGCAAATACTGATTTTACAGCCATTCTCTCTCCCACTTTCCCTCCTTCACATGGCTGATTTCATCACAGTTCCAATCACTGATTGAGAAGAACAGATTTGCTGGTGGCTTTTCAATGCCTTTATCAATTAGCTGAGTCCTAGCTCCAGGCAGTTCTCAGTGTGACATACAGACTGCTACTGCTGTCCCCAAAACAATGCCATTTTACTGCTCTTCCTAGTAATTTTGCAAGGCATGAATGAATGTAAACACTACAGAGTTTCTTTGCTGCAACAAAAGGACACAAAGACAAATAAAATGATCTCCAATAATTACTTGTAATGACCAGAAATAAGATAAATCACCCTTTTTCTCTTCATACAGGCAGTAATAAGTGAAGTGCAATCATCTTTATTCTATCTTGTCATGACCTGCCACCTCTAACGTGCACAAGAGATGCTTATTGTCCCGGGTAGAAAGAAAGGTCAAGCCCCTTAACCTTGCAGTTCTTTATTCACCAGAAGAAAAAAGATACAAGGACGACAAGTCCAAAGTGATACTAACCCGTGACAAGAACGGCAATGTATTGTGTACATTAATAAAAGAAGGCTGGAAGAGTGAAGCCTCACTTAGTTTAAGGACAAAGCCTAGTACCTGATATTTCATATTGACAGCACAGACAGAAGGGCATCTCACAAGAGCTCTAAAACATTTTTGGCAGCTGGAGCTAAGGAAAATGGGATCTGCATAACTAGTGAGGATAGGAAAGACAAATCCATCCAAACGCCACTGTCTTATTGACCTCCCACTATTGTATGCAGTATTTGTTGCACCCATGTCAGTACTAGGATATGAGAGAGTAAACGTGAGTGAGGTATATCTTTTATAGGACCCAACTACTGCTGGTGAGAGAGAGAGAGAGAGAGAGACACTTTCAAGTTTTACACTGAGCTCTTCTTCAGGTCTGGGAAACTTAGGCTAGACCTACACTACAGATCTATATTGGTATAACTACATAACCCAGGGATGCGAAAAATCCACACCCCGGAGTGATGTAGTTATCCCGACCTAACCTCTCTGGTTGGTGGTTGATTTATTGCGTCTATACTAGACACGATAAATGGACCCCTGCTGGATCGATCGCTGCCTGTCAATCCAGCCGGTAGTGTAGACAAGCCTGTAGTGTCTTTACTGAAGTATTACAGCAGTGCAAAGTTATGAATGTAAGCTCTCAGGCTTGTCTTTTGAAATTGCTGTACAGGTTTCCTTTGAAGATGAGGACTGATAGCGATCACTCTATTTCTGACCTTTGTGGATGAACTTATGAGCCTTGGAGCTTAAATTCATAACTTTGTTAGACACTAAAAATCATGGACTGAATAGAGACACTGGATTCATGGCTTACTACAACAAATCTATAGCCAACTGACAACCTGCCTTACAGCTGCTCCCCCTCCCAACCCTCCAGCGCACTTTCCCACCTATGACTGGAGGAGTGTTAATGAGCCACTTCACCTTGAATGGTCTCCTGAAATGTGTGTTGTTTACTTATGCTAAACAATCTGTTCCACCTTGTATTTAGCAGTGATGCTCTGAACATTTCCCAGACCTGACGAAGAGCTCTGAGTAAGTTTGAAAGCTTACCTCTCTTACTTAGTGGGGTTCATTAATGTAACTAACTAAATGACTGAAACTTAACTGTTACAAATAACTAGAATTATCTACAAGTAGAGAAAAAACAAGTCCACCGAGAGGAGTACTTGTGGGAAAATGCTAGTACGAGCTGAAGTTCCAGCGACTGTCATGGGCAGTAAGAAGGATCTGAGGGGCAGCGGGGCAACAAGACTCTTTATACAGGCACTATGGGCATGTGATGCCAGTGGATACTGGAGCTGACCTGGCAGATACTGCTGAGGTAAAAACACCCCTACATAGGAATGGACATGAGCAAGCACTCGAAAAAGAATTTTTCTTACTTTGTGTATATTTGGACTTTTTCATTTTTATGCTGTGGATGAATTTAATTTTTATGAAAATGAAGGGCTGACGATACTGGTTTAAAACAATCATAACATATATAAATGCTGTGGCAAGCTTCATCCACACAGCTCTGGTAAGTTCACCTCACTCATAAGGTGCAACACTACTATTAAAGCAATCTTGGGCTTCAAATGAACAGAGGTGGACAATTAGGCTGAGCTATGCACAGAAACTGTGATGATACCAAAAGCACTGTTTTCAGTTACAACTTAAAACAAATTGTGAATGAGACACTTTTTTCCTTTAATTTTCTGTTCGTGAGGAAAAAACACAAAAGTTGTAACATGAGGTATACCCCATGATAAATATGCACAGATACAGAAAACATATTTTAACATATAAAATAGTTTTTTTGAAAAACAGCTTCAGAATAAATTGCTCATGTAAAGACATTTTTTCTGAGGTGTAGCTAATTGTAGCATGGTTTTGTATTCATTATTGCACAATTATTATGAACAGGGTGTTCCTATAAATGAGAAATGTCAGTTTAGTCACTTAGCCCGATCGTATTAATGATTTAAATACTATCATGGTTATGAAAATGAGACCAGACGGGCGCTTGGATGTAAATAGTCTTTCATCTTCCACCCTTAGGAAATCCTTAAATTGTACTCATTTATAGACACGGGACAAACATTATTGGACCTCCAATGAGTATTTGGAGATCTGCCAGAAGATCCTGCATTTTGCTCCTATAACCATGGTGGGATGACCATTTTTGTAACTTTGCCCTCCAGAACAAAATCCACTGTGTCATGATATAGCATCATGTCAAGATTATTGACTGAATGTAATGATATCACTATTGTGCCAGTCAAAGGCTGATGAAACAATGAGGAGACACAATACTTGCAACAAGATCCAGGAAGCTTCATCCATCACTGTTAAGGTGCACCTTATGGCAAACTGAGGAGTTAGAGGTTACCTGTAAATGCCTAGGTCAGGTGATAGGGAGAAAAGAAAATGGAGATGTCCAATCCATTAATTAAAGTAATCAGTCAAGCAGCATTTAGTTTTAAAAAGAATCTTAGTAGAGTCTCAGGGCTTTGTGGTCTGATACTTAATTAGCAATTTAAAAGAGTTTTGTGATTTTACCAAGTCTGTGATCCTTTTCCTTGGAGCTAGGGTACCTGGAAGTATCTTTATGACAGGTTAGAAATAATTTTGTACATTAAAGAACAGTTTTATAGCACTATTTCAAGTGTTCAAATCAATCAAATTTGGCTCTGCGTTTCATTTTTGAAGACATTAATCTTATTTTGCATACTATTTGGATTACTTTCTGGCATACTATCAGACATGCAAAAACAAAATCTAAAAAGACAAGATCTGATTTAAAAAGAATACCTGTATGATCAAAGCCTCTAGCTCACCTGCTTTTATTGAAGAGCTAACTAGCAGAAAAAGTCTTATCTTGTAAGAGACATAATTAAGACCAATTACTTTCAAAAATTTGAAGAAAGACTGGGATTAGGCTCCTAAAACAGCACCCAGGGGAACTGGGTGGATCAAGGGATTAATAATGAGATATTGAGTCTTTCATTTCTAAATTGCTGATTCCAATCCAATACAATAGTGATCCGAAGTACTATCCATTTGATGGCCATGTGATGTCCTATATGAAATTAGGTGAAGGCTCATTCCAGTTCTTCTCAACATGCGTAGACAGCACAAAACCACTAACAAAATGGGCACTCTTAGAAGAGAGGCCAAGGAATGAATAGAGATGAAACCTGAACTAACCTGTCACCACTAAAGATAGTCCTCTAAGTTAAGATATTTGGCACACTGGCAGGACAACGTGGGGAAGCTTGCACCACTACTACTCCTGTTGTATCTGTTTTGTCTAAACCATTCAAAGAAAGGGTTTAGTAAGGTTGCCAGGCCAGTTCCTTTCACTAGAACTAAACTGAAAAAAAATAATTTTAGAAAGAAAAAAAGTTACATCCAACTTCCAGATTAGAAATATTGGACCTTAATTTCTTCTACATTTATACATATGGCAGGGGGAAAAGGCTAATAAATGACTAAATAACTTCATTTTATTCTGCATTTTTGTAGGGACAGTCATTGTTACACTTTAGTGGCCTCAGAACTTGGAGCTCTTCTTTGGTCTTTGGTAGAGCTGGATGAATAATTTACAACTAATTACTTATTCAGTGAATTTAGTTCATTGTTCCATTATGTTTTCCATTGTTCCATTATTTACAATTTATCACTATTCATAATTTTTCAACAAATGCTTTGTATAAGCACATTTTAGACTATGGATTATTCATGATTTTCTATGTTGCCTGACCACCTAAGCAACATGGCAACTGTTTTCTGTTCTGTGAAAGGATGAGCGAAAAAGCATCACGAAACTTCTACTGAAAGAATGTCAATAAAATGACTAGTGTGTTACTTTTTCATTACAATAACCTTTCCTCTTTCTGTACAAGTGGGAAAATTTTATTATCTCATCTTACAATAGGAGGTTGGATGAGATATGCTAGTTCTGTGTGTAACTGTAACTTTCTGTGACTAGTGAGGAATGATTGCCTGCCTTATGTTGTTTTTCTCTTTGTAAATTGATGAAGAACATCTGTTTCTGAGAACTGTCAGTCACTATCAAGAAAGATGGAAAACTCATACAATGGCTATGATATTCCTCAAAAAGTATATAAATTAGATTACAACCTAGATGATGGCTGTGTTAAACAACATATTTCTGGCTTGCTAGAATTGCACCAATCATTATTCAAAACTACTGCTATGGACTTTTTTAAAGTCTTTGGAATCTGCCAATTTCTGCTTAAAATGCCTGTGTACACTGATGCAGATTTTCCAAGGTTAACAAGAGAGCTTGAAAACATTCTGAGATCCTCTGATACAATGCACTGACCCAAACTTTCTTTGCGGGAGTAGTGTTCCCATAACTGCATAATGTAGGGTTTCTTGCACCTTCCACTGAAGCATCTAGTGCTTGACACGGTTGGTGAGAGACCACTGGACTATATGTACAACTGGTCTGAGCCGATATGTCAATTCCTGATTTCTTAGTGCTTCTAAGTATTTTGAGGAAATCTGGATATTTAAGTTTGAGCTATATACCATTGACCTCTGGATAACCATGAACAATATTGCAGATTTTCCAAGGTCAGAAGAGACAAAATATTATTTAGATTATGGTGGTATCCATAATGTATTTAGGGACTATATATCTATCTATATCTATCTATATATAAACAAGACAGGGTTCCTGCCCGAAATAGGAGAAGAGACAAAATATTATTTAGATTATGGTGGAATTCATAATGTATTTAGGGACTATATATAAACAAGACAGGGTTCCTGCCTGAAAAAGTATACAATCAGGGATCATATCTTCTTATATATATGTACAGCCCCTGGCACACAAATAAATAATTATACCGTATTGAAAAAATGCCTTCTAGGCTATGCCCCTCCTGGCCTTGGAAAATATTTGTAACACATAAATCCCAGATCTCATTCATGTCCCATTGGCAGACACTTTTCATGATGGATTATGGAGACGGGAAAGAATGTTCTAAAAATAAACAATTTTGAGGTATACTCTAAATAGAAAACTATTAATCTGAAGAGAGACTAAAGCCTTGTTAGCCCACTATCTATGCATTTACTTGTGCCCACACACATATTTGACCATCCTCTGCTAATAAAGATCCTTTTCTGGAAATAACTGTTCCAGCATAATCTAACACTTTCCCATCTACCCAGGGGTCCTGCATGTAACCTCCAGTTCTAACTATTGTCCCTTTCCAAACACTTCTGCCATGACATAATGCCTCATTACTCATCCCTTAGAGCTTCTTTCTCATAACTATGGGTATGACCTTCTCATACAAGGGACAATTGCTCTAAACAATGATTTTTCCACCTTATTTCTCATCTACGGTAGGAGAGCTTCAGGTACCTACTAGTAGTACCTCCCTGATCCCTACTTTTAATTCCACTCTTTCGGCACAAGGTGTGCTTGTGTCTGCTGCTTATTGTACCTTCCTTCAATAATGCTGAACTCCACAAAGTTTCTTCCTCAAAATGCATTCCAGAATGGTGGAGTGTAGGATAAGTAAAGACCCAAAACCTGTAGCTGTGGGCAGTTATGACAGCCAGTAATGGGATAATGGGATTGAGGGAGCTAAAGCTGGGAATTTAAGATCAGCTGAATGGAACGGTATGAACCCTAAGAATAACCCTACAGTGTAATTTCAGTAAAGAAGGAATCTATCACAAAAAGCAAAAGTATTTCAGAGAACATCTCCATGTATCTGTTGTATAGACACCTTGTACCTGCAAATATAACAACAACTAATCGGAATTAGATTCTGAGAACATACTGTTAACATTTTGGTTCTTGCCTAACAAAAGTACATTAGGAAATGCTTTTAAAAAGGATTCCGGCCAACATAAGGGTTTTTAGGTTGGGGAAGTTATTTGTGAGTAGTAAGGTGATAACCTTACATACATGTGAACTGTGGGAATTGGCTCAAAGGATATTCAGAGCTGGAAGAGGCCAACTCTTTTTCATTCTTTTAATGAGCCATAAAAGCTTCTAATAAAGATACTAAATAGACATAATAACTTTCATAGACATTTCTATGCTTGGACTTAACAAATCAGAACAAATAGCAAGGCCTGGAAATTAGTACAGACAGAGATACTAAAACTAGGATATCACAGTATTTTTGTGATCAGCAGGAATCCCAGGGTTAGAGTAAACAGACAAAAGAAAAACACAAGACGACTAAAATGAGATTTGATTAGAAAAAGTTGTAAATCATCTCTAAATATATAACCAAAATGCTCATGAGAACAGCCAGCTTACCATGTTAGAGGATGGGTAAACTGGTATAATTAAAAGGTATTGATAATTTATGTAATGCAGGTGAAAGAGTTGAAATACCATACCATTATAATTAGCTGAACTAGTTTGTCAAGTACATTTTTAATTTGACTGAAACATTTCAGACAAGTCAATGGCATTTACACCTGTACTAAGGTGACCAGATTTTTACAGACCAGAGTTGCCTTTCTTACTGTTTTATCAAGGGATCGATCACAGATGGGAATGAAAAAGGTAAGGTTTTACATCTAAGTAAATTTTGGAAGGTAAAGAAGTGTGTAAGCTTTCTGAGAAGATCATTCAGGATTTGGCAGCAATATCTAGGTTAAGGAATATGTCAAAGGAGTAGTTAGGTTATGGTAACAGGAGCTTCCATAGGTTGAGAGGTGCACAGTACAGTGACTACAAATTGACTTTG
The DNA here is from genome assembly GCA_007922305.1 of Dermatemys mawii. Classification (NCBI taxonomy): domain Eukaryota; kingdom Metazoa; phylum Chordata; order Testudines; family Dermatemydidae; genus Dermatemys; species Dermatemys mawii. Next base: position 60,996,242 of record ML677349.1, read on the forward strand.
ATAACTAAAAATATGGTGGGATCCAGGAGACTCTAGTGGGACTGGAACTCTCCTAGGACTGTGGCAAAGATTAGCAGTTGGGGTGGGGGAGGGGGATAGGATAATTTTCCTAGCATCACAGGAGGTTTTGACAGTTGGACAGGGTTACATTCAGAAGGGCTTGTCTTATGGGGAAAGAAGGATTTTGAAACTGGAAGAGGAAGTCTGATTACAGGGTCTTGCAATAGTAAATGTGGAAGGATTTTGCAGTTGAGAGGGGAAATGGATTCTCCATTAACTGCCTCTCCTCTCTCTCCATACTTAGGAACTCAAAGCTCTGTTGTCTACAATGTAGGGCCTAAGGGTGTTTCTTACATAATTGTGTGCCTATTATTTATTTGTTTAGACTGAATCATAATATTCATATAGTGGGTTGGGATCACACATACTCTAATACTTTTATTTATTATCCTCAGCACTACGCAAGATATAAGTAAACACAAGCCCTCTTAAACAAGTTGCAAGGTAGAAAGAGGGTGTTTTCTCCAAGTTCTTATATTGATGCTCATCATCATAATATCTATTAATATCTGTATGCAAATGCTGGGTGGAGAGGTCAATTACCTACTATGAGATTATGTTTGGGGACTAATTCCTTTCCCCCAAAGCCCAGAGAACAGACAGGCTTCACAGCAGAACCTGAAAGTCGATAAAGTCACACTGGTAATTGATAAACTAACATGGGAAATCTCATTAAAAATGCACCATCTCCTGTTCCTGCATATTTAACCAGGAAGTTTGAGCCCATCAGATCATATCAGAGCTGAGGTATGAAACCAGGGAGAGGCAATCTCTGAGGTATCCAGGGGTCCAACCCATTTAAGGCTTTGTAGGTTAAAAACCTGCACCTTAAGTTACGCTAGAAAATAATTTGGACACTAATGCGTCACAAGGCACAAGTGTAAATATGCTCCCTACCTGAAACACCCTTTAACAAATGGGCATTTGTATTCTGTATCAGACAGCGTTTCTAAGTGGATTTTAGGTGCAGACCCATGTACTACATGTCACAGCATTACAATCTCAATGTGACAAAAACATGGACATTTAATTAAGATGTGCATCTGAAAAAAAAGATTGCAAATATCTTGTCAACTGTAGGTAATAAGTGTTGCTATTTGGATACCCAGAAACAGTGAAGATTCACCCAGACTCAAGTTGCAAATTTTAGTTAAAAAATAAACAAATAAACTCTTCTTCAGTCAAAGAAACTGATATTAACTCCCCCAGTTTTATCAGTTGATTTTCCAAGTCTATTAGCATTACCTCAGTCTTTATATGGATTTATCCTGCAGCCGCTCACCATCCTCTAAGCACCGAATCTAACCAGATATGAACTAAGCTGATCATCTCTATCATTCAGATCTGATAACCCAGACATGTAGAGCTGCGTATTGTCAGAATTACTGGAAACATAGAAGCCAATAACACCATTACTATCTCCCCTAACAACTTCACATACGTGTTGAATAGGGGTGATAAAATGGAATCATGCAGTATCCCACTTGAGGGAATCCTTAGAACAGCTTCGTTTTGGATCCAATAATTAGTATTTGTGATAATCTGTTATTATCTCAAAGTAACTTTAACAAATGTGTATGATGATTACAAATTTTTTTAAACTGTTTTTAAGTTTAACTGTACCAGATTTAATTATTTTTAAAGATTGTTAAAGCAAATCAATAAGGTTTTGATTTTTAATAACAGAGAAAACGTAGATCTCTTGGGCAGACCTCAGGAAGTAGATGAAAAAAAATTTTTTTTTTTAGCTTGCATCTATTCATAGCACTTCCAGGAGAACTGAATAAGTTAAGTAATGGATAGAATCAAAGATTTATACCATTACTGTTCAAGAGGAAGTACATCTATCCATGTCTGATGCTTCTTCTACTGTATGTAAACTAACTGAACCACAGGAAGCAATTTTCCTTAGTCATGTCATTTGTTCCCTTAAACAACTAATTACCAATTTTATTATGGCATTAATTTCAGGTAAATGACTGAGCTGAACTTCAGTTCTTAAGAGGAAAATGTAATCAAATATTTGGGTTTATCTTGAAGCACAATATAATTCTACCTATATACTGGATTTTGCAACATGCCAAAATAAATTCCAACTACTGTAGGTTGCGATTATAAGATTTATTTTCTGGTTCAAAAGCTGAGAACATAGATGCCCGGTAGTCTTTGTTTATATCTATTTACAGTAATCTTACTGTGATTGAGGGAAATTAGTTAAAAGATCCTTTCCCCAAAGGGGTGCACAGTTCTTGCCATTTTACCATAATAGGTTGTTTCTATACTACTGTCACAGTGTTTAAGGTGAATTATTTATGAATTCAATGAAAGTTGTTTCTCTATCTCTCCCCATGAGGGTCTCTAACTAGGGACTGGGAGGTCACAGAATGGCATAATCTAAAATGTAGCACTTTCTTTAGCAATGTTATTTAGTAAGACTTCTTAGACACCAAGATAGCCCTTCTCTAGTTAGAATTAAGGGAATATTTTTGTTAGCATTATATTAACAATGATAGTTCTCAGAGTCCACACAATTCACACACAGTTGAAATTGCATGACTACATTTCCTGCATATTTGTGACCTTTAAAAATGAAATTACATTTCAAAATGAATTTAAAACTAAATAATCTTCTGCTTGCTGGCTGGGAAAGGGGCTGAAAGAATATTCTTCAAAAATAAAGCTGCCCTGAGTTGCTACTTTCTTCAGTTTTCAAGGTTGTAGTCATGGGGAAGAGAAGCCTTCCATCTGACTGGGAGGATATGAAACTGCTGCCTGTATGCTGCTCCAAGGTGGGCGGTGGAGAAGAATTAAATCAAGTGTCTCCAGTTTGTTCCCACTCTTACCAGGAAACATGCTGGAGCAAAGCAGGAATAGGAAGGGGAGGAATTAAACTAAATGGCTTTGAGCAGTTGCTGTCCATCACTGCCATTTGCTAATATAGCAGGAGCAGTGGGTTCAGCACAAGCAGCTCCAAGCAGTCACTGCCATCTCTTCTTCCCCTACCTGACAAGTGGAAACAGGGGATCCAGCACAAATGGCTTACATCAGTTGCTGCCATGTGGGAGCTGGGGGTCCAGCACAAGTAGTTCAAGCACAGTAGTGAGTTCCTCACAAATCATTTCTGGCATCTGTTGCTTCCCTCAACCCTACCACCAGCTGACAAGTGTGGGATATTAAATGAAGAGGCTCTGATGACATGGAAGAAGTGTGAGATTAAAAAATGAAGCGGATTGGGAGTTTCCATTTCATCAGTGATTGGTGTACGGAAGCGAGGGGGAAGCTTTACATATAGTAAAGTTCTGGTCAATTCTTAGAGGAATTTGTTTGATTACGGTTTCTTGGTGTGTTCATCTTCAATAATTCTATATTCTAATTTCTTCTAAAAAGTTTTTCCTCTCAAAAATATTTTGTAAGTACAGTAACACACAATAGAATGTGCATTCATCAGCCAATATTCACACACCCTGGGTGTGTTGTGGCCCTCAGCAGAGTTGCAGCCACAGTACACCCAAGGTGTGCATATATTAGTTGACAAAAGCACATCATGTTGTGTGCTATTGCTTATGTAATACATGATTTAGCATATGTAACTGTGTATTAATGACACACATTGGTACATTGCAAGCTGGAGACTATGGCTATGTTCCACCACCTGCTTAGGTGTGTGCTATATTACAAAGTATCAAATTAATTAGGAAATCCTGCACTGTTATTGGCAAATAGCTGTGGTGATATCCTGGGACAATACCTGGTAGTGAGACTACTTCCTTTTATTGACCTACATCAACAGGATTAGGCACCTCCACAAGTAATGGCTGCTGATCAGCCAGAATGCAGACTTTTTCTGATGTTGAATACCTTAAAATATTACAGTTGCCAATCAATTAAAGCTGTGCAAGAACAAAGAAACAGCTTTGATACGTAACATTTTGGGTAAAATCCTGGTCGCACTGAAGAAAATGGAGTTTTGTCATTGACCTCAATGGAAGCAGGATTCCACTTTTATTTTTAATCTATTTTCCTTCCACCTCACCACTTTGATCCACTTGCTACTCTCAACCCTTCGCCCCACCCCTTTTATTCTCCCCCTCTCTGTAATCCCCTGCCACCACCCATTCTTCTTTTGGTTCCCACTACCTGGGCTATTAGGATTTCCTTTCCCTTCTTGTTTCCTAGCTTCTTCACTCCTACTGCAGTGTTTCTAGGTAGGAGTGCTGGCACTCCACAGAGGAGAAAACCTCTAGATCTGGAGTTCTCAAACTGGGGGGGCCGGACCCCTCAGGAGGTTGCAAGGTTATTATATGGGAGTCATGAGCTGTCAGTCTCCAACCCGAAACCTGCTTTGCCTTCAGCATTTATAATGGTGTTAAGCATATTAGAAAGTGTTTTTAATTTATGGTGGGGAGTCGCACTAAGAGGCTTGCTGTGTGAAAGGGATCACTGGTACAAATGTTTGAGAACCACTGCTCTAGATCTAAGAGAGAAAGTTGGTGCTGGTTCTGTAAAGCTACACCATGGAGGTGAGTGGTCTCATCAAGGCACAGCTTCATTGAGAGCAGGCAGGAAGGAGTAGGAGAACAAGAGGAAGGACAGAAAAAGCTCAAACATCTACTGAACAGGGGTAAAGAAAAAGGGGCGATAGGGAGTCAAACGGAAGAGAGATCAGACTGATCTCTGATCAGAGGTCAGACAAGGAGTATAAGAAGAACAGATAAGGGAAGCCCAAAGAATGGATTCTAGAATAGCTCTGCTACTGACCATGCAAATCACTTGGCTTCTCTAAGCCTCTCCTTTTTTGAATTATTTTAAAATGCAATTGGTATCTTCTTTCAATTTGAACTATTATGCTACCTAAACACAGAGTTAGCATTAATGGTTAACAACAATAAAATGATTCAGGAATTCATTACAACACCACAGGCTTACTATAATCACAATAAGACACTTATTGTCTCACTTGGAAACATGGGGAACACTTCTCAGACGGTTGTGGCTCTGGCCTTTGGCATTGTGCCTCACAATGCACCAGAGGAAGAACAATATCCCATCATGACACATATTCCAATACATCTTAGACCTGAACTACACTATGAGGCAAAGTCAAATTTATCCACCTTAAACCGATCCTTCCACTTTGCTGTCCTCACTATGATGCCATTTAGGTCGACCTAAAAGGGTCTTTAAATCGATTTCAAACTCTTGCCCGACAAGGGGAGTAGCGCTGAAATTGATGTTTCCGGGTCGAACTAGTGTTAGTGAGGACGCAATTTGACGTTACCAGCCTCCAGGAGTTATCCCTGAGTGCTCCAGTGCGACCGCTCTGGACAGCGCTCTGAACGTGGATGCACTGAGCAGTTAGACAGGTAGGCACCGTGCGGGGTGGCAGGTGAGAGGAGGACAGGAACACAGAACAAGTCATAACTTTGGGTGTGCCACCTTTCTGGTGTTTGGGCGGTCCTCAGGGGTGGAGTGGCAAAGTGCCAGGACCCTGCCACCCCAGTTCTTCGGAGTACACCCCGCACGGTGCCTACGCCCCCAACTGACGCCTTCCAGTGCTACATTTGCATCAATCCCCCCATTTCTGTGACCCCTTAATAAAGAATGCATGGTTTTCAAACATCAATGACTTTATTATTGGTCGGCAATCGATGAGGGAATGTGGGAGGGAGGGTGGGTGCCTGAAAGTTCAGTGCAGGGGAGCAAGAGAAAGGAAAAGGACACGTAGAAATAAAAAAAATATTTAAACCATTAGCCCAAGCAAGGGGGTGAGTTTTCAGGACGTATAAACAAACAGCACAAGTGGAAACAAAGTGAAGTCTCACACTGTAGCCTGCCCTGCCATGAAACTAGTTGTCAAGGTTTCTTTGATGCGTGCAGCATTGGGGGTTGGGGGGGACTTCTAATCACCCTGGTGTCTGGTTGTGCATAATCAGTGGCCAGGGGTCTGCCTCAACCTCCCTCCCCGCCATAAATGTCTCTCCCTTTTTCTCACAGAGATTGTGGAGCATGCAGCAAGCTTCAATAACAATGGGAATATTTCTGGCCTTGAGATCTGAACAGGTCAGTAAGCTGTGTCAGCGTCCCTTGAGACGACCAAATGCATACTCTACCACCATTCTGCATTTGCTCAGTCTGTAGTTGAACAGCTCCTTACTACTTATCCAGAGCTTCATGAGGCAGGGCATTAATGGGTAGGCCGGGTCCCCAAGGATAACAATCGGCATTTCAACATGCCCAACAGTAATTTTTTGGTCTGAGAAGAAAGCTGTTTAAAAAGGCTAGAGTTCTTAAAAACACGAGTGTCATGAACCCTGCCCGGCCAACCCACGTTGACGTTGGTGAAACGTCCCCTGTGATCAACCAGCGCTTGCAGGACCATGGTAAAGTACCCCTTGCGGTTTATGTACTTGCGGTGCTGGTGGTCCGGTGCCAGGATAGGGATATGTGTTCCGTCTATAGTCCCTTCACAGTTAGGGAACCCCATTGCTGCAAAGCCATCCACTACAGACTGTACATTTCCCAGAGTCACTACCTTTGACAGCATCAGTTCAATGATTGCGTTGGACACTTGCATCACTGCAGCCCCCACTGTAGATTTACCCACTCCGAACTGATTGTCGAGTGACCGGTAGCTGTCTGGCGTGGCAAGCTTCCAGAGGTTTATCGCCACTCGCTTTTGAACTGTGCGGGCTGATTGTAGCTTGGTTTTGTGGTGGTTCAGGACAGAAGAAAGCAAGTCACACAGTTCCATAAAGGTGCCCTTACGCATACGAAAGTTTCTGAGCCGCTGGGAATTATCCTAGACCTGCAGCACTATGCAGTCCCACCAGTCCGGGCTAGTTTCCCAGGCCCAGAATCACCGTTCCATTGCATGTGCCTGCCCCGTTGCCACCAGGATCCCTAAGCTGCCAGTGGCACTGCATTTAGGGAGGCCTGTGCCCATGTCCTCCTCACTCTCATGACCGCCCTGCCTTCGCATTCTCACACTGGTTTTCCCTTTCTGCATACATTGCACGATTATTCGCAAGCTGTTTACAATGCCCACAACTGCTGTGATGAGCTGAGTGGGCTCCATGCCTGCACTACTATGGCATCTGCACAGGCAGTCCAGGGAAAAGGGCAGAGCTGGCAGTGGAAGCATTCGACTAAGGAATAAAGGAGAAAGATGAGAGAAGAGATGCCACTCAGCAGGAGAAGACATATGACTGCAGAAACCGCCATAACTAAGGTACTTTTTATGAGTGCCTGGAGCATGGCAGGATAGCAGCCACAGGGCGGGTTATGCTGATGCCACTGGAATAGATATTCCAGCTGAACAACGGGAGGACCTTCGAGGTATACTCTTCTGGGCAATCCATGGAAAAGGAAAGAGCTGGCAGCAGAAGCATTCGAAGAAAGTAGAAAGACGAGAGAAGAGATGAGAAGAGAAGAGATGCCACTCAGCCACCAGACTTTACGTACTTTTCAGGAGTGCCTGGGGCAAGGAAGGATAGCAGGGGATTTGACGTGCTTTCAGGATTGCCTGGAGTACAGTAGGATAGCAGGGAACTTGACGTAGTTTCAGGATTGCCTGGAGTACAGTAGAATAGCAGGCGACTTGAGAGCAGAGTTCTAGCAGGAGCAGTGGCTGGCTGACTGCCACTCTGTCTGCCGAAAACAGTATGGCGTCTGCAGGCCCGAAAGGGCTGTCTGCCGCACCTTGCACAGAGGGAGGGGCGAGTGATGGGAAGCGCGAACAAAAAACCCGCAAGACTGTTTTTGCCCCCATCATGCAATGCTGGCTTTACCCAGAACTCCAAGGGACTGCGGGCACTCTGGGATACCTACCCACAATGCGTCACTCTGAGAGTCGCTAGCCGCGGAACTATGAAAGTGATCTGCCAAATTAGCCTGCTTACTGGGGACACACAATTGAATGTATACCATCATCTTTCTTAATTCAAACTCTAGAAAGTCGACGTTAGCTCGTAGTATAGACAAGGCCTTACTGACATGGGTTCTCATATGTCACTATGACAAGCCCATAAGCAGAAGAGAATCTTTGCAGTATATTTAAAGGGAAATGTAAGATCCCACAAGAGCCTAAAATCCTGTAGCTGCTGACATGATACTGGATTTTCAGTGCCAATTGCTCAATCTGTACCTACACCTTTATACAGAGCATCTCTCAAATCAAGTGCCCTCTAGATTAGTTTGAAGATCCAATTTCCAAGATGGTACAAATCAACTTGCTCAATATCTATAATAAATCTGCACCAAATCACACCAGCCGGGATCAACCCCTAGTATTTTAATACTGCTTTTTCTTCACTGCCCTATTTTTAATGTCTTAAAAATTTCCATGGACATTAATTGAGCTCTCCCTCAGCTCACGATTTTTTTTCCTTTCATGCTGCAAAAGCTTGCTCACCAGGAGAGTTTTTCCCCATTAGCTACTCTACAGGCTCATTTGAAAGAAGAGGAAAGGTGTTAATTAGGACAGTAAGGGCCACAGAAACATCTTTTCTCATTTAAAGAAAGAATCAGAGACTGCTGGAAATTTAGCATTCATTTCAAAAGTGCGAGACTGCATAAAAAATTCAACAAACAAAAATGCTTTTACTCTGCACACCCTTCCTTCAGTGTAAATAGTGCTTGCCTCGCAGTAGTTGCAATTTACAACTCCAGTTTGTCTATGTTACCTTTGGTTTGGAACCATTTTGTTTTGACTGTCTTTTCTTCTTTAAGCTGTAGGGTTGGGCATTTGACCCATCCAAAAATACTTGGTCAATTGACTTGTCAAATATTGGCCATATTGTAAAAAATGGTTAAAAATTTTAAACCACTAATTTATTAAAACACTAACAGCAGCAACAAAGAAGAGCAAGACTTTATGGTCTCAAATACTTAGATACTTATGCCTGATTACATAAAAAGTTACCTAACTGATTTACTTTAACTCAGAAAAAATGTAAAGCACAATGAAATAATGTTCTAAAAATGAAATAATTATTATTACCTTTTTAGCAATATTAGGTTAACATCTAAATGTGAATGTTATTGAAGATTAAACAGTCACAAAAATTAAATTAAACAGAAATAAAATAAATATTTAGCATATGTAAAAAAAGAAGTTATTTTAAAATGCACTTATGCCAGATTAAAGAGAGTCTAAAACCAAGTATTAGAGCTGTGAAATGGATTTCAAATTATTATGCAAACCACATATTTTCTATGCAAATTCAGGCATTGAACTTCTGTAATCTGAATTTTAAAACATGATTTGATGTCTTGATTGTAAATTATTTTTTCCCCTTTCTGAATGTCACATTAAATTACAGTGTACATATGCAGGGTGTGTGGGTGGAAGGGATTGGCATGTGGGAGGAATACATTCTTTTGAAAGAACAAAGGTTTTTTTAAAGGACACTTTAAGAAAAAACACCAAGCACTTTCATTAAAAAATGGAATTCAACATTGTTTGTAAACATGTCAGCATTCAAATGAAGTAGTGCTACTTGTTAGGGTTGAGCAGTAAGGACATTTGATTCAACTTGTGGAGATCACACACAAGTAATTTGGTCTCCCAGGCCATGGTCCACTTCTCCATCTTCTTCTTGTCCTTCCAAGTTAGTGTTATTTCAATCATAGGAAATACCACAATGCCTTACAACTCAGTACGGACAACTCTTCAAATCAGGCTCCTGAACTCAGATTTATAGCTAATTTCCTACATGGATTTCATTATTAACTGAAGTGCAATTTAGATCTACTGATTGAAATGCTTGGCTTCTGTAATTCCCATTTCACTTCATCAACCAGATTAGCACAACATCTGCTGAAAGCCCTTCATATTTAAAACAATTTTCTGCACATGTAATTTATTTTCAGTCTATGTAGCCAAGATATTGAATGATGAGAGTTAGAATGAAAGTTGGAATTCACTCCTAGGTATAGCAGGTTCTACTGGAACCAGCTTTAATAAATATAATTATTTCCTCCCTTCATTGTTAATGAGTTGCCCTAAATTAGCATAGATGAAAGATGGAACTGCTGACTTTTATGGGCCCAACCTGGAAAGATGGTGAGCAACCACAACTCCCAGTAACTTCAACAGGATTTGAAGGTGCTAAGCACCTGCAGTTTTGGATCCAATAGGCTAGGATCCTCAGCTGGTACAAACTGGTCGTAGTTCCACTGAAGTCCATGGCACTATGCCAATTTACACCAACTGAGAATTTGCTTCCATAGCTGTAGTTAATTCTGCAAATGCTTAAGGGAAGAAAAAAATATATTTCACATTGCTCATTTTTATATTGTACAAACTGGTTTTGGTGGTCAATTGTAAACTTGGCGGTATAAAGGCATGGAGGAGCTAATGCAGCTGTTTCTGAAAATTTTTTATTGGTACTTCTGATATTTGTACAAGACCCCACAATGCAATATAGTCTCTCTTTTTCTCTGTCTCTAACTCATCACATAAGGATGAAGGAATCTCAAAAAAAAATGCATTTAGAATAGTTAAACTAGACTACTGCAATACTGTACCACAGCACCTATAATATCCTGAATGGTCTTTCCTCCAATACCTTTAGAATTCTTCAGCACACTCACAGCAACACCGAAACCTACAAGCATCACATTCTCTGCAATAGCTTTATATCCTTCCACAGGCAGATGTTAAAGTGGTGTATACAAAGATGACCATAACACAGTTTGGAGAGATGAGTTAAGGTATGCCAACCTATTCAGATTTATTGCTAACATATTCCTTTTTTTTAATTAAACCAACTATATTTTTGAATGACCTCAGTATTTGGCCTCGATGGCCATTTATAAATTACTACTTAAAGGAACTGTGAACAAGCTCATTTCCTTCTATGTACTCTCACTCTCCCTCCTTCCCCCTGCCTTTTCCATACTTAAATTGAGAACAGACCTTTTTGACTGATATCATATGTAGTAATTACTATTCTATAAACTTCAAAAAACCCTGCTTCCTACGTATCCTTTTCTTCTTCTAATCTATGCAGTTATAAATTTTCCTATGACAAAGCAGTATTTTCCACTTGTTGGACAACAGAATTGGAAATAAAAATGGGGGGCCTATTCCCAGTGCTATCACTGGCCATCTTAGGAAAACCAGTAGACCTGTTTCTGCCTCAGAATCCCAACCATTACAGAGCACTTTTGTCCCACATTTTAAAGGCATTGCAACAATGAGCAGAGCAACACCTTGAAATCTGGGCATTTGCAACTTTGTAGGATGAAAGTATTATTGTTGCTACTATTATTTAGTATTGGAACAGACTAGTTACCCTTTTCCCATTCTTTCACAATGCTGCAATTAAAGGGACATTAAAAATAACACTTCTCTCTGAAAACTTTTGACTAAATATTATGTCATTGCTACAATTACTAAATCTGAAAGAGGACAGTAAAACAAAAATCCTTTACTTTTCCAGCTGACTTATGTTGTGCCTCTTGTGAGACTTTGTTTGAAGTCAGTTGTACTGTTTCCCTGTACAGTCAGACAGTTTCACAAAGCAACAGGGAAGACTAAAACACCAAAAATAAAACAGAAAAATGACTGTAAAATCATAACAGTTGGTAGAGGTCTCAGAGTACAGTAAAGTACTTTAAATTCATTTTTTAAAATTGCCTAGGTTTCAAGTTAATGGTGTCTCTTGTGAGCAAAGAAGATTCAGCTAAAAGTGCAGATACACATGACATTAAAATCAGGAGTAGTTGATCCAAGACCGCATTTTGTTCATTGCTACTGGGCATATATGCAGTCCTTTTATATTTTTACAGTGCAATGAGATTTCACTGCACCACTGGAAATTTCTCTGCAAATGACAGCATAGTGGAAGCAAAAGGAACATGTGGAAGAAGAGAGACCTCTTATATTTACCAACTCTCTATAATATTTGAAGGAGAGGCAAATAAACAGGGTATGCTGAATGTGGCAATGGACATTGTATTTATCTGTCTAAGATCTCTGTTTCTTTTCTCAGCTATCCTATAGGAGAAATAGCTCGATTAGTTTATATTATTCACGTGTGAAAAGCCTTTTTAGAGAAATGAAATGAAAGAATTTTGCACTCGGATCCTGGTTGAGAAATCCACCTCTACTCAGGAAAGCACTTACAAGGACATGCTTAATTCCTGCTGATGCTAATGGGACTTAAGCATATATTTGAAGTTAGACACATACTTAAGTGTTTTCCTGAAGGAAGGCCTTACTTCTGAACATGGCTGAAGTCTATGTTTACTCTTCTCTCTTTTGGTAGTGAGCTCCATAGTCTCAGCCCAGCTTCTGTGAAAACCCTGTGCATCAGAATGGCAACTCTATCCAAATAGACTCTCATGTATCATGTTGATGAGTGTTATAATAAAGACCTACAGGCATGTCATGTCTTACGCGAGGGTTCTGTTCTGCGGTTACCGTGTAAAGTGGAAACCGCGTATAGCCAGAACCCATTGACTTCAATGGCGGGTGAAATCACGCCCCCTACAGGAAGTTTTTTTAAAAAAATTTCCCCTTTCTTTTTTTTTTTTTTGCTGACTGCGTAAAGCTGAAATCGCGTAAGTTAAAGACACCTAAGACAAGACATGCCTGTGCATAAATATAGAAAAATGACTGAGGGGAAGATATCTTCTTCCTATGCACCCTATGAAAAGACAGAGCTAGTCAATACTTATCATTTCAAAAGGAGTAAACATGGTAATCAGTAACCAGAATTGCACATAGCGACTGTAAGAAAGAAGGTAAACTTATGGAAATGAATATGGTTTTGATCTTTTTTCCTACTGTTTTTGTGAGCAAGTGGTACTTTAACACTTCAGAGTCTCCATTGTGCTGTTTAGGCGCATCCTCACATTGGAGGCCAAGAAGTTCTAGTCAATTCCAGAAGGAACAATGGGACGCACTCTGATTCGGAGTTCCTAGGCACCTGTTATTATACACCCTTTATGAGGTCTAGTTTACTATTTTCCATGCTGCTGGTCAGGTCTTCTGGTGAATGTGAAGCTATTGTTCTGACTCCTGCCCACCTCAGCCTGCCCTACTTCTATAGTTGTGTGCCACTAGGGACAGTGAAGCCCTGAGTTTTCTTCAGTGTAGGCGTTTCAATCATGACTGCCCTCCTTACGAGACAGTGAAATGGGATAGGGAAAGGCAACTTATAGCTTCCCTGCACTATGAACTCATGTAATGGCCAAGCAAAATCAGGCTCTTTATTGACAAATTGCATAGATTACCAGTCCCAAGAATCCCTTTTAAAAAACTAATTTAATTTAATTTTTAATTAAAACAAAAAACAGAAAAGTTTCTGCATAATGATATAGAATTCGAAACAAAATCCATATGCATTTTCCTCTCAAGTTTTCAAACTGAGGCCTGGTCTACATTATGGAGTTAGGTTAATGTAAGGCAGCTTACATCGACCTAACTTTGTAAACGTCTATACTAAAATGTTGCTTCCACCAATGTAACTTGCTTGCTATGCCAACTTAATAATTCTACCACTGGGAAAGGGTTAGCGCTTAGCTCGACGCAGTGTCAGTGTAGACACTGAGTTACTTACGTTGACTTCAGTGGCTTTCAGGAGGCGTCTCACAATGCCCCTCTATAACAGTTCTGGTCACTATTTTGAACTCTGCTGCCTGGCAGCCAGGTATACAGGTGTACATTCCTGTTCTCTAAAACGCTGCAAATTTTTGAAATTCCATCTTCCTGGTAGCTCAGTGAGGAGAGCTCATCTAGCAACTGTTCCACAGACCATGCCAGCTTCATATTGCAGACACGCTTCTGCCTGGAGTACACATGAGGCGTTGGATCTCCTGGGTCTGGAGGAGAAGAGGCTGTGCAGGCATAGCTCCACTTCAGCCATAGAAATGTCAATCTATATGAGCAGATCACTTGGGGAATGGAGGATCCTGCAGCAGTGCCACATGAAAGCCAAGTTGCTGCAGCAGGCGTATCAGAAGCCAAGGGAGGCTAACAGCGTTCTGGTGCAGAACCACAATCTTGCCATTTTTACAAAGAGCAGCCTGCCATCCTTGGCAGAGACCCCTCGCCCCCGAGTGCTGTGGATACTTCAGAAGCACCAGAGTCAGTTTCCTAGAGTGAACAGTGAGGAGGTGATGTTGGACAAGGAAGAGGAGGAGGAGGAGTTTAGGGGACAAGGAACCGGTGGATCCTGCGGCGCAGCGATCCAGGACCTGGTTTTGACTCCAGAACAGTCAAGCCAGTCCTTATATGGGTGAGCCTGATGCAGGGGAAGGAACCTCTGGTATGTATGCATTTGCTTTGTTATTGCAGGGAAACACTTGTTCATTTACTCTTTTTAATCAGGCTAAAAAGAGGTGGTGAAATAACCAGTAGAGGTAGAATTGCTATCTGCTTCTCATTCCTCCGTACAGTTAGTCAGAGGGGGTCCTGCAGAACAGTTTGCTTATGTGCACTGGGATGTCCTGTGAATCCTCCACAGAGATCCTGAGGAAACTTTCCTGCAGGTAGTATGCAATCCTCTGGTAAAGGTTTCTGGGGAGGGTTGCCTTGGTTCTTCTGCTGAGGCAGGACACTTTCCCACACCACTCAACAATTACTTCAACGGGAACCATCGCAGCACACAGGGTACAGAATATGGTCTCAGTCTACAGATGGAGGCATCTAGAAGCTGTTCCCTTTCAGCTTCCATTACCCTCAAGAGTGAGATGATAGCTAAAGTCACCCCTGCCTGTGGGAAACGGTGCCAGTATTCAGTTCAATTGTTCTAGCCGTATATACTCATGCCCATGAGCTAACTCCCTCTCTCAAAGTCCCCCCCCCAGCACCAACGGAAGTGCCAAACCACATGCCGCTGCCTTCCCCCCAGCACCAGAGGGTTCCTGGGCTACCTCCCCCAGCACCTGCAGTCCCCTACCCAAGTTTCAATTAAAGGTATATAGTAAAACTCATGGACAGATCAGAGGCCATGAATTTTTGTTTACTGCTCGTGAACTGTCTATGACTTTTACTAAAAATACCCATGAGCCATGGGTGTAAGGAGTAGGTTGGGTCTCCCATGATCACTATGCATTTCAACATCCCCAGTGCTAATCTTTCGGTCTGAAAAAAGTTCCGGCTTGCAGCTTTCTGAACAGTCCAGTGTTCTTAAAGATGCATGCATCATGCACCTTCCCTGACCGTCCCACACCGATGTCGGTAAAATGTCTCCAGTGATCCATCAGTGCTTGCAATACCATAGAAAAGTAGCCCTTTCTGTTGATTCACTCTGTGGCAAGATGTTCTGGTGCCAAAAGAGGGATCTGCATGCCATCTATTACCCCACTGCACTTTGGGAAACCTATTGCTGCAAAACCATCTACTACATCCTACACATTGCCCAGAGTTACAGTCCTTCGTTGCCTTCAGCACACGATTAATGGCCCTGCACACTAGCATCACAGCGGTCCCCATGGTGGATTTCCCAACTCCAAACTGAGTCCCAACTGATTGGTAGCACTCTGATGTTGCAAGCTTCCACCCAGTGATCACCACTTGCTTCTCCGCTGTCAGTGTTGCTCTCATTTTGCTGTCGCTGCACTGGAAGGCTGGGATAAGTTCCACAAACACCTCCAGGAACGTGGCCTTGCGCATCCGAAAGCTCTGCAGCCACTGCTCATCATCCCAAACCTGCACAGCGATACGATCCCACCAGTCAGTGCTTGTTTCTTGGGCATCATCTGCAGCTGCTCCGTGAATGCCAACAACAATCTTGAATTGTTTCTTTCTAAGTCCCAGCAGCAAGCCAGCCTCCAAGAAATCATCCTGTTCCCTGCGGCTCCTTTGATAGCTCTGCAAACACTGCAAAGTCAGGCGCCTCATACTCGTAATGCTCATCAGAATAGTGCAGAGGTGTGCAAGATCCATGCTTCTCACACAGATGGCAGACGTGCGGGTTTACGGGGCTTTTGAAAATAGGTGTGAAACATTATGGGATGGAGAAAACTGCATCATGGGATGTTGAAACCATGTTCCCAGTCACCCCTGTGCAACTCATTTGCCCCGAAGAGGCACTGCAAACCCTTTCCAAAACAGTTTGCGCCAGATTATGGCAAGTTGCTACCCACAGTGCACTGCCCTCTGCATCAATGCAAGCACCAGTAGTGCACTGCTGACACAAGGAGCATAGTGTGGACACGCAAAAACAATTTAATTACTGCAATGGCTGAATGTCGACGTAACATAAGGTCAACTTAATTTTATAGTGTAGACTTGCCTTAAGTGTTTGCTTTTAGATTTATTTAGTGCTGTCATGCAGATATACCTCCTGCAAGGTATACAGAAATCAGCCTGGATGCTGTACATTAGCAACCTTCTACTCCAAAGAATGGAATAGGGAGGGATGGGACAGAAAGGTCAATACTTCTTCAATATAATCAGAGACCCAAATCTAGCCAAAATATTGTTATTGGATCCGTTTTCTCCTTTGTGGATTTTCTAGTCAAACTGGTTTGTATGGGTCTAATAATAAAGATGCTGCTACTGTTGTTATAGTTAAGTCAAATAAAAGCAGGTGAGCAGCTCTGGCCTAATAAAGAGTCAGCTGAATAAAGAAAACCACTGAAAAGCTGTCATCTTGTTTTAATTTGAATTCTCATGAGTTCACATCACATTTTTATTGTACGCAACAATAAATAAGACTCTGTCACTAACAGCTTCTCATAAAACAGGCTAATGCTAATTATCATTCTATCTTCAATCACATGCCTTTAGTGAAAAGATTAACAAGAGAAAAATAAAATGAAAATAATGAGCTTTGCAAGCCACACGAGTGGCAGAAAAGCTTATGATTTTCCTTATTTCATTTTACTAGTTTTATGTGAACGATGTTATCATTCCCTTATATGACACTTAAAAAATCCCAGCATTAGTTTCATTAATGTGCAAATATCATAAGAATATGTTTCTCTTCCCCAGATTTCTTTTCAGGATTATTGTATAAGTGGTATTGAAAAGCAAAATGTGCCAATCTTGGTCACTGTCCCTCAGTCTGAAAGTAAGCCTTTCTTGCTTCTGGAAATACATAGATGTTTACAATGAGCATTTTCCCTCCCATCTGATCACTGTTCAACGGCTGATGTTAAGAAAAGCTTACTGTCCTGAAATTATTCATAGTGGTCTGTCAAAGTATTTCTGGCCTTGGCATATGATAAGGCGCTAGACCTAAAAGAGTGAGTGCATTAAGAAAGAAGACCTTGAGACATTAAAATGTCAGGTCCTCATGCACAAATTCTTCCTTTTCATGTTCTTCTCTTCCACGTCAGACTATTCCTACTCTTATTATTTCTGCTGCAATGGTGCCTAAAGGTTTCACTAAGGATACAGGCCCACTGTGCTATTTGAGAAGTTTGCAAAACGTCCAATCTCTAGTTGCTTCACCAATTGCTGTTTTTCAACCTCAAGTAACAGAAATATATAATCTTGTATCCAGTATGTTCAGAAGTCACTAGTGCTTTTGGTGCCAAAGGGCAGACATTTAAAAAAGGCTTTATTTTCAGCGTGTTTTATTTTTTAAATTTGGCTAATTTAAGGTTTCTCAGAATAGATACTCATAATAGAGGTACCCCAAATCATTAGTCACTTAAAATTTTTTTAGCCATTATGTATACGAAAATGCTAAAATAAAGAAAGTTCTACATATATTTAATGACATAATTAAAAATTGATTACAGAAAAGTATATAACCCTACACACATGTACACATAAAAGCACATAATATTATGCAAATTTAATTATGTACTCTTGAGATTTATAGGTGACAAATCTGAGTAATTGTCACAGACTGAAGTGTCACTAGAGGAGATTTTGGAACTAACTGATAAACTTAACTGTAACAAGTCACCGGGACAAGATGGCATTCACCCAAGAGTTCTGAAAGAATTCAAATGTGAAATTGCGGAACTATTAACTAGGGTTTGTAACCTGTCCTTTAAATCGGCTTCTGTACCCAACGACTGGAAGATAGCTAATGTAACGCCAATATTTAAAAAGGGCTCTAGAGGTGATCCCGGCAATTACAGACCGGTAAGTCTAACGTCCGTACCGGGCAAATTAGTTGAAACAACAGTAAAGAATAAAGTTGTCAGGCACATAGAAGAACATAAATTGTTGGGCAAAAGTCAGCATGGTTTCTGTAAAGGGAAATCATGTCTTACTAATCTATTAGAGTTCTTTGAAGGGGTCAACAAACATGTGGACAAGGGGGATCTAGTGGACGTAGTGTACTTAGATTTCCAGAAAGCCTTTGACAAGGTCCCTCACCAAAGGCTCTTACGTAAAATAGGTTGCCATGGGATAAAAGGGAAGATCCTTTCATGGATTGAGAACTGGTTAAAAGACAGGGAACAAAGGGTAGGAATAAATGGTAAACTTTCAGAACGGAGAAGGGTAACTAGTGGTGTTCCCCCAAGGGTCAGTCATAGGACCAATCCTATTCAACTTATTCATCGATGATTTTGAGGAAGGGGTAAACAGTGAGGTGGCAAAGTTTGCAGATGATACTAAACTGCTCAAAATAGTTAAGACCCAAGCAGACTGTGAAGAACTTCAGAAAGATGTCACGAAACTAAATGACTGGCAATAAAATGGCAAATGAAATTGAATGGGGATAAATGTAAAGTAATGCACATTGGAAAAAATAACCCAAGTATACATACAATATGATGGGGGCTAATTTAGCTACAACTAATCAGGAAAAAGATCTTGGAGTCATTGTGGATAGTTCTCTGAAGATGTCCATGCAGTGTGCAGCGGCAGTCAAAAACGCAAACAGGATGTTAGGAATCCTTAACAAAGGGATAGAGAATAAGATGGAGAGTATCTTATTGCCCTTATACAAATCCATGGTGCGCCCACATCTTGAAAACTGTGTACAAATGTGGTCTCCTCATCTCAAAAAGGATCTACGGGCATTATAAAAGGTTCAGAGAAGGGCAACTAAAATGATTAGGGGATTGGAACGGGTCCCATATGAGGAGAGATTAGAGAGGCTAGGACTTTTTAGCTTGGAAAAGAGGAGACTAAGGGGGGATATGATAGAGGTATATAAAATTATGAGTGGCATGGAGAAAGTGAATAAGGAAAAGTTATTTACTTGTTCCTATAATAGAAGAACTAGGGGCCACCCATTGATATTAGGGGCAGCAGGTTGAAAACAAATAAAAGGAAGTTCTTCTTCACACAGCGCACAGTCAACCTGTGGAACTCCTTGCCTGAGGAGGCTGTGAAGGCTAGGACTATAACAGGGTTTAAAAGAGAACTGGACAAATTCATGGAGGTTAAGTCCATTAATGGCTATTAGCCAGGCTGGGTAAGGAATGGTGTCCCTAGCCTCTGTTTGTCAGAGGAGGGTGATGGATGGCAGAAGAGTAATCACTTCATCTTTATCTGTTAGGTCCACTCACTCTGGGGCACCTGGCATTGGCCACTGTCGGTAGACAGGATACTGGGCTAGATGGACCTTTGGTCTGACCCAGTACGGCCTTTCTTATGTTCTTATATTCTTATTATAAATAGCTATGCAAAATTAAAGTACTAGGCCTGGGAGAAGGAAAAGAGGATCCTGTTGAAAGTTACAGTGGTCAAAATGCAATGCAAGAAGGTATCATAGTATTCAAGACGCTGCCACTCTAGATTCCAACAGCAATTTCCACAAACCTTTCAGGTTCATTTTAAAAATATTTACGTGTGGGAAGAAGTCAGGAGTAGCTGGGCAGGGGTTGAGAGGAGAATCAGAAGATGGACAACGGGAAGAAATGTAAAACAAAAGATACGGGATGGGAAGGGAGGAAAAGAGAAGAAATCTGACAAACAGAACAGGTAAGGAGGGAGGACATGATGTACGCTAGGAAATATAAAAATAATTCATTATTAAATAACATCACCCCCAGAATGTAAATAAAATACCCTCCCTCCCGTAATTCCATCTTTGGATTCGTATGACCTAAATAAACTACATGAGCATCTCTCTATGATGTCCCTAGAATCTCTCAATGGAATTTTAGACCTTACATGCAGACTTAAATGTGTCACTGATGGCCATAATTAGTCTTTAAGTAATGATATTTTCTCCCAGAAGTAAAAGAAATATCACAACATTAGTAGTGTCAAAACCACACATCATCTTGATAAATGTGACATGGACTACTATTGGCCAGCTTGCAGTTATGGACTATGGAAATAAATTTTGCATGCCATTTCATGAATATATCCTCATTCATACTGCAAATAAATAAATGTTATTATTTAAGGGTTTACAGTGATAAATGAGAGTTCTAAACATTTATTTATCAACAAAAATCCTATTTATGTTTCATGGAAACTTATTATTTATCATTTATATATATATTTAAATGACTTTTTAACATGTTTACAAAATATTTGTACTTGGAAGAAAAGTAAATTCTTTGCTACTCTATTCCTTTTTGCCCATATGATTTTCGTATACATGTCTTTAATGTGCTGTTGGTGCTTATGTCCTCCGTGAAATCTTGCTGTTATAGCTTTGAAGCTCCCTGGTGGGAATACACACTACACTTTGGAGCATTAAAAACACAGTTGCCAACTTTCATGTGATAAATAAACACCCGACTTTCACAATAAGTCAAAACTCAAACTAATCCCATTTTAAAACAGGGCCAAAATAAGTCAGTCCCTAAGAACCTCAAACACTCTATGTGACTAGATCCCCTCGTTGTGCAGTCTGGGACTGTGGTAGTCCTGCTGTGTACCCATGACTCTCTCCCCCACTTGCCCTAGCTTGTTGGGAGCCAATAAAAAAAAGAAAGAAACAACAAGCTACAAGCTACAGCCAAAAACTACCCAAGAAGCAACTCACAAACCAATTAAGCCAAAAACAAGCCCAATTTCTGTGATTGTTTCACAGGTTTGGCATATCTTAAATGAAAAGACTGTAGATGTAGAGATCCTTCATTGGAAACACAATCCTGTTAAATAAACACCCATGAAGGGTGCATGAAGAGAAGTTTATTTTACTTTGATTTTATTTCCTCATTTTTTGTGAATGGGACAATACCCAATTGTAGCATACAAATCTTACAGCTGTATTTGCACTCCTGTTTAGCCTCATACATCCCACCTCTATCATACATATTCTATACCAAATATACTTGGCAAGTTTGTTCATAAATTCTTAGTTATACTGGTATAAATCCAGTTCTATTCCAAAATGCTGTACAGTATTGCACACTGTGAATCAAACTTTGATCTCACTTATGCTGGTGTAAATCCAGAGTAACTCCACTGAACTAGACAGAAATATTCCGTATTTACACCAGCATACATGAGGTCAGAATGTGATCCATAACGTGGTTAATATTATATAGGAGTTTGGAACAGAACACATTCCCTTTTTGGTGTTATACTTATGTATTATAATTGCCATTGCACAGCTAAAAACCCTGGTACTGTTGTTGAAAACTTATCCTAAACAATTTGCACTGACTTTTTAATGCTGGTAAATTAAAATTTTGTTGATGTATATCTAAGAAACTCTATTATACGTGACTGTCTATTATGTACACCTGGAGGGGGTACATTATTACTGATATTTAAAAGGTTAGGCAGTCAGCTCCTGAAAACAACAAGAGTGGTATGTCAACTTCATTGCTCTAAAAATGTACTCTGAAATGTCTAAAAATTGTATAATCAGCACAGAACTAGTATGCAAATTATGAGATATATTTGTAGGATGCATCATGTGAATAAATCAACTAGACATCATATTCCAGAGAAAGCATCTGCTGTGTGAAATTTAGGACAGTAATTCACAGTTGATAGAAGACTGCACCACCACACAAATTACATTTGTTATAAATGGATAATGATGTTCACATAAAAACACTACATTTTAATTATTTAAAGAAACAACAGCACTGGGCACTTCTATAACTGTTTAACTAGCATAGCCTTCATAATTCAAAATGCGTAGGTTTCATCCCAGAAGATGTTGGACAGAAACACTGAACTTGAAAAAAAGTCAATTACCATAGAACTCTACTGAAAGCACAACCTTCATGCACATAAATGCTATTTTTAAACATAACCTCATTTCCAGAATACTAATATGAATAAAGGACTCATTTGAGCATGTGCATCACCATATTCTGAATACACAGGCACATGGATAAATGCCAGACACTAGTGTACCAAAATGGATCCCTCCATGGGGTACTCCAGGAGCATGCACTTAGTGCTGATGAATACTTCAGAATTCTGAATCCCATAATCATCAGATGCATGAAGCATCCCAGGAAAAAACACTCAAAAATTCTATATTTCTTCATCCTATGAAATGTAACATTCTATTGATATTTCTAAAATAATCTCCTTCTCCTACCATACCAACACACTCTACCTCCTTGAATCCCTATACTGGTTTCCTTTTACTGCACGAAACTTCCAAATGTTCAATTTGCATATTTTTATCTTGTCTTTAGCGTTACTCTTTTTCCACCCCACGTTTTTCCAAATCCCCAAACTCTTCCAAATACTCTCCCAGTTATAACATTTATCTCATTTACTCTTGTGCCTACTATCATGTCTCATTGCTTAGTACCAAGCACCCTATCTTCCTCCTTCAAAATTCTCCTTTGGACTCTCCAGCCAGGATCCCTTTCCCTGTTTGTACTCCATATATTATGGCTGCTCTGTCCACTCTGTGCCACTTGGGGCTTCCCCCATCAACTGGAAATGCAAGGTGTCTAGTTGTTTTGTGCTACCAGAATAAAAAGATGGCAAGTATTTGGCCCTATGTCTGTGTTTGTCAGATAAGTTATGCAAAGGCACAACAGTTCATATATATCCAATGAATACTACCAGTAGAATCAGCAGCCAACGGAATAACGGAACAATGACAAGCAATAGGGACCATAGCAACTTTTAAGGGGGAATAAGAAAGAAAAAGAGTTGTCTAGTGGAAGAGGTTCATTCACACGTCTCATTAAATCTTTTTCAAGGGTTAGGAATACAGAAATCTAAATATTGCTCTACTGATTTGCACCCAAGATCTATCTAGTTCAACATTCTGTTTCTGACAGTGGCCAATACCAGATTCTTCAGAGGAAGGTATGAGAAATCCTCAGTAGACAGATGTGGGATCATCTGTGTCTCCCCCGTCTCCATTCCCCCCACATTAGCTGTAATCCTGATCTCTAATAGTTAAGATTTTGACTTAGAACATGAAGCATGGGATTTAATATCAAAATAATATTTTCTGTATTTTTATCCATCCTATTCTTTATGCCTCCTAACATCTTGTTTGCTTTCCTGACCACAAGTGCACTTGGAGCAGAGATCCTCATTGTTCAATTGATGCCTAGGTCCTTTTCCTGAATTGATATTTGTTTGAAGTATCTTCAACAGACTTTTAGTTCAACAACACAATATTATAATTATTACAATGTATAGAGTGCTGAAGCATATCGTACAAGTCACTTTACAAAAGTCAGAAAAAAAGACATGGATCCTTCCTGAAAGAAGCAACAATTGCACTCAAATATGATACACAGGAGAATAGTTCACATGTACTAAGTTTGTTAGTGAGGGGATCAATGTAGAAAGAAAGAAGTGGGGTTTGTTGAGAGATGCGTAAAAGGGATTTATAGAGAGTCACTTGGAAGCTGGTTTCTATGCTTCTGTTTCTCTCTTCCATGTATGCATCAAGAACTTTCGCCTGGTTGATTTCTTCAAAGCTTCTGTAGTTTCTAGGAGTGGCCACACCAGACAAAGTGCAGCATACTCTGTTCTCTATGTTGATACTTTAACAAGCTAAAATAAATACATTAGTCAGCCAACTGGTCATTGTGGTGAAATGTTTGGATCAAGCAGAACAGAAAATACACATTAAAATTATCATGGAGGCATAAAAACAGCTTTGGCAAAGAAGGACCTGAGGTCAGACCAAGGGTTGGATGTCCTAAAAAACCTTAGTTGGGTCAAACCTATTTGAATTTAAGGAATCCTGAAAATGTGAAATCAATCAAACTATGTGATTTAGTCATGCACAAAAGTCCATCTCAACTATGGTGAAAGATGATCCTACATATCCATGGTTACTAGCTCGTGATTTTATAAGAAGTCTTGCAATATTTCATGTTTTTCATAAAGCCCCAACTCCTAGACCAAGCAAGTTACCTGAAAATCTTCTTCTTTCTAGCCCTCTTGCTTCCAGAGACAACCTTGAAAATGTGACCCAAGTGTATCTTAATAGCTCAACAGTCAGAAGGCAAAGAAAAATATTTAGTGATTTCTGGATGGTTGGGGTTGGCAGTACTGACTGGCAATCATAAGATCATCCATGCCTCTGTATGCAATATTGCCAAACCCAACCATCCAGAAATCATGAGACTGACTTAAAAATACATATTGCTATTGCATACCAGGCAACGTGAATTAGAGCTTTGGTAGTCAGGGAAAAAGGCTGACAAGATGCATACAATGGAAAGAGGATTCTGGCAGCTGCCATGAAAAAGGGATATTAAAATGGCTGAGTATGTTTTTGATGTTTCAAGACCCAAGACAGCCTACAAAAAGGAGAAAGGAGCTGTTTGTAATTAATCAGGCTTTTGTAGGAGAAGTAGTATATTTAGCATTCCTGTACCTGGAAAGACTTCAAATCAAGCAAAAAGGAAAGATTTCTGGGATCAGCTACAAAACTTCTGGAGAGAATAAAAAGGTAGGAAAAGATAAGGATTCTGTGGACTGTACTAATAACCAAGACTTGTCCTTAGGTATTTGTTCTGTTTAATCCCATGAAACAGAAAGATAAATACTGAAAAAACACCCAGTGTAAGAATGCAACATTGGAGTGTTAAAATGAGATAGGTTGTGCCTGAAGATTCCAGCCAGCAGAAACGAGTATATTATAACACTTCAAAGTGTGTCCATTTCCCGCCTGCTTGGAACAAGCCAATAGTGGTCTAAGTTCAATTTCTTCGCTTGCAGATGTCACAGATGAATTTACAAAAACAACAAACGCACAAGGTTACCTCACCACAAACAGTGGACATCTGTTTATGTTCTTTTTTGGCAGAGACATGATGTTTCAGATTTGTCTAAAGATTTTAAGTGACGATAGCAAGCAATAGGTTTTGTTTCACATGAAGGGTAACAGTTGATGACTATGTAGTATTGAGGATACTAACTGAAGAGAAAGGTAATAATATATGGAAAGAACATATACAACATGATCTGTTGTGTTAAATAAATGAATAAAAAGTAGCAAAACAGATGTGTAGTTCCTTGCTAAAGCTATGGTGACACTAGAACATAGTGCTAAGAATAGTGGTACTGTTATATTTTTATAATCTATCATTCTAAACAGCATCAGTGAGGCTGCAGGGGGTATTATTCAGCTTGAATTTGGCCCTAACCTGTTACATAAACTCTAAACACAGATCAGCTACAAAGATGCGGCCACCTCTGCAGTGAAAGAGTATTTACCAGCAAACAGCAGCAGTATGCAAGAGTTTAGGAGAATAAGCAATAAACACCACAACCAGTGGAAATTCCAGGCTGAATTAGGGTGGCAGAATGTAATTAGCCAAGTTGCCATTAATTTCACTTTCGCTTAAAAAGAGTGCTATAGAATCTTGAGTGCCAGTTAGAATCTTCATTTCACATGTGATTGTGAATACCACATGATATAAAGAATGAGGTCCATAAACAGTACTTTAGAAAAGTACTTTCAGAAACACTGTGTTACACTTAGACCTGAGTTGTTAATTTATACAAAACGAATTCATATTTGAAGAATTTTGCATCCCTTGCAGAATTTTAAGAACAATTTGGGATTTTCTTGAATTAATTTATCAAAATTATTCATTTTTTGCCCTATTTTGTTTATTTATAAGTGCTATGTGTTGCTTAGTTGTGAGTGGTCAAAACTCACAATTTTATTTGTTCCTTGATTGGGTGGGCTGTTATGTGGTGTTGTTGATAATACAGTGAATTTAAGATAAACTTTCCAATATTTGATTAAGGGATCTTAAAATTTGCTTTCCTTGAGAATTTGTGCAAGTACAACACATATGTTCATGTAAACTGATGTGGAAGGGTGATAAATACAGCAGAAGCAAATCTGTTAAAAAATTCAAACAAATATTCTAGTATTCACTCAGTTCTTGGCACACTGATCAGAACAATGTAGAGGGGCTGTATGCAATAGAAAATTGAGCCCACTGAAATCCAAATTAGTATAAATTACAGTACATCGCTTCTTACACTCAATTAATTTGATAATTCTTATCAAATTAACACAGTTTTCTTCACTGCTGAATTTGACCTAATACATTGCCTCTCAAGTTGAGAAAAAGGACAGCAGGTTTGTAACAGATCCACTACTGTTTATTAACATTAGTTAGGAATATTATCTCTGCTTTTTAAAATAAAAATATTATATCTGCTTTTTAAAATATCATCTTAAAATGTATTCCAACCACGACACATTCGGCATTCAGGAGACAATACTTAAACTTACTTTGTAGACTAGATTAAAACCCAGCAGTGAAATGGAAAAACAATTTTTTACCACCCAAACACTCATGGAGTACAACCTTTAGAAAGTGATTATTTCCATTACATTTTCATCAGGGACTGGCGGAAGAGCAGTATATCATGTTATTACAGAGCCTGGAAATGTAATGGCTTAAGGTTGCTAAGCAACACCACACTGTTAAAGGCCTCTATGTCTGTGATTTCTAGAGACTCTCTCAAATTTCATTAAAACCTGTCCATAACGATTACACAAAAGGTCTGCCTGGAGTTTGTAAACAGACTGAGCTTCTTGACACAATGGTACAAGGAGAAAGAAAAGAAGTGGCATTCATACTTTTATTGTATTTGCTACACAATATTTTGGGTAAAAAATTCTGGTTTTGATATGCATACCACACCTTAGCATTGACTGTCTTTTCACTGTTGAAGAAAGCATTAGTAATTTATATAAAATAAAAATATTTGATCATACTGAAGAAAATTCTGTTACAGACTGCAGTCAATAAAATGAAGGCATTCTGTATGCCTGACAATAAAGGAAACAACAATGCAGGATGAAGATTGTTTGCTTGGTATCAGAAACATATAATCTTCACTTTAAGGATAGCATAGCAACAACAAAGTAAGAACACATATACATGTGAGCAACCTACATCTACAAGCATCTCAACAAGCATCTCTTCTGATGAAATTTCTACTCAAAGCAATGGAAGAAAATGGGCCACCACAGTAATTTAATTTATGCATTTTAAAGGTCAATACAAAGAAAAAATATCACCAAGAATAATTCCTTCCCCCGAATAACTGAGGTTCTTTGAGAGTGATGCCAGTGCACAATCATACTAGTGGGATCTGTCAACCGGTCCATTAAGTTTTATAAAACTTCTAGAAAAGCAGTGCCTGTTGGGAATTGCACCAGTACCAGCACCTCCTTGTCGCTCTGAATATTTGGAGCTGAGGGTTACAAAGGTAGCACCGCGTAAGAATCAGAGGCAATATTGTAACTAAAGGGTTTCTCTTCTTCCAGGTGTCCTCTGCATAGTAACTCGTGGGGGAATCTAGTGACGAGTTTAACTCCCACTGAGGTAGAAGGAGGAATTCTACTTAAGGACTGAAGAACTGACCTCATAAAGCAAACATCAGTTTGACTTAGATCGTAAGCTTCCTGGTGCAAGAACTATCTTTTTGATGTTTGTGCACATAGTGGCTAGCACCATGAGAACTACAATAATCATAATAAGAAGCTAAGTCAAAAGAACAGTGCTGAGTAAATGTGTGCAACAGAACTCCAGGTAGCAGTCCCGTACATTTCTATGAAGGAAGTGTGCAAAAGCATGCCACTGATACTGTCTTAGCCCCAGCAGAGTAAGCCCTTAGATCATGAGAAGATCACTCTACCTACAATTAACATCTTAGCATAAGCCTAATCCACTCAAAGATACTTTGACATGGATCCCCAAAAGCTACCATAAATCTAGGAGGACTGCTAAATGTCCTATACAAACAAGAGCTGAAGTACTTTTTGTCATCTATGGTGTGGAAGCTTGTTTCTGGCGCCTGAGAAAGAGGTGCTGGGAAGAACACCACAAAGAGAGTAAAGTTCTGATTTAGGTGGAACTCAGACATCACTTTTGGCAGGAAATTAGGATTGTGATATAGAACAAATATCTGTGGAATACAGCGAAGGGAGGATCAGCCATTAAAGCCTGCAATTTATTCACTTTTCTCGCTACAGATTTTTGTGTTGACAAGCAGAATGAAGAGCTTTCTCCCCCTAGGTTAAAGGGTGCAAACATTACCTTTCTCACCACCAAGCTGAGATCTCACATTGCCAAAGATTCTCTAACCAATGGAAAGATACTGATCAGTTCTTTAACGAATCCTGTGAAGGTGGAATGACTTAAAACTGCAGTGTTGGCCACTGGAAGATGGGAAACCGAGATAGCAGAGAGGTGCACCCTGACTAAAGATAAGGCGAGGCCAAGAAATTTTGAATAAACTAAACAATCCAAATCCAAATTATTTTCTCCCATAGTGAAAATCTTTTCTACTTTTGGGCAGGATGTTTCCATGCAGATTATTTCCTGGACAGTAGTATGGTATTCTGTACCTTCGCAGAGCAGGCTAAGTCAAAAGATTATCAGCATCCTGTAAAGCAGCAAGGTGAAATGATTTTGGAACTGGTATGCAAAATAAGAGCACTTTCCCAAGTCAGAAAGTTCTGATGACTCTGGCAGATAAAACAAAGGGTCATAAGAAAGATCTTGGAGATCCAAATATCAATATTGCCTATCCCAAGATGAAGCAACCAGAATGACAGTTGTGTAAATACAGGAACTCCTCACTTAACGTTGTAGTTATGTTCCTGGAAAATGCAACTTTAAACGAAATGATGTTAAACGAATCCAATTTCCCCATAAGAATTAATGTAAATAGGGAGGGTTAGGTTCCAGGCAAATTTTTTTCACCGAACAAAAGACTATATCAGGGGTTTTCAAACTTATTGAACTTGAGACCCCTTTTTGCGCTATCGCAACCACTGATGCCCTGAGGGTATGTCCGCCGAAATGCTGCCAAATAGAACACTTCAGGTTTCGTTGGCATTTCGGCAGACACAGCGTCTCTCTCTGTGTCTGCTGAAATGCCGCTGAAAGCGAAAGAGTTCCACTCGGCGGCTGTTCGGGGGACACACTTCCGCATTCAGAGTGGCCACCGAAATGCCGCTGAATGCAACAGGAGCTCACAACCCCCCTAGAATCGCCCTGCGACCTCCAGGGGGGGTCGTGACCCCAAGTTTGAGAACCGCTGGACTATATTATACATATATATATATATATACACACACACACACACACACGAACACACAGTATAAGTTTTAAACAAACAATTTAATACTGGTACACAGTGCTGATGATTGTGAAGCTTGGTTGAGGTGGAGAAGTCAGAGGGTGGGATATTTTCCAAGGAATGCCTTACTGCTAAATGAACTAGCAATTAGCTGAGCCCTCAAGGGTTAACTCTCACATTCTAGAATGTAACAGGAAAGCAGGAAGGGCAGAAACACACACATGAGAGATAGAGAGATAGAAATGCGCAATTCAATTAGGTATCCAGTGGGGTCAAACCTATACTCACTGCCTGGTTAATCAGATCAGCAAACCAGCAGCTGCTCTCCCTCAGGTGTCCCCTCTGCTCTATGGAAGGAAGATGAGGGTAAGCAGGGTGCAGGAGCAGGGGGAAGGGAGACACCCTGACATTAACCCCCCTCTTCTTACCCTAGCCCTTCCCCCTCTGAGGAAGCAGGAGTCTCAGGGAGTAGCTCCAAGGCAGAGGGTAGGAGCAGTACATTGCAGCAGGGGAAGGGACATATGAACTACCAATAACTGTCGGCAATTGATAGCCTTCTGGCAATTGAACTGCTGGCAATTGATAGCCTGCTGAGCAGCTGACGACGTTAGAAGGGAGCATTGCACAACTTTAAACGATCATGTTTCCTAATTGATTAGCAACATAACAATGAAACAACGTTAACCGGGACGACTTTAAACGAGGAGTTACGGTATCACTAGTGCAAAATCATACTGTATTTCTTTGTGGCAGGCCAACATTTCTTATTCAGTTGCTGTCCATTCCTGCTCTGAAAACACTAATCTTCTTAGAATGAGGCTGGCCAGTGTGTGCATCAAAGGGCCATAAATATAAACAGTTTTAAAATTTTGAGTGGAGTAAATTTTTCTGTTTTTTTATTGCTAATAGTTTCTATTTACATTAAAATAAAACCATAAACAAGGGATTCCTAAAGAGTATGTACAGTCTGCCAGATTCAACTAATAAGTCTATCCTGGATATTTTTCTTCTCTTGTGTATTTTTTCACTGGAGAGCTAGCTAGTCACATGGCACTGGCTCTTCCTCATTTCCAGCAGATACGCTATATTAAAAGGAGCCATTACAGGAATACATTAATACTTTTCTAACATTCCTTGCCTATGTAAGTAGCAGCTATGAATGCCACAGGGATGCTATGCTAGCATAGATGTTAAAGTGGTGGTGGTTCATCTGAATGGGATGGGAAGCTAGTGCGTATAATCTCTCTATTACTATTTTGACCAACTATGAAAAAGTCTAAGAAACTCTTCTCTAGGCTAAAAAATTCACCATATATAATTGAAAGTGAGACGAATTAACCTTAAATAGATCTGATAATATTTCAGTGTGTTTGGTGATTACTGTAATTTTGACATAATAATAATCAGGAACAGGAATTTTTAAGGTTCACAGAAATAATATAAGATTGACTATATTGACAGTCATGTTATCTATAAAACCTGCTTTCACTGGTTCCAGAGGAAATCCTAAAATCTCACTAAAATAATTACAGACAATTGTTTGTTATAGTAAATAGCAAGTACAGCAGATAGAAAGGTAATTATCCAAGACTAGCAGTGAGTCCAGCCAAAGGACTTTCAAGAGACTTCAAGATGACAAGCATGGTGGGACTTACAAGAAAGCTACAACTCATGTAATTTGCCAGGCATATCATTAATCTACTTCTGAGAAACAACATTGCCATCTGTATTGACGAAGCACGGGAGGAACTGAAGTCATTACATGTCAGTAACTTTTCACTTATTTAAGGTGAAGTGCTTGTGTGATTTCTGTTGACTGATAATCTATGTTATAACTATTCCACCAGGAGTAGCCACTACCTCTTGATGAGAATGAACAATCAATAGTCTATATAAAAGTTTACTTCAACTACAAAACAGAATTATTGGCCTCTGACATGAAATCAAGCACTATAAGTTTCTGAGTAGCAATTTTTATCAGAAGTTTAGTGTTTTTGGAATCAATTCAAAATAATTTTCTGTTATAACTCTAGTCTATAATTCTTACACTCAAGGTACTAAATACCTATATAAACAATTAAAGCTTTTTATTAAAACAGTCAAATGGTTAACTGAAGGAAAAACAGTCCTTTTATAAAGGTTCTAAATGTAGAAAATAAAACTTGCAGGTGCTGACATTTTCTTCCAAAGAAATTAAAATGAATTTTAAAAAAATATGAATACTAATATTATGGAACTTTTGCTTCTTTAGAAATTGTTTATATTCTTCATAAAAATGAACGTTTACTTAAAGGAGAAAAACAGCTCTCAAAAATGTTTTTATCCAGGGGATATTAGAGCCTGGACAAAAAGTTAAATTCAAATTCTGGATGGCAAGAAGTTATATCTGTTTGACTCACCAATCTTTTGATGATTCTCAACAAAAGCTTCTGCTGTTTTAAATCCCTCTTGGACTTCAATACTTCAGCAAAGCTGTCCATGTTTTCTGGAGACATACTGTCCAAGTTGTCTCCTCCGTACAGCTGAACCAACAATGACAAGCATTGTGATGCAGTCTCATATATTTCCGTGTCATCACTAGGAAGCTAAAATAAACACATAAATAAGCTTAAATTTCACAAAATCCTGCATAACTGGGATATGGGAAGAGTATTAAAATTTGCATTGTGGTGGGAAGCAAAATTTTATAGTCATCCTAATTGAAATCACATTATTAAACATCAGTAAACTTTTAAAGTGACAAAGACATAACTAAAACACAGCTATTTTTGATCAGCAGTGTATAAGTGTCTACAGTATGCTTTGTTTATTTCATCTAGTTAACCTACCTACAACGGCATCATAAGACTCTACACATATTGCTACTGTTTCTGCTTAATATATTTTATTGCTGACTTTAGGACTGTGCAATTTTGCTTCAAACAGCATGAATAGAATTTAAGATCAACAGAGACCATTACAATCCTCTAGTTTGATCTCTTGCATAATATAGGCTATGGCATTTCACTCAGTTATTTCTGCATCAAATCTATAACTTCTGGCTGAAAGACATCCAATCTTTGTTTAAAGACTTCAGCTGATAAAGAATTCACCACATCTCGTGGTAAGTTGGTCCATCTAGCCATTGGTTATTGTTATGCCTTTGTGCACTAGATTAAAATGCCATCTAATGCCAGATATCTTCTCCCCATGCAGGTACTTCTGGACCATAATCAAGACACTTAACTGTGTCTTGGATAAACTCAATAGATTGAGCTTCTTAAATCTCAATCTGAGGCAGGTGTCCCAGATCTTAAATCATTCTTGTATCATTTTTCTGAACTTCTGGTTCCACACTTCAAAAAGGATTTTGAAAATTTGGCAGAACTGGACACAGTATCCTTGAAACAGTCTCACCAAAACAGTACACCGAAGTAATGTCACCTCCCTACTCCTACTCAATTATTCCATTCCAATAACCATTACTAAGTTTATCACACTACTACTACTAAGGGTCTATCTGGATCTAAGCGCTGTGCTTAGGGCTGCAGCAGGGAGAGATGCTCTCTCCAGCCCCATAGGACTGGCTGCTTTCCTTCCTTGACCCTGAACCTGCTGCAGCCATGGGACAGGCACCCCTCCCCTAGCCTGGCCCTGGGCCTGCTGTGGCCAGGGGACAGGCACCTCTCCTCCCAGCCCAGGTACTGCTGCAGGGAGAGAGAGCTGAGGGGGTAACCCCCTGTAGCCCTGAGGAGTCCCACTGCACCCCTCATCCTCAGCCCCACCACAGAGCTTGCACTCCCAACTGGAGCCCTCACCCCCTCTCCACA
The DNA here is from genome assembly GCA_007922305.1 of Dermatemys mawii. NCBI lineage: Eukaryota > Metazoa > Chordata > Testudines > Dermatemydidae > Dermatemys > Dermatemys mawii. The sequence continues at coordinate 61,029,503 of ML677349.1, forward strand.
CCCCAACTCTCTGTCCCAGCCCTGATCCCCTTCTCACACTCCAAACCAGGAGTGGAAGACAGGAGTGGATCACTCCATAGTAGCCCTGTTCTGTACACCCCCGGCTCCCAAAGTTCTGGTATGGACCACTACTGGGGCAAGATACTGGGCAAGATGGACCATGGTCTGACGTTGTATGGCAACTCTTATGCTCTTATGCCAGTACAAGGCAAGAAATATGTAGCAAAGGCTGAAACTTAGACTTCATATTACACCATGGATAGCTGTGCCTGGGGAATGCAACTGACATGGTTCACTTTCAGGAACTCAGAATGGAAAATTTTACGTAGTAGGCATCTACTCATGCTTAGGGATAATCTTTCGAGCCAGTGATGATAATTTAGTCAAGTCTGAATTTTCTGACTTTTGTCAGTTTAAGACAAACCTTTTCTCTTTTAACATAATTTTAGTGTGTAAAGTTTGATATATTATACTCCATAAACATCCCTGTAGTCATTCTTTAGACATCCAAAGCTGCCTTTCTTTATATCCACACAGCTCTTTTAATAAAACTGCATTAAGATTAAAGCTGTGGATTAGCATCCTTAAGACATATGACATCATATTGCACCTAATATTATGGATTTACTGCTTCTTGGGAGAGGACCTCTCATGGTTATTCTTTACCATTTTTGTTTTATTACCTGAATTTACTTTATTCTAATTAAAAGTCTTATGTAGCTGATATTTAATAACTTGTTCCTTGTCCCACTTATGAATGCATCTTACAAAGTAAGTGACAAAAGTTTTATATAGCAAGACAACCAGAGAAAGAAATTACATTTTATATTTATATGCCAAATTCTAAATTCTATATTCAGTTGACTTCAATGGAGGTTTTGAACAGCTTAATTTTCCTTTTATTGGAAAAACAGCATCTTATCTACATGAAAAAGACATTAAACATTAAGAATCTATACAATCTTATAAGTACCTTTTAATATAACATATCATATCAGTCCATGTTATGGTGGTGTGATCAAGTTAATATGGATATGCCTATTAAAACATGCTACAAAGTAAGGTTTCAGAGTAGTAGCTGTGTTAGTCTGTATCAGCAAAAAGGAGGAGGAGTACTTGTGGCACCTTAGAGACTAACCAATTTATTTGGGTATAAGCTTTCTTGGGCTAGAATCCACTTCATCAGATACATAGAGTGGAACATACAATAGGAATATATATACAGAAAACATGAAGAAGAGAAGATTGCCATTCTACTTTAAGTGGCTTAATCAATTAAGGTGAACTCTTAGCAGCAGAAGGAAAAAAAACTCTTGTAGTGATAATCAGGATTGCCCATTTCAAGCAGATGCAAGGTGTGAGTAACATTTGGGGGATACTTAACATGGGGAAACAGATTCCAAATATGGGGAAATAGATTCAATTTGTGTAATGACCCAGCCACTCCCAGTCTTTATTCAAGCCTAATTTAATGGTATCCAGTTTGCAAATTAATTCCAATTCAGCAGTTTCTCATTGGAGTCCGTTTCTGAAGTTTTTTTTGTTGAAGAATTGCCACTTTTAAATCTCTTACTGAGTGACCAGAGAGACTGAAGTGTTCTCCTACTGGTTTTTCAATATTAATATTCCTGATGTCAGATTTGGGTCCATTTATTCTTTTGCGTAGAGCCTGTCCGGTCTGGCCAATGTACATGGCAGAGGGGCATTGTGGCACATGATGGCACACAAGAAAATGATAAAAGCCAAAAATACCCTATCACCTGTTGGTGAACATGTTTCACAATGTGATTACCCTCTGTCTGACCTACCAGTCCACATCTTCAAAGGAAACCTCCACAGCACTTTCAAAAGATGAGCTTGGGAGCTTAAAATCATTACTCTGCTAGATACCAAAAATCATGGACTAAACATAGACATTGGATTTATGGTTTATCACAAAAATTTGTAACCCAGTAAACCCCCACCTCCCGTTTGTCCTATGACTGCAGAGGTGTTAGGGGGATGCTCTACTTTGAATGGTCCCTTACAATGTGTGCAAACTACTTATGCTAAACAATCTGTTCCACTTTGCATTTTGCTGTGACCAGGGAGTACCTTTCCAAACCCGAAGAAGAGCTCTGTGAGGTTCGAAAACTTGTCTCTCTCACCAACAGAAGCTGGGCCAATAAAAGATATTACCTCAACCACCTTGTCCCTCTACTTACAGAAAATGCACATTAAAGTAGCTAAAGTTATAAGAGTGCAAAAAGTATAACCCTCTCCAATGATTTCCTACTTTGGGGTGAAATTTGTAAAATAAAATAGCTCCTTGTTACAATCTTGATGAACAGTGCGTGTCAAGTTTCAGCTTAATTAGTTTTTATGGTCGTACTATGATCTCCTGAAAACAGATTCATAATGTAAAATCTGAACTGTATTTAGTTCTATCTGGCACAGGCATTAGTAGCTCCATGTAGTTTTATAGCAGATTAAAGTTAAACAGGAAGTTTTTTGTTATTATGGTCTTATACTTTGCAGTTTATTACCAAAATATGTCTTTATTTTGAGCCCAGTTACACAGCATTCATGAATTGCAAACCACTGCAAGAAATATGTGAGATCATTTGAGCTGAAGTGGCAGTTTTCACACCGATGGAGTTGTTAGGACATCTAATTTTAGAGCTACAATGAAACTGTCTGGAATACCCCTGAGGGGACACTACTTCAGCACTTTAATGAGGTTATACACAAAGAGAGTTTATTATGATAAGAGATAGATGTTCATTAGATCAGTAATATGATTACAGAACATGCTGTAAAAGAAGAGCCATTGGGAGTTATAAGCAAGATGAATTTGCAAACATTATACAAAAGCAAAACAGCATTATTATACTTATAAGTAAATATGCACACTATTAAATATGTTTTTTTAAAAACACATACTATGTATACTATCTTTTATCTTTAGAAGCAAATTATAGACTTTCAAGCCAAGGAAAAACACATTTTAGGAAGGACTGTTCTTAGCTCACTTTAATATAGTCTAATTATCAAGAAATCAAAGGCACCATTCTGAAATGTTGTACTTCTGACAACATATCCTTATTTCTCCTGCAGTTTCTTTATGCAATTCCACCAAGGATAACTGCACAGTATACAGCCCTTTGGACTTCAAAGTGGGTGCTTATTGACACAGGAGTTTATACAAATTAATAAAAAAGCGGTACAATTTCAAGCAGAATCATGGCAATTCCCTTTTTCATTGCTGCCTATTGTACAGAGAAGAAAGCTTTATATCTGGCCACAAATAGCTAACATCTACCAATATGCAGAGTCTGAGAACTGTTGCATTTATAAGAAATGGGTGGTAGTCTATACACTGTATGTTGATACTCTTCCTGCTGACATCGGAGATTCCTGAAAAGCAGCTTCTTTCCAATGCTTTGAAACGGAAGCCACGGCACAATCTTGGGAAATGAGAAAAAAGTTCGTGCTGGAGATTTATTTCTATATATGACAACATGAAGGCAATTGATCTGCCACCATCAAAAAAGAAATACATACTTATTTGAGAAATTACTAATATTGCCAGTTGTCCTATGGTACCAAAGCCCTGAAGAAGCCTTTCTCCAAAAAGAAAAGACCAATTTCCAACAAGATTATCGTGTACCAACCTGATATGCTGTAAGAATGACAGAAGGGAAACCAAGCACCTCCTAATGATGGACTAAATCACAATTACAGAAGGGAAAAATTGATTCGAAGTTTTTGACATTTTCAAATTTAACTCAGACTGATTTAAGAGGAACTATTAAGTGAGCTACGCATGTAAGAACTTGCTTGAAAAAATTAGTCAGTGGGGGTGGGGAGACACACAATCATCTACTTGAAGAATTTAAACACCAGCAAGGAATTGTTCAAGGTGGCCCAAGAAGTTGTAAGTACAGCTGAGTTGCATCTTACACGGAGGTTCCATTCCACGGTCAGCATGTAAAGCAAAAACCGTGTATAGCCAAAACCCATTGAGTTTAATGGCGGGTGAAATTGCCTACCCTACAGATAGTTTTGAAATTTTTAATTTTCCTTTTTTTCGTCAACCGCGTAAAGCCGAAATCGCACATGTTAAATGCGCATAAGATGCAACTTGCCTGTATTGTGGGTGTAACAGGATGAAAATAAAAAAATAGGATGTCAGACCCTGCAGGTCTCATATCTGGGTCTGTGTGGGTTCTAGGAGTCATCACAGTTCAATCATCCACCTGGCAGGTCAGATACAGCCACTGGAATCAAGGTGCATGAAGCACAATTGGGTCACAAGTCTCACCTCTATGCTCTGATTGGGAGAGCTCCAAGGCTCCTGACTGGGCCATAGCCCCTATTAAAGCCAGAAGAAGAAACAGGATGTTGTCTGTACAACTGGGCTTCATTCTGCCATGGATCGCTGGTCTGGCATTTATCTGTTCCCACCTTCTGATCCTGACTTGGCTTGACTCTTGGTAACTGACTCTTAATCCCTGCCCTTGGTTTCTCCCTCGATTCTGATCTCCTGGCATTCTAACCAGGCCTGATTCCTGGCAGTTGGTTCCTGGCCCCTTGCTCTGTACCTGACATTAACTCGTAGGCCAGGCCATCCATGCCCCGACCCTGAGACAGGGAAATGCAGGTTGACTATCAAGGAAAATGTCTACCTATCAGACAATAGGTTAGTTTCCTGTGGGAGATGGAAGCCTCATCATTTGAGCTATTTAAAAACTAGAGTGAACAAAGCACGAATGTGTACAGGGAACAAACTTGCACTGGTGGGTAGAATGAAGCAGATAATCTACTAAGTCTTTTCATCTCTTCTAGGATTTTAAGTTCTGTTCTCAGTCCTTAAGAGTTGCTATCATAGATACGTTTTTCAAAAGAACTTGACAGGAGTTAAGCCTTGCTTTTACTTTAAGTGGGATGGATAAAGTGACCTGCCCCAACTCCAGTATTAACTCCAGTACATCAATATTCTCTAACCAAGAAGTACAATTCTGATATGCTTCTCTTTACAGTTTCATGGACAAAGATCACTGAGACACAGACAGTTAGGTGTCTCTGAGGGACAGATAGTTAGGTGTGGATGCACAGAAGTTACAGGATGACATGTTTCATCTTAGACAATCTTAACTGCTTCTGAATGTGTAGTCCATCTTTGTCTGGAACTATGCAAACTTACTGCCTCAAGGAAAATAACACACTATACACGTGCATTTGGTAATTGCTAAATGGCTTCCAATGTTGTTCCTTTCACTTCACTGAGGACAATGTTCTTGCCAACTTTGAATCTGAATGTCAGATGAGCACAAAAACAAAACCACCTCCATAACCTTTGAAAGCAGAACACATTTTCCCCATGCTCGTAAAACTCAAAATCAATTCTAATTTATAAAAAATTTAAAAATTCACCTTTAAACTGTGACAATGAAAAAATTCAACCAAAAAGGAACATTTCTGAAAAGATTAAAAATGACTGAAAACAGTGGCTCTTTCAACAGCGAATGCAGTGGCTCTTTCAACCTTAAATACAGTGGTGCTATCATAGCTTTATACAATAGCTCATAGCAACATGTACACTCATCAAAAAACAAGATGCTAAATTTTGCTCAATATTATATATACAGAGGGTATATTTTTGTTAGAGTTTAGTCCTATAAACTTTGTCTGGTTTACTCATTTGCATTGTATTTTCCAGGTTGCTTTTGAATTAGAACTTAGTTAAGAATGATTAAATAGATGGATGACTGTCACAAATGTCATGAGACCTGTGGATTCCAGAATTTTAATAGTTTTTAAAATGTCTATTATTCTTGAAATGTTGGAAGTTTTATGAGTCAGCAAAGTGGATAAGCAGGTAGGTATGTGGGAAACAAGTAAATAACTATTAAAGTTCTTAAGACCTTCTTAAGAAAACAACTCATAGGATTAAATAAGAGGCTACAGATAACACGAGATCAAGATGAACAAATACACTGAAGGTTTAAGAATAGCAGCTGTGTTAGTCTGTATCCGTAAATAAGACGAGGAGTACTTGTAGCACCTTAGAGACTAACCAGTTTATTTCCAGGGTAGAAACTATTAAAAAAAAAAAATCTGTAGAATTAAGGACCAATTCAGGCCTTGGGCTATACACAAAGGAGCATACATGAAAAAACATGGCCAGAGGTCTTGGGTCATGTTCCACAACCAGTGGAGTTCACAATCTACACCAACCTCCAGTTAAAGGATATAGTTTATAATATCACTTGTACACTCCTTATCTCCTACTCACACTGCTCTATTAGGATTAATCACTATCCCTAGAACAAGTAATCTCCATGGGCTCACTCTTGAGCTGACATGATAGTGTGTTAAATGCTACTTTGCCAGAGATAAGGTATGCCAATATTGGCACAAACATTGCTTTTAATTTTATAACAAAGGGTTCAATACAGATACCTTCACTAATAAGCAACTGATGCAAAGTTCAAAAGAAAAGAAAATAGGTGAGATAACTTACATAAACGCGTGCAATTATGCACTTATGTTAAGAACTTGCACCTCTCACACAGGACACAAGGGAAGATTTCTCACTTTTAAAAAATCTTTTTTGAGATTTAAAAACAAAAGAATAAATACGCATTGTCATGCTTCCTGATTTATATATTTAAAACAGAAAACACCAAGCCACATGGGAAAGCATCTTCAATACATCAGAATATTTAAAATAGTGGAACAAAGTAAAGCACAGCTGTAATTGAGGCTTCTCTGATGAGATGTGGAGGCGGGTGGTAACATAATCAGTATATGCTAACTATACATCTTATTCTACCCTTTAATTAGAAAGTTATAATAGACTTCCAGGTGGTATAGACTGGGTAAAGCATGACTACTATTTTTCTGTTCCTTAGGGAGCTAATGAAATTTAAGTCTAAAGGTCAAAAAAGTAAATATTTATCTATCTCCAGTTTTGCTTAAAAGGACATTGTGAATCTGCTTAGGTTTCAAAATTTACCATATACATAGATTTTTAAACTGTTTAACAAAATATAGAGTTAGAATATTATGTAATCCAGTTTCGAGCACTCTCTGCTTTTTGTTGTGAGGGTTTGAGTGGGGATTTCAAAAGGCTTTTATCAATTGCTGGTACAAGTAAATCCAGTCTAGGTAATGTCTATAGACAAGTGCACTACAGAAAATTATAAAGAAAGCATCATACTTCCTCAGAATAGGAGTCTACTTGTAGAATAGAATCAGAAGGTCATCATTCATGTATGGACATATATAGGTTTTGTTTAGCTGAGGTTGGAACCTTTTACCTAAATTCCTTATTACAAATTTTGGTGGTTCAAACACCAAACAGAAATCAGATTTGAATAACAAAGAAAAAAGAGAAAGGAAGGGACCAGGTACTTAACTGGAAACATAAGGCTTGGTCTATACTGTGGGGTGGAGGGGATTGATCTAAGTTATGCAACTTCAGCTATCTACATACTGTAGCTGAAGTCAGTGTTCTTAGATCTACTTACCTCAGTGTCTTCACTGTGGTGAATCGACAACAGATGCTCCCCCATTGACTCCACCTGCACCTCTCACTCCAGTGGAGTATCAGAGTTGATGGGAGAGTGTTTGGCGGTCGATTTATCGCGTCTAGACTAGATGCGATATATCGACCCCCCACTGGATCGATTGCTGCCCGTCAACTGAGTGGGTAATGTAGATTGTCCTAAGTCAGGATTTGGCATTTAGGCATGGGTGGTTACAGTGCAGACAATCCTCCACTAGAACCCTTGAAAGCACTATAGATGGAAGTTAGACCCAATGAGTGCTAGGTGAAAGAACGTTATTTATCCTGTCCTGAAGAAACTGCAGACGCTAGGATGGGGCTCATTTTAGTCAAATTCCAGTGGGACGTGTGCTGCCTTTTTCACTGGGGAGCCTGGAGACAAACCACCTGCAAAAGTAAGGGTTTGGCACCAGGGTGAGACTCTAATCCCCACTCCATTCTCTTTTTGCCAACTAAAGGGGCTGGAGCACCATAAAAGGACCCTAAAAGCCCTTTATCTGTCCAAAGGAGGATATCCATGGTATAGGTGCTGTTGTAGGATTGTTCTCTGAAGACCTCTTCACAAGCTCTGGCATAGTGGGTGTGCTGGGGGTGGGTCATAGCACATAGCCCCGGAGACACTACCATAACTTAGTGCTCTGGAGCTGCTTAGGTTACATCAGGGGCCTCTCCATCTTCTAGAGCAGGCTAAGGTAAGGAGATTACAAAGATGGCTTAGACCCTCCTCAACCCTCCTCCTTCTGTGCTGCAAGTTCTGTCACAGACTCTAACCCAAACCTCTTGCTTCTGATTGGCTCCTTGATGCCTGAATGACACTACAAGATAGGGACTATACATCTGCATATGTGGAGGTTAGGCGCCCAAGACTTGAGAGTCTCTGTTTTCAGGGTGATCTTAATGATGACACCCTGACTGAGACCATGCCTCATGCATGTAGTTTCAAAGTACATGTCTCTTCATATACCACTCCATATTTCTGGAACATGGTGCATGGTGTGCTACCCTTCATGAACTGCTCTAAGGCATAACCCGGCATGGATTCCATGGATTGCAAATAATGCAACCATGCCTAACTGGCATGTCCAGCTGCAAAGAAGTAAGGTAGCATTAGTTTCGCATATTCTAGATGCAGTGGCCAATGTCCTGTCTCTGCTCTGACATACATCATTATGTCTTGGTTCTGGGCAGGGGTATTAACAAGGTATACTGCTAATACAATCATACCATGTGTATCTCCTAACTAACTACATTCCATAACAAAATATCAATGTGACATTTTCATTAAAAAAAATTGAAATTCAAGGAAAGTGGTTTCACTGTCACATGATTTATGAATCAGGAGATGGGTGGTAATACATGCTCGTATTTCAAAATGCTCAATGGCAACAAGGTGTCGTGAGGCAGTTTCTTTGAATTTAGGGTCTTGAAATTCCAAGTCCCCTCAAAAACTTGTATGGACACTAAAATGAGGTACTGCTAAAAACTTGCATTTGGCTACCAGACTAGAGGAGTAATTTCAACTTTAGTAACATTCCAAAAGACTTACAAACAAGCAAGTTCTTACCAGCTGAATAAGCAGGCTAATTAGATCAGTGAGGGGTTTATTGATAAGCAGAAGGTCTTCAGCAGCCTGGGTGTCCCCTCCTATGCCAGATTTCTGTGCCTTAATGAGACAAGGAAAAATAAAAAGGCGTCTTGGTGAGTGCTCCGCTTTGAGAAACAAATAAGGTCCATTAGGTGGTACAAATCTGAATGGAAGTTCGAAGGAGGTGTTCTTATATTCCCTTTCCTAGTTAAGTATTCTGGGATCTCTATGAGAAGAGAGAGTCTGACTGTGTCTGTAACAATAAGCACAAAGCAAAAGGGACTCATGCTGTCACATCCATGCTACACTGATTTAATATGCTGACCTATGTGACATTTCTTCAGCAAGATACATACCTACTGTATGTATAATATATAACTATGAGCTCATCATAAAATATATGTCTATCTACAATCTATGTTTTTGTATATATTTTCTCTCTCTACACAATATGACTTCTTTATTTTACTGTATAATAGGTTCACTGTAAGTCTCCAAAGATCACCCTCTATTTTATAAGAGATGATTTTAAGTACAATTGAAAACAAGAAAATCAAGATGATTCAAAAGTTAAGACTTCCACTCCTGCTCTCCTGACTTGAATTTCCAAAGTGGAATGATGCAGTGGAACTTGAACTTCAGGTGCTTTACTACTTTTAGAAAATGCCTGATGAATAAGATCCACAGGAAAATGGTCAGTAGTCCTCTGACAGCACTAAACATAGAAGCTTGGCCCTTTAAAATACAGAGGCAGATTTTTCTGTAAAAGCATTGGAGAAAATTAAGAAAATCAGATTTCTGGTACCTAAAATAAATTATCCAGACTGCCAACTAGTCATTGGCTACCAATCTTCAGAATTTAAGTCTTAGACTCAGTCAATATTGGTTGACATGTAAATGAAGGCAGAATTTGGACTTAAGTATATAGATTTCAGCTGCATTTCTCTTTATTTACCAAACTATGCAACACATCCTCTTTTCTCCTAGATGCTTATATGGAATCTTAATAATATACTTACTATTCAAACTGTGCTCAGTCAAGGGACACTTGTTCTTTAAGAACACCTTCAAAAATATTTGGTCCTTTAGGAAAAATACACTGAAGAAACACTATATACTTTACATATTTCCCCTCACCATCACCTTGATCTTGCCATTTACATGAGAAGAGGATTTTGTTCTGATTTACATGAAATCCTCTGCTTTAATACGACAAAAGGTACAATCAAAAAGTTTTCCATAGGAATCAGTAGGCAATATTTGTAATGTGCTTTGACATCCTTGGATGAATGCCATGACAGAAGTGCAAAGTATTATTACTTTTACCACATGCACTAGATTACAGTAACATAGAAACTCAAGAATGACAAAGCTATCAGAAAAACTTGGTTATCTTTCTGCCAAATATTTCAAAAAGGGAGCGCGCAGGATATGCCTGGTTGATAGTATAACTAATTATGTAAATTTGCATGAACAGAAAGGCAGATTTTTAGCATTCACTTCACACCCATTAAATTCTTTTTAAAATGCAGCAGGACTTTTTAATTGTACGAAAACGTGTCTGAAACACAAAACAACTGGTCTTTCCTCCCTCCTTCTCAGAACTCAGTACAGTAAGATTTTCTGTTCTCCTCAAGATAAAACATAAAAAAAAGTATATAGTCAGGACAAGAGAACAAGATGGTCCAGTACAATTAGGGCATGGCTACACTGGAAACTTCAAAGCTCTGTCGCGGAATGCTCCCACGGCAGTGCTTTGAAGGGTGAGTATGGTCGTGCGCAAGCGCTGGGAGAGAGCTCTCCGAGCACTCTTGGTAATCTACTTCCACGAGGAGATTAGTTCTGAGCATTGGGAGCGCGGCTCCCAGTGCACAGAGCCTGTCCACACTAGCATTTTAAAGCGCTCAGACTTGCTGTGCTCAGGAGGGTGATTTTTCACACCCCTGAACCAGTAAGTTAAAGCGCTATAAAATGTCTAGATACTTTCTGTCAACTAACTGAGAGCATTAATCAGATCATCTTATTACAAGGAAATCATGGGACTAACTGAGTTTGAGTAAAAGAAACAGAGGTTTTAAATATCTTTTAAAAGCACAAAATGCAATCTCTTTGAATAATACCCTTCTTATATTTCATTTTTAAGAGGAAGTCATCTAGGTGGAGTGGAAAGGATCTCTCCGACACTCCCTTTTCAGTATTAAGTTTGTATTTAATCACAGCAAAAAGGGATCTGGGCTGGAGGAGGAAGGTAAATACCTTTGTCAGTGCGCCTGCACGAGCAGAGACATTGTGTGTTATCCACTCATTTCAAATACGGATAGGGTGACCAGATGTCCTGATTGTATAGGGATGGTCCCAGTTTTGGGGGGATTTTCTTATATAGGCACCTATTGCTCTCCACCCCCATCCTGATTTGTTTACACTTGCTATCTAATCACCCTAAGTATGGGTAACCTTCTGTAAAGTGCACATATCAACACTTCAGCAGTGAGTCACTATTGGCTTATATGAGAAAATGTCAAATTAAGCTATTAATGGAGGGCACCAATGCAAAAAAACAACAAGGATGTGTATTGTTAACAAACTGTGTGGCACTGATTTCAGCTAGCAAACGCTATATGAAGGAGCATACTTATTGAAAGGGTAGCCCTACAATACGTACAAGGACTTTATCCAAAGCTCATTGAAGTGAATGGAGGTCTTCCCATTGACTTAAGTCAGCATTAGATAAGACACTTAATGAGTGATTTAACATTAGTGGTTCTGAATTACTGATTAGCATATTGGGATCTGATCATATGGGGAACAGGTTGGCAAACAAAGATGTAATTAAAAGATGGAAACAAAAAATCCACTTATAAATGAATTGCTTTGGCTAAGAATACAAATATAAAAGGAAAACATATTGGTTTCAGAAGGTTTCTGTTAAATGAGAATAAGTGCCTGTAGAATCCCGATCAGGATCAAATCATCTGCTTTAGGGAATCTTATTACTGTTTTGAAAACTCGTCTTTTGAGCTCGGGTATTGTATCTGAGAGGGTGATAGCACCCACGGGGATGTCTGCTTTGGAGCACAAAACCTTAAAGGTAAATAATAAACAATAGCTGATGTGCATTTCAACAGAGAAATATATTTTGGGCATGGGGTAGTTCAAAGATATGCTCTTGAAACTATTTTTAAAACCATGTACAAAACTATACAACAGGGATCGGCAACCTTGGCACGTGGCCCCATAGCGTAAGCATGGGACGCTTCCCGCAACCCTGACTGGACCGGAGCAGCAAACCAAAGCCATCGCGAGCCATGATCGGCTGAACCTGTGAACGTGGCAGGTAAACAAACCGGCTAGGCCTGCCAAGGGTGCTTACTCTGGGGGGGGGGGGCACGTGCCAAAGTTCCCAATCCCTGTTATACAATGTACTTCAAACTATGCTGAACTGCTGAATAAACAATTGGCTTACTAAAAAGCTTGCAGTTCCAACCTACTATCATCCAATATAGGATCAGTGCTGTGTTCTTATTATATGTTCTATATCATGGGAGAATAATGTTTTGTTTTCACAAGAGTTTACATATAGTGCCTACTACCATCACAAATGAGATCCTTTTGTAGCTCTTCACAATTTGTCTGGGACTGACCTATCTTGAGTAGTTTTGTATCATCTGCAAATTTTGCAACCTCACTATTTACCCTTTTTTCCAGATTGTTTATGAATATGATAAATAGGACTGGGCCCAGTACAGATTCCTGGGGGACACCACTATTTATCTCTCTCCATTCTGAAAACTGACCATTTATTCCTACCGTTTCATTCCTATCTTTTAAGCAGTTACCAGTCCATGAGAGAACCTTCTCTCTTATCCCATGATTGCTTACTTTGCTTAAGAGCCTTTGGTGAGGGATCTTGTCAAAGGGTTTCTGAAAATATAAATACACTATATTCACTGGATCTCCTTTGACTGCATGCTTGCTGACCCCTTCAAAGAATTCTAGTAGATTGGTGAGGCATGATTTCCCTTTCCAAAAATCATGTTGACTATTTCCTAACTAATTATGTTAATCTATGTGTCTGACAATTTTGTTCTTTATGATAGTTTCAACCAATTTGCCCAGTACTGAAATCATGAATGGTGAGGAGACAGTGAACAGTAAAGTGTTATTTATCTCTTCACATTATACAGAAATGAGGTGTCACCCAATGAAATGAATCGATTGCAAGTTTAAAACAAACAAAAGGAAGTACTTCTTCACACAATGCACAGTCAACCTGTGGAACTCATTGTCAAGGGATATTGTGAAGGCCAAAAATATAAGTGCTTCAGAAAAGAACTGGATAAATTCATGGAGGATAGCTCCAACAATGGCTATTAGTCAAGGTGGTCAGGGATACAGCCCCATGCTCTGGGTCTTCCTAAGTCTCCAGTTGCCAGAAGCTGGGACTGGATGATAGAAAGTGGATCACTCAAATTTTTCCTTTTCTGTTCATTCCCTGTGAAGCATCTGGCACTGGCCACTGTCAGAGACAAGGTACTGGGCTAGATGAACTATTTGTCTGACCTAGTACAGCCGTTCTTAACATGTAACATATTCTGCTGCCTACTATTCCTCCACTGTCCTACGATTGGAGAGGTGGTCTCTTACAACGTGTGAGCCTCTTGAGCTTAACAATCTGCCCATCTTGTATTTAACTTGAACACACTAGTTTTCTTCTCCATACCTGAAGAAGAGCTCTGTGAAGCTTGAAATCTTGTCCCTTACAGCAGCAGAAGTTAGTCCAATAAAAGATATTACCGCACCTACCTTGTAACTCATATCCTTGGACCAAAACGTCTACAAAACCATGGCAAACTAATTTTATTGATTTTTTCATTGGGAATTCAGTACTGAGGATGACAGGAAACAGGCTAAAATTTTTTACAATGGCCTCTCTCTACAAAAAAATAGATTGCATACCTGTAAAGTCAGGCGGATGATGTTCGCTGTATATATCAGCATGTAATGCAAAATGTCAAGCAAGGACAGCAACAGTCCATTAGCTGTCTTGATGTTGCTTTTATCATCCACTTCTAAATACAGAGCTGCAGTTTCTATTAAGAGATTACAAATGTGATGGACCAGTCCTAAGTGGACAGAAAAACAAAATAAATAACACTATAACATTATAATAATAATGGTATCAGAAAAGAACATCAATTTGGAAGGTAGCAGTATACTAAAATTAAAACCTCACCAGAAAGTAAGAATTTCATTTATACAGCAATATTCATCAAATGCTCTTCTTTTCTACCTCCACTTTTATAATTAGTATTTTAAAATATAACATTTTAAATGAGCTTTGTCCGCATGGAACAGCTTGTAAAACTGGTGTCTAAACTGTTAAAATCAGCCATTATAAAATGTTTTGAAAGTCATATAGTACTCACTGAATAAACAATTTCTAGTTACTTTAAAGCAATGCATAATATGTTGGAACATATAGTCTATGGACAGTTATTGTTTAAGAGCCCTCCCAGTGGTCAACAGAATTAAGTGATTTACCTAAGGTCAGATAGTTGAGAATGGAACCCAAAGTCCCTGGCAAACTGCTAATCCTATTTCTCTCCACAATACTGTGATTTGTAAAAGGGAACAATACCAGGCTTAATGTAAAACATATTTGGTATAGCATTGTACTTTTATAATCAAGAGAAATATTGAATATTACTCTGGAAAACGTTGTCAATATTTGTTTGACTAACACTAGTAAAACTCTCCTTGAAAATGACATTTTCTTTCTGTTCCTTTGCAATTTAATGTTGCTAATCAAAACACCACTTCACCTAGCTTGCATAAATCACAAATCAATGTATGTGTCAGGAAAAACAAACACCCATATGAATCAATTTAAAATAAACAAATCAATTCAGAATCCCAACTTCTAATAAAAAGTGACTGAGTTAATTATCTATCAGCTTTCCAATTAATTTCTTTTAAATTAAAGTTCATAAAGAAAGTTACTTTATTCCTAGTCGATGAATACAATTATGTTTACCAACAGGATCATCTTTAAGGTGGTAATGGAATTAGATACAGGTTGAGACTTGGGCTCATGTGCTAATGCTGCAGTAAATTAGTATGGAGACACTGTACTATTAGAGGTGTGACTCTTTATATGAGGTGCTAACCAGAGGTCCTTTTTCCAATTTTCTGGTGGCTGTCTAGGGTAGAGTTAAACACTTTAAGGCATCACTGAAAGACAATAGAGGGCAATCTCTGTGTCCTCTCTTCAGAGAATATTTCTTAACATTTCCTCTTTTAATAGAAGTTTATATGCTCATGGCTTTGTGAGCTATTGTTGAATGCATAATAGCTATTGTATTTGGTCACCACACTGCAAAGGGTAGGTGACCATGACAGAAAGGATCTCTCTCTTTATTTGGTGTAATGGTTTGGGATCTTATCTTGAATATCAAAGGAATTATATGAAACCAAATTCTTTTTTTATGAGAGCAGAAAAATATCCTAGATTTCTGAATTTGGCTGATGGGTAAAACAGCTTTCATTCAAAAAGAAAAAATCCTGAATTTATAAAGTAGCATAATCATTTTAGGTATATTAAAAATTGAGAAAGAGAAGAAAACTGATGACTATAATCAAGTTTTAAAATAGGCCACATCACACCTCCTCAGTCAAGTTTTTGTATACTTTGGAAGTAAGTTTATTTTGTTTCACCCATAAAAGCTCAAACAAACAAAAATACACAATATAATCAACTAACAAATCAACTTCTGAAACAAACTGACCGCAAAAAACTGCAACAAACAATAAATTAATACAATTAAAAACAGACAAACAATAGCCTTATACCAGAGGTTTTCCACCAAACAGCAAAAAATGACAGGGATTCCATAAAGTCCACTAAGGTCTTTGCTAATGCTTAGGGTGACAAGATAGCAAGTGTGAAAAATCAGGATGGGGGTGGGGGATAATTGGAGCCTACATAAGAAAAAGACTCATAAATCAGGACTGTCCCTACAAAATCGGGACATCTGATCACCCTACTATTGCTATCAATTTTACATGTAAAGCACTCAGTTACTATGGTGATGCACTGCAGTATTGGATGGATCAATGGATAGAAAGCAAGAAAGCAAGCAAGAAAGAAAAGCAGCATTTCTGATGGTGCCATTTATTTACAGGTTGTGCTCCTATCACCTTTTCACCATACACAGCTTGGGTTCTAGTGTCTGCATCCAGCAGGGAAGAGCTGTCACTCTACTTCCACTCCCTCACTCCTCCCCCTGGCTTCGTTCATTCGAGCCTTTTATACAGTCCCAGGCTAATAGGGCTGGAAGCTATCTCCCATTCACCAATTAGTGCAGGTTTTCTCTAGCCAGCTCCAATTTACTTCCTTTAACGGGAGCTGGCATGACAGAGGGGTGAGTCAGCACTTCTTGCCCAGCACTCTGTCAGACTGACTATGTACCCCCAGTTCCAAGATGGCATGTCTCCTCATCGTTTTCAGCTGAGGTGCGCAGGCAGGTTCCTCCACATGTGCGTCCTGCTGCCACATCCGCACTCAAGCCTGGAGAGCAGGGAACCAGAGACACCCCCACTTTTGCTGCTCTCTCATCTTATTGCAGCCCGAAGTAGGACCTTTCCGCAGTGGGGCTGTACAGCTGGCAACACTCACTGTCTCCCTCAGCTTCTCTCCCATTTCCTTGCTGGTGGCCTAGGCAGCCCTGTCCTCTTCTACCAGTGGCCCTCCTCTTCACTTTCTCTGTTCCATATGTGAGTTGCTAGAGTACAACATATTTGTGTTCATTTCAGTTTTCCTGCTGTGGCAAATGGATAAGACCAGAAGGAGGACAAAGAGTATTTTAACAAAGCGCTCCAGTGAGCCATCTCCAGCTGACCTAAGTTGACTTGTGTTGGCCTAATTATGTATGTGTCTACACCAAAACCTGTTTCCTGCTAACATAAGCACACTGTGATAGTGAATCCTACTCCCCAAGCAACGCAGAACCACAGTGAACCTACTTAGATCAATGGGGTGCTAGTGTAGACACCGCATCTCACCCTAACATTCCTCCAACACCTCTCCCACAATATCCCTGTCCCTGGAACAGTGGCTGCTCCAGTAACAATTTTGAACTCCACTGCTCAGGGTCACAAAGACCAGAACTCCTAGACAGACTCTTCCCTGGAGCAGGCAAGAAGTCCCGGATCTCTTCAGTCTCTGCAGAGAGTGGACTGAGAAAAAACAGCTATGGAACAGCCATTAAAATATTGACATCTATGAGCAGATTACACAGGGGATGCCAAAACTGGGGCATGATAGGATTAAGCAGCAGTGTTGCGTGAACACAAAGAAACTTTCCCAGGGCTACCAAAAGGTGAGGAAAGGCAATAAGAAATCTGGTGCTGCTCCGCAGACTGGCTGATTTTACAATGAACTGTATGCCATACTTGGCAGTGACCCCACCAGCACCCCAAATTTGACTGGACACTTCCCAGGAGCCCAAGGTGGAGGCTCCAGCTGTGAATAGTAAGAGGAGGTGTGGCAACAGGGTGCGGACTCAAACCATGCTATGAACCAGGAGATGGTTGAAACTTCACTGGAGTCAAGGCAGTCCCACTAGGTGAGCACAGATGAGCCCACTACTGATGGGGAAGGGTGAGTGGGTAAGTGTTTACATGCATTATTCCTTATCATTTTTTCTTTTTCAATGCCCCAAACCTCTTCTCCCTCACTCTTCTTTCTCATTTAAAAATGGCACCACTCCATCTGCAGTTTGTTTACACTCTAATTTTGTTGCCTGTATCTCTGCACGTAATAAATTTCTTTTGGAAACTCAGAGTATTTATTAATTTACACCACGGCTTCATAGCAGGAGGAGATAACCCACTCATATTTAATCACTGCACACAGGAAGCACACTATATCCTAAAAGCATCAGACAACACTGTGATGGGTTTGGTCACAGAGACTCCCTTGGGACTGTCACCTAATGTGCTGCGACAACATTTGAGCTGGTTTTCTCTGCCAGTTTGGGCCTCCAGAATCCTGCTTTGTTGAGCCAGACACACAAGTCTGCTGTGACACAGACCCAGGTTCTGAACCACACCCCCAAATCTACACACACAACTAAAAACAGCTTAAGAAGTGTTCCAATACAATCCAGCACCCAGACACCCAATCCAGCACCCAGACACCCAGCTCCCAATGGGATCCAAACCCTTAATAAATCGGTTTTACTCTCTAAAAAGCTTATACAGGGTAAACTCATGAATTGTCCACCCTCTCTATAGCATTGATAGAGAGATATATACAGCTGTTTGCTTCTCCAGGTATTAATTATTTACTCTGGGTTAATAAGCAAAAATGATTTTATTAAGTATTAAAAAGTAGGATTTAAGTGGTTCCAAGTAATAACGGACAGAACAAAATAAGTTACCATGCAAAATATGCAAGGCTAACTTAATACACTAAGGATCAGGTTACAAATACTAACTTCTCATCCTAGATGTTATCTCAAGTAAAATTCTTTTCAGATCAGTATTGTAGTTTATGACCTAGGTCCAGCAATCATTCACACCCCCATAGTTACAGACCTTTGTTTCAGTTTCTTTCAGGCATCTCTTTGGGATGGAGACATCATCTCTTGAGCCAGCTGAAGACAAAATGGAGGAACTTCCAGGGCCTTTTATATTCTCTCTCCTGTGTGTGATAACCCCATTGTTTTTCTGTGCAAAATCACAGCAACAAGATGGAGTTTGTGGCCACCTGAGCAAGTCATACATCCATGAATGATTCAGCTTTTTGCAGGCCAATGCCATTGTTTACTTGTTAGTCTGAACATTCACAGGAAAGCTCAGATATGGATTGGCGTCTCCCAAAGTCCATTGCCAATTACATATTTCTTGATTGGGCACTTACTCAGAATAGTCTTTTCTCAAGAAGCTGAGCGAATGCTTCACTGATGCTATTTAGAATCAAAGTACATAGTGTGATGGGGCAAGGCCAGATGGCTATACGAATGTGCTAAGAAACAGATATGTGAGTCTCAGGCTAAACAAATCCCTGGTACCACTGGAACCTTCTAGAAAGGAGTAGAAACAGCTAGCCTGATTGGGACACCTGAAGCAAATCAGGGACTGGCTGAAACCAGTTTAAAACCTCTCAGTTAGTCAGGTGGGGGTGGATGTCAGGAGCTGTAGGAGGAAGTTGTGCTGTTGGAGAGACTGAGTGGTAGACAACATATCATATGCAGGGAAGGAGGTCCTGAGGTAAAGTGAAGTGGAGTTTGAAGAAGCGGGGACTGCTGTGGGGAAGTAGCCCAGGGAATTGTATTGTGTTTTGTGGCTAAAAGGTCAGCCATCTTAGTTGATACTATTAGGGTCCTGGGCTGGAGCCCGGAGTAGAGGGCGGGCCTGGGCTCCCCCGTTTCTGCCTCCCCAAATTAATCACTGAGATTGGGAGACAACAGAGACTGTGCCAGGAAGGATAGCTTCTCCTCACTGACTTATGATGAAAACGACTCAATAGGCTGTGACCTTGTCTCTAGAGAGAGAAGGGCTACGCGGAGGGTCACAGTGAGGCTAGTGAAATCCGCCAGGAAATGCAGGATCCACGAATATAAGGACAGAGCTTTGTCACAATAGCCAATACTCATAACTTCAAATGCAAAAATGATACATACATACAGACAGCGTAATCATAACCAGCAAATTACAACCTTTCCATAGACACCTTACTTGACCTCCTTTGCACAAGACTGGAGAAACTACAGGACCTTGGTTGAAACAATTATATATACAGTCACAGTTCATGTCAGTAATGTCACAAACACTACTGTGGCTGACTATTAAAATGATCTTTTAAAGGCTTCCCTCTGCTGTGAAGCTTCACAATTGTTTCTTCCAATAGCTCTTGTGTTTGGCTGTTCAAATTCTGCAGACACCCAGTCCATCCTGGCCCTCCACCCTTGTGGTAGCATTTCCCTCTTTGCCTCACAGACATAATGTAGGACACAGCATGCAGCTACAGTGTAAACAGTGACCTTTCAGTCTATCAAAAGAACATTCAACAGTCATTCTGCACCTTCCTAGTTGGCAGCTGAATCTTTCCTTTGTGCTGTTGAGATAGCAAGTGTTTGGCCTCATGAGCAGGGGAGAAAAGGGTAGGATGGGTCTCTCAGAATCACAACAGGCATTCTCACATTACCAGTAGTAATGTACTGGTTGGTGAAGAACGTTCCTGCTTGCAGCTTTCTGAAAAGTCCTGTGTACTTTAACATGTGAGTGTCACATACCTTTTCCGACCAGTCCACCTTGCTATCAGTGAAGCAACTCCAGTGATCCACTAGTGCTTGCATAACTATGGAAAAATATCCCTTTCTGCTGATGTGCTGTGTGGCAAGGTGGGCTGGTGCCAGTACAGAGATAAGCATGTCATCAGCTACACCATCACAGTTCAAGAACCCCACTGTTGCAAATCCATTCACTGTTTCCTGCACATTATTGAGAGCCATATTCCTTTGTAGCAAAAGATGCTTAATGACCTTACACAGTAGGATGACAACAGCTACCACTGTGGATTTTCCAACTCCAAACAGACTCCCCATTGACTGAAAGCAATCTGGCATAGTGTAAAATCTCCCATCAATGCAGCTTTCATTTTGATGTCTTTGTGTGGAAGGTCTGCTGTGAGCTCAGCACAAGAATCCAGGAATGGGTCTTTTTGCATCCAAAAATTCTACACCCATTGCTCGTCATTTCAAACCTCCATTACTATGCAATCCTACTCATGAGTGTGTATTTCTGGGACCAGAAGTGATAATCCTAGACGAGCTAGCTCAGCTACTTAGAGGGTGGTGATAATAACACCAAAGTCATAGGTTCAAGACCCATGCTGGACACTCTGTGCTGAATGGAGAGGGAGGCTGCTGCTCTTTAGTGGGAAGAGAGAGCTCAGTGGTTTGATCATTAGCCTGCTAAACCCAGGCTTGTGAGCTCAGTCCTTGGCGGGGGGGCCATTTAGGGATCTGGAGCAAAAATCTCTTGGATGATTTAGTTGGGGATTGGTCTTGTTTTGAGCAGGTGGTTGGACTAGATGACCTTCTGAGGTCCCTTCCAACCCTGATATTCTATGAATCCACTGTGTGGAACTGCTCCATGAATGCCAGCAAGAATCTGGATTTTTTATTTTTTTTTTGCTGGGCCCATTATTGTGTTTGAACATCTTCACACCTTCCTTGTTGCATTCCTGGTTGTTGTAGTACTAGTTCAAGTTCTGTAAATATAGGAGAATCGTGTATCCTGTACTGGCAATGCTCATGAGGGGGCCATGAATCAGTGTTCACATTGCACTCCCTGTCAGTATCTGGCCTGGGGAAGCTAATGATCCAGCCAGTGGACCAAATTCGGTGATAAATTGACTCTTAGCTCCCAGAAACCCCTGGGTGAATCACTGGTATCCCAGAAAGCACTGCAAAAATATCCCACAAGGTATTGAGCTGGATACAATGGTGGACAATTAAACCAGCAAACTCTCTTAAGTAAAAAACAAAAACAAAACAAACAAAAAAAATACCCCACAAACCCTTATGGGGCTCCTGACATTTCTGCCTTTGAAAACTGTCCCTTTAATCTTCTGATTCACAACAGTTTTTTTCTCCTATTCTCCTCCTTCCTGGCTTTCGTAAGGTAATTAAATACAAAATTCTGCTTTCAAATATTGTTAACGGTTGGGATCGCTAAGGCACGCACTCCAGCTGTAACTCATGCATTGTGTCTCTTTTATTATTTGTACACAGTGCTTTGTGTTATGGACCAAGTAGCAGGTTAAACTTTGAATTTCCAATCTTTTGTCTGCTTAAGCCAGACTCTCAGCATTATTTCAGTCTAATCTTCTGCATTTAATTTCCTCCTTTTAAAAAAAGCTTTGTTTCTGCTAGTATTCTGAATACTTCATACAAAAATGATACTGTGCAGAGACATATTCAGATGATGTCACCACTACCCACCAAGAAGAAAACAAACAGTCATAACTGCACGTCTACACAATACAAAACTTGTGGTCTCTCTGTGTCCTTTTTTCACCAGGCTAAATTATAACAAACCTAATTAAACTTTCCAATAAAAGTTGGTCCCTATTAAAGTGAGGTCTGCGAACTTTCATGTGGGGAGATGTCCGAGTACACCCTGTTTCTGCCTGTAGGTAACCACTAAACCCATTGACCACATCAAGCTGAATGAGTCACTCTTATTTTTTGATGGTTTGCACATAATCGCCGACTGTCTGCCTTAAAAGTTGACACTGTGAAAGTTTCTTTCTAATGCAGACATGGCATGGGCAGTCAAGACATTTTGGCAAACAATCCCCCTGAACAAATAACAACTCCTCTGCGCTCAGAGCATTCAAACAGTGAATGAATAACAATCAACAAAATAAGAAAAAGATAATTCAGTGTAATTATATAATTTTCTGAAAGAGCACCGAGCAAAACACCAGCCACAAACTGTGACTTCATTTAAAGATAACGAATACAAAACAGAAATCATACACGCCAATATGAAAAATATTCCATTACAATTTGAGCTTAAAAAATACACCGAGGACAGAAGAATTTTGATAAGGTCACAAAGTGGTTTAAAAAAAAAGACCATTTGAAATATAATATTCTATAAAACACAGTATAGTAGCATTTCTTTCAAACTACAGTAGATACCCATTTCCACATTATATTAAAAATCTTTGCTTAGAAATTATCAACGATTTGAAACCCAAGGTCTTATGGCACAAATGTTATATCCTACACAGTATATGCACATATTATTCTATTGTTACCCCTGTTTGACCAGAGTGGATAGCCAAAGTTTGAGGCCCTGTGGGTTGTTTCCACAAGGAGGAGAAACTGATGACCAAGCAAGATATTTCTGGTGCAATTTATTTAATTTATAAAAATTATAAATAAAGTCCTGTTTCCCTGCACACACAATGAATCAAGTAGGTACCCTAACCCTAGGGCAGGGAGCCAAACCCCGATGATCCCTATTCTTAGGGAGAGGAGCCGTACCCATAGGAAACCCATAGGAAACCTAACCCTAGAGTGGGGAGCTCAACCCATAGGAACCATAACCCGAGCTCCAAGTTCCCTACACATAGGGTGCATATGTCCATAGCAACCCTAAGCCTTCGGTGTTCCAAGCCTGCCTTTTCAGTCAGTATTCTGTGTCCTGAAAACTTCTCTCTTTCTATTAGGGGTGCATCACCAGCATATCTGTTATTATCTGCTTGGCTTTCTGCCTCCCCCCTCCCCCCCGACCCCTGCTTCCCTTTCTCTCATATGCACACAGACAAAAAAAATTCCACCATCGATCGAAGCCTGCTCCTTGCATTTGAAACCTCTTGGGCTTGTTCCCAAGTTTTTCCATGTGTCTGTGTTTTGCATGCTACTTCTACTGTTTCAACTACTTCTTTACAAAGAGAGACTGCAGAGCTGCAATTCATTTGCAAATTTGACATAATCAATTTGGGACTGAATAGAGATTTTGAATGGCTAGCTAACTACAAAAGCAGCTTCTCTTCTCTCGCTATTCACACCTCCAGTTCAGCTGCTAGAGGAACACCTCACCCTCCCTGATTAGAGATAACAAGCTGGTTCAGCCTCATTGGACTAACCTTGTTATCTCCCACCTGGTTCTTGCCTACCTATTTATACCTGCCCCTGGATACTTCCACTGCATGCATCCGACAAAGTGGGTATTAGCCCACGAAAGCTTATGCTCTAAAAAAAATTTTAGTTAGTCTTTAAGGTGCCACAGGACTCTTTGTTACTTCTTTACATTTATCTTGAATGAAAAGTGGTTATTATGCTCAATCCAGAACAACAAAGTTTAACCCAACCTACAATATATGTCTATGTAATATAGATCAGATAAGGGAACAAGGATCAAAATTTCTTCTATTCCGTCACAGTTCTAGGACTATTTGTTAGAAACATTTTCTGGTCCTGAAGAAATTTGCACTGGCGAGTTAAAATGTTTATAAGTCCTGTGGGTCATAAAATAACCTCCTTCAAATCCTTCCACAAAACTTTCTTTTGCCATGATGTCTGCAAAAATCTTGACAACAATTAGACTACTGAGACCACTGGCTATCATGCTGACCAATATTATCTCATTGTTTCCTTATACTCTCACATCAGTATGCCTGTCTCTTATACAGAGATTGTAAACTCTTTGGTACTGTCTTTTATTCTGTGTTCTTACAGCACTTGGCAGAATGGAGGACTGGTCTATGACTGGAGTTCCTAGGTGCTAATATTATATTCTTATTACAGTCCTGTTAAACTCCTCACTTCAATTCCACCATGATTTTACAAATGAGATTTTATGAGCTCGCAGAGTTAGCGGTAATGGGTGGGATTTTCAAAAGCACTGTGTGTTGGCCTAACTCTGCTTTCATTGAAGTCAAAAATAATTTTATAATTGACTTTAGAGCTCACAGAGTTAGGTAATTATTTAGTGCTTTTGAAAAACAACTTTAATGCTTTTATCCCATCTGAAAGCTAGGTCCCAAGATTTAGATTGGTAATAACTACAACACTAGTTTCTAGCTCCAGGAGCAGTTCTTCAGACAACTGCCTCTAAATTCATACAGAAACTGAAATGAGGAAAGCAAGGTAATAGTCAGAAATACAATGTTATTTTAAGATCTGATAACTTACAAGCTGTCAGAGCTAGGCACCATTGCTATATACCACTGGGAGCTGGACTTCCCAGTTTTCTATCTTCTGGTGCTTCCTTATGCATCAGACTCTAAAAATGTTATTGGGTCCTCCAACAAGCAGTGCTTTCCTGGCAAGGCCCTTGACTGAGGCTAATATACCATTCTCTTTGGAATTGTTTTGTAGTTAAAGCTGATTTTAAAAGTACATCTTTTGCAGAAGACTATCTTGATGTTTAGAATTCCAATAAAACTCTATAAATAAATAAAATCATTTTATAGAACAGGCACAATACAGATAATTAGTTTTTTCAAAGAAACCACAAAGGTGCCTCAGGTATTCCTCAAGTGTAACAACTGGACTAGACTGAGATTTTTATGTCTGGCTCTTGTAAGGGGAGTATGTGGTCCAGGGAAGGAGTTGTGCTGATTTGCAGTTCCTTTCTTGTTTCAAACCTTGATCTGTGAGGGGAGTGATCTGCTATTTCCCTGGACCAGAAGCAGATTACATGTCATTTTCTGCTTGCCGTGCTTTGGGGAAGTGGAGACAAGATTCACTTCAACCCACTCCTCACCCACTCATCTAGGGGGCATATATACAACAGCCCCAGAACCTGCTCACCCCACACATGACCCTTGTAGAGCACACAGAAGAGGATGTAACAAGATGAGGAACCTCACTTCCCTTTACTCCTCATACAAAGTAGTGGCAACTTTGGACTGAATAAGATACCTCAAGCAGATTAAGTAAAACTAAAATGTATGTTGTTTTGACAAGTAGATTGAATACAAAGTACAACAATAAGAAATATGCACATTTGAACATAAACATTTGCACACTCCTAACTTATGCATATGAATACCTGATGTGTACACAAACTGGGTATTTGTACATGCATATAGTTAGTCAAATATCAGGATTAGTGCACATAAATTAGACATGTGCATTTTAATTAGGAAATTATACGTATTTAAATATTCTAGGAAAATATAACACACCTAATCTTACTAAAAATATATCTAAAATAAAGCTCCTTCCTCAAATCTTCCCTGACACTTTGTATGATTCATACAAATTAGTCCAAAATCAGACACTGTTTCAATAAAAGAGGGTAGATGATTTTAGAGGATAAAATTCTAAAACTAGAATATTTTAGTCACATGAAGAATCATTTTAAAAGTGTGTTTTTAAATCTAAATTTTAAAAATGTCTATTGTGAAGCCTTTCCATAAAAATTTTAGTAACTATGTAAAATTCATAGATTAAATGCTCCAGTCTTCCATGATATTTCCAGCCTTAATTTTCAAATGAACCTAAATATTTGCATTCAAAACCTGTTGTATACAGTTCTGATTAACAATCAGGAGAAACATCTTTCTTTTAGTAGTGTATTCAAGAGTTTAATTAAAGCAGAGTGTACAGTGAATCAAAAGCCTATATCCAAGCATTACTGAACGTTGGAAAATATTGGATCCAGGATCTGACCTCTGTCAATTAGTCACATCTCTAGTTTAGAGTTTAATTGGCATGAACTGTGGGAGATGGTTCTAGGGAGAACAGCTGTAAACAGTTGAGTAAACTGAGCCTTAGCTGGCATTGACTCAGACCCCAGTTTGGGGAGGGGGGTTAATGACAGTTTATAGTGACATAATGTTTCATGGTTTCTTTCTTTATGTTCAGTGTTTCTAGTTTAAAGAGTTCAGCAGAACCTCATTAATTCTCTCACTGCAGATTGCTTACTCTGCTAATTTGCAGAATTCAGCAAGCAAGCACACAATTAAAAAAATTAAACAGAATGGATCATAAAAATGTACTTTGTTCATTTATGTTTAACAAGCAAAGCTGAGTTTTAATTATGATGATAATACTTCATGGTACACTAATAAATGTACTGTCGTATTTAGTAAAAGTAATAAAATCTTAGTAATATCAGACCACAGTGCAACTCTCTCCTATTAAATCTTTGCAGAAAAATGAGATAAGAGTGCTGGATTTTGCATGTGTGAGAATGATCAAGTTGAAGATTAGCAAAACTAGAATTAGATGGAAACTGTTCTAATTATAATTCCAATTTCATTATCTGATTTAGAGGGATGGAAAACGAAGCACCCAAAATTCCTACTGCCATTTTTCAAGAATAAAATTTTTGACTTGCACAAAGTTCTCCATTCCGCTCCTGCCAAAAAGTGACCTCTGCAATGGATCACACGCCAAACTTCTACTGTTTTATGAATGTGGACCACGATGATCATATTCAACAAATCTCTTCAGAATATACAAGTGATCTTTTTGCTTTTGATACAGAAATTAATCTAGTAAAATGTGCAATGATAGAGTCATAGAAACATAGAAATGTAGGGTTTGAAGGAATCTCGAGAAGCCATCAAGTCCAGCCCCCAGCACTGTGGCAGCATCAAGTAATTCCTAGACGATTCCTGACAGGTGTTTGTATAACCTGTTCTTAAAAACCTCCGATGATGGGGATTTGACAGCTTCCTTTGGCTTAGATGCCTGTTCCAGAGCTTAACTACCCTTATAGTTGGAAAGTTTTCTCTACTATCTAACCTAAATCTTCCTTGCTGCAGATTAAGCCAATTACTTACTGTCCTACACACAGTGGACTTGGAGAACAATGATCACTATGCTTTTTATAGCCCTTAACATATTTGAAGACTGTTACCAAGTCCCCACTCAATCTTCTTTTCCAAGACTAAACATATCTAGATTTTTTTTAACATTTCCTCAGAAGTCAGATTTTATAAACCTTTTATCATTTTTGTTACTTTCATCTAGACTCTCTCCAAATTGCCCACATCTTTCTTCAAGTGATGGGCAGAACTGGACACAGTACACCAGCAGAGGCCTCCCCAGTGCTGAGTAGAGCAAGACAATTATCTCCTGTGTCTTAAATACGACATTCCTGTTAATGAACCGCAGAATGACATTAGCCTTTTTTGCAGTGCATTGCATTGGTAGGTTCATATTCAATTTGTTATCCATAAGAACGGCCATACTGGGTCAGACCAAAGATCCATCTAGCCCATTATCCTGTGTTCCCACAGTGGCCAATGCCAGGTGCTCAGTGGGAATGAACAGAACAGATAATCATCAAGTGATCCATCCTGTCACCCATTCCCAGTCTCTGCGAAATAGAGGCTAGGGACACAATCCCTGCCCATCCTGGCTACAGCCACTGATGGACCTATCCTCCATGAATTTATCTAGTTCTTTTTTGAATCCTGTTATAGTCTTGGCCTTCACAACATTCTCTAGCAAAGAGTTCCACACATTGACTGTGCATTGTGTGAAGAAATTCTTCCTTTTGTTTGTTTTTAAACCTGCTGCCTATTAACTCCTATAATCCAAATCCCTTTTCAACGGTACTGCTACCTAGACAGTTATTCCCATTTTGCAGTAGTTATTCCCATTTTGCACTTGGCTTTTATTGAATTTCATATTGTTGAATTCAGAGCAATTTCCCAATTTGTTAAAGTCTTTTTGAATACTAATCTTGTCATCCAAGGTGCTTACAACCACTCCGAGCTAGGTGTCACTGAAAATTTTATAAGCAACATTCTCAACTGCATTATTCAAGTAGTTAATGAAAATACTGAGTAGGTCCAGATTCAGGACAGACCTCTGATGGACCCTAGATATATCCACTCATTGAGAACTACTCTGAATGTAGTCTTTCAACCATTATGCCCCCACCATATAGTAATTTTATTTAGACCACATTACCCTAGTTTGCTTATGAGAATGCCATGTGGGACTGTGTCATAAAGCCTTACCAACATCAAGGTATATCACATCCTATCCAGTAGGCCAGTAACACTGTCAAAAGAGGAAATTAGGCTGATTTGGCATGATTTGTTCATGACAAATGTCTTGACTATTGGTTATTTCTTATCACCCTCTTATGCTCCGGGTGCTTAAAAATAGATTGTTCAGCAATTTATTCCACTATCTTTCCAGGTGTCGAAGATATGCTGATTGTTGTATAATTCCCTGGGTCCTCTCTTGTTCCCCTTTTATGATATGATTTAAAGTTTATTTTTCATAAAAATGTATTTATTTGAAACACAATGATGTGTCTGCATGCACATTCTTCTTTAAAACACTTGAGAGAGGCTTGAGCTGCAATGTTTGGATCCAGATCTAAATATCCCAAAGTGCACAGTGTTGAACAGAGGAGTGTAAATGACCAATAGTTAGTGCTGTGTCAGGTTTAGTGACAAAAAGGGGTTACTGACAGTGACTTTTTTTTACAATGTATTTCATTGTCTTTACTATATTTTACATTTAACACAATAATTTGAGTGTTAGTATTATAGTATTCCAGAGAGATTAAATATAAAACTGAGAGACTATTTGATCTGAGGGAAAAGCAAAATATGGGGTTTCTAAGATGAATGCATTCAGGAGGCAGAGTGTAGGATTGTTGAGAATCTCAGTAACAACATTGCTGTCTTGAAAATTAATCTTCACCCTTTGCTTGACAAAAGTGAATGAATGTAGCCTAAATAAAACATTTTGCATATGTATTCTTGCAAATGAAGTGTCTACATAGAATTATTCAACAGTCTATTGATATTTTTGGGACAACTCATGGACAGTTCTATGGCTGAGTACACTACCACCAATCTCAAGGAATAGAAGGTCATATTGAAATAATATAAGCTGTCTAATCTCATCTCAGTGACTGTTTGTGACTGTATTTTCTCCCCACTCTTAGCATGAGGAAGTGATATCTGGGAAGGCAATTCTTTCCTGATATCTCAGGAGAATATAGTGTTCTGAGGGCAGGCTCCAAACTATAGTAGAGGTATAACAGTTAGGGAGATGATGAAGTCATTAGGCTGAAATTTCACTTTTGCAGCAATTGCATAGAAAGTGGACAGTTTATTGGGGGTATGGATACCTTAATTAAATTAAATTCCATTTCTATACTGAGTTCTGATACCCAGAAGAACAATACGATTGACACTTTCAAATATAGTCAACTTTGGTTCTGAGACAAAACATTCTCCTCAGAATAGCCAAGGAGAGAGCAAGAAAAATTGGTGAGCATGGGATCTAGATTTTTCTAACGAAGCAAAAATATTGACTGAGTGTAAAAAGTGGTAACCCTTTATTAACTAGGAACATCGATAAGAGAGATCTGAGAGAGCTTTCTTTCGGTCCTAAGACTGGCAAGGGTTGGCAGTGCTTTGTAGGCAGAACTACTTAGCAGTTGCCCACTGGTGGAAGACAGTACTTAGGGCTTGTCTACACTGGCAAGTTTTGTTGACAAAAACTGCCTTTTGCTGACAAAACAACGATAGCGTACACACTACAATGGGACTTTTGTTGTGAAAAACATCCAGTTTTGGTGACAAAAACTTCCACTCTAATGAGAATTTTTTGTCTTTTCCCCCTCCCTTTATTGTCAACAAACAGCCAGTGTCGACACAGCAGGCTTCCCCCACCTCCCCAAATTTTATTGGCCTCCAGAAAGTGTCTCACAATTCCCATGCTGCCACTTTGGTCAGCAGTTTGACCTCCGCTGCCCCGCAGCCAACCCGCTCATTCCCCTTGCAAGCCCTGGGAATTTTATATCTTATTTCCTGCTTGCTGACTTCCCATGTGAGCTTCCCAAGTAAGCATGGGTGGCTATCGCACCAACCACGCTCCCACTTGGACCACCGCTGAGCTGCTGGATCTGATCAGTATATCGGGAGAGGAGTCAGTTCAGTCGCACCTTCGACGGACCCGTAGGAAATGGGACACACATGGGCAAATTTCTCGAGGCTTGTGTGAAAAGAGGTATGATCAGGACATGCAACAGTGCAGAGTATCACAGTAGTAAAGTCCACTGTAACCCAAGTCAGCTTTAAATAGCATGGCCATTTTTCCTAAGTCCACGGCACATTCAAGTCTTAAACACAGAAATTTCAGAAGACATTACCTTTTAGGTGTTTTGGAACTATTTCAACTTACAATATTCTAGAGAAAATGTATAATAAGAGTTTGCACCCCCCTCAGACATAAAATCATGGAGCATGAACACACAATTATTCAACAGGGATAGTTTGAAAGACTAAAAAGCTAACATTTTCTCTAAAAGAATTGTAACAACTTTGAAATGCTTTTCTAATTCTCCCTCCCCGAGTTTCTTACACTGACTTGAGATGAATACTCTAACTAATGAGTGTAATGATGTTGCTTATAAGACCTTAATAGTATTTCATTTTAGCAGTTAGATTTGATTGGTTTCGATACCATCTCTGGAAACTGTATGCTTTCACTTGTCTTACATTTGGCATTAGCGCAAATAACTGCATTTATACTATAAAAAAGATCATTGGTAATCACATCCAAAGGGTAAAAACCAGAAGATATTTAAAAAACAAACCAACCTTCAAACTGGATGGCTTAGGGAACTAAAAAAGACACAACCATTCATGTTTAAATCATCTATTCAAACATAGTTCTGCTGTCTAAAGACTGAATGAATCTAGCGTCCAGTGGCCTATGTAAAATCAGCTTTAAGTCTAGCTCCCAGTGCAGAGACTGATTCTCAGTTCTGAAGACTTATCCAGATCACAAATGGGATCCTTGTTGGCAGACACAGAAAAGCACAAAGCACTAAATAAGCATGAAGACTAAATAGTGCTATCATCCCAAGATACTGACTTGTGCTGTCGCTATGTGTGTTGACACATTTCTGTTGACAGATTGAAGGCCTCTGTCGATCTTGCCATGTTTGCTAAAATTAAAATAATATTGTGGTAGAATGCACCTCCATATTCATACCATACACACTACTGTAATAAACTTTGTATAAGATATGCCTTGTGAGGTAAGACATGACTTGCTGATCAGTAATATCATGGTAAAATGCTTTTAGCAACATTATGTGTTAAGGTATGAATGAAAACTGAAATTATGACTGAAGTGTGTTTCCCAGATAAGTCTGGGAGGGGCCAAACCAGTTTCTCAAAGACAAAGGGCAAGCTGACGCCTCTGCCCGGCATTAACAAAGCTCACGGGCCATTGCCCATCAATTCTTTAGAAAGTAAGGAGGGCACAGAAAGATATCTGCTTCTCAGCAAAGAAACAGCATGCAGTTGCTTTCCTCCACCAATACCCCTGTCTCTTGCGTTCTGTCTACGCTAGCACTTTTGTTGACAAAATTTTAGTCAATCATGAGTGTGGAAAAAACACACCATGACTGACATACATTTCATCGCCAAAAATGCCAGAGTGGACAGCGCTATGTTGGCAGGAGACGCTCTCCTGCTGACATAGCTACCGCCGCTCATTAGGGTATACAATAAACTTGTATTGTTTTATCTAATCCACTGTGTTTAAGTTAAATTGTCTAGGTAACTCCATTTATGATAGCTGGTGTATATTATTCCTTTAAAGGAATAAAGGACTTCATAGTTTTGGACTGTCTAGGAGAGGGCTGGCCGTATATTTCTGGGGGAAAATCCAGGACTGTGTATGTTGGGGTCACCCTGCAGTATAACTAAGACAGGTGAGAACCAAAGCGTAACTCAAGTGTGGCTGGCAGGGTGCAGTTGCACACAAACACTCAGAGGGTGGCTTGAGTGCTGAAAAAGGGTGCCCTGCCATCTTGAATATCTTACAATACCATGCTGGTAGTAGCTCCCACCTGACCCACTCACAAACAGCTTTTCAGCATTCAAGCCACCCTCTGAGTGTGTGTGTGTAACTGCAGCCTGCCAGCCACACTTGAGTTACACTTGTCTAAGTTATACTGGATACACCCTGGTATGTCACAAATACCATTTATCCAAATCTTAGAAATTTCAGTTTCCGAAAAAGGAAGATTGGATTAAAAAAAATAAAAGTCTGTTTTCAGAAATCACTATTGTTGTTAATATCCAGTATAGTAGGCTTTTTAGTAGTTCTTCAGTTAGAATTTTTTGTACACATGTGCATTTCAGAAATATTCAATTTTTTCACATATAAGAAAGACTTCCAAAAGATGATTATCCAAGGATTTACTATATAGCAACATTTACATCTTTGGTATTTTCCACAAGCTCCTCAATTACCTATTCCTATTCTAAAGGCCACAGTTACAAATGTTCCAGTAAACAGTCTTATGGTCACAGACATCTGTATTCTAAGTAATTTCTATATTCTGAGTTTTTAGAAAAGTGCTGCAGGTGCTGTGATGTGCAACATAAATATTCCACAAAACACTGTATTTGCATTCAGGTACTGACAGACATTAATTTCAAACCCTTTATACCCTCCAACACAATAAAAATGTGGACCAAAATTCCTATGATTTTTATGAGATAGAAATCAGATATGATTACGAGATTTTCAAATAAAAAGTTGCTTTTAGCTACCCACACAGAAGAAGAAAACACTTTAGCGGGTCTCCTATAACAGCTTAACCTTTGGGAAGAACCCTTCTTTAAAATCACCTCTATAGCTCGATTAAGATTTTATGAAATACTGTTTTGCTTGGGTGGATTTGTGTCATACTGATCAGGAAGATTTAGTTTGTGTTCTGCACATTAATATACTGTAAAAGTAGATGTCTATAGAAAAGCAAAGGGTGGAGGAAGTTGTCAAATTAATGGCAAAAAGAAGACAAAAAGTTCTTCATTAGGAGGCTCAAACTTGCTCATTTGTCTTAGATCAGGAAATCCTTGGTGTCAACAAGATTTTCAGATTTTTTTTTATTTAATGCTCAGAAACATCAAGCCTGCAACAATTACCATGTGATATAATATAGAGGAAGTTGTATCTTGGGGTTAATTTAGAGCTAGAATACTTTCAGAGACAGATTTTACTAATAGACTTCCTGTCACATTAGATTAATCCTTGATTATCTGCTTCAAAAATCCACACATGCCTCTGCATTGGCATCCATCTCCCTTTCTAATAAAATCCTTGAGAAACTATATTCAAACTCTGAAAGCTGCCTTTTGGACAAAACTTGAAAAATCCAGATACAAACAGCTTCAGAATGTGGATGCACTATTAAACTATTTGTCACAAACTGTCAACAGTCAGTGCAGCACTCAACAGCACATAAACAAAGTTAGCAGCACTAATTGCTTCAGCTTAGCCTTCAAGAGTCTCTGGACTGAGAGTGATAAGGACCAATGAACCTTGGCTTCAGACAACTCTCTAAAGCTTTTAAACACTTCTAAAGTGCAGAAATAAATACAGTTGACTAATGTTCCCATAATTTTAATTTAGTAAAAGACAAGTACAAGAACTTCATACATATTCCTATTGAAAAGTCACCCTCTCTAAGAAGAGACATTAAATATTTATTCCTACTCCTCTTGGTCCATGCACGTCTATGGTAGAATCATCAATTCCAGGGTTCAAATACTTTCATTTAAAAACTATAGTTTTTAAGACTTGTGGCAGCTGCTAGACCATTTTGTAAAGGACACAATATTTTACTGAATGGAATCTGACATTGGACTAAATTAAATCCACAACAATAAACAGTTTGCGGCAATGTTAATCATTATTCACTGATAAAATGCAATATGAACATTAAGGTTAATTACCAGTATCTGGACCCTTTGAGATGAGTCTCTGCATATTCATACTTGCGGGATCCAAGCATCTGCACTGTGTGTCATCAGAGTCTTTGGGGAGCAAAGTCCTCTGGGACCATTCACCCCCCCTTGCCTTTCCCCACAGGATTAAAAACTGTAGAGTGGTCTCCAGCACCTTTTAGTTCCTCTAATCATCAAAGGTGTGGCAATTCTAGATAGCACACAGTGTCCTCCATGCTTATCTCCATCCATTTTCTGCCCTGCGGGGAATTCTCTTTGTTTGTGGCCAGTCAGCTTTTCTTAAAAAAAAAGAAGAGGATGGCACCTCTTCTGGAAAAGTCAGGAGGGCTGCCTTATATCCTTACTGCAGGGGTGGAAGGAGGCTCTCCAAGCTCCGGTGATGATGTCTAGCAGTCTGGCAATTAAACTTCAGCTAGGAAGAAATCTGCTTACACATAAAAGTACAGTATTTTTTATTGGAAGATATTTGTATATAAGCTGGTCCATGGCTGCTGAGGCTAACAATAGGTTTGTTCTCTAAAACAATCCGAATACAGTAGACCAGTCATCATAACTCCTCTGAATACGTATCAGGTTTATTGCATCAGCACAGCATCCATCATATAAGATTAGTGGACCAAATTCTTTGGCCTGACTCCATGGAGAATTTTGATATGGTACACCCCCTCTGGGGATTCCCCTATGAGTCCTGACCAGTGCTAGAACCTGCATAACTGTCTTTTTTGCCAGGTTCTTTCCTCTGCAGCCTCTGCTTTTAAACACTTCTAAATTGCAGAAATAAATACAGTTGACTAATGTTCCCATAATTTTAATTTAATAAAAGGCAGCTTAGGCCCTATTCCAGAATCAGGATGCTGTGATTGGTTCTCTTTTGACCCCCCTCAGTACATATTAGAATCTGGCCCATTATATCTGCATAGATTACAATGTTGATATAACATAAAGTCAGTGCAATAGAACAATGCCACAAAAATCAACATTTTCTACTTCAAAAATAACATTCAATTTTTAAAGAATCTCACACGTGTACATGCTGGGACTTTTAGGTAAATACAAGATAGTACCAAGTTGAATGCATGGATCTAGGCAGGCTGAAAATTAGGCCAGAACGACGTATGGCCAGCGTCTGGGCATGCACTTGGCTTGCAAAAGGGCAAACAGCTTTAGAATTTTGAAGTGGATCTTCAATTCATCATCCTGCTATACTGCTCACATGGAGACAGCTGCAATTAAAAACTGCAAATTCATCATCTCTCTGTGCGGCTTCTAGTAAATTGGAATATCAACGATCGGAGAGGCCATGGCAAATGTGGATGGCATAGCAATTCTGTGGCAAAGCTCAAAGAGTGGACTGCAAAGCATTTCACCACACTGGTGACAAAGACTGCAGAAAGATAACACTGAAGAAAAATGTTGCCATGTGCAACACACATGGCAGGCCATTTGTACCTAAAACATATTTGTTAAAGAAACATTATCCTTCCCTTCCATCTCTGCTGCCAAAATCACTGACCACGCCTTGATAATCTATCACCTTGACTCCAGTGACCATCTTCTCCACAGTTTACT
This sequence comes from Dermatemys mawii, assembly GCA_007922305.1. Lineage (NCBI taxonomy): Eukaryota > Metazoa > Chordata > Testudines > Dermatemydidae > Dermatemys > Dermatemys mawii. The sequence goes on from ML677349.1 coordinate 61,065,491, forward strand.
GACAACCTTCCCTTTCAGTAATTCCATAATACTGCCTTTAAACTCATTTTCCTAGTCCACTGCATCAACCATATGCTGTCTGAATTCACTGATGTTTGATACAACCAAGACTTTTGTTGGAAAAGACATAGTAGGTCAAAGTACTGTAATATTCATTCAATATATATAAAATGAAATCATGGCATAAATCTGGAGATTACAATGAGTTCTATGATAATTTACTGATATAGCCTGGTGTGCTCTGTGTCATTCAAGGTTAGTTTTGTTTTTGGGGCCACAAGATATACCATAGCTGTCTACATTTAGAAAGGACAGGGCAAATGTTTTCAAAAGTTATTCATAACAAGACATTAATGGTGTCTTGTATGCACATGATGGATAATTTCAGTAATTATTTTTGTCTCTGTAAAATGAAGAGTATAGCAATAATGCCATTGCCAGTGAAAAGTCGTATTTCATGACTGTCATCTTCAAAAAGCTACAGTTGAACCTTAGAGTTACAAACACCTCAGGAATGGAGGTTGTTCATAACTCTGAAATGTTTGCAACTCTGACTGAAACATTCTGGTTGTTCTTTCAAAAGTTTAACACCGTACACTGACTTAATACAGCTTTGAAACTTTACTATGTGGAAGAAGAATGCTGCTCATCCATCTTAATTTAAACAAAACAAGCACAGAAACAGTTTCCTTACATTGTCAGATCTTTTTTTTAACTTTCCTTTTATTTTTTTTTAGTAGTTTACATTTCACACAGTATTGTACTGTACTTGCTTTTTATTGGGGGGTGTGGGTGTCTCTGCTGCTGCCTGATTGCATACTTCCAAATAAGGTGTATGTTTGACTGGTCAGTTCGTAACTCTGAGGTTCTGCTGTCTACATAACTCTCTGGGCAAAATAACTATGAAATATGACATTTTAAAAGTACAAATAAAGCCATAAACAATACTTACAGCTTTTAAACAACAGAATGAAGGAGAAACTTAATGCAGGGAGCATATGTAGGAGGTTTTTGAGTAAGTAACCCACGATATGGCAAAAATGAGAATAGCCTTCAAAAAAAAAAAAAAAGAAAGAAAAAAAAAGACATGGACAAGCTCAAACTGAACAGATACAAGTTAAAAATAATTTGCACTACATTTTCTCATCTTTCTGAAATATCACATGGCAGGTAGACGTGAGAAATACTTTTTCCCTGCTTTTACTATTCCCAAAAAGAGAATTTTTGGTCACAGGAGTGTAATACAGCAGATCAAAATATTTAGTCACAGATGCTGTTTAAAAAGACTGGGACCAGACTTTTTTTTATCCACTTACAGTAGAAACTTTTGTCTAAAAGCAGTGCCCTATTTTCCTTCCTACTCATTGACAAAATGTCAAGTGATACATGGACTTTCTGTAGAACAAAGGAAAAGAGCATCTCAAGTGCTTCAGCCAACCAATTAAGTATCTATAGAAATAACTGCATATCATCTAAAAGCAAAGGTTTCCACAGAGAAGGCTCTATTTGAAATAGAAAAAAGTGATGTCTTCCACATTAGGGCTTAATGGCATGCAAAGTCCCAATGGTTTAACTAAATATGAGGTTTTAAAATTCATTTAGTTAAACCCATGCAAAGGGTTTTGTGGAGACTAAGTATATTCATATCTGGCTTTTATGAATTTAGCTTAACTCAGTTAGGTACGGGTTTAAGCTAAAATGAAACAAGTCATTCTTAAATCAAAGTAAGAGTGTTTACATAAGGTTTAGCAGGGGTTTTCCTAAATCAGTTTAAAAGCTGATTTAAGTTAAGCTCGTGCAACTTCTTGGTGTAGATAAGGTTTTTAGACTCCAAAATAAATTTACTCAGAAAAAAATATTCCAAGATTTTACTTACACACACACACTTTGCATGGTATTTCTCATTGTACCCAATGTACAGATTGCATCCCAAAATGGTCTACTGAGTTAAATACAGTCGAAGGTAACAATGGGAGAGAGAAGTAAAGAAGAAAAGGTTAGAAATAGAAGGTATGTTTTTAGGTGAAACTGAAAAAAGGTGTACTCATGATGGACAGCTACAGAAAGTCTATTCTAGATGGCAGGAGTATCAAAGGAAAAGGCTTTGATTGTTCGAATGATATTTTGAACTTCTATACAATCTCAAAGTGATTTACAAACTTTACTGAATTCAACTTCTCAACATTCCTTTGAGCAGGTAAATATTAACCCCTTTTTACAAATAGAAAAAATAATTCACGGGGGAGGTGAGTGGGGAGCAGAATCCAGATTGCCTGAGTTTTGTCCTAAGATGCTTTCTTGCATGAACAATGGAGGGTGAAAGTCAGCCAGGACGCCAATGTGAAGCGAGCAGTCAGTGGATTGGATAGAGGCAAGGTGACTTTACAAGCATTTAAAACAGTTCAAGGAGTAAATAAAAATGTTTCTAAATGTTTCTGGCGTCATCAGCTGTTGGAGGGAAAGCATAGATCCATAATTTGGATCTAGATTTCTAAATGTAGATCAGCTACTTTTCCACTGTTTCTTTTAAAATATAAAATTGGACATTTTAAAGTTTTGCACACACATTCTGTTATGATATAATGTCCTTTCTATTGTAGGAAAGGAGAAATTTATTTTAAAATTTAGATTTCCCTGGGCTGCTTAAATTGCAAATTAATTTGCATGGGAAGAACATTTGTTTAGTCCGGCTTTTCCGCAAACAACTTAGAAGGAAAAATATCTTCTTGCCTGGAAGACAGGGTCAGCCACAGGGAAAATGTAACAAAAACCTCAAAACAAAATAAATTCCTACAAATGTAAGCACAGGTCAGCTGTCCACTGCACTGAACGGGTCTCTCCAGCAGCAGCACTTGATCTCAGTGATTGACAGAGTGCACTACTTTCAGTGGAGTCAATTAAACACAGCAGAAGAGGAATATTGGCTCAATGGCAGAATAATGAATAATATCACTTAATTCTTACAGTGTATAGTACTTTTCATCTTCAAAGCTTTGTGCAAACTTTAAATTGTCAGCGACGTATTGATTAGACAGACTATCCTTCAGCTAGAAATCAAAATAAATACTGGCTGCTAAATAATACACAGAATACAAGGTGATAACTGTTGAGAGCTGTGTTTTGAATTTCATTCTCTGCAAGCATCCAGCAGCTTACAATTTATCTCACAAACTATGTAGCGACACTGCTGTCATTACAGCTTAATAGATCTTCACTAATGACTTTAATAGTTTGTGTCACTAATGGCATATTGTATGTAATATAACAGCTACACTTTCATTAAAAAGAAAAAAAAAATCCTTTTGCCTGGTCATTTATTTTCTCCAAAAATGACATAGCCACAAATCCTGATATGTGGGTTAGGTTGTATCCTGCCTCACTGTCGTAACAGGGAAAGATGTAAAGATGTCACTTAAATTGCATTGCAGGAGAAGTACCTTTGAGAATGAATCTGAATGAAGCTGTAATCTCTAGGGACCGGGATGTGGCCATCCCTCATATGGATGAGTGACAGGGTAAGAGTTTGAGGACTATTCTCCCTTTTGCAGGATCACTTGCTTTCTCCATGTGGAGAATGAGAAAATTAAGTATAATATTTTTATAAATATCATCTGCCCCTCAATTAAGCTGCCTGACTGCCAACTGTTAAATCCAAGGAGGCTGTTAGGGGAGAAACCAACAGGAAACAAAACAATGGCAAAGAGAAGACATCTTAGGTAAAGGGCTCCAAAGGAGCTAAGATAACAATGGCTGGGCCAGTGATTGGGAAGTAGCTACCTATGTGGCTGTCTAGATCAGAGGTGGGCAAACTATGGCCCACAAGCCACATCCAGCCCGTGGGACCCTCCTGCCCGGCCCTGGGCTGCTGGCCCAGGAGGCTAGCCTACGACCCCTCCCCTGCTGCTTCCCCTCCCCTGCAGCCTCAGCTCACTGCACTGCTGCCGCAATGCTCTGGGTGGCGAGACTACGAGCTCCATGGGGCAGTGCCGCTGCAGAGACACGGCCTGACCTGGTGCTCTGTGCTGCGCAGCTGCCTGTCCTGGTGCAGCCGCACCGCCAGCCACTGGTGTTCCAGACAGTGCAGTAAGGAGGCAAGGAGGAGGAGTGGTTGGATAGAGGGCAGAGGAGTTCAGAGGGTGGTCAGGGTGTGGGGTGTGGATAGGGGTCGGGGAGGTCATAGGGTAGGGAACAGGGGGGTTGAATGGGGGTTGGGGTCCCAGGGGGCAGTCAGGAATGAGAGGAGGGGTTGGATAGGGTGGCAGGGGGCAGTCAGGGGTGGGGGTTCCGGGGGCAGTCAGGGGACAGGGAGAAGGAGTGGTTGGATGGGGTAAGGGTCCTGGGGGGGCAGTCAGGAAGGAGAGGGGTTGGATGGGACGACGGGGGGGGGGGGGGAGTTAGGGGCGGGGATCTGGGGGTGGTCAGGGAGAAGGGGTGGGTGGTTTCTGAATATACTTTTGTTTCTAAGTTTTTGCCCTCAACAGTTTGTGTTAATTTGAAGTAGTTCAGTGACACATGAAGAGCTTGCCTTGGTTGGAGATGATCTTCCTGGCTGGCAGCTGGAATGTGTCCGTAAATGCTATCTCCACCCCAAGAGAAAACCATGGCCCTCTTGTCCACTTTGGTGCCACCAAGATAAGAAAAGAAATCTTTCTGCTGAGCCTTTATTTCCTTTGATAACTTAGTGAATCTTCTGTCATATTTTGCCCTTTATGGGTAAGGCTCTTAGGAACAGCAGGTACTGTTGTTCTGTCTATCTGAATACCGCTATAGACTCTTGATGCAGGTAGCAGTGCTTAGTTCCAGTCTGCTCATATTACTGTACATCACAAGAAGATGCTTGTCTACATTTTTCCCAAGCACTCCACTGATAACCATACTGTTATGAACTAGGTGCTGTTCAAGATCTTCTTTGTTTGATATAAAATCGCTTGAGTATATACAATTTCATAAATATGCCTCTCAGCCTGAAAAACTGCCACCTGTGATCAGTCTTTCTCATTTGACAGTTTTAAGGGCCTCCTGACCCTGCTTTCTGAGCTTTACATAGTAAGGAATTTGCTATATGATATAGGATAGTCCTTTTTCTCTTCTTTGATAAGATGTAAAATCAATTGTTCAGGCTTAGCTGCCATTGTTTCCTCCTATAAACTCTTGTCCATGGGAATACAATGGCACATGATATTACTGTCTTCAGGAGCTCCTTTACTTCAGGTTAAAATAACTGTGTGTGAAAAATTTGTTTAATTAATAATATTTTTTTTAAAAAAGATTACCTTACTATTAGCAGGAAGGAATAACAACTGTGGCTCCCTGCCGAGATGTCCCAGATAGGACTTCTGGAGTGTTTCAAGTGTGTGTGGCCCTTCCTCTGATGTCCAACTCAAGAGGCACTTTTACAACTATCCCTGTTACTACTCTGAGAGAGGAAGCAACTAACTCATCAGAATTTACTGTCTCGCTAAAAAAATGTTCATTCTATTCATATAGTAGCCCTTTTATAGGGTTACCATATGTCTGGATTCTCCCGGACATTTCTGGCTTTTTGGGTTATAAATAGCATCTGTGCAGGAATTTGAAAAACTATACAAAGGTCTGGGATTTCCCAATCCATGCAGAGCACGGTGCAGTTGGCAGGGTGGCCAGGCTGGATTGAGCGACTCGCAACAGGGCCTCCAGCACCCAGATCCCCTCCCCTGTAGCCTCAGATCATGCTGGGCTGATTGCATCAGGGCCTCCGGAAGCTCTAGAGCTCCTCCCCTCCCCTGCTCCCCTCCAGCCCAGCACGGTGGGGGCCGGGCTGTGCTCTAAGCGGGGGAGCGTGACAGTGTATCTACGGTAGCATGACGCGGGGTTGGAGAAGGGACAGGGGGTCTCTGGAGGGGCAGTCAAGGGACAGGGTCAGAGAGCAGGGTGGGTTGGGTGGGTTGAGGGTGTGGAGAGGAGTCGGGGTAGTCAGAGCAAAGGGAGCAGGAGGGTTAGATGGGTCGAGGGTTCTGGTGGGGCAGTCAGGGGACAGGAAGTGGTTGGATAGGTGTGGGAGTCCTGGGGGGGTCTGTCAGGGGGCGGGGGTGTGGACAGAGGTCAGGGGACAGGTAGAGGATGGGGTCTTAGGGGAGCAGTTAAGGTGAGGGGGTCTTAGGAGGGGGAAGTCGGGGACAAGGAGAAGGGAGGCTTAGATAGGGGATGGAGTCCGGGATGGGGTGATCAGGGGACAAGGAGCGGGGTGTGGTGTTGGATAGATTGGGGGTTCTGTGGGGAGTAGTTGGGGCAGGAAGTGGGAGGGAGTAGACAGGGAGCAACACTACACCCCTATGGAGTGTTCTCTTTTTTGAAAGTTCAAATATGGTAACCCTACCTTTTGCACTGAGAGCATTTTGGATCCTAAGTGTATAAAAATTCTTTTTCTGTATATGTAAATTTACTTCTTGGCTCTTGCTCCTACCCTTCATAGCCACAGACATATTCTACATGAACTAAGTAACAGGTGCTCAGGTACTACTACAGTGATGAGGATGGTAAAATTATTCAGAGAGGATGACTGATTTTTCTATTGACCACTTTATACAGTGCCTGTATTATGAATGTAGTAGCCTAAGCCAGAGAACAAATATGCTGCTGCTGCATTTTGGAAAAGCTTTCCTTAAGTCTTTCTAAAAGGAAATTATGATAATAAAATCTCTTTTTCACGAGGGTGTGTGTTTACTGTTGAGAAGTTATTACGGGCTAAATCACAATGTGGCCTGTGTAATCTCTGCAAATGACTAAATCAGTTTCAAAGCATGTCCAACATGATCAAAAATGACCCCAAGATTCTTAACCTGATCTCTTACCTTGGAATGAATCACCTCAATATGTGGGGAAAAAGCAAAGAGAGCCTCCCCATAACAATGGTCTTTATTCAACAGCAAGACTTCTGTTCTCTTGCTATACTGAAAGAGGTATATACAATTCATAGAAGTGAATATATGTTCACTAGTTCACTTACACTGGCGATGGGCAAATGGGCTAAAAAAAATGTAAAAAATAGCCAAATCTTGGCTCTTCTTTTTACCCATCCCAAGCTTTAACCTCTTAAAAGAAGTGTACTAAATAGGTTTGAAGTTAGGACTTTAAAGGATTCCCATCCCCACCCAAATCTAGCTGACTACCTCCTCCCAATTCTAGATGAAAACACTGCCCCTTCCCAAAAAGAGAACTAGACACTGTCCCTTTCTTTTGTCCTCCACACATCTGCTTTTTTCTCTATATCATTTCTCAAGCCCAGCTGTTCCAATAACCCACTGTTATTTCTCCCTTAAGTCGATGCACAATCCAGTTCCACAATTTCTGGTACTTTTTCAGCACTGAGAAATCACAAATACTTTACAGTGGTTCAATGAAGCACAACTGAGGTGGTGTAACGGGGCAAAGGAAGACGGAATAGGTCAGAGAGCCAGCTCTCTCATAAGGAAGGGCCAGTGCCAGTCTACATGAATGGGGGACAACAACTAGGAGGCTAAGAAAGAAGCTGGTTAGGAAGGCAGGAGTTGTTATTAAGAACTGGGCAACAAGCAGGACAATTAAGATAATTTTGGAAATTGGACCTGGAGTACAAGTATGGTGGAAGAAAGATAGAAAAATGTGCTACAAAGGTGTGGATAAGTTATAATACTTTGGGGGCTTATCTGGATCTCAGAACCTTTTGCAGTTTGCCTATAACTAAATTATAGATCTATAAATGACACATGAACTTTTTTATTAAAACTGTTAATGCTGGATTGTTGCTGTCAGGGGAGTCACTTTTTTAGTGCGCAAGATTTAACAGACTTTAATAATACGACATGCATAAAGACATTTGAAATCTAATTAATCTCTTGACATTTGACTAAAAGTCAAAGCAGTGGACCACAAGATGAATGGGATACTTCACCTGTGAAGGTTGATTATCTTTCTTTCATGAGGTGCAAATGAGTTCTTAAGATCCTTCTACAAAGTTTTATTGTAGCTCTTTCCCTTTTTTAATAACTGTTCACACCTTGAGTGCTTACTATGTTTTCTTAATATAGTGTTGGATGTAGTAATTGCTGTAAGCTGTCGTTTTATGTTTTCCCTTTATACTTCTAGTTTTAGAGAAACTACTTCCACTTTCATTTGCCATAAAGAGCTGTTAAGGTTTATTGTAAAGCTGGTTGTATCATTCTAGGTGGTAATAGCCTAGAACTTTCATTTCCATTTTAGTTCCTGAGATTCAACGCACTTGGCAACTCCAAACACAGCGGGATAAAGTTTGGCGTATGTTCCACCTAGGGCAATTAATGCAAAACAAATAAACTAGATTTAAAAAAGTCACCATTAATTGCAGTTTTAATCGCACTGTTAAACAATAATAGAATACCAATTAAAATTTATTATAAATATTTTGGATGTTTTTGTACATTTTCAAAAATGTTCATTTCAATTACAACACAGAACACAAAGTGTACCGTGGTCGCTTTATATTACACTTGAGATTGCAAATATTTGCACTGTAAATATATTTTAAAAAAGAAATAGTATTTTCCAATTCATCTCAGACAAGTCCGCTCAGCCAATCACTAAGACAAAAAAGTTTGTTTACATTAATGAGAGATAAAGCTGCCTGCTTCTTATTTATAATGTCACCCGAAAGTGAGAACAGGTGTTTGCACGGCACTGTTGTGACCAATGTTGCAAGGAATTTACATGCCAGATAGTTAAACATTTGTATGCCCCTTCATGTTTTGACTTGTAGTCTCTATAGTTTTACATTGTTTTGTTTTTGCGGGCAATTATGTTAGAAATATTCTACATTTGTAAGCTGCACTTTCATGATAAAGAGATTGTACTACAACAGTGGTTCCCAACTGGGGTTCGTGAAACATGATGAGGTTCTTGAGAAAAAATTCCCTAATGGCAGACAGAGCTGTCCCTAGGGACCCGGGCAGCCGCTGGACTTCCAAGAGCTAAGCAGATCAAAGCAAGCACACACTGAGATTTAAATTTCAAGACTCTTCATAAGAAATGGAAAGGGAGGTGGATATTTTTTGCTGTTTTAAAAATTAAATAGGCAGCTAGTATTGTTTTAAAAATTATTATGAAGAACAAGTTTAAGCTTTGTGGTAACATGCATTGTTTGCCCGAACTGCTCAAGACCCGAATGCTTGTGTAGGAGAAACTCTTTGAGTTGGCTTCTTAAATACCTTCATGCTGTTTCACATCTGATATTCCTTGATGAAACATAGGAGTCTTGTCTTATAACAGGCTTACTCAAAATGATACAAGCTATGAAAGTGAGATCTTGGAAGCATGTTGCCATTTTCAAAATGTAATAAAAATACTGTAATATTAATAATTAATCATGTATAATAAGCATGTCATAAAAACAAATTTTATATTTCTAAGATCACTGTTTTTATAATTTATACTCAGGTAAAGGATAAAATCTCTGGAAATATTCATTTTTAGTAGGGGGTTTGCAAGACTTGACATTTTAGCGAAAGATTCACAGATTGTTAAAGTTTAGGAACCACTGCACTACAAGACTTGTCTGAGGTGAACTGAAAAATACTATTTCTTTTGTTTATCTTTCTATAGTGCAAATATTTGTAGACTTATTTGCCCACTTTGTATTCTGTGTTGCAATTGAAATCAATATATTTGAAAATGTAGAAAAATATCCAAAAATATTTATAATGAATTTACATTGGCATTCTATTATTGTTTAACAGTGTGATTAAAACTGCAATTAATTGCGACTATATTTTTTAATCTCGCAATTATTTTTAAAAATTATTTGACAGCCCTTATTGCATCTATAGCGGAAACTGCGAGGGGCATGGCTGGCTCCTGTCTTGGTGCCTAGAGAATCCGGCAAGCTCAGCGGGGCCCAAGGAGCTCCCTTCAAAATGGCTGCACCACCTGATTTGGCAGTGGAAACAGTGGTCTGCTACTGGAGCGTTGCAGGAGCAGCACTTTGTGCTCATTATGAACCACACTCACAGCTGCACTTACCCTGCTCTCATTTCCACTTCCTGATCCAGCCAGCTTCCAGTCCTTGCTCTAAGCCCTCTTCATCCCTTGCTCCCAGCCCCAGCTCCAGCCCCACTGCTTCATTCTGTTTTCTGACTCCTGGCTCAGACTCTTGGCTATATCTATATCTATGACTATGACTCCAGATTACCCTTCAGCTTAGACTTGGACTTCTGACTCCGGTTATGACCTTCGATTTGACCCTTTGACCCTGACTTTGGCTTCACCTTTGGACGGGGTCCCTGATCCCTAGAGCTATGCTTATCATTCCCCGAACTGCCATCACAAGCATGAGGCAAGGTCCTGGTCCACCCACTAGGTAGGCCACCCATGCCCCAGCAGTTTATAATAAATACTTTCTGAAGATACAGTTTACATGTAAATATCTTTTTCACATCAGATTAAACTCTCCTCATATTCCCAATGTTGTTAACTTGGGCAGAGGAGTGAATTTTTGGTAGAAAAAGCAGAAACATTTTGATAAACTTAATAGGGTTGCTAGGTGTCCAGTTTTTGTTTGGAATGCTTGGTCGAAAAGGGATGCACCGGTTCTGGTCTGCACCATTCACTGGGCCATTAAAAGTCTGGTCCACAGCACAGCGGAGCTCAGGCAGGCTCCCTACCTGCCATGGCTCCCCGCGACTTCTGGAAGCAGCAGCATGTCTCCCCTTCAGCTCCTATGCCTAGAGGCAGCCAGGGGGCTCTGCGCACTGTCCTGTCCACAAGTGCTATCCCTGCAGCTTCCATTGGCCAGGATGGGGCAGTGTACAGAGCCGCCTGGCCGTACTTCCATGTAGGAGCCAGAATGGGGTCATGCTGCTGCTTCTGGGAGCTGCTTGAGGTAAGCACTGCCCAGAGCCTGCACCCCTGACCCCCTCCCATGCTCCAATCCCCTACCCCAGTCCTGATCCCCCTTCCACTCTCCAAACCCCTTGATCCCAGCCCGGAGCACCCTCCTGCACCCAAGCCCCCTGCCCCAGCCGGTAAAAATGAGTGAGTGAGAGTAGGGAGAGTGAGCGACTGGGGGAGGAGGGGGAAATGGAGCGAGCTGAGGTGGGCCTTGGAGAAGGGGAAGGGTGCGGGGGGTGGGGAAAGGGTGTTCGGTTTTGTGCAAGTAGAAAGTTGCCAACCCTAACTGTTAATGGAGTACTGGCCTGCCAAAGAAGCTAAAGCAAGAGTAAACAAATAAGTAGTTCTGGACATATTCAAAACTGGACTGTAAACCACCTAGTGGACTGATTCAATTAAGTGTTGCAGGTAGAAATCTTGCAAATTACTCCCCTATGCCTTCCCTGAAAAATCAGTTTATACAAATATGATTGATCTGATATATACACAAAGGCTACCAAAAACTTTTATAATCCATCAGTCTACTTAGCAATAATCTGATTTGTTCATCTGTGAGAAGCAAAGCTAAAGAATGAAGTTTTACAAACACATTTCTGCTTCTATAAAATGTGGCCAATTTCTTTCTATAAAAGACATGCCCGCTGATATGACCATTATAATGAACTATTTTCTTGCCTTTGAATGTGTCCCAAAACACAAGAACAAGTTCCACAATGGGCAGAAATGCTGCTACAATGAGGACAATTAAATGTTCCTGACAACCTCTAATTCACACAAAATATTCTGTAAATAAACAAGAAGGGAAACAAAGGTGCTAGAAATAATAAAGTGAGGGTGAAATATTCTGCAAAATATGACAATCTTATACACTGATGTAACTCACCTACCATAGGTAAAGCAGTTCTTTATTTCATCCTCAGTTCATTATTTAAACTGAAATGCTAGACAATATAGTGGGTTCCAGCAGCCTTCAGAGTACACACACAGGTGAGTATCTACTGTGAGCCTACAATGGTCAACATTTGCACACAGCAATCAGATACTAAAATTTTTTCTAATATCTAGAATAGAGCACCATTGTGACAATTATGTGGTGCATGTTGTGAAATGTCGACCTTTTAAAATGGTGACAACTGTCAGAAAAAAAAGTTACTAAGTGTATCTGAGATGGTATTATCACAAGATATTGGTTTCAAGATCTGATCACCAAGAGTTAAAGTTAGTGATCAGATATGAAGAATCATTAATCCATTTAGAGCCTTTTTAATGATTAAGAATGTTCTTCTCAAGTTCCTTTTTGTATGAAGTGTCAAGTGACTTTTTTTATCTTTTTCTGCCTTGAGATTTGTATATACTTTGGCATAGACTAGGCTTATAAACTAAAGTTTTAAAAGAACCACCGGATGGTAGGTACAGTGAAAGAAAGAATCCAATGAGACCTCCAACAGTGCCAATCTTTTAGATGAGACTTAAACATGACCCAAATACTTTTGGTTATTTGAGACCTGATTGTAGTTTTCTCAAGATACTGAAGTAATTCTGCTAGTCCTTGTGTCCTCTCCGAATTCCAGCCTGGGTAATTATATTGGACCATATCATGGAGCTGATTACTGAGCAGAACTCTCCATTAATTTTAATGGGACATATATTTATAAATTGATGGCATGGACTATTCTAAAATTCCTCTCATAGATCCAGTTACATATGTTATTCTCTCTTTCACCTAGATACATTACAGGGAGCATCATTATACATCTTATGTGTATCATGACATAAAAGGCTGTAGTTCAGAGCTGAGAGATGTTACTTCATAGTAGTCTACATAAAGGATTTTGGAATCAAAGCAGCTAAAATGTAAAGCATTATCATTGTTATCAATACAAAACTGCAGAAATAATCATGAAGCAAGAGCCATCATGCAAGACTGACTGAGGAAGGGAGAAAAGGTAACATGTAGACTGTAAGACACTCTATAATCTTCATAATCTAATACAACTTCTCTAGGGAGGAAAAAGACAGTAAATTCCAAAGGCTAAAAAGTACAAAAGTAATGGGAATGACTAGGATCTATGACTGATCTGCCTTCAAAAATATTGGTTTCCTGGCAGTTGAAGAGAGAGAATCATAGTCAAAATAGGAATGGGGGTTTCAGTTGCTAGTGTTTGAAGTGTTAAAAAAACAAATTCAGTAACTTCCTGTGAGGCATCAAGATAAAGGAAGCAAAAAAAGGTATCTTTAGGGCATAATTTATAATATTGTTTCTGAGTGATCCCCTTTGAATTATGAATTTACTTTGTCATAAAAGGGAGCATCAGAAGTATAACTTTTCAGGACTGACCTCATAATTGGAGTCTCATATAATGTTCAGTGTGTATATAGAGCTTTTCATTTTCAAAGCACTTTAAGTACATTAACTTATTAATTCTCATACTGCTGTGGGGAAGCAAGAGAAAATTAATGCTCTATCCCACTACTACCTCTGCATGGGCCAAAATATTTCAAGAGCTTAGGGAGCTCCACTTGTCTTTGCTAGGGAGCTGAAACTGAGGGATAAAAATCCTCTAGGGTAGGATCTTTAAAGAACTATAAAAGGCCCTATTTTCAGATGGGAAAACTGAAATTGAGAGAGACTTTCCCAAGGTTACAAACAGAATATTGTCTCCCAGACCACTAGATCATATCCTGCTCTGTGTATAAAGATGACGAAAATCAGGAACTTGAGATAGTGCCATACGAATTTATGCAGCAGGAAAGACTTCTAAAGTTATTGTGGGTGTGACACATGGCCAAAAAGGGTTAAGCATCTTGCAGGATAAATTACTCATATTCAAACCTTAAAGATATATGGAAAGATAATGTCTGCGTTTTTGTGTATTTACATATATATGGGTAGTGGTCAAAAATGTAATCAACAGTCCCTGTCTATGCTGTATTCTGTTAATTCAGAGATAAAAAAAACATCCTAGCATGTAAATAAACTGTAAACAAGGGATATCACTGTATTAATAGAATCATAGACTAGCAGGGTTGGGAGGGACCTTAGGAGGTCATCTAGTCCAACTGCCTGTTCAAAGCAGGACCAGTCCTCAATCTCTTTTTGAAATACATAGTAAATCACCTGTGAATGATGGAAAAACAGGCAATTACCTTAGGTTAGTTTGTGTGAATAATCAACCACAACCTTTAGGAAATGAGGGCCTATTGTTTCCCCAGGGACTTCAACCTGTCAAAGAAGGCCTGAATTGTATAAAAGATGTTTGGGTCCCAATCCTTTTTATCTCAGATCTGCTTGAGGTTTCATGCAAGGGAAGACTAAGGGTATGGTTACACTTACAAGATTATAGCACTATAGGTTATAGCGGTCCCCTTATACAGTAATATGTATAGCGCTATTGTATGTCCACACTCAGATGCTCCTGCGGTATAGCATGGCCACATTTGGGGCACTTAATGCGGCATTAAGAGCAGCGCATTAGGGCAGGTATCCCAGCATTCAGCTGGGTGCAACGTGCTTTTTAAAGGAGGGGGGTGAGGGGGGACACGTTGTGTGTATGCGGAGGGAGAGAGACAGTGGTTTTTCCGTTTTTCTGAAAGCCTGTCAGTGAGCCTCCGTTCACAGAAGGCTTTGTTTTCACACAGGCTCCCTCCTTAAACATTTGCATTGCTTATCTGCCGAGTTAAGAAAGAAACTCTAAAGAGGTACTTCTGCATTCCTCCAGCCAAGTTCAAAACAAAGGGAAGAGACGTCAATTGCCTTAAATGGCTCTAGGCATCTCCAGAGATTACTTGTAGCGCAGTGGGTGTCCACATTCTTGCTGTAGCGCTACAGTAGCTGCGCTACAGCCCTTATTCCCCATGAGGAGGTGGATTTATAATAGCGCTATAACTCCACGGTTATAGCGCTATTAGTGCCTTGCCAGTGTGGACGGGGAGTAGGTTATAGCGCTCGTGGGGGCTTTATAGCGCTATAAAGTGCCAGTGTAACCATGGCCTAAGCCACAAGGACTCAGATCCCAGTTTTGACTGGACCGCCCTGAAATATAAACAATGGATTATAACCTATGTACTATTTCTGAAAGAACTCTTTGCAGCTACAAAGCTCATCATCTCTGCTATGAATCTGAACCTCAAGAGCTGAACTCATGTCTGAATGTATACCGGTCTTTCAACCACACTCTCTCTCTTTTCTTTTTTAATAAATTTTAGTTTAGTTAATAAGAATTGGCTGTAAGCATGTTTTTGGGTAAGATCTGGAATATTCATTAACCTGAGAGGTAATGTATCCAATCCTTTGGGATTGGTAGAACCTTTTCTTTTTTATATGACTGTAACAGGGTCTGCTGGCCCCCTCTTCCTGCAGCCCACTGGCTGCCCAAATAAAGCTCAGAGAGGCTTTCACTGCAACACCTGTGTCTTTATTATCTTACAATGCAGCGTCCACCACCAGTGTTAAACTATATACAACTTAGAGGCTTGTTTGGCTCCTCACAAAGGCAGCAGCCCTCAGCCAGGAGACTGACCTTGCTCTGGCCATTCCCCACTTCCTTCTGGCTCCTTCCAGCCTTTATAGCCCTCAGGCCAGCAGGTGTAGCCAATCCACAGGCCAGGCATCATGCTTTCCCCAGCCCCAACCTGTCTCCCCTGCTTGGGGCTGGCTGAGCAGGGGCTGATTAGGTGCCTCTGCACCAGCACCCTGCTACAATGACAAAATAAGATTTTCACTAAACTTGACATGGGTATTGGGTAGAGGCCTGAGGCTGGGTTAAGAAGCTATTTTGTGCTTGCTTGGTAAATCTGAGTATTAAAATATCCACCAGCTTTGGGGATTGTCCGCTCCATTCTTTGCAGTTCACCCTAATTGAGTGACTTCAGCTGACTCCCCTGGAACCCTGGTCACAGTGGGAAATGAGAAAAGGTAACCAAGTCCTCTGTTTTGCTTTAGGACAGCCTTCTTCCCACCTTCACTTGGACAGTAGAACTTTCAGGTCCATCATTACCAGATCACTATTTCTGTAATTATCTTATAAACTTGGGTATCAGTAGTTGTGAACTTTAGGATTAGGCCCTCAATCAATAAGACACTCGCTACGCTTCTGGTATTTAGTACCTTGAAGACTAGCCAGTTTCTAAGGGTGCTGAGACTTAGCAGAGAAATGGTTTCTGGTTGTTATAAAGTACATTCAGGTAAGGGCACTAAAATACGCTGAGCCCCCACTAGTGTAATATCCAATCCATATTGGGACTCTCCTTCTCCAAGTCTGCCCTCTCCATGTCACATCTGCCTTCAATAACATTTCTAGCCCAATTCCTCAAGCCACGAACTACTCTGAGTGATGAGACACAGAGTAGATTAGAGGTGGGAAAGAACTAGCACATTGCCAAGCAATGTGAAAAGTAAATGAGAGTGGGACCCAGCAGGCTACAAAGAGGAGACATATAGGGGCATGATGCTTGCTGGGGAGTCCTAACATAATTTAAATGTATTATTTTATGGGTTTTTTTAAAAAAGACCAAGTCTTTCAAAGAATTTCAAAGTACACATGACTAATAAAAAACAAAACAAAAAACCAAAAGTTAAACAGCTCATATAGGTTTTCTGATCTGTACATGCTTATTTAGATTATTTCGTATTTAGGTGCGTGGAAATCGACAATGTTTATCAAGAAATTAGGGCGCCTTTTTGAGTCTAATGAGGAAATACATATGGTGTAGAGTTTATTTAAAAATGTTTTGCAGGTGATGTGAATTAAATTTATGTGATTCCATAATTCAGGATGTAATACTGTTAATACAAAAGTTGTATTAAAATTATGAAAAGATCAGTGCAAATGCACTAGCGAAAAGCCAGATTTAAAGTGTTAATGCAATTAATTTTAAAATTAAATGAAACAGAAGGCCTTTCTCTGTATTAAGAGTAATCTGTTTACATGCAACATTTCAATTAAGTACATGTTCTAAACTGATAAAAATACTATTAGCACAGGATTTTAACACTTTAATTACTCCTAGATTTTTAAGGTCAAAGGAGGCCATTTTGAAACCATCTGAGCTACTATATAACATAGGCCATAGATAGAACCTCACCAAGTAATTTCTGCATCCAGCTGGTAAACCCATAACTTCTGTTTGAAGTTCTAATATACCATTATTATTTATATAGCAATCTGAATATGTCTGAAGCTCTATACAACACACAAAAGAAAGAACTTGCCCCAAAGAGTTTACAGTCAAATTCACAGAATTATGACAGTACAAGTGACAGCTATTCAGGTACAATGTGGCAGATTTTGTCTTGTTGGCTTGTTAACGTTTCCTTACTCACAAAACCAAGGGTACTATTGTTAGTATTTAAAAATGGTCTATGCTAGCAAAATACGGTTACAAATTTCTAGATAAACTTTCAAACAAATGTATTCTCATTCCAACGACAGAAATTTTTCACTATATTTTGTAAACTGAAGCCAAATTCTCTATTTCAATACATTTTATTATTGAATCTGCCTTTTATTTAGATGTGTAATGATTTTCATATTTAGAACACCGAAGTCAATGAGGCTTCTCCTGGGCATATTAGACTGTCCACACACAGATCACAACGTGGGATTGAGGCATTAATTAGTGAAAAAGAAGATGATAGTCACAGTGTGAATGATCCTTTCACGGATGTGAATAGGAAGGTAGGGACAATACAAGGAATCTCCCTCTTCTTTATGCTCCAGGAGTGCAAGAACCAATTACAGTCAAAGTTCATGTGCTCTGGGTTCTGTATCACCCTTACACAAAGCTGTGCCTTAAAGATACAATTTAGCTTTCACTTAGTCACTCTTTTAGGAACTGCCAGCTTTAATGTGGCTATGTAACTATAAACTACAGTACATAATTAAGTACACTGAGTAGAAAAGCTCATGCTATGATACATATGTGGACAAATATTTGCAGTGAGGAGGATGCCAAATATAAGAAACACATACCTTGTTCATAAAGTAAAGTCATGTTTGTATTTTTGTGGGCAACCAGATTATTCAATAATGCAATTACGCTCTGCATGGTATTACCCAGCACACTGTCCTGGTGCTCCTGTAATACAAATAAAATTAAAAAACAAATAAAATATCTTCCAATACATTTTCTTATTTCAAGTTTAACAGTAGACTATTCCTTGCAAAAAATAATGGAAAATATTATCCAATTCCTTTAAAATTCAACTTAATGATTACAGCACAGTGACAATTACAGTAGCATGACCTCTTATAAAGGCTGTTTTAGAGGTTATTACCTGCACTAAAACCTCAGATCAGACTTCACACGCCCTTTTGTCAGAAATGATTTGAACAAAAACTGGATAACCCTGAACGTTTAGATCTGGATTAGAACGTTACCAACCTCTAATCACCTCATATTCAGAACTGATGTATATTTTCATTGCATTACATTTCTCTTACAGACTGTTCTCATTCTATTTAGCTTTAGTTCGAGGTGCCACAGAAAGCCATAAGATCCTTTTGTTATTTTGTGAATAAATACACAGAGGGCAAGATTTTTCATAAATGTAATATTAACCTTAATATTAGGGCTGTCAAGTGATAAAAAAAATTAATCACAATTAATCATGATGCTAAACTATAATACAATACCATTTATATAAATATATTTGGATGTTTTCTGCATTTTCAGATATATTGATTTCAATTATTACATGGAATACAAAGTGTACAGTGATCACTTTATATTTTTTATTATAAATATTTCTACTGTAAAAATAAAAGAAATAGCATTTTTCAATTCACTTAATACAAGTACTGTAGTGCAATATCTTTATTATGGATGTTGAACTGACAAATGCAGAATTATGTACTGAAAATAACTGCATTCAAAAATAAAACAATGTAAAACTTTAGGGTCTACAAATCCACTCAGTCCTACTTCTTGTTCAGCCAGTTGCTCAGACAAACAAGTTTGTTTATATTTGCAGGAGATGATACTGCCCACTTCTTGTTTACAACGTCACCTGAAAGTGAGAACAGGCGTTCTCATGGCACTGTGCCAGATGTGCTAAAGATTCATATGTCCCTTCATGCTTCAAACAACATTCCAGAGGACATGCACCCATGCTGATGATGGGTTCTGCTCGATAACGATCCAAAGCAGTGCATGTTCATTTTCATCATCCGAGTTAGACGCCATCAGTTGATTTTCTTTTTTGGTGGTTTGAGTTCTGTAGTTTCCGCACTGGAGTGTTGCTCTTTTAAGACTTCTGAAAGCACGCTCGACCCCAATCCCTCTCCGATTATGGAAGGCACTTGATTCTTAAATCTCAGATAGAGTGCTGTAGTTATCTTTAGAAATCTCACATTGGTACCTTCTCTTTGCGTTTTGTCAAATCTACAGTGAAAGCGTTCTTAAAATGAACAACTGCTATAACATGAAATATATGGTAGAATGTGGGTAAAACAGAACAGGAGACATACAATTCTCCCTCAAGGAGTTCAGTCACAAATCTAATTAATGCATTACTTTTTTTTACCAAGGGTCATCATCATGGAAGCATATGCTCTGGAACGGTGGCCAAAGCATGAAGAGGCATACAAATGTTTAGGATATCTGGCACATAAATACCTTGCAATGCTGGCTACAAAAATGCCATGCTAACGTCTGTTCTCACTTTTCAGGAAACATTGTAAATAAGAAGTGGGCAGCATTATCTCCCATAAATGTAAAAAAACTTGTTTCTCTTAGTGATTGTCTGAACAAGAAGTAGCACCAAGTGGATTTGACAGCTCTAAAGTTTTGCATTATTTTATTTTTAAGTGTAGTTATGTAACAAAGAATGTACACTTTTAGTTGTGCTTTCATAATAAAGAGATTGCACTATGGTACTTTACTCCTGGGGGAATTTTTTGTCACTATGCATGCGCAGAATTCATGTTCCCTGAAGATTGCTTTGCTTCCCTGCAGAAAAATGACTTTCTAACAGAGAAGCAAAGGGAAGCTGCAAGGCAGTCATACATCACTCCCCAGCAACTCAGGTACAATGCTTCAGGCACTGAGAGCAGCCGGCAGAGAGCTTGATGCTCCCCAGCCAGTGGCTCCTACACTGCGATGGGATCAACTGCTAGTCCTGACTGGAATGGAGGCAGGAGAAGATGGGACTCCCTTTTCCTCTGCAAGGAATGGCTGGGGCTGTGTCAGACCCACACCCAGAAACCTCTCCCAGCTGCAGGAAGCTCGGCATCATTCCCTACTTCCTGCCCCATCACCCCTCAGCTGTGGGGGAGAAGTGTCATTGTATGGGGAGCTGTTCCCCCATCTACCCAACCCCTGAGCATCTGGACCTTCCATACCTAGACTACCCTGCCAAGCCTCATTGGTACATCTAGAATCCCCCTAGTCCTCCATACCCGAACGCCATCCACTGAATCTCAACCCCTGTATCTAGAACCCCATACACACAGATCCCCTGTCTCCGGACCCCCACTCCTGCATCCAGACCACTCCCACTGAGCTCCCTGTACTCAACCCCCGACCGAGCTCCCTGTACTCAACCCCCCACCCTGACGCCTCACCCTTCGCACCACCCCAAGCCCCCACATCCAGACCCCCATGCTACTGACGGCCAACTAGCTGCACCTAGATCCCCACCCCAACAAGCCCCACTCCCCAACACTCAGACCCCTCCACTGAGCCCAACTACCTTCACCTGGAAGCCCCCGCAGAGTTCCATTGCATTGCCCCTGCACTGGAACCTCCCTAAGGTACATCCATATACTCTCCATATCTAGATCCCCTCCTTGATCTGCCTGCACTCAGATTGTCCTACACAGAATCCTTTCACCCCACTCCTGGATCCCCCCACACTCAGCCCATCCACACTGGGATCCTGCCTGGTTGAACCTGCCTGCCCCACATCTGGTGCACTTGGTGCAGAGCAGCAGCGCCCCAGGGTATTTGATGGGCAAGCCCAGACCTCGTGCTGTGTCAGGATCAGTGCAGCCTCACTGCTGAGTCCATGTCCTTGAGTTGGGAGGCTGCAGGGTGATCTTCCACCTTCATACAGCCAGTGGCCTGTACTCCCCACTGCCATGCTGGAGCCTCTGCATTTTTAAAAATACTGTGCACAGAATTTTTAATTTTTTGGCACAGAATTCCATCAGGAGTAGATACTTGTATGAGGTAAATTGAAAAACACTAGTTCTTTTATCATTTTTCAATGTATATATTTGTAATAAAAATAATATAAAGTGAGCACGGTACACTTTATATTTTGTATTGTAACTGAAATATCCAAAATTGAAACCATTCAAAATATTTTATAAGTTTAAATAGGTATTCTATTGTTTAACAGTGCAATTAAAACTATGATTAATCATGACTAATGTTTTTAAATGGGTGAGTTAATTGTGATTAATTGACAGTCATAGTTAATATATAATACATTGATGATACCCATATTTACATATATAGTTTCATGATTCTCAATGAGGCTCATTGTTGACAGATTGCTTCAATGAAGTGACAGAATACTCTGACTCTATATTGCTAAGATCAAGAAAAATGTTCTCTCTACTGTCCTTAAAAATATGCTGTAATTAATCTGAAGGGTGTGAAAAATTGTGATGTGATCAGTAATAATTAGTTTGACAACTAGAAACTGGTACAGGAACATTATGAGCTTGTGACAATGGCAGTGTCAAATCTGTGCCAAACAAGTACAATGACAATATTTTAAATCTCAGTTGGGATGCTCAAAAAACAGTGAGTTGAACGTGTGCTCCAGTGGGAATTATTCCTTAAACTCTGGCTACAGTGTCATTAGTACACAGATGGCATGCAGCAACATGTCTTCTTTCTACCAGAAATGGATGATGTGGAATCTGTTTTGCTTGCTTCCCAGCATTAGGACTTGGAGAAGAGTAAACTAGCTGAATATTAATTTGTACACATCTGAAATAATGACAGTGGGTTAGAGGCAGGGGAAGGATTTTAAGAGTTATGGTGAAGATGACTTCAGACCCTATTAAATACAGGGTTTAGCCATGCAATTTGCAACTTGATGCTCTAAACAGGGGTTCTCAAACTTTAGTACTGGTGACTTCTTTCATATAGCAAGCCTTTGAGTGCGACCTCCCCCCCTTATAAATTAAAAACACTTAAATATATTTAACACCATTATAAAATGCAGGAGGCAAAATGGGATTTGAGGTAGAGGCTGACAGCGCACAACCTCCATGTAATAACCTCATGACCCCATGAAGGGTCCCAACTCCCAATTTGATAACCCCTGCTTTAACACCTCACTATTCCTCTGGAATCCCAGCTAGTTCTGGGGGACCAAGAGCAACTTAATTTCAGCTACCTCCTCTGAATAGACATTTGTGACCTTTCTCAGGTCTGCTTTTACCACAATAATGGCAATATGTCCTACTTTGGGATATTCTTGATGACCTCTCAGATGTTACAGATGGTGCTGAATGCAACTGGTTGACTGTTAGCTAGTAACAGTCACAAGGAATATGTTGCTATTTTTCTTAAAATAGTTTCTTCCTATTCAACTTCTGGGTGCAATTCAAGGTGTCGTCTATCTATAAAGCCCTGGATGGCTTGGGTCCCTACTGTCAGAGAGACAACCTCTCTTTCTACACATTATCATTACAGCATTTGAGATAAGGTATAGCATTTGAGGGCCTAGATGTAAACACCATGTGGTTAGTAGCTGGGAATTCTCGGGGGGTGGGGGGCTCTTGACTCTGGAACTGACTTTCCTCAAGGGTCTGCTGGACTTTAGGATTCAGTGCAAAGTCTAAAACATAGGCTGATATATTTAAATACAATATTAGAAAGTATAAATGTAATCTCCTTCAAAAAATCAACTAACCAAAACAGAAAAGTGATGTCATATGGCAATGCTATTGAAAAGCAGTTTTGAAATATGGTCTTAGGGGGACCAAGTTTTCAGAGAAGCATTACTAATACATCAACAAGATACATGTTCATCTGATACCCTGTCACCCTCTATCTAATTAGGTTTTTTAAAGCATGCTTGGAGCACAATTAATAAACATCAAGAAGATATACTTTATTCATAACAAAATTAACTAATGATATATTCTGTAGAAAAACAGTTCCTAAGAAAAACAAAAATGCAAAGCTAGTAAAAAGATAACTGTTTATGACAAAATGACAGTCAGTATCAAGTACTTTCTGTGGAAGTATAATACATTTATCATTCTGAGACCAAAGCGCCATATATTTGTTGTAAATATCTTGTAATCAAAATCACTTTTTTAAATATACAATTGTAATAGAGAACTTGGTAGTTGTGTAGCATTGCAATCTTTTGCATCCACAAAGTTAGCAGCATTTAAATTAAGCTGTATTTCTTTTAACGGAAATCAATCAATTGTGGTATATAACTCTCTAATGAAAGATGTTGCACAGGTGCCTCTGCTTCTATTAAAGCAGTATCAAAAGAAGTTTATCGTACTATAACCTACACAATTCTAGATTTCAGGATGTAATGTTAGGTATCTAAGAGAAAAATGCTCTCTTAATAAATATTATTCTAGGTGTCTGATTTAGAGCAAGAGTATACTCAGCTAGATTACTGAAGTTTTTTATATATATATATATAATAGAGAGAGAGAGAGAAAGAAAATGAATTATGGCTAGGTCTCATGAAGCCACAGGTATGCCTTACCTACACCTAAGGTGTCACTGATGGCTGTTATACTAGATTTGTAAGGTTTATGTAGAAAATATTTAACTTCTAAATAATCCATCAATGAGCAAAGCTGATCTAATTTGTGTGCACGACACCACAGTCTGTGGACAATTAATGAACAGTGTACTTGACAGCTTTAATAAAACATAGCATTTGCCAACAGAGATAATTAGAACTGAAGCAGCAAAATTCTAGTGTTTGGCAACACAGATGAAACAACTTCATTAAAATGTACAGCTTCGGCAAATGAAAGGCAGGAAAGCACTGGACCTTGAAGAATCAGCCTTCTCAAAACTAATTGCTTCAGTGCTTAAACAGGACAGCTATGAAATACCAAGGACATAACAAGGAAATACTAGCTTAAAAAAATAGCTTTTCAAAGAGGACTGCACTGTATTTAGGCCATTAAACTTTTTATTCTAATTTGAAGGGTTGTGTGTTAATGAAAGAAATCACTCACACTGTTTTAGAACCAATAAGGTAAGTAAATTTAATTAGCTACAAGGACCTGTGAGTTTCATCAAGATGCAATTGTATAAATCCCAGTAATAACTTTTTTCTTCCATTTATTGCATCAGAACTTAAAACACCACACCCAGACTCCAGCAGCTTAACCACTTTGTTTGATAGCACTGAAACCAGACTGCAATTGTGATAAAAGTTAATCCTCTGGAGACTATACATATCATGTACATGCCGCCCTAAGCATTCATTTGGCTGACAGTATGGAAAATAAAAATGCTTTAAGGGTTAACTTCAGAGATATGCTGTAATTAAATTACAGGATACCATGACACTTCACACAATAATTCTAGTCAACTCAATGGAATTACAGTGGTTAAACAGCAATTATTTTAGGAGCTCTCTTTCTCAAGCACATAACCTATGAACACAAGTTAGTTAATTAATATGAAATCACAAGATGTTTTGCTATTTCTTACAATAAATCAATTGATATAAAAGTATTATAAAAATGAAATATAGCCATACTACTTACAAGGCTGTATTTTTTGTTTATCAAAAACGCTTGACAAAATGCATATTTTATTGGGCATAGTTTATTCTCTCTGTCTGTGAATATTAATGAGCAAAATAGAAGCCTCTACACACAGTTTCTCTGGAAGCATAAAATTGTTTATATCATTAGTATACAGCCTATAAGGGACTTTGTCAGCAAACATATGCACCATTCTTCAACCATAAAAGTAAGCTAATTGAGAAACAAGTCAATTCTAGTTATAAAGCCTAGTTATATACTTGACTAATCAGACTTTTCAAATTTTGTTGCTTTTGATCAATGGACTAGTCTACACAAAACTGAACATTGGTAAACATGAATCTCGATATTAATTTAATGTTGTTGTCTTTAGATGATCTAACTTAAAATACAGATTATGTTTTAACAACCTGGTTTCATCTCCAAAGGCAAAAAACATAGCTGTGATTACTTCATCTTTCAAAACCATTCTTACTGATATGTAATAAATCTGTATAATAAATATAACATTTCAAAAGATTACTGTAGGGTTCTGGTCATGTAATGAGGAAGTAGCCTACCACTTTAGCAATCCGGTTCAGTAGTAATCATGGATATACTGCTTCTTGGATGTATCACAATGCTGGTTTATGCAGTGCACATGGGGGAAAGGAGATGTCCTGCGCCTTTCACTAAAATTCATATTGGGCAGTTAGAAAAGGGGTATGCAAGCTTCAGACATCAAAGGAAAATAATAGCTCAGAGTGATTGTTTGGGGTGATGAAGGAAAAAAGCACGTGTGGGAAAATACAGTTATTTCAGGCACCATACCAACAGACAAGGCACTGAAAGCCTAGGTGGTTGTTCTATCTCACCACAACAAGTGGTACAGAAAATTAAAACAAATCTTTAATAGTGTTATATTTTATTTTCTTCTTTTTCCATTGGAGGTATTCATCCCAGTCATCAATGCATTGGTTTCTTCTCTGCTCAAGTCCTTGTCAGACTATGAAAGTTTTAAACATGGCCCACATAAGCCCTTTCCTTCCATTCTGGAAATCAGTTATGGTGTCCCCTTTATTCCCTCTACTCCATTGTATGGTTGTGGCAAGTTCACCACGAGATTAATAGTTTGATTCAGCTGGAACTCAGACATCACTTCTGGTATAACTTTGGGATGAAGACTCGGATTAATTTTGTTCCTATGGACTATGGTAGAAGTAGGGTCAGCCATTATAGTAGCAGGATTTTATGTCTGTATTTTGTATGATTTAGGATGAAGAATATTGATGATAATGTAGCATGTATTAGATATATTGGTGTATGATTTGACCATATCCTGCCAGCCACCCTTTTTGAAAAACAGAAAAGAATGGCCTAATGGACCATTTGGTAAAGATGCATCAGCCGGAATCTGTGTCTGGGCTGATTTCAAGGCAGTAACAGACGTTTTAAGGCAGAAGTGGGAAAACCTTTTGGCTTGAGGGCCATATCAGGGGTGCAAAATTATATGGAAGGCTGGGTAGGGAAGGCTGTGCCTCCCCAAAGAGCCTGGCATCTGCCTCCTGTCTGACCCCCTCCCCCTTCCTGCCCCTGACTGCCCCGCTCAGAATCCCCAACCCATCCACACCCTCACTCCTTGTCCCCTGACCGCCCCTTCCTGAGAACCCCCACCCTAACCAGCCCCCCAGCACCCCACCTGCTCCCTGTCCCCTGACTGCCCCAACCCCTATCCACATCCCTGAACCTCCACCCTATCCAACCACCCCCTGTTTCCTGTCTATACCCCAGGACCCTCTGCCCCTTATCCAACCCCCTGGCTCTGGTCCCCTTACCATGCTGCTCAGAGCAGTGTGTCTGGCAGCTGCATGGCCCAGCTGGAGCCAGACACACTGCCGCGCTGTCCCTCAGGAACATGCAACCCTGCCTCCCAGAGTGCTGCCCGTGTGGCGGCATGGCTGCGGAGGAGGAGAGACAGCAGCAGGGGAAGGGCCAGGGGCTAGCGACCCTGGCCGGGAGCTCAGGGGCCCAGCAGGATGGTCCTGCAGGCTGTAGTTTGCCCATCTCCATTTTAAGGTCACTACTTCGTTGTAGATATAGCATTTTAAAATAAGTAAAATAATGCCATAATTGTTTTCTTGTGCATTGTAATTTGATGTTCCTGTTTAAAATGTGTGAATGGGGAATGTACGTGTAAAGAGATAAATGTGAAGGCCATTGCTGAGCCAGATGTATGAGGGAGGAACCGGAGACAAACGCAAGGGGGCCAGGAGGCTGTAACATGCCCCTATTGAAATGTCATACGAGGGAAGATTGACGACTCTAAAGATGAGAAAGGCACCTATCAATGGGGACAAGATAGCTGTGATAAATAATGAGGACAATTTAAGAAAACAAGCACTTGCCAAACAACAATTGATTACAGCACGCAGTGCAAAACTCACTGGTCCCAATGAAGGAAAATCACTATATAAACAAGGTGCCTTCTCAAGAAACTTTGGGTTCATCCTGCCAAGACATCCCTGGAGCATCCTGCGACCGACGGAACCCGGCTCCTCCCTACCCGTGATCAACTTAGCTGGCCACTAGATTGATCTGGACTCTGGATTGATAACTATAACATTGACTGGCGGGACAGTGTGTGTGGGGTGTGTGTGATTGAACGCATATTCTAATTGTTGTATCTTCAATAAATGTGAAGTATTGCCTTTTCCCCTGAAAAAGATCCCGTGTGCTCCTTCTAAGAATAACACTCATTCTTCCAGTAGATGTAACTGCAAGGCAACTCAGCAGCAAAGTCCCAAGACTCACTGTTGTCTTCTTCTTCTAGAGCAATACTGAGAACTCTGGCACCAAACATCCCTTGGCACATCTCTTTTTCTTTTTCAAGGGCTGCAGAGGAGTCAGGAGCTGCATCAATGTATCGTCAAAAGAACCTGCTTGAGGCTGAGGAGATACCACTGAAGAGGATCCTACACAGATAGCTTATGTTGCGACATTAATTTAATCAGCATCAAGGAAGACCCTGGCACCAAGGGAGCACTCATGCCAGTTTGCTGCACAGCAACAAAGCTCAAAGGGAATAACTAGTATCCACACAGCAGTAGGTGCCTTTTTAGTACCAAGTTTCCTTAGTGCCTGAGTAGTCCCTGGGATCAGTGAAGGACCTGCACTGAGAGGTTGATGAGGAGCTGAAATCAGCTCTGAGAGCAATGAAATTCAGTACCAGAAATTTCACTTATCAGACTGACATTTTCAGAGCAGAAGAGTAGCTGGTTCTTAAAGAATTCTTAAGCATTACAGTTGTGAATTCTGTGTTGTGTCTAGCAACTAAAATTTTTAGTTCCAGGCTTCCCTTGGTTTCCTTGACTTAAAGCTAAGGATGGCCTCTTTGCTCCCCTCTGCCACATGTAGATGGTTGATCCAACATCAGAATCCAGGGCCAGGCTTTTCAGACATCTTTGTTAAGAAAGCACTGTGCCTCCACTGCCTGCTAATGTGGACTCAAAGTCACAAGATACCAAACAGCAATTGGGGAAATAGGCTTCCTCCAGACAGAACAAACAACTTATTTATGCGCATCCACTTTTGGAAGCCCACACTGCTTAGATCAACCTTCCTTATCCATATTCTCTGCGGTGTGATCAACCATAACATAAAAGTTGGAGGACATTGTCTATGTAATGGCAAAGCTACCTACAACTTACTATCAGACACAACAAATTAAAGAAGTTTTAGAATGAACCTTGAGAAATGGCTTTGGATGAGAAGGTGCCTGCACTCACAACTGGCTGCAGAAAAGAAGAAACTGGGATAATTAGGGTTACAATTCTCTTTTATAATCTTGGCTCTGAACATTGAGTGCTACAAGCGATCTCATGTAGCCCAATGAATTCAACTTTCCAAAAAGTTCCTGAAGCTCAGCAGTGCCAAGGCACATCATACAAGTACGACTGTGCAGAGACCACATGAAAGAAGAATCAATGTTACTGCATGGGATCACCTGAAAGAAGGTGCTAATGCATAAGGTAGTTCTTTATTTCCATATTCCCTGCAAAGCTTGTTTTCCCCATAACACACTTGTTCTTGACTGACAAAACTGATGGAAGTTATAAGGTTGTTGTTGATTTAACTCTCCTATGTCACAGCATGCAAAGCTGGTACAAAGCCAGAAATTGGGTTTTGGACTTTTTGATCAGTCATTTGAATTTAATGTTCATTAAAGAACCTGTGGAACTCATTGTAAGGGAATGTTGTGAAGGCCAAAACTATAATGGGGTTCAAAAAAGAACTAGATCAGTTCACGGAGGATAGGTTCATCAATGGTTATTAGCCAAGATGATCATGGATGCAACCCCATGCTCTGGATGTCCCTACCCTCTGATTGCCAGAAGCTGGGACTGGACAACAGGGGATGGATCACTCAATGATTGCCTGTTCTGTTCATCCCCTCTGCAGCATCTGGTATTGGCCACTGTAGGAAGACAGGATACTGGACTAGGTGGACCATTGTCTGACCCAGTAAAACCATTCTTATGTTCTAAAAATGTCTGTTTGAGAGTTCTGGAAATGGAAATCTATACTTTTCTCTACTGCCCTACCTGTGTGCCTCAACATCATTCTAGAGTAACTTCCCGTAAGGCTGAACGAGCAGACTTCGCATCTATTCAGACGTAGCATTTAGTCGGTCCTTAGCCTCCCTGATGACACTGCCTACAAAAAATGTTACTTACCTGTACCACAACTGTTCTTTGAGATGTGGGTGCAGATATGTTTTCTGTTCAGGTGTGCATGTACCCAGTGCTCTGAAGCCAAAGACCATTGCTTAGCAGTACTCATTGGGACAGCTTTTGTGCTCTTTGGCCCCTTGTATGGCTATTTAAGGACAGTGCTGTCTCAACCTCCCTCAGTTCCCTCACACTAAAAGCCAAAACTGGAGAGACTGATGCAGAAGGGACAGAGAGTGAGTCTTGAAATACATGTCTGCATCCAACTCTCAAAAAACAACAGTTACAGTATATGTAAGTAACTATTTTAAATTCGTTGAGGGTTTCGGATGTGAAATTCACTCCGGTGACTCACAAGCAGTAACTGAAGGAGCTGGGGCTCAGAGTCTACTTAAACAGCAACTGCCCTTCCAAAGTTTGCATCCAACTGGATACACAGTTGGAATAGTGTAGTGTTTGGTAAAAGCATGCATGGAAGACCAGATCGCAGCCTGCATATGTCCAACATAGGAATATCACTGAGAAATGCAGCTGAAGCCACGTGGACCCTCTTCCAATGACACCATCCTCCCATCTCTTTGGAGGAGAGGTCTGAGCTATGCCATAAGCTGTTGTGATCCATCTGGAAATCGTCTGTGCAAAAACTGCCTGAACCCCCATCCAATCTGCATAGAAGACAAAAAGTCAAGGCAATGCACAAAATGGTTTAGTCCTTATTGAACTGAATGCCAAGGATTATCTCACATCCAGTGACTGGAGGTGCTGCTCACCTGCATTTGAGTGAGATTTAGGAAAACAGGGAAGAATATTGTTTGGTTAAGGTGAAACCCCTTTAGATAAAACATTGTGTGTGTGGTCTTAAGGACACCTTGTCTTTGAAAAACTGTGTATAGGGCAGCCCTCTCATTAGGGCCTGCAGCAGTTCACTTAGTCTCCTTGCGGATATTATGGCAATAAGGACGTCTCTCCTTTTCAAAAAGGCAGCCTAGGAACAAGTTGCTAAGGGCTCAAATAGAGGTTTTATGAGGGAAGACAGCACAGAATTAAGGTCCCACAAGAGCACCTTTCCTTTTACAGGTGGAAAAGGGCAATCAACCCCTCTTAAAAATGTTACTACCAAGAAGTCTGGGAAAACTGATTTGCCATAGACTGGAGAATGGAATGCCAAGATTGCTACTAAGTGGTGAGACTCAACAAATGGTGAGATTCAACAACACTGACCCGAGGACTTAAGGTGTAAAAGGTAATCCAAAATGTCTTGAACGTGGGCTAGCACAGGATGAATTCCCTCAGCAAGCAACCAAACCAAAAAACACTTTCGTTTGGCCAAATCAGTAGACTTTGTAGAGGTTTTTCTACTATTAAGCAGACTAGCTGAACTGTTTGCAAGCATTGTCCTTCCTCCTCATCTAAACATGCAGCATCCACACTGCGAGGTGCATGCTGCTCAGCACTGGATGCGAAATCTGACTGCGGTACTGCATCTGAAGGTTGGGACAGAAATCTGGGAGGCTGAACAGACTGACCACAAAGGTCAGAAAATCAACATTGACTTGCTCAAGCTGTGAGTATCAGGTTGGCATGATTCATCTTCATTTTGAGAATAACCTGAGGAATGAGTAGGACTGGCAGGAAGGCACACATCATTACCGATTCCCAGTTCAGACAGAAGGCATCAGTTAAAGAGCCTGGGCTGAGCCCAAAGAGCAAAACTGACTGTACTCTGACTGTAGTTTTGTTGCAAAGTGACAGATTTTCAGAAAACCTCACTCTCTGAAGATGGACCTCAGAACACAGGTCTTCAGGGACCACTCAGGATTCTGGGAGAAGTTTCTGCTGAGGTGATCAGCTAGCTAATTCTGTGCACCTGATAAGTGTGTGACTGTGAGAATTACGTCTTCCTTCATGCAAAAGTGCCAAAATTTTATTGTTTCCTGAGAGAGCTGGTTGAAGCGGGCTTCTCCCTTCTTGTTCATATAATACATTGGAGTAGTGTTGTCGGTAAGTATGTGAAGTTTGATCTGAGTCTGAATAGTCTGGCATGATTGTAAACTGTTTGAAGCTCCTGGACTTTGATATGAAAGGAAGCTTCCCGTTTCTGTCCACAAAACCTGAACTTTCAATATCCCTATATACGGCCCCCAAGGTATTGTGGATGCATCAATAACTATAATCTTGGTCAATGGAGGACAGGCAAAGGGAATACCTTCACTTACTTTGTTCTGATCTATCCACCACTCTAGGGACAGATTGCAAATGGCACTCAGACAAGTCTGTCCAGTGACTGACAACCAGGGAGAAAGACCAACTTCAACCAGTATCGAAGAGAATGAAGTTGTAATCTAACATGCTGGATTATATAAAAGCATGCAGCTACATGAACTAATATCTTCATACATACATGGACTATAGCTGAAGAGTGGGTCTGGAGGGGCAAATTGTTCATTTGGTAGAAAAGCCCTTGAACTTGTAGAATCTAGTAGGGATGCAATTAATTCAATTCTTTGTGTTGGAATTATTATTGACTTCCCTTTGCTCAAAATCAACCCTAGTCGATTTAAGAGATGGCATAAACTGGATGTGACAGAGAACTTGCGCTTTGAATTTGTTCTTCAGTAACCAATCACCCAGGTAAGGAAAGACATGAAATCCCATTCTTCTTAGATAGGCTGCCAATACCACTGTGTATTTGGTAAACACACGTGGGATTGATGCCAGGCCAAAGGGGAGAACTGTGTATTGATAATGTTGATCAGCCATCATGGATCTCAGAAACTTCCTGTGGCTTGGGAAAAATCGCCACATGGAAGTTGGTCTCCTGAAAATCAAGGGCCAGAAACCAGCCTTTGTGTTTTAATACAGGGAGAATTGTAGCTAAGTTTACCATACAGAATCTCATATTTTGACATAATTGTTGAGACCTCGGAGGCTGGAATCAGTTTCAATCCTTACTTAGGCTTGGGAATCAGGAAGTAATGAGAGTAGAATTTCTTTCCCCAGGCGAGTACCCTAAACACTGGTTTACAGAGTCATTCACTCTCCCTCCTCTCTCTTGTCCACTATTTATGTATGCAGAGCAGAATAGCTTTGGCGGGAGAGATTATGAGAGACCCACCCAGATTACCCACTAGCCTGGGGTTCAGGCATTCATCCGGAATATGGAGCCCTGGGTTCAAAGTCCATGCTCCAAATCAGGCAAATGAGGGACTGGAAAATGGGTGTCCCACACCCCAGATGTATGTCCTACTCATTAGACTCTTGGTTATAATAGAATTGGAGTCCCTTTTTCTCTCTGGTTTCTTGCAAGAAAGGGTTGATCTGCCTTAGGCTCCAGGAAACTATAGGAAAGGTTCTCTTGACTGGGAATCATGAACAGAAACAGGCACTTCCCTCTGGTCTGTCAGACAGTGGGAACTATGCACCTAAGTACCCTTGCGGGTCTGCCTTTTTTCCTTTACATTTCACTCCTGAATAGTTCAGGCAGCTCCCCACTCAGCTTGCTATCTTCTGAGAATCTCTCCCATAGGTGCCTAATTCCCCAAGAGAATGCTCAGGCACCTAACTAAGTGCTGCCCAGTGGAATTCACAACTAAGGTTGTGAATTCCACTGGCAGCAGTAGTTACAGGCTGCAATGCCTTAGGCCATAGTTACACTGTCACTTTATAGCGCTATAAAGCCCCCACGAGCGCTATAACCTCCTCCCCGTCCACACTGGCAAGGCACGTAGAGCGCTATAACTGCGGAGTTATAGCGCTATTGTTAATCCACCTCCGCATGGGGAATAAGGGCTGTAGCGCAGCTGCTGTAGCGCTACAGCAAGGATGTGGACACCAACTGCGCTACAAGTGATCTCTGGAGATGCCTAGAGCCATTTAAGGCAATTGACGTCTCTTCCCTTTGTTTTGAACTGGGCTGGAGGAATGCAGAAGTACCTCTTTAGAGTTTCTTTCTTAACTCGGCAGATAAGCAATGCAAATGTTTAAGGAGGGAGCCTGTGTGAAAACAAAGCCTTCTGTGAACGGAGGCTCACTGACAGGCTTTCAGAAAAACGGAAAAACCACTGTCTCTCTCCCTCCGCATACACACAACGCGTCCCCCCTCACCCTCCTCGTTTAAAAAGCACGTTGCACCCAGCTGAATGCTGGGATACCTGCCCTAATGCGCTGCTCTTAATGCCACATTAAGTGCCCCAAATGTGGCCATGCTATACCGCAGGAGCATCTGAGTGTGGACATACAATAGCGCTATACACATTACTGTATAAGGGGACCGCTATAACCTATAGCGCTATAATCTTGTAAGTGTAACCATACCCTAAGTCCCCTCTGTGGACCTAGCTCCAGAAGCCTTCAGGAAAGAGGAATGGACTAATTACTATGAGTTTTGAAATTTCTTTATGTGCAAAGCACATTTACAGAACACATGCCCTGTGCCAATCATATTGCTTGCATCATCTCTCAGCATTCCACACAGCTTAAAATATAAACATTATCTTGCTACTCGTGTCCTTCTAGCAAATTGATGTTATCACTTGAATTTCCCTTCCTCGCGCTATTTATTTCTGCAACAGAAAACAAGATTTTCTATTAGCTGGCACCAAGGCACCAGCCTCAAGGCAGGAAGTGGGCCAGAGCCAACAATACTCCTCAATAACTCGGCTGAAGTGCTGAAGAGTAATACAGTCAGCATTATTTTTGTCCCTTGAGACACAGCGCATCGCTTTCATGTTCCTGCCCGAGGCTTAGAAAGACAAGCCAATCTGCTCTGAGCAAGCTGTTTTCAAACTATGGGGCCAGTAAAAACAAAGGCAAGAAAAATGATAAACTAATTTTCATTAGCAACATATATAAATAAAAATTATACTTAGTAAAAATATGTGCTCACTCAAAATACATGTCATTGTTAAATATATCTACCCTTTGTCACAGTGCTTGTGCTGAGTAGTTTTTGTGTAGCTACTGATATTCATGTTGAGATTTAAATTTTATTTGATTAAGAATTAAGCTCACGTAGATGCTGGAGGAATGTTATATGGGATATTCATTTTTTAAGGATTTTTCTAAATGTAATAATCAGGGCCTAATTAGAGCAAACCATTGCCCCTCATTGCCCTTCCTTTCCTTGGTGTTGCAGCAGAATTAAGATGAAATCACTTTGAGCTGTCTGGAAATTGAAAAGTGATACCATGAGGGCAGGGGAAAAGGAGGGAAATCAAGTGGAGGGAAATCATTAATAATCAGTTAAATTCTGGACACAAGCACTAACATATACCTTACTCATAATCATATGTTCATTGCATGATATTACTACAAGAAAGAGTTACAGTTGTTTGGGTGTCTTAAGTGCGCATTGAAATACTGTGACAAGTTTTTACTGCTTTTAAGTTTAATCTTAGCTCTGAATTTCCTGGGCTTATAAATGCTTGGTTTTGGGACAATTACAACATCTCTAATGTCTTTTCCTCTAAATGACTGATATGTAGTCTTACCCTTAACTCCATCTTAACTTAGGTTTTGTTTGGGAACATTATGTATATTACACCCCACCCACCCCTTATCATTCAGCTCTAGAATTTGGGATGAACTAGTAAAATCTGGAGCAAACTGAAACTGAAAGCCAATTAACTGAATAGCCATCGACACCGGTGTGGGGCTGAAGGTTCAGAATTTTGAAATGAATGAAGATCAGAACTCATTCTAACCCAACTGTAGAGGGTCTTGGATCCAAATTTTCCTGAACATCAGTGGCTTTAAAATGCAGAATTGTGCTGCTTTTGACCATCTCTAGTAACTAGATGTTATATTAATTTATAAAGTTAGGGCTGATCCTGAAAACACTTACCAAAAGTAGTGCCTATAGCCACAAACAATTCCACTGACTTCAATAGGACAAGTCATGTTAGAATGTACCCTACTTGATAGTGTTTTTAAAGTTAGTTCTTTTGGCATTTATACAAGGAATCTAGGATGGAGGTTTTCAAATGGACCAAGAGAAAGAGGATGTTTATTTTCATAAATAATAAGATTTCTCTTTCAATTGTAAACAACAGGAGAACTATGTTTGCTTAACAATAACCTGGTACCCTTACTGGGGTAAAGAATTGGTCGAATCCTCATAAACAAAACAGACCATCATCCCAATTCTTTAATCTAATTTTCACTTACATTAATGTGATAAGTATTTTATTGATATTTCCTAGCAGGAATGGAGTCTACTTTAGATAAAGAATTAAAAATAGTAAATAGATCTAGCTGTGAGACTAGAACTTAAAGGGAACTTAAAGTTAAGATAGATGTTTCCTTTTAGCATAAGTTTTTCTGGGATAATACCACAGATTCCATGACCCACACAAGTTTGTTTCATGTTCGTGTAGGGGCACAACTTAGGAAAGAATACATGAATTTGTTTTTGTTGGTCTGAGTCAGAAACAACAGTTTTCCTTTAATCAAAGTTTTTTTTGGAGAGCCTTTTGCATTTAATATTTGTTTGTTCCTGTGTACTTACTGCAAAGGGACCAATAGTGAGAATCAAATTTAGAAGGCAGTATTTCAAGTAAATAATACAGTGGAATATTTAGACAATGGCAGTGGAATTTTTATTTTGCGAAACAGACATAAAATAATTCACAAGAGGGATGTCCTCCGACTTCTGGAATCTGTTCATATTTTAAGGTCACTGTTTCTCACTTGGTAGTATTTTGAAGTGAAGCTAGACTGCAGTAGCATTTTGAAAAGGGAACTAGTTAGATAGCGAGGGTCAGGAGAGCAGAGAAAAGATACTCTACATAGTGGAGAGGCAAAAATTAGAATTAAAGCCCTTTAGCTATGGTAAATATTCTACAGAATCTTCTAAATTACATCTATTTTATTAACTTATTTTTCCTATCAATTTGAAGGAGCAGTCAGATCCAACAGATACCAGTATATTGCCACAATTATTCTTCTGAGCTGCAGTAGCTCTCTATTCACTGGAAAACTGCAATTAAACAGCAGCCATAGATTTTGAGGACTCTAATATTGCCCCTTCATTATTCCCTAGGCACTCAAGCAGAAAACAGACACTGTTGCTTCCAAAGCACAAAGTGGGGAGCCCAGTGATTCTACACAACCCAAATGGGTCACAGTCAAATGAACTGTGGAGTGGCCAGGGCCTCCCTCCCAGCTGCTTTAAGAAGTACTACAGTGGAACCCTGCAATACCACGATGGTTGGAGTCCAAAAATATTGACGGTGGTAAACACGGGGTTGCGGTATTGCGGGGTTGTGCGACATCAAAGTACCGCGCGCTGCTGCCGTTGGGAGCCCCGCACGCCCTGCGTTATAAGCGGATTCGTGCTATCGTAGGGTGTGGTATTGCAGTGTCCCCGGTGCTCCCTGAGGCATTTTCCATATGTGCGTCCTGCATTGGCAGAACAGCTCCTCTGCTTGATTGCTACCAGCTTCAAACTCCAATTCCTACACTTAAGTGAGGAAGAAGAGCACAAGTTGGCCTTTACAAACAGATTTTAACTCAGAACTGTGAAAATCAAAGGAAAGAACATCTATTCTGTTTTTCATAAATATCTACATGGGCATATCAGTTAGCATGAGTTGAAAGAAAGTATGCTCAGTGCAGTTACATGATCTCACCCATAATTCATTCCACTTTTATAGCAGATGAATAGATGGATCAAAGACAGAATTAAAAATGACTTCATCAGAAAAACAAAGCTTTTCTAAACAACTTCCACTTCACTTTCAAAGACAGAGCAAGCTCTTCTGTGCTTTTTATTATGAATGATGCGGTTATAATTCTTTACAGGATAATCACCAAATGATTTATTATACACTTATTTTTATGGCCTTCTGTCAAATTTAGGGGCCATTACATATGTCTGCATATGTATTTAGGAGACTAACTTTAGGCACCCAAGTTTGATTTTTTTTTTCTGTGTATAGAGATAAATGTTATCAAATGGCATATGGTTTCTTACAACCATTGGGTTCAATTAAAATCCTGAGTCTATTGGTTAGGCCAGTTCTTCATATCTACTGCCACGTGATTTGGCTCCTGGGAGGGTGGGAAAACTTAAGTTACTTCTGAAGGAATTCTGCACCAAAAAATTAAAAATTCTGACCCACAATATTTTAAAATTCTGAAAAATTCTGCATATTTTATTTGTTAAATAAATAAATATGGAGGCATTATGGCAGTGAGGAGTACAGACCACTGGCTACACAGAGGTGGAAGGCTACACTGCAGCTCCCCTACACCAGGGCATGGACGTGGTGGTGATGCTGCACCCACCCTGACACGCTTGCCAAGTCCTGGCCCCTGATCCAGGTGTGGGCAGGCAAGCTCAGCCTGGCAGGATCCAAGTGTGGGGGGATGATCCAGGTTTGGGGTAAGAGGGCTCTGTGTGGAGCAATCTGGGTGCAGTCAGCTCAAGGTTTGAGGGAGATTTGGATGCACAAGAGCTAGTTGGGAAATTCCAGGTGCAGGGGCAATAGGACTCCATGGGAGGGTCCAGGCGAAGGTGGTTGGGGCTCAGGAGGGGTTTTTGGATGTGAGGGGATTGGGGTCAGCATAGGGGACCTGGGTGTGGAAGGCTCAGTGAATGCGGGGTCCAGGTGCTAGGGGAATGGGGATTGGTGGGATTGATATTTTTGCTCTGTTGCATGTGAAAGCCAGGGATGATCAGGTAGCAGAACTTTTTTTTCCGAAATGCTTTGCAGTTCACCTTTCACAGAGATATAATGGTGGCTAAAAATGTTAAAGACACAAATGGAACTCACCTCTGACAAGAGATTGCTATAAGGAGGATTATTTAGCCTGAAAAAGACGACAGATATTGTGTGCACACTTAAAAAGTTTGTTCTGGTTTTAGAGGCATTACGTGTTCTAGCAGCATTCCTCAGTGTAAAGCTGGGGTGGAGGGGAATCAGTGGAATCTATAATACCTATATAAGTGGAATGAACTTAAATATGCTCATTGTGTAAGTGTCCTTAACAGATTAATTTAAGATAATGAAGATTAGTAAATCATTTCCTATATATTTGCATCATACTACTACTAAGAATATGGGGCCAATCAGTAAAATTCCTGAATTTACTGTAAATATAAAACAAATACATGGAAAGAAGATCTAAGAATTTTAATTTCACACGTTGAAAGTCAGCTGTTTAATTCACTACCACTGGCATTCAGAATTAAATATCAGATTCTCTGGTGATTGAATTTACTTTGTGCTGTTTAAGTGAAAAGTCTAATTCTACTGTGTGAAGTTTCTCCTGTGAGAATTGCGCTCAGCAGATGGTATAAAGCTTAACTAGAGCTTTAGTAGTCACTGTAAGAAAGGAAGGTACCTATCAAGGCTGGGAAGGGGGTACACTGCAAAGTGAGGATCCATACCATCTAAATCTTTGCTGTTGGAAGATCTTCCACCAGCATCATAAGCTAAATTTGACTCCGTATAGCTTTAACTTACATTGAGGCTAAGCAGCTGAGAATCAAGGAGCTACATCCATACCCGCTCTCCACTTTGCCTGAATTCTATTCAGGTGCAATGAAGAACTGAGTCCCTTTATAACTTGGAAAAGGAACTGGATGGTTTTGTGTCTTAAACTGATGCACGTTAAGGCAGAGGCAATAAAGTATCATCAAGGCATACATGTCTGAAAGTAAGAATCTAGGAAGGAATTTTCACCCATATACAGAAAAACACAATAGAACAGCTGCATTATTGGGGAGGTTGAGGGGATAATGATAATTCAGAGTAAAAAGTTCTAAGTATTGGATGGGGCTATAGGAAAAATACATGAAAGAATGGACAATTTGTTTAAGCTGATAAAGTGAAACATGTTCCTAGGCTAACTGTTTAAAATATCAACTTTTCCTGCCTACAGCTAAGGATGATACCTAAAAAGAGCTCAACTTTTAATTACTCATGATAAATAATTATCTTAGTGTAACAGATTAAGAGGTAATTATATCAGCACTCTGCTTCACTTCATTCCATGGAATCTATGTATATAGCATGTTTACAATAAATTTGAGGAAAGACAGATAGAGACAGAAAAATCTGAAATATATCTGAGAAACTGGTAACAGGAGTTTAAAAGGGGACAGGATAGTATGATACTAACTATTTTTATTTCCTAATGGAATATGCGTATTTCAGCACGCTTATTACAAAAGTGGCTCAGTGGCAAAGAGCCTAAATGAGGTCTGAGAAAGGATAATGTACCTTTAATGATTCAAATAGCAAGTAAATTAAATCTAATCATGTTCCATTAAGCATACTCTAGCTCCCATTTTTACTAAATTATTTTATTAACAATTTCCCTACTATCTATTGAAATAACCTTTTACAGCAATTCCCTACCATAAACAAGTCTCATTTTTCACAGTGAAGTCCTCTGAGATTAGCTGGAAGAGATGCATAATCTAAATTTTGCCATTCCCCCAGCCACTAAGGTTCACAAAAGTGAAGATTTTGTTTACCTATTTGCAGCTGAGATCATTAAGGCATAATTAGAATTTTATTCATGAGTAATGGACTGTCTGTTATGGAGAGGCCATTCACACAGTGAGCATCTCCAGTTCCAGTTTTTAATAAGAAGGGCAGCAGGCATAATCCCCCCTTCAGTCTCTGGAGAGTTCTGCACTAAATGGACTGCACTAGACATCCTTCTCTCCCTCCTTTATGTTTTGAATGGAATGTTATTCAGGTATCCAATATTTTCTCAGACTCCGTTGTTACTGATCAAAACTGCTAGCCTGTTGACTTTCAGCAATATGCTCCTGCAATGCCATTCAGATGTGAATCCTAAAGACAGCTATGTGCAGTGAATTTAAATCCCTTCCAAGAACTTGGCACGGAGCAGGCACATGTGGAACCTCATATAATAGAGTAATCAAT
Organism: Dermatemys mawii; assembly: GCA_007922305.1. NCBI lineage: Eukaryota > Metazoa > Chordata > Testudines > Dermatemydidae > Dermatemys > Dermatemys mawii. The sequence goes on from ML677349.1 coordinate 61,105,688, forward strand.
GAATATGAGTGTTTACAGAATAACCCTGGGCCCTGCAGGAATGGAAAGAGCTAACAGTATATTCAGGTATCATTTTTGGAACTCAAACTCTACTTGTATATACCCTACTGTAGTGGGGTGGCTGCCCCACTCCTGCAGAGAAAGGGTTAAAATAGCCCTGCAGAGGGCTGTGGCTGGGGTAAAGCAGCTGTGAAAGGCTGATTGGGGAAGCAGCCACAGCTGTGGTCAGCTCAATCTGCACCCAGCTGGCCCTTATAAGAAGGCTGGGGCCAGGAGCTGAACAATCTCTCTCCAAGCTGGGAGGGAGCAGGGTCTCCCTCCCAGCTATTAAAAAGCCATACTATTTGAAACCTACCAGACTTCTAAATAAAGATAATTAACTAGAACATAATAAAGAAATGTGTTAGTAGTACGCCAGCACCATGAATTCAGTAACATTAACATAGGTATTATGAGCTCCCATGCACCCAAGGGGAGAGTTTATAAGCCCTTCCCTTGTCTCAGGGTGCCATTCTGCACTCAGAAGAAGAGCTACAGCAAAGAGTGTGTACTGTATTCAAACACAGTAGGAATGAACAACAGGAGGCAGTTCTTTATTCATAAATCCAAGCCTGTTTCCAGCCAGCACTCTGCCCAAAAGTATCCCTCTCTCTGCTTCCTCCCAGTGTTTTCTGGCTGCCAGCTCACTCTCAGACAGCTCTCAGCCCTCTATCATAGCCAAACAGACACACAGAACCCCCTGCATTTGCAATCAACCCCAGTGAAATCAATTTGCCCAGAGAGCTCACCTTCTGACCAGTCCTTGCATGTAGCCTGTTTTTGGCAGTGACTCCTATCGTTTCAATTACCTTACTCAGTAAAAGGGCCTCTTTGCTCCTTTCCATTTGTCTGGAATGAAGGGTGGCTAGCATGCCCACCAGCCTCAACAAGGTTTGTGATCGTCTATAGATCAAAGTCACAACTGCTGGTCATTACCAACAATCTTGACATAACAAAGGAATGTGTAACAGCCATCTAAAGGCAAAAGACCTGAACTACAAAAGTTTGTAAGGACATTACAGAGAGAGCTCACAGTATATAACATTAGCTCATAAGAAATCACAAATAGTTATTTTAGCAAGGAGAAAGGACTTCTCTTTCTCCACAGCTGATATAGCTTCTTATTTAAGATGAGTAGTTGGGAGGATTTGGCTGGTGCCTTTCTGTGTGTGCTTCATGAGTGGCTCTGGAAGCATACATGAAATCTAGCTGGCTGTGTGGGGCTCCACATGCAGTTGTGCTAAGTGATCACAGTACTTGGAGAGGCATTGTGAGAGACAGCCCAGGCTGTAGAGCATTCAGGGGGGCACAGTGGTCTCACAGTCCCAGGCTGCACCCTAGGGATCCCATCCCATTCCCATATCTCCAAATTTATGTTACAAGGCATAGAAACCTGAGACAATTACCAATATCCTCCAATCAGAGTATGAATCCACACAATGTAGTACAGAAACAGTAAAGAAAAACACAGATAATAAATGAACAGAACCCCCCATGACAGCATCTATTTATGCCATTTTGGTATGCCAGCATCTGAAATTATCACTGCCAAGTATTTTATGTCATCTGGCCTGCATAGTAGCATGCTTATCCATCATCCAATAGTGTCACAAACAAAGCAATAAATTACTTGTAGTGTCAACGTTTTTAATAATTTAAAGTCCTCCGAAAATAAAGTAGCCTCATTTCTACAGTTACAAAATGCTATATGATTTAATAGCTATAAATACATTATTGCAGTTTCTAACATATGGGAGAAAATAACATTTTAAATGCTTTTTACTATCATTTATTATATTTCATAACAATACTCTCTTGACTATTAATCTCCTCTTTGTTGTTTTAGTGCACTGACCTGGATAAATGAAATAGAGCCGGGTTACATGAGGAGCTGAGCTAAACATACACCAGATAACAGTCAGCCTGAATACTAACCAGGACAAAAAATCTTGCAAGTTACAATGTTTGCTTATAAGTTCACTACCCCTTTTCTAATTAAACAGTAATTAAGCAAAGACCCTCGAATCAAACTAAGCAGAAAGTGTTTTGTCTACTAAATTAAAAAGTATAAAAATATTTTCAAATAATAGTCTCTTTAGGCATCAAACTAAAAAGTATACTTTGCTAGAAAAGAGAACATGCCCACATCTTTAGAGATTAATCCAAATTACACTGTTGGAGAAAACAGACATCCATATCTGTGTATTCTCTGCCAGCAGTATGGCACAAAGGCAAAGAGAGAGGTGGGACTTGGAAAAAGTGAAGAGGTTCCTCCCACAGGGCAGGAACTTGTAAGATAACCCTTTTTTAAAAAAAGCCCAATAAAAGTACATGCTGCTGGTATAATACTTTTTTCAACAAGTCATATCACACAGTTGTTCCAGGCCAATCTACCAGCGTAAATCAGAAATATGAGATGATCTTGCTTGTTGGGTCACTCACGCCTAGAGGTTAAGGAAGAAAAGCAGTGTAGTTCCTGAACTGTGACGTTTTACTTATATGGCTGCTGTGAGTCCGAACTTATAAAAGAACCAGGTATGTGGATTTGGGATACACCGATAATCCTATCAAGCAAATGCAAACATTGAGAAAACCAGCAGCTACATGGCAAGATGTCAGAATATTACTGAAACTGCATTGCTTCTATATGCTAGCAGGGATTCTGCTGATATTTCACTCATATGGTGCATAATTTAGAATTTAGTCCTAAAGGTCTGGCTTGAAGTCTATGAGAAGCAGCAAAAATCAGAGCTATATCTGAAAATCTACAGCAACATGAGCCTTAAATCTTTAAGATGTCTGTATTATGTGTATTGTACAACATTAAGCACATTGTTAGCATCTATTACACTAATAAAAAGACATGAGAATTTAAGTCAGAATGTCTGTACTGATTTTCAGCACCTGTCAGTTTAATCCAAATATTTAGGATTATGTAAACAATATTAACAGTATTAAATTTTAAAATTCTCTTTCTCCATCATAATATCAGAAATAAAAGAGACAACTCTGTTACATCTGTGTAGGAGTACAAAAGAGGAGGTGAAGTAAAATATGGAAATACAGAATTTTAGGAACTTCCGTTGGATCAGAGATCAACTAAAAACTTGATATGAGAAGAGCAGGTTATTTACCTCTAACTGGAGGTTCTTCGAGATGCATGGTCCCTATCTGTATTCCACTGAGGGTTTATGTGTGCCATGCATCTGGAATCAGAGAAGTTGAAAGTAGAAGTATCTGTTGGACCGTGCATGCGCCTTTGCCTCACTTCATGGTTTCATCCCATGCAACAAAGGATGGGGGGGACCGACCACATCTCCAGCTCCTTCTCCACCACAAATGAAACAGATCCACAGCAGAGAGGAAGTCAAAGAACCACATTACAGATAAATAATCTCCTCTTCTTGAGTGATGGTCCCTGTTATATCGTAGTGTGATTAACAAGCAGTACCTAATTTGGAAGAAGGTATGAAGAAGAGGATAGGACAGTTAAACAGAGATCAGCTGCACCGAGGCATCCACCGCAGAGTCCTGCATCAAGGTGAAGTGTTCAGCAAAGGTTTGTACCGAACTAAATGTGGCTGCCCTTCATATGCTGGGAAGCGGTACATTGTAAAGGGTGGCTGTAGTCGATGCTTCAGCTCTTGTGGAATGGGTTCTCACCTCAGAAAGTGGAGGCAGTCCCAATAGCCAATAGCAAAGCATAACGCACCTTGAAATCCCTTGTGTGGAGATTGCCTACCTCTTAATCCTTTCAGCTACAGTGATAAACAGTCTAGGGGACTTCCTGATTGTCCTTATACTCTGCTGGTAGAAGGCCAAGGTAGACATTGAGGGAGTGAAGGCGCTCTCTTCCACTGAGGCATGAGGTTTTGGAAAGAAAGCAAGTAAAGTGTATGGGTTGGCTGAGATGAAACTAGGACATAACCATTGGTAGAAACTTGGGGTGCAGGTGCAGGGAGACTTTGTCCTTATGGAATGTGGTGAAGAAAAGGTTACTCACCTTTTGGAGTAACAGAAGTTCTTCGAGATGTGTCCCCCTGGAGGTGCTCCACTTCAGGTGTTAGTGCATCCTGGTGCCACTGATCAGCGATTTTCAATAGCAGCGCCTGGTTGGAGCGAGTGTGCACAGTAGTTGTCTTGTTGTACCATTGGTGCTTCATCTAGAGCTTGTGCAACCTGACCACCTCAGTCTCTTCTTTACAGTAGAGTCCTTTCTGCGAACTCTGAAGTAGAGAGGAGGGGAGTGAGTAGTGGAGCACCCACAGGGGCTCATGCATCAAAGAATTCAGTTACTGTCCAAGTAACCTTCTCTTCTTCTTCAAGTGTTGTCCCAGTGGGTGTTCCACTTCAGGTGGCTGTAGAATAGTAATCCATTATGGAAGTATGGGTTTCGGAGTTGGCTGTACAGTTGAGGCTAGTACTGTAAGGACAATTATCACATTGGCCTCTGAACTCTGAGTAATTGCATACTGGTTTGTGAATGTGTACATGGAAGCCCAAGCAGCGGCTTTGCATATTTCTCTCATTGGAATGTTATGGAAGAATGCAGTTGTGGTAGAAACTGATCTCGTTAAATGGGCTCTGATCCCTGCCAGAGATTCTATATTTTGGTGTTAGTAACAAATGGTTGCAATTCGAAATCCATTTAAACAGTCTGTGTTTCGAATTGGCTGCGGACTTAGATCGTTCAATGGTGGAAATGAAGAGTATTGGTGACTTAAGGAAAGGTTTTGTTCTATCTAGGTAGAATGCTAGTGCTCTTCTGACAACTAGAGTGTGGAGGATAGGTGCCTATATGCCTTAGGGTGAAATTCAAATAGATGGATAGGTTGATTAGGAGGGAATGATGAAAGTACCTTTGGTACAAATTTAGGGTGTGGTCGCATAGTCACTTTATCCTTAAAGAATATGGTGTATGGAAGATGGGCCATGAGAGCCAGCACTATCTGCTGAGGTGATCATGAGTAGGAACACTCCTTCATTGATTAATGGAGTAGAGAACTGGTAGCAAGTGGTTTGAAAGTGGCTCTGGCAAGGACTGTGAGGATGAGATTAAGAGTTTCAGACTTTGGGGTACATGTTCTGAATGCCTTTGAGGAAGCGTTTCATAACTGGGTGTGCAAATGCTGAAAAACCATCTACTTTGTGGTGGAAAGCAATTATGGCTGTGAGATGTAGCCTAAGTGAACTAACAGATAAATCGGAGTGTTTCAAATGTAACATGTACTCCAAAAATCAAACGTATCAGTGCTGTAAGTGCTGATATGTGGCTGTTGTGACACCAAGTGGAGAACCTCTTCCATTTATGGAAGTAAATTATATGTATGGTAAGTTTCCTGCTGTTTAGCAACACCTTTTAAACCTGTTCTGATCAAGTTAGTTCATTGTGATACAGCCATGGAGGAGCCATGCTTTCACGCAATTTGCCCAGATTCGGGTGAAGAACTTGACCCTCATCCTGGGAGAGGAGATCCTGATGGAGAGGAAGGGTGTTCAGGGTGCAGAACGCCAGGTGTTTCATGTATAGAGACCATGACTGTCTGGGCCATGTTGCAGCTATCAGTATGATCCTGGCTCTGTCAGTCCATATCTTGTGTGCCACTCTGGATATTAACAGTATTGGTGGGGACGCATACAGGAGGTGCACGTTCCATCAGACGATAAAGGCATCTCCAAGGGATTGCAGTTCTAGCCCTGCTTGTGAGCAAAACCTTGGACATTTGTGGTTTCATGATGTTGTGAATAGATCCATGTGTGGTGACCCCGACATGTGGAATATATGTTGTGCAATGTCATCATTCAGTTCCCATTCATGTTCTTGGGAAAACTGTCTGCTCAATCAAAAAGGAGTCCTTGTGGCACCTTAGACACAAACAAATTTATTTGGGCATAAGCTTTTGTGGGCTAGAACCCACTTCATCAGATGCATGGAGTGGAAAATACAGGCACACGTACAAATACATGAAAAAATATGAGTTGCCTTACCAAGTGTAAGGTCAGTCTAACGAGATAATTAAATTGACAGCATTCAATTAACATTCAAAAACCAGCAGGAAAACACTTCAGCCTCCCTGGTCACTCAACAACAGACCTAAAAGTGGCAATTCTTCAACAAAAAAACTTCAAAAACAAATTACAACGTGAAACTGAAGAATTGGAATTAATTTGCAAACTGGACACCATCAGATTAGTCCTAAATAAAGACTGGGAGCGGTTGGGTCATTACAAAACCTAAACCTAACTTCCCCAATACTAATTTCCTCCTACTGTTACTCACACCTTGTCAACTGTCTGAAATGGGCCACTCTCATTACCACTTGAAAAGTTATTTTTCCTCCCTTGGTATCCTGCTGTCAATTGAACTGATACCTCCCGGTGTCTTCTCACTGCCGTAGGAACAGGAGATGTGATTGGTCCACCCTGCCCGTTATCACCTCGGATGTAGCCATGAGCCGAGGCATGTGTTTTCCTGCATGGACCAATGGACATGGCTACTTTCACGTTCTTCAGCTCCAGACGCATGCCATGCATATGTAAACTCTCAGTGGAATAGGAACCAGCACTTGAAGAACAATCTAATTTTGTGCTAGAGAAAAGGAGAGTGGAGAGGTGCTGTCAGCTGTATGAGTTTTAACAGTCAGCCTACTGGAACAGGTCAAGAATTTAAGACTGGGATGCGTACTGTTGCTCTTATGAAGAGGGTCTTCAGAGCTGCCCATGTGGACTAGCACCCTGCTCTTAACTTATAGCTTGATAGATCATAATGCTTTTTTTTTTTACAGGGAAAACACAAGCTATTAATCTGTCTAGTTATAGTTAGACATAGTTGTTTTTAAACTAAGAAGATTACAGAATGAATGTCATTTGAAAATATACCAATGATTAAGTTAATTAGTCCTTATTCTTTCATCATCATAGTTTTAGTTTCCTAAGAGGAAAAGCAAATCTTTTCTTACCTGGGCATCCATGATACAAAAATACAGTGGTATTTTCCACTTTTTAAGACCCAAGATCATACAGTGCTATACTCATCAAGATAGAACAAACTTCTGTTGCTCACAGAGCAGGAAATCCAATATAGTAGAACAGGAAATCCAATATAGTAGATCCTTCTATGTGCTACTAAATTATTAAGCATAACACCCTTTTAAAGTAAAGAAAAAATGGTCTACTAATCACCAACTATTTTAGAAACAAAGCTTATAAAGCTTATAAAGAAGTATATTCTCCTCTGTATCTAATTTATTGGCTGGTTTCACAGAGCTTTGAATACGCTACTGAAAGTATGATTTCCTAACCATTTTACTTGTTTTCCAAATATAAAGTTTAAAATGGGCAACAATTTTTATATTAGATACAAAGCTGTAAATTAACATTTCCTCTCTGGTTATAGTACTTAACAGTACTATTTATTTATATTTATAAACATATTTACTGGAAAGGAGCACCTCTCTCTTACTCTAGAAGCTCCTTGACAACACTTAAATACACAACCATGAAATAGGCCTAACCCTAGGGTGACCACACAGCAAATGTGAAAAATCAGGATGGGAGTGAGGGGTAATAGGAGTCTATATAAGAAAAAGACCCAAAAATCGTGACCGTCCCTATAAATTCGGGACATTTGGTCACCCTACCTAACCCTCACAATCAACCATTGAGAAAGATACATCAAAACCACCAACAAAAACCTTGAAACAATTAAAAAAATATTTAAGATACTTTTAGTCATCAACAAAACATACTACAGCATAAAATAGCAATGGTTTTCAAAGGCATTCATCACTTTTACATATATACTCAGTGAGTACAAACTCTGCCTACATGCTAATCTTGGATTTAGCTCAAATAAAATAGTCATATGGTTGTTAAAAGGAAGCAAACTAGAAGTCTCAGCTTAGCTGGAAGTCACTTTAGGGCAATAATAAGAAAAAAAAAAGCCCCTCTCTTTCAATGGACAGAAAAATAAAATGATAAATGGACAAGAGACCTAAGGATATGAGTGTCCAAGGCCCAAAAGTGATTACATAATACATTTCAAAGGACAATTTGTCAAGATAACAAATGCTTTATTTGTACAAGTAAACCTAGAACAAAACTATACCATAATATTGTACAACAGCAACTGTTCACTTGTGACTAACAGAAACCTTATCAAAATAAGAACAAAAGAGCCCTGTTCTTGTACAGCTTAATTTCCATGAAGGAAAGTAAAATGAATTATTATCCAAGAGATCAAAGACATACACATAGTTTTCAATAGCACTGAGATGAGATTGGCAATAAAATCAGAAAACTGGCTTTTGTGCCAGCAGTAATCAGTCATGATTTCTGCAGAACATGTACCTATGCACCTGGCTGCTTCTTTATGATCTCATCCATCTGTATGTTACTCATAAACATTTTAAAGACTCATTTATTATCTATAGAATCTACTCTTTGTGGGGCAAGGACTGAAAAAGCCCAGAGGAAGGGTATACATGAATAGAGATTTTTAATAAATAAAGAAGAGTTTGCTAAAGTCCCTCACTAGTCCTTTATTTCTATAAAGAAAATTAGTTAGCTAGTGTAATTATGGTACAACCACAATACAAATCCTCAGTGATGGAAAACAACTTCTTCAGGCTGCATATACCTGAATCCACTTGCTATGAAAGAACATTATAAAATCTATGACAAATATAGTGGAATAAATTCTGCCCTCATAAATGTGTACATGGGGCAGGGGGCAATTTGATGTCAGCAGGTAGATTCACACACATCTTTGGGAGAAGGGGAAGGATTGACAAACAATATGAAAAATAATCTTAATCATATAATATTACTCTCTTATCAATCCATATGTAGTTTAATCTTCATGATTACTAAAAGTTCAATGGTTATTAATGTAACTGTTTTAGGATTACATTAGTCAGAAGACAGAAAAGAACTGAATTCTTAAACTGCATGCTTAGCATGAGAAGTGGTTGTTGCATGTTTCTCAGTGAAGTAAAAGGCATAACACTGCTGTCTTTAAGCCATTATGGTATGTCACTATCAGGTCCCGCACACACCACACAAATATTGCATGTTACTTGTTTGACTCATAGTGCTCTTTTTTGGAAACTAAGTTTTCTTGATGACAGTAAACATGACTTCATGAAGAGTCCAGCATAGCAGTTACAATAATATTTAATGCCAAATCTTTCTCTTATTGAAGTTAGAGGCAAAACTCCTACAATGACCATGACCTTTGCTGACATTTTTGATTAGCTTTCTAATATGATCCATCATGGAAAAACATTCCATTGTATCCAATAAGACTCAGGGAGAAATTATGATCCCATGGAATTCTGCCATTGACTACAATGGAGCTAAGATTTTGACCCCCTGGTCTTTTAGCACATAGTGCTTCGGTTTCTGTCATCCAGAGATAGGTAGATGATTATTGTCATTTCATTAAATAAAATTTTGTGTTTGCAAATGAATACTCAGAACACTGTGAAAAACAACTATGAGCTCTGGACACAATTATTGGATTAATTCAACACTGACCATGTCTGGTGGATGTGCAGATATATAAACATCTCCTCCAAGGGCTCTCACAAAGGGATGTTATTTGTTAATTAAAATCTCTTTCAAGGATAGACCCTTTTGTTCAGGGGGAAAGGTTGCACAAAGGAATGCTGAAGGCGATATTGTTGCTGCTGCTGCATCCCATAGTGGCATCTTTGTGTGGATGGTATGCACGCTCCCAAGGATCTCAAGGTAGTCGTGGAATCCTTGAAGAAGTGCAAAGTGTCGTCAGTCTTATTTAAGAACAGGACTCAGTCATCAAAGAGCAGGTCCTCAATGGCTTGCTAGATGATCAAGGCAATCCCAGAGTGTTGCAGCTAGGAAGCCCTCTTCATTCTAATCTCAGAGGCCATCACCCTGGCCAATGTGTCTGCAATATAAAGGGCGGACTGCAGGAACATTATGGCCACCAAGCTGCTTTAGCAACAAATGCCCAAAACTCCTCACAAGGCCTCAAGCAACTGGTCCTCGAATTAGACACTGCTGACCAACTGAGGAAATCATACTTGGACAGCAAAGTCTGTTGATTAGCAATCCTCATCTGTAGGGATGGCAAGCTGTACATTTTCCTGCCCAGAAGATCCAACCACTTGGAGTCTTAGTCCTGGAGGTAGACTTGAACTTACCCTGCCAGGCCCTGTTATTTACTGCTGTTATGACCATGGAATTTGGAGCCGGATGGGAATAGAACCCTTCAAAGCCTGCATGGGAACAAAATATCATTTTTTCTATGTGCTTAGCTATTGGTGATTGTAAGGCGAGTGTACTCCACAGAGCTCTCGAGAGCTTGAGGAACACATCATTGACCGGAGGGCCACTCTCCCATGAACAGCAGGTTGTAGAACGTTTACCAGTTTGTGTGCATTTTACTGGAAAAACTCTGCCTTAATGCCCAGGGATGTGGCTACACGGCATAAAAGACCTTGGTATGCCTGGAAATCCTCCGGAATAGAAGGGGAGGATGAATCAGGAAGCATGGCATTGTCTGGTAATGAGGACGAGGGTCTTAGCTAAGCCAAAACCTGCTTTCGCTCTTGGGAAGACGGACCCAGAAGGGAGGACTCTAGCAGTTCTGCAAGGAGGAGGGCTGCCGACACCTGGGCTTGCAGCTGATTTGAAGTCACCACCATCGATCTGGCAGGTGACTTCAACTTCAAATAGGATGAAAATTGGCATTTCTGAGAGCAAGGAGCATCCTACTGAGTCCAAGGAGGCCATTGATAGGGCATTGGTGGCCAGTAGGGGACAGGCCCTGGCCCAGTCACAGTGCACATGCCAACTCAGGGAGTCATAATGATCCATTGGCATCTCCCAGAGTTCATCAGGTGATGCAGGGCAGGAGGATTTTGGAATCAGAGTCCTGCAATCTCAGTGACAAGGGTGGAACAATGCCAAGGGAGCCAACAGGTGGTATGATTCATCCATTTCCCAGAACCAAGGGGGGAAATTGGCACTCCTGATGAAGGTGGTACCATCAGTACCAAGCTTGCCAGTGCCACAAGCAGCAATCAGTTCTAGCGCAAACAGCTGTACAGGAGTGCCCAAGTGTGTTAATGTCAAGGGTTGCGAGAGTAGCCATGGGAGCACTTGTGGAGTCAAATAAAGAGGAGCTGAAGAGGGCCCCAGCACTGAGGTCCCCCACAGCAATTCCAGTACTGGCTCCAGGCCCACCATAGAAAGGAGAGCATCTAGGTACAGTGCCAGGGGGCCAAATGGTTCAGCAGCACGCTCCGACAGATGGGCTATCAAAGACATGAGTCTTGGAAAGTCCTGGACCAGTGCTGAGGATGGAACAGAAAGGCAGAGCAAGTCCACTGCAGTCTGGTATGTTGACACAGTAGATATAATCAGTACTAGATACAGTTGGTACTGGCATCTCCTTCATTGGTACCTGACTCAACAGATGCCTGAAGGCCGGAACTGGAGTCAGGGTACAACAGAGAAGGGTCAGAAGTACTGGCGCCATTCCATGTGCAGGAAATGGTCTTATGCTGGTCCATGCTTTTCATAGGGGAGGCAGAGGAGTTTCCCCTTGACCTGAAGCAGTCTTGATTGGTATTATGAGACCTCTTCCTCAGTACCAACAACAGAGAATGGTTCCTATGCCTCTTTGGAAAGGCACCTGCCCTAGAATGACAGGCAGCAGCGCTCTCTGAGCCAGAGGGCAATCTTTGACTTGAGGAGGGCCTCAGTATTGGGTCAGACCACGTGCACTGTTCAAGCAGGTCTTGCTTGAGGTGAATCTCCTGTTCCACCTGAGTCTGTTTCTTGAACAATCTATAGATAAAACATTCCTCTTTAAGGTGGGTATTGTCAAGACAAGGCAAGCACAGCATATGGAGATTGCCCCTCCACAGAAAGGACAAAGTTTAAACTCCAGTGAGGGCATCACCAGGGAATACTACCTACTAACACTCAGGACAAGACTACACTACAAAATTAAGTCAACCTAAGTTACATCAACTTACAGCCACTGCAGTAATTAAACTGATTTTGCATGCCCAATCTGTGATCCTTGTGTCAGTGTGGTACATGTCCTCATGAGAAGTGTTTGAATCGACTTAACGGTCAGTGTGGAGCACTGTGGGACAGCTTCTGAAAGGCAGAAACAGTCAGTGTAAGCTACACAGTGTCTACATTGACACTGCATCGATCTAACTACATCAACTTCAATGCTACGCCTCTCGCAGAGGTGGAGTTATTAAGCCAGTGAGGTGGATGAGTTACACTGGTGGGAGCTGCATTTTAGTGTAGACATTTACAGAGTTAGGTCGATGGAAGGCAACTTACATCGATCTAACTCTGTAGTGTAACTAACTAGCTATTTGTAATAAACTAGGCTAAGTCTAAGGCCTGGTTATAGTGTTTAAGTTGATGCAGTTAGATCAATGCAGTGTCAGGGTAGGCACTGTGTTGCTTACACCGATTGTTGCTGCCTTTCAGAAACCATCCTACAATGTCCAATACTGGCAATTAAATCAGTGAAAGCGCTCCTAGTGAGCCACAGCCAACACAAGAAGCATAGCGTGGATGTGTAAAACCACTTCAATTACTGCAGTGGCTGTACATCAACATAACTTTGTAGTGTAGACTTGCCCTAAATGTGAGGTTGTGAGTGCTCTGACTCCAGCCGCAGGCAGTGAGAAGGAACTGCGGGCAGGGCTGCCCCATATACTGAGGGGAAGAGTCACAGCCACGAGGTACAAGCACTGCCCAATTTTGGGTACTGCTAGGCAAAAAAAACGGGTTACTTGTCTGTAACTGTTGTTCTTCGAGATGTGTTGCTCATATCCATTCCAGTTAGGTGTGCACGTGCCACGTGCATGGCTGCCGGAAGATTTTTCCCTTAGAAACAGGCTGGGTCGGCTAGGGAGCCCCCTGGAGTGGCGCTGCTATGGTGCCGTATATATACTCCTGCCGACCCTGCCCCACCTCAGTTCCTTCTTGCCAGCAGATCCGACAGTGGGAAAGGAGGAGGGGTCTGGAATGGATATGAGCAACACATCTCGAAGAACAACAGTTACAGGCAAGTAACCCGTTTTTCTTCTTCGAGTGCTTGCTCATATGCATTCCAGTTAGGTGACTGCTAGCCCCACCTAAGAGGAGGGGTTGGATCGACCAACCGCTGAGTGGAGGACCGCCGAGCTGAACGCAGCATCATCCCTGGACTGCTGAACGATGGCGTAGTGCGCGGCGAAGGTGTGGATGGAGGACCAGGTGGCTGCCCTGCAGATGTCCTGGATCGGAACCCGTTCCTGGAAGGCCGCTGAAGAGGCTTGCGCCCTGGTGGAATGCGTGGTGATCTGCTCCGTGGGTCTCCCCACTAGCTCGTAGCAGGTACGGATGCATGCGGTTATCCAGAAAGAGAGGCGCTGCGCTGAGATCGGCTGCCCCTTCATCCGGTCTGATACAGCAACGAAGAGTTGTGTCGACTTTCTAAATGGCTTTGTCCGTTCTAAATAAAATGCAAGAGCCCTATGCACATCGAGCGTATGCAGTTGTTGTTCTCTACGGGAGGTGTGGGGTTTCGGATAAAAGACCAGGAGAAAAATGTCCTGGTTCATGTGGAAGGGGGACACCACCTTAGAGAGGAAGGCGGGATGGGGGTGCAGCTGCACCTTGTCCTTGTGGAACACCATGTAAGGGGGTTCTGATGTAAGCGCTTGGATCTCCGAAACCCTACGGGCCGAGGTGATGGCCACCAGGAAGGCCACTTTCCATGAGAGATATAATAAGGAGCAAGTGGGGAGGGGCTCGAACAGGGGCAACATGAGGTGGGAGAGGACCAGGTTGAGGTCCCAGGGTAGGACCGGATGCTTGACCTGCGGGTATAGGCGGTCCAGACCTTTGAGGAACCTGTAGACCACGGGGTTAGAAAAGACCAAGTGACCGGAGGTTCCCAGGTGGAAAGCCAAGATGGCTGCCAAATGGACCCGGATGGATGAAATGGAGAGTCCCTGCTGCTTGAGAGAGAGAAGATAGTCCAAAACGACGGGTATACTGGCTTCCTCCGGGGTGGTGTTGCTCTGCTCGCACCAACGGGAGAAGCGGGCCCACTTTGCACAGTAGGTCGCTCGGGTAGACGTCTTCCTGCTACCCAGGAGCACGTTTTGCACTTCTGCGGAGCATAGGAGCTCTGGACCCCTTAGCCACGCAGGAGCCATGCTGATAGGTGCAGGGATGACAGGTCCGGGTGGAGAAGGCGGCCGTGGTCCTGACATATAAGGTTCGGCCAGAGCGGCAGGGAGACGGGCGGTACCACTGATACCTGGAGGAGGGACGTGTACCAGCACTGTCTGGGCCAAGCTGGGGCTATGAGGATCATGTGTGCTTTGTCCCACTTCACCTTGATGAGCACCTTGTGAAACAGTGGGAACGGGGGAGAGGCACAGAGAAGTTGCCCCGTCCATGGGAGGAGAAAGGCGTCCGTCAGGGAGCCTGGGGAGCTGCCCCGGAAGGAGCAAAACTGCAGGCACTTTCTGTTCTGTCAGGTGGCAAAGAGGTCTGTCAGGATTGCCTCCTCACTCTGAACTCTAGGGAACAGATGTGGGGACCTGCATGAAAAAAGAAATACCCCCCGCCCGGGGCGGGGGGTGCGGGGGGGGGTTAAAATGTTTTTCCCCAGAACATAACTTCTTCTGTGTCTGGACTTGGTACGCTGCCACCACCAAACTAGGTCTAGGGTAGTTTGGGACCCTTCTTTCCCTTTCCACTAACCCCCCAAACTTCTTCCTTCCCTGGAAAGCTTGAGAGAACAAAAAAACCAAACCTCGCCTGATCCTGCGAGACGTGCCCGATCCAAAACCAGGATCTTACACAATGGAAAACAAGCAGTCAGCTTCTTAAAAGAAAGATTTTAATAAAAGAAAAGAAGAAAGGAATAAATCCCTTATTACCATCAATAGAACAGCATCTACCATAATCAACAAAAGGATTCAGAAACCAAACCACTCCCCCGAGGCAACTTTCTCCCACTGTTGATATCTCTGCTGAAGCTTACAATATCCAGAAGCACCCAGCCAACATTCACCACTGAGAACCCTCCAAGTGATAAAAAGAAGGTAAACTTACTGACTACAGTACTTGATAGAAACTATAGTTACAGTGAAAGACATAGCTGTGTTGATCCCATAGCCGAGGTGAACAGAGAGAGACCCAGAGAGAAACTGAAACTTAAAATCCTTTGTCTCCTGAGGAATTTCTCATTGGTCAGTTGTCCACCTCTCAGGTTACCTTTAGCTTAACCCCTTACAGGTAAACAATAATTCTAGGCTACTTCACACTTATGACAAGTTCGATCTGGGGAAACCCCGACCTGAGGAAGATTGCCCGAATGACATCAGGGCGAACGGACCATTTGTGAGAAAGGAACGATCTGCTGAGGTGGTCCGCCAATGTGTTGTGAACTCCCGGGAGAAACGAGGCCACGGGGTGAATTGAGTGGGCTATACAGAATTCCCACAGTAGAATCGCTTCCTTGCAGAGGGGAGTCTAGCGGGCCCCCCCTTTCTTGTTGACATAAAAGAGTGCGGTTGTGTTGTCTGTTAACACTGTGACACAATGGCCCGTTAGCGTCCCTTTGAAGGCCTGGAATGCCAGGCGAACTGCCCGCAGTTCCCGGACGTTGATATGCAGATGGAGGTCGGCCACTGACCACCGACCTTGGGTCCTGAGATGCCCGAGGTGGGCTCCCCACCCCAGATCTGATGCGTCCGTCACCAGGGACATTGTTGGCCAGGGTGGGAGGAAGGGAACGCCCTCACAAACAAGCCGTTGATCTGTCCACCAGGTGAAGGCGCCGAGGGTCGGACCCGGGATGGTGAGGAGGGTGGAGAGGCTGTCCACGTTTGGTTTGTAAACCGAAGCCAGCCATGCCTGGAGCGGGCGTAAACGTAACCTTGCATGCTTGGTGACGTATGTGCACGCCGCCATGTGCCCCAGCAGGCTGAGAAATTATCAGGCCGAGGCAGTCGGGAAGGCGCTTAGGTTGTGAATCGCAGACTGGATAAACTGGAAATGGGCCAGTGGGAGGGACGCCCTTGCCACTGTGGAGTCTATCAGAGCTCCTATGAATTCCAGCCTCTGAGTAGGCTGCAAGGCCAATTTCTCCTCGTTGAGGAGAATTCCGAGGTGGGAGAATGTGCAGAGAGTCAACTGAACGTGGGAGGACACCTGCTCCCGCGAGCTGCCCTTGACCAGCCAGTCGTCGAGATAAGGGTAGACGTGCACCCGGTGTCGCCTGAGAAATGCCACAACCACTGCCATGCATTTGGTGAACACCCTGGGGGCCGTGGAGAGGCCGAAGGGCAGGACCGCAAACTGGTAATGTTGGCCTGCTACCGTGAAGCGGAGGAAGCGTCTGTGAGTCGGATGTATGGCTATGTGAAAATAAGCGTCCTTCATATCGAGAGCAGCGTACCAGTCCCCTGCATCCAATGAGGGAATGATGGTACCCAAGGAGACCATGCGGAACTTGGACTTGACCAAGTACTTGTTGAGTCCACACAGGTCCCGGATGGGCCGAAGACCCCCTTTCGCCTTGGGTATGAGGAAATATCGGGAATAGAATCCCCTTCCCCTGAACTGCTCCGGGACTGGCTCGATGGCCCCCAGAGACAGGAGCGATTGAATCTCCTGTAGCAGGAGTTGCTCGTGAGAGGGGTCCCTGAAGAGGGACGGAGAGGGTGGGTGGGAGGGCGGCAGGGTGGAGAACTGCAGCGAATGTCCCACTGCCACCGTGCGTAGCACCCACCTGTCGGAGGTGATGGTGGACCAGGCACAGAGGAAGTGGGACAGACGATCTCTGAAGGGAGGATCTGGAAGAGTGGCTGGTACTCTGCCTCCGGGCGCACCTTCAAAAGTTGGGCTTGGGGCCCTGGGGGGGCTTTTGCTTAGATGGGGAGTGGCCTGAGCAGCAGGTGGACGAGCGTCTATGGCCGCCTTGCCCCCGCCGCCTGTACGCGTCCTGTGTCGGGCGCGGTGGCGGATAGAAACGCCTGGGTGGTGGCCGGAACGGTCTCCGCTGGGTCACTGGGGTATGCATCCCCAAAGTACGAAGGATGACCCTGGAGTCCTTAAGGGACTGCAGACGCGAGTCTGTGGTCTCCGAAAAAAGGCCTGAGCCTTCAAAGAGGAGGCCCTGAATAGTATATTGAACCTCGGGGGGCAGGTTAGAGGCCTGCAGCCAGGCAATGCGCCTCATGGCGATACCTGAGGCCACTGTTCTGGCCGCCGAGTCGAGGGCTGCCTGCAGGGTGGTTTTAGCCACCTTCTTGCCCTCTGAGACAAAGGCCTCAAACTCCTGCTTGGCCTCCGGGGGCACGACGCTCTGGAATTTTCGCATGGAGTCCCATGCGTTGTACGTGTGCCTACTCAGGAGGGCCTGTTGGTTGGCCACCCTGAGCTGTTGGCCCCCTGTCGAATAGACTTTCCTGCCGAACAGGTCCAAGTGCTTAGCGTCCTTCGACTTCAGGGCCGAGGCCTGCTGACCGTTGCGCTCCTTTTGGTTAACGGAGTCCACAACCAGTGAGCAGGGCTGGGGGTGGGTGAAAAGGTATTCGTAGTCCTTGGCTGACATGAAATAGCGCCTTTCCACCCCCTTGGCGGTCGGCGGCACCAAGACTGGAGTTTGCCAAATGGTGGCCATGGATTTTTGAATGGTCTTAATGACCGGTACCGCCATCCTGCTCGGGCCGTCTGTGGACAAGACGTCCACCACTGGGTCCTCGATTTCAATAACCTCCTCGACGGGGAGGTTTAAACCCTTGGCCACCCTTGTCAGGAGGGCCTGATGTGCCGACAAATCTATTGGCGGAGGGCTGGAGGCGGATGTGCCCGCCACTGCTTCGTCCGGGGATGAGGAAGAGGAGACCGCCTGCCTGCTGGTCTGCAGAACCTCCTGTGGTGGGTGGATGCGGGGAAGTGGGGCGGGAGTCGGAGGCACTCCGCCCATGGCTGGGAGGTCTGTCCCACTGTCTGGTGGGCGACTGATGGTGGCCTCGGGCACCCTGGATTCCGATGCCCCCGAGACCCCAGACGGGGCCCCCTGGGATTGGTGGTATGCCCAGGGGGTCCAGAAGGGCCACTGCGTTGTGTCCTCAACCTGCTGCTCAGCCCACTGGCCTTGCAATGCCTGTGGGAGCTCCGCTCCCCTGACCCCTTCTGAGCGGGGCGAAGCGGTGGCAGACCGGGAGGGCCAAGGAGGAGCCGAGCCAATATAAGGGAGGCGCCCGGTGGAAGATGAGGAGCAGTGCCAGGACCGGGACCTGTATTGGCTGTGGTGCCGAGGTGACTCCGGGTACCTTCGGGATGCACCGTAGGATCCGCGGCGAGTTGACGATCGGTCCCCGGATCTGGAGCGGCGTCGCGACGGTGACCAGTGCCGGGATGAAGAGTGGTACCTTGAAGGTGAGCGGTGCCACGAGTATGACCGGCGCCAAGATGGAGAGCGGCACTGAGACTGCGATCGGCGCCGGGACGGTGACTGGTACCGGGATCAGGATCGGCGCCGGGATCTCAACTGGCGCTGGGAGGCAGAGCGGTGCCGGGACAGGATCTGCGCTGGGAAGAGGAGCGGTGCCGTGGCGGAGAGTGGCACCACGATCTGGAACGGCCTCGGGATGAGCGGCGCCGGGACTCGGAGCGCATACTGGCGGGCACCGGAAGGGGCACCGAGGGCTGCAAAGGGGTTGGCTTTCCCTTGGACTGCATGCGCGAAGGCTGAGCCAGCGAGGGTTCAGTGAGTGCAATGAGCTCCCGCGCCGCAGCAAAGGTCTCCAGTGTTGTGGGAAGACGCTGCTGCAGCGGGGCTCTAGGCGGCGAGTCCAGGCACACCGGACTCAACAGGACTTGTCCAGGTGCCGGAGTCAATGGTGTCGGAGCCGACGGAAGCTGGGCGGAGCGCTTCCCCACAGGACGCTGCTCCAGCTGTGCCGAGGCGGCCGAAGCTGTAGGTGGTGCCATAGGCTTCCTCTTCTTGTGCACTGGCGAATGAGACCGGTGCCGTGGCCCTGTCTTCGGTGCCGCAGGAGCTTGCTGGGTAGGCGCCGATGCAGGGGTGCTCTTCTCGGAGCCGGACACGGACGGTGCCGGGGCCAGGGCCGCTTCCATAAAGAGCTGCTTGAGTCTAAAGTCCCTCTCCTTTTTGGTCCGCGGCTGAAAGCTCCTGCAGATTCTGCACGTGGCCGTTTTGTGTGACTCACCCAAACACTTTAGGCAGGATTTGTGTGGGTCGCCCACTGGCATAGGCTTCCCACACAACGAGCAGGGCTTAAAGCCCGGAGCCCTGGGCATAAGTGCCCTGGCTCCCGTGGGAGGGAGAAACCACCCCCCTCCCCGGCCAACAAGAACTAAGAACAAACTATTAACAACTAACTATAACTATTTAAACTATGTACAGAAGAAACACAAGAAAGCACAGAGCTAAGGAATACGGAGGTCAGAAGACTGAGCTCCAAGTTCCAGCAACCGTGACGGGCGGTAAGAAGGAACTGAGGTGGGGCAGGGGTATATATACGGCACCATAGCGGCGCCACTCCAGGGGGCTCCCTAGCCGACCCAGCCTGTTGCTAAGGGAAAAATCTTCCGGCAGCCGTGCATGTGGCACGTGCACACCTAACTGGAATGCATATGAGCAAGCACTTGAAGAACAACTGGTTCTTGTCAGTTTCCCGAAAGTATTCAGAGAAAGCATTAGCAATTCTGGAATGTATGCATATATTCTTCTATTTTTAATACTTATCTAAAAAAAAAATCAGAAAATTTATAACCCACACATTTTGTTTTCTATTAAGTTTAATCAAAACCAATAATCAAACACAGCAGCCTTCTGCAAATACATCCATTCTATATATTTTCTCTGATTATTTTTGATAATACTCAAGTTCAGTGAAGTGGCATGGTACCTGAATTTTATCCAGTCATCAAAACTTTAGGTATAAAATTTATGGAGCACTGCGTTGCTCAGGTGATTGGTAATGGGAGCTTGCACTGTCTAAGCCTTCAGTAAAAATCTAACTCAGGTTAGGTGGGAATGAAAATTTCAGTATGACAAGCTCAGCTGATTAGCCTGTGTGAAAGGAATTGGTAGTCTGTCCAGTTTGAGTGGATATAGGCTCATGACAACATGGTTATGCTCACAGGTATTGTCAATTTAGTGCAAACTGTCACCTTTTATGGCAGTTTCAGCACAGAGGCCAAGGACTGAGTGAACATACCAAATTAACTATCCTCACCCCCATAAAAGTTGTCCAGTGCTCAAGGACTTTCTTTGTCACTGTACCCAACTGGTGAACGTAAAGAAAGGAGAGGTTCCAACCACAGAGGAGATGCTGTTGCCAACCTGGTAGGCCTTACAAAAATGCTCTGGCAAGGGTTGCATCAAAGCACTCCTGCCCCCATCTTAGTGTGAAGACATGTCCAGGCTGGCCTCCCACTGATTCTCTGGAGGCTGAGAAGTACGTACCACGGCCATCGAAGAGGCAGCTGGCTACAGAAGAAGCAAGACATCATCACTTCAGACATGGGAAAGATTGGTGCCACAATCCAGGCACTTTTTCCCTGCCATCCTATTCTGGGAATAAACCATTTCTACAGAGCAGAAAATTCCATGTCCTGATGGATGGACAAAGAGAAGGAAAGTTTGGGGCAAGTGCTAATCCGGTAAAGGTGCAATCGTGGAAATACTATAGGAAAAATTATTAATAATTATTATCTGAGCCAAAATTCTAGCATCTGAGCAGTCCATTCATCTGTGTGGACCAGCCCATTAGTCTAAGACACAAGGAGATACAGGCAGAAGTAAATGGAGTAGTACAGTACCAAACACTGTGATTAGTTAAGTCTAATTTTTATAGTACAATGTACTTCAAACTCTGCAATGCAAAGTTGCAGATTCTGACTCTGAAAGTTTATTGATTTAGCAGAAAAATCAACATACTCTGAAACCACACAAGAGGAAAAAACGTCGTATGCTGAAAACTGGGACACTTCTCAGGTGCAAACAAGCTCTCTCTCCTCTTTTGTTCTTCTCATCAAAGTTACATCTTCTTAGAATAACATGATTTAGGCTTGGAATGAGAAGACTGGGGTTCTACTTCCAATTATCTCACTGGCTCTCCTTGTCATACTGTATAAATCAGTTAACAACTCTAGATGTCAATTTATTCATCTGTAAAATGGGTAAAATAATATCTACATTTCAGGGTATGGTGAGACTTCATGAATGTTTATACAGAATTTTAAGATCTTTAGATGAAAGGCAATATGTAAATTATTATTGCTATGCTCTTATCTGTTGCCAAACAAATAGGAATCAATTATCCAATCTCATCCACCCAGACCGGCCAGTTTGTATGTATGCACACACATACAACAAACGGAACAGTTTAAAATATGTCTTAGCATCTTTCTTGCTCTTCCATAACTGACAGGTAATTTTCCAAGGTCAGCAAGGGAGAGCTGTTTATTACAAGCATTAGCTTCTTCCTTTCACATCAAAAAGAGGTCAGAGAGAACAATAGCTATCATAAACTGCTCACTCACTCTCTGTCTGTCTTCCCAGTTAAATAAAGAGCAAGTTTACTACAATTGCATGAGTCTCAAAATCTTCCCTGGTTGACTAGCTTTGGTCTGATAGGGAAGTAAGTGCTTCACTTTAAAAGCCTAGGGAATTTCTGTGCCTGGTCCGCTGAGTGGGGGGAGGGAGAAGGAGGATTGCCATATATGGGTATAACCCAAGTAACACTTAATACCAACGGGCAAGGGAGTGCAGAGGGATTACAGGGATCTCTTGGGTCTGGCATGTAAATTCCAGTTCACCAAAGAATGTTATGTAAAGTCTCAAATGAAAGCCAGTGTCACACTGGTCATCTATAGTATTGTGAAATGTCTCTCTCTCTCTCTCTCTCTCTCTCTCTCTCTCACACACACACACACACAGTTTTTGAAGTCTGTATCAAGGTACTGGTCACCAGCAACGAGGATGGGGGCAGGGGAGAGAGATCTCTATCGGGGGGTATACATCAAAGCTTTGCTCCACTATGGGAGGCTAAGATGACGTCCTTGCAACTTTCATTGGAGATGTAAAAGGACAGCGATTTTGCTTCACGAAAAAGGGGCCTCAGGCAGACCTCGTTGAAAGTGCCTAGAAAGATGTTATGAGTTTGTTTTATATTAACTGTTCGCTTCCAATATCCTTATTCAAGAAACAGTGAGTTTCTATTCTTTGACAATAAATTTATTCTTGTTTTCACTGTAAAAATATTTATGTGCTGCGATGTTAAGCATAATGATGGTCTTGAGTTAAGTCATACAAGCTGTACAGTTCCTTTGGGAACAGCAGTCCTGGTTATTCTGTGAGTGTTCAGCGGGTAAGGGGCTGGACACGGCAGGGAATACCCCGATAATTTGGCGTTAGCCTGTGCCTATCACACCTGTACAGATGCATAAAGGACTGCAGAGGCCTGGAAGATATTGCTTGTGCTGCTAGGGAGCTGATCTACAGTAGGCACAGATAAGACTGCTTCACACTAAGGGCAGGTGGTGGTGAGGTGCCTCACAACCAATGGGTACCTTTGGGGAGTGTCACAATGTTAACACAGGCAACTACAAAATGTCTCCTAGGAAAACACAATATGCTGAAAAAGGAAAATTTTCCCCTAAAAATTGTGATTCATTCTCACACCCGAGCAGTATAAGATATCTATGACATTTTCACGGATCGACAGTCATACAGACAATTTTCAGCTAGTTAAGGTTCTCTTTAATCTCTAGAAACTATTTTGAGACCATATTAGATCAACTTGTGAAATGAAAACAAAATTATTGATTGACTCCAATTTCTCCCATTTCCACACAATGGACCTCAGACTACCACAAGTTACTGTTTCAGATAAAGGTTATTATCTTTTGAAACAAAAGAATCATTATTTCTTTTCTCCTAAATCTTAGACAGATTTCTATAATTAACTCTACTGAGATTGTAGCTATGAATCTTTTATATATAGTATGTCCTTCTAAAAATTCATTTGGTTAGCAATCAGTAAAATGCCAGCGTTTTGAGAGTTAAACTTCAAGTCTGTTGTGCACCTTCCTATGAAACATTTGATTGGTGTATTTGACCGCGTGTTTCCTTCAGTTACTATTTATAAGGAGAACTTAAACTAGGTCTGAACTAACCATTTGTTCAACTTGTGTTGTGTAATCTTTGATTTTATTGTTTATATTTGCCAAAAGAATTGCTTCTCAAAGATTTATGTATATATGAAGGTATATAAAATGTCATTACAGCAATATTCTGAATGATACTGGAAAAATCTGTCATCAATGAACTTTTTTTAAAAAAAAAATAAAAATGGTTTATCTGGGTTATCTGGTATTAAAGTGATTTATAATAATAGGCAGTGAAATAAATCACTGCAATGAAAAAGAGAAGATGAAAATACTTAAACCGAAGCAGGGAAAAATCAAAGCTGATTCAGAACCACATTAAATGAACAACTTCTACCCCGAAAAAGATTAAATTTCAAGGAAGTTACAATAAAAAGTACACAATGGATTTGACCTTCGTAAATCACACATATTTTATATTAATCAAGAGCACACTAACACAACACAACACTTCCCTAGTACAAGTTTGTGAATAAAACACAAGTGAAAAGGGAATGAGAGGGAGACCTTAGCATACCAGTATCTCACTGATTGTTTCAATAGTTTAACAGGCAGCTCCAAATTTGCTCTTTAGCCTGTGATGAACCTTACTTTTATGACTGTACTGTGTGTGGGTGTGGGGAGGGAAGGAAAATGTGGAGTCTGCCTACATTTGCTTTGGAAATGTTTTGAAATTACCTTTCATTTGGTACAATCTGAGCCATCTTAAAAGGCTAACCATTTGCTCTTTGGGAGCATTATTACAAGCCTGATCTAGAGAGATGTTCAATTACTATTGAAGAGGGGATTTAATGGTATTAGAAGCAAGGGAATCAACACAATGTTCCATTTTCAGATGGGTGTGCAGAAGTTTAAGGAGGTACTGCTGGAAGCCACTGCCATTGCATCAGTGAAGCTGATGACAATTAAATGAAGAATACCAATCTTTAAATAGATTAGCCGCTGAAAAGGGGATTAACAAGTGAAAATTTTCCATTATTGGGATGACTACTTAGTCATCCTTTGAAGAGTCTGGTACTGACCACTGTTAAAAACAGAATATTGGACTTGCCTGACCACTCTTGTGATCTCACCAATAGTCACAATTCCTGTGTTCCTCCTAGCCCCTGTGTAGTTTCCAATTGTACCATTGGAAGAACTACAGCACATAAATTGTCACTTACATACAATTTCAGACAAGAGAAAAATGGACCTTTGAACAATTTCTGCAACATAAGAGATGTAAACATACTTATACCAAATACACAAGCCTTTTCATCTCTTTTTATATTCTGTACTCATATTTTTATACTAATTGTGTTTGATTTCCTACATATCCTTCTTGCAGTACATCAAGACGTAACACAGTACCCAGCTGCAAGTGCATGTCTGTGGATTGTTTTAGAAATATTGCTTCTATATTCCACTAACATGAGCGATCTACCAGTGTTTTATGATCTTTTGTACAAGAACAATGACATTTGGGAGATGGAAATTAATTTTCTCAACTTAACCTCTGATTACCCAAAATATGCTCCTGAACTTTTAGTACCAAAAGAAGAGGAGCTGAAGATAGATATCTGGAGTTGGCAGGAAAAGCATTATCAGCATAAGCAGAGTATGTGAAGGCAGTTTTCTGAAACTATACAATGAAACCAAACTGATACTGTCTAGTAGCAATGGAGATTATTTCTTTGCTGATGGATAGCAAGTATGCAATACAGTACTTACTAAAACTCAAAGCTGACTAAGATCTGAAGAAGGGGATTCCTTTGGCTCATGAAAGGAAATCTTTCCTATGGCAAATAGTTGATGACATTACATGTATAAGTCTGTATGTTAAGTATATGCTAGAGTTTTCTAGGTTGATAGATGATATGAAGCTGAAGAATCTGAGAAGACTCATACAACTCACATATATAAAGGCATATGTATACAAGTGAAATATTTATTAACAGAATTTTTAATCAATCCATTTCATTGTATGTTACACAAATTTGCTTAAAAGCTGTTAAAGTTAAATATAAAATGTGTTCTTACCAAAATAACTTGGAAAAGTACTGGAACAAGATTTCTTTCTTCAAGAAGGCTGTAAGAAATAATTAAAATACATTTTTATTTATATTAATGAACTGTTATTTAACACATTGAACTTACACAGGGAGCAGTGCAGCACAAGTCTTTGATGCTAAAATCTGTGACCTAGAACTTCATTCTTTGACTAACTTTTCATATAAATGAATTCCACTCCAGCTATTAAACAGAAACAGCAATGTAATTCTTCAGTGAAAATTGCTCCTTGGTCTGGCTTTACTGATGTGAGGCAAATGAGTGGAACAGTAAGAAAAATTAATATTTTTAAAATGGCAGAAATTAATTAAAATTCAGAAACATACTATCAAACAGGCAATGTAGATGGTGAAATAATTTGAACTAATAGACCACAGAGCATACAGTGTATATACAAGTATGTTGTGTGGTAATTTTGTATGTATGCCCAATTAACTATCTTCTCTCTGAAATAATAATGTCCAATGAATTTGCAGAATCTGTTGGGAACTGATCAACCAGCATATTCTAAATATTTTCTGCATAAAAATCAGATACAGATCATATATTATAAAGGAGGAATATTCAGAAAAAGGACAACAGCAACAACAATTTAGATTTGTACAGCATTTTTCATCCTACAATTGCGAAATGTTTTATGTGTATTAATAAATTAACCTTCACAAAATCCTTGTGAAAGAACCATGTGTTCATTTTGCTTCCTTTTAAGTTAACTCTCACTGATTTGAGTGGGAACAGGAACTGGTCCCTTATTTCCAAATGGCTAAAATCTGACTTGCTTTAAAAGTGTTCTACTCTGTTTTAATAATTTAATCTTAATAGCTTAGCTTATACAAAAATCAAACTAAGTTAAAAGAATGTTAAGACCGCAAAGTCAAACGCTAAGAAGTTCAAAAATGACAACACTGAGAGTGCTTTTACCACCTTAAATTGACCCCCTTGTATCTCTACATTATGTGATCAAGCATTTTAAACTATATCATACTATTTTGTCCACAAGCTCTCTGCCTCATTCAGTGCATGGGATGGAGGGTGCTCACTGTTCAGAAAGCTATTTGCTATTTCATTTTATCCACATCATTCAATGTGCTACACCATGGCTTAGTCACCACACGCCATCCAATCCATGCCACCAAATAAAGAATTATTAATTTTCTCATGGGCTTGCATTTGGTGTTTTCACCATTTATGTCTGTGATGCACTAAAAGACAATGACTATCTTCCCAACATTCTCAAGAGATTAGGTGGTATTGTCATCCCATTGTACAGATGAGGAGCTGAAGCATTGAGAGCTGAAGGCCAAAACTGTCCAAAGTGTCCACTAATTTTGGTTGCCCAACTAAAGATGCCTAAAATCTACTTTTTCAGAATATTTGGTATAGTAATGCCATGCAGACGAGCCACTAGCAAGGAGTGAGGCTCAGACTTTGCTAGAGGATTTCATAGCTGCTCTTTGCTAGACCACAGAGTAATGATGAGACCCTGAAACCCTGAGGTCAATTCCAGATTTTGGAATACAGTTTGCTCTATTAGTGTAAATTCTTCAGTCCTTGTCCTCCACCAACCTAATCCCTTCTAACCAGTACTCGTCCCATCAGCCTTTCCTTTTCTATCCATGCTCCCCCACAATCTGAACCTCTCCCTTTCAACATCTACCCATACCCAACCTGCTCTGCTCAGCTCCACACCCTTACATTCCAGAGAGGCTGCTCCTCCTCCTCTTCTATGCTATTTGGGTGTCAACAGGGGGAGCATTAAGATCATAGGAGAGAGTCTCCCTGATACCAGTTCTTATGCTCAGCAGCACAATAGCAGCCAGAAACAGCAATTACATGAAGTTCAGCTCGGCTACTACAACCCTTGGATTGAGCATGCTCTGTATAGATGGCATCTTCTGCGAATTTATCTGCCAGCCTCTAGCAGTCCTCTACTGAGCAAGTGCAAACTGCAGTTTTCAAAGCAATATAACTTGGCCAAATTTGTATGGATTTTCATGGGCCAAAGAGATAATACCAGTTACTCTGCCAATTTTCAAGTCCCTACTCTAAAGCAAGGTGGTGCCAGACCTTCTTAATGAAATAGGTATAAGATTTTTTTTTAACATTGGTAATACATTGTATTTTTCCAGATTCATCTTAAAAAACAGTGAAACCATTTTGCTGAAACTTTACCCAAAACAGTTCAGTCTGAGGCAGACAGACAGCAAGGAAAGGAAACAGTTAGACAACCTTTACTATAGGTTTTGCTGTCAGGTAGCACCCATAATTAACAAAGAAACAATTTAATAAAAAATACAATCCACCCTCTATTTTTTGTGTAGCAAACAAAAAATTAAGACTTGAAACAGAACCATATTAACATGTGCTCTATTAGAAACAGAGGGAAACAACATTTGCTAAATAGGAAAGAAATAACAGTAAAGGAAAATTTCATTTTCATGTGCCCAGAAAATACCACAAAAATAGTAGTGTGATAGTTGTTTTTATGGGGCTGTTTAGTACAAAATGATTCCATTATTTAAAAAAATAAACTCAGGGAATTTATTGCTTGCAAATGGTGCTACACGGTGGTTCTCAACCTATTTACTGTTGTGGGCTGCATATGTGGCCCACAATGATTTATGCAGGCCACATCCAATCCTGCCTCTATTGCCCTGAAAATGTTACATGGGCTGCAGTTCTGTGCTGATTGGGCCGGAAGCAGCTGTGGGCTGCAGCTTGAAAACCACTATGCTAGACTGATAATGTTAGAAAAAACAGACCACCTTTTATTTTCAAACCTGCTGCGGAGGAAGAGATAAGAGGACCATTCACTCTCTATAAGAGGAGGTTACTTACTTGTGCCTGGACGTTCTTTGAGATGTGTGGTCCCTATCTGTATTCCTTTGACTCATGGTTTCATCTCAGATGACAAACGGCAGGGCTGATCAGTGGTGTCTCCAGTTCTTTCTCCATCACTAATCAACAGATCCACAGCAGAGGAGGAGAGTCGGAAATAGAATACAGATAGGGTCACACATATCGAAGAACCTACAGTTAGAAATAAATAACCTCCTCTTCTTCTTTGAGTAATGGTCCCTATTGTATTTCACAGAGAATGATTAACAAGCAATACTTAAGTTGGAGGCGGGTGAGAAGATGAACATGGAAGGGTTAATGGAGCTGCACCAAAGGAGGCCTCCGTTGCCAAGTCATGAACCAAGGTATGACGCATTGCAAAGGTGTGTACTCATGCCTCTCTATGTATATCCCAGAGTGGTACATTGTGGAGGGAGACCTGGAATCTCATGGAATGAGCCTGAACCCCAGTAGGTGACAGCATGCCAGATACTTGGTAGCAAAGTACAATGTACACTGAAATCCACTTTGAGATTCTCTTTGTTGAGACTGTCTGACCTTTCACTCTTTCAGTTGTTGCAACAGTCTGGGGAACTTTCTGATTTGCCTTTTCCTCTGCAGGTAAAAGGCCAAGGCCCAACGTATATCAAGGGAGTTGAGTAGTCATTCGT
Source organism: Dermatemys mawii (assembly GCA_007922305.1). Lineage (NCBI taxonomy): Eukaryota > Metazoa > Chordata > Testudines > Dermatemydidae > Dermatemys > Dermatemys mawii. The sequence goes on from ML677349.1 coordinate 61,134,511, forward strand.
CTTCTGACGCATGTGGCTTCAGGAAGAAAACAGGTAAGTGAAATGATTGATTAACGTGAACCTGGGAGACGACCTTTGGCAGAAATTTGGGATAAAAGTGTAGGGAAACTTTATCTGTATGGAAAGTTGCTAAAGGAGGGTCTGCCATCATGGCCCCAATTTCACTGCCCCTTCTTGGTGAAGTGATAACAAAGAAGAGGACTTTCATGGCATGAAGGGACATGGAGCACAATGGCAGTGGTTTGAAGGGTGGTTTAGTTAGTGCAGATAGAACAAGCTTGAGGTCATACTGGGTAGCTCTGGGTTTTATGGGTTGGATAGCTCTGATGAGGCCTTTCCAAAACCTAGAAGTCAACAAGTGTTTAAAGACAGTGTCCTTCATCGGGGAGTGAAAGGTGCTAATTGCTGCTAGGTGGACCTTGAGAGAGTTGAAGATAACACTGGATGCTTTCAAAAGATAACACTAAATGCGTTTTTTGGGGGGCCTGCAGGCAAAATGTCTCCACTTGGTCCGGTAACGCCTAGTGGATTCTTTCTTGCTGCTAGAGAGGCTGTTTTGCACTTCTGATGAACATGCTCTTTCTAGAGAAGATACCCATCCAAATACCACATTCTGAGTTGAAGTGCCTGTGATTTAGAATGTCTGATCTTGCCGTTTGCTGTATCAATAGATCTGGGGAGGTGGGGATGGGAATTGGAGGTCAGGCTGACATACAAAGGAGGCTGGGAAACCAGTATTGTCTGGCCACTAGGGGGTGATTAGGCTGATTTTTACTCAGTCTCATTTGATCTTGTGAAGTACCCGTGGTAGGAGCAGGATATGAGGGAAGATGTAATTGAATTGTCTGGCCAGGGGAAAATGAGGGACTTGCCCTGGGAGTGATGTACCAGCCTTTCACTGGAACAATATGCACTGCATTTTCTGTTCATTGGGGTTGCAAAGAGGTCTCTGATCAAAGTTCCCCATCTGTTGAAGATGTCCTATAATACAGCATCGTGGAGTTCCAACTCACGATTGATCATATGTTGTCTGCTAAGCAAGTTCGCAATTACATTCTGTGCTGAATGTGGTACGCCTTGATAGGGAGGTATAATCTCCTTAGAAGTAGAGAGGGTCCAGAAAAGTGTGGAGATGCTGGGTCTTCCAGAACGAACATGTTCTGAGATTTTGACATTCTCCCCAGTCTCCCAGGAATAAAAGGTACCCATTCTGTACCCAGTACCAGCACTGGAGCAATGGGTTTCCCCAAAACAGAATGGTATCTTGTTTTATGGGGTGCTGATGTTGTCAGTGTCAGTGGTCTGTACCCAGTACAAGTGAATCTGCCTTCTTCTCAGGCCTCTTCTCATGTTTATGAGGCTTGGCGTGTGTTCCTTCTCCATGGCTGGAGCTAGTGGAAGGAGTGTTCCCTTTTCTTGGGCCTGAAGAAAGCCTTATAGCCATGCTTATGGTCATGGTTCCTCACCTCCTGAGTGGGCCCTGGTGTGGGATCCATAGTGGTGATACCACTGTTGTCGGACTTGGACTCTATAGCTGGAGGGGCACTCCTGGATGTGTCAGGCCAGTGTACGGAGGAGGTTTTCCCTGGCGTGGATCCAAATGAAGCCTCTTGACAACTTCCATGAGGTGCTACTGTAGGTGGAGAGCCCAACCTTCTCAGGTACAGCTGGGGAAGGACTGGCAGATACTGCATCTGGATGTGATGTGGCCCTCTCACGAGCAGTAGAGACAGTGTTGACGTTTGTTCTTACTAAAGATACATGGGTAGGTGGCACAAATTTTAAAGCCTGGGGTCTTTGGATACTAGACTATGCCATGCATGGATACAGAGGAGGAAGAGTTATGAAGTAAAAATAAGCCCCCAAACGATATATTCTACTCTCAAACTACTAAAAACTATTTAAAACAATAAAACAGTAAAATTCTGTAAAAACTAACTATATACAGCTGTTTGTTTGTTAAAGTGCACCACACGCAAGCAGACCTTGATTGTTCTGACCTGGATCATGCAGTGGTGAGAAGGAACTGGAAACAGAGTCGGTCTGCTCTCTCCTTTATCACCTCAGACAAAACCATGGAGCACATGCGTAGACCAACACACACTAGTTTTAAATCCTCTAACTCCAGATGCATGGTGCACATATGAAAAACCCTTGTGGAACACAATAGGGACCCTTTCTTGAGAACCACCATCACTAGCCTCTTCTCTTAGATTATTAAAAATGGTACCAATTTTTAAGAATGTTTTTGATGATGAAGAGCTCAATGACCGCTAGGAATTCAACTGACCCCATGTACTCATTTCATATAGGCCACTTAACTGTCATCTCAAGACGGATTTGAACTGGTGACTTAGACTCTCAGGGCACCTTATTTCAAACTTGTAAGACATCCAAAACCTATGTATTATGTTCTCTCTGAACTATAAAAACAGAGTAATAAATTTTAAATTAACATTTCTCCCCACCTTTACAAGTCTGTCATTATTTGGAAACTTATAGTGTGGAATTTAACACAATGCAAATATTTTTTTAAATACACTGCTTATGTAATTCACTAGACCAGAGAACAAAAACCAGCAATTTTAAATTCAAGTCTGTAGAATAAAGCTGAATTTAAAGTCAAACACTTCATGATAATACTTCTCAGAAGTATTATCTTCATAATGGTTGCCTATTGTGCCTACTATGTTTACAGTGGAAGTAGTAATGCTTTTGTATTTCTGAATGGATGCAACATCACTCTCCAACTAAATGTTTAAGCTGAAACACTCTGATACTGTAATTTCCTTTTGCATGTCAGAGTTACAAATAATTATTATTAAAGAATTATACATGAGAAAACATTTTCCTTTCGTGCCCCAACATCTTTGGCTTCAATTTCCAGTTCTTGTATGTCTTAATATGAAGTACCCAATTTGGGGCTGTAGCGGGGCAATGACCCACCCTGTGGTGCCTCCTGCTGGTCGTCTTGGAATTAGCTCATTTTCAGCCTCTAGAGGGCCCTTTGCAGGCTGGTGTCCTGCTGGCCCCATGTTTCTCCATGGACCCCAGTGCCCTGGACCTGGGGTGCTGTCCCCTGGCAGTACTCTCACAGTCTCACTGGGTCTCCCCTCTCCAGGGAACCCCCACTCACTATCCCCACCATGCCTCAGCCTATGGGGCTACTGCCAGTCACCACCAAGCCCCCTTTCACTAGGGCCGACTGCAGTCTGTATAAGCCAGTCATCATAGGCAAGGAGGGTTTGGCCTGCTGCCTCTACCTACTCATGGGCTGCTCCCTGCAACCCCAGTACCTCTTTTCAGGAGTAGGACCAGGCCCTGCAGCCTGGGGAGTTGCCAGCCTGGAGCTCCCCAGCTCCTCTGGCCTTCCCCCAGCCCTGTTCCACTCCAGGTACCTTCTCAAGCTTCCCCAGCAGCCAGGCCCGTCTGCCTGTACAGCTAGAGGAGACTCCCTGAGCACCAAACTCTCAGCCCTTTTCATACAGGTCAGCTGTGGCCTGATTGGGGCATGGCCCAGCTGCAGCTGCTACCCCAATCAGCCCAAATCAGCAGCTCTCAGCCCCAGCCTTCTCCCAGAGCTGACTTTAACCCCTTTTCCGCAGGAGTGGGGAAGCTGCCCCGCTACAGGGGCATATCATAAATCATGAACAGCATTAAAAAAAGGAATTGAGGAAGGAAAAATGACTTGATAATTACAAGCCTGATGATGAAAGGTGTTGAATCCTCACAGTTCCCAATGAAATACAAATCTTGTGGCAACATCCACGGTTTGGAGCTCAGCCTTCCATTCAGGCTAGTAAAATGCGTGGTTTTGGGGTTGAAATAATACACCAACTTAGGCAGGAGTGTGTGCAAGAAATTAAATTTTACTGCTTTTGGAGGGTCACATTAAACACACACTGCTAGAATTTGCAGCACTGCACAGACACACACATGTCCTTGAAGCTGCAATCACTAGTGAACATGATGGCTCTTGACCAGAAAGGTCTGTCCCCAGTCTCTTCTCAGGGAGAAGTGAGGGTGCTCCCTGCTTCTCTGATGGCAAACAGACCCCCAAGACCCACTTAGCTGCTCTTAGCCCCCCACCCTTCTTGAGTTCCTCCTCCCTGAGGATCCTTACCCCCAGGGACTGTTCCCCCTTAGGGGTTTCTCCCTGAGTGCCCTTCCCTCAGGGAACAGCCCTAAATCCTCATCTCTCTCTTCCTATACTCCCCTCACCACCTCAACTGGAGATCCTGTGCTTCTCTCTCCCACCCTGACTGACCCCTTCCTTGCCAGCCCCACCTCCAGAGGCCTAGGACCACAGACAGCATGGCCAGCTGTAGTCCTCCAAAATCTTTGCTTGCTGTGAGGTGCCCTGTGCCGTGGAGCCAGGCTGTCATAGGCACTTGTTTACTCCAGCTGGGGCGGCTGTCCTGGGTAGAAAAAACACTATTACTGGTTAGGGGGACTGTCACTCCGTATCATCGCTGCTGCTGACTGGCGGAGGCAGATGGCTATGAAGGGGTGGGTGAGCTAGTGCAGCATGAGAAACTGACCACAGGTAAGAGCTCTGAGTGGGGCTAGGGCATGCTCCTGGACCAGACTTCCAGTATGAAACTGGGTGGGGGGAGAGGCAGGTGCCCCCATCCTCCCTAAATGGTGGCCCTGAAGGGGAGGAGGAGGAGGAGAAAGAGGAGCTCAGCTAGCAGCCAGCCCCCCGTGCTGCTTCCTCCCTCCCCAGGCTGCAAGGACACATGGATATTTGGGGGGGAGGATGTCCCTGCTTGCCCCCCTAGTGCATGCCCCTGAACCTAGAGAAAAAGATAATTTGCTGAAATCAATGGAAAGTACAGGTGCTAAGCACTTCAGCATCATACACTATGTTGGACGAGCAGCACAGCAAAGCAATGCCAGCACTCTTTTTCTAAATCAGTTTGTTTTTTACATGCATCCTGCTTGAACATAGCTAAAGTTCACCAATGCAAACTGCAGATTTCTTGACGACACGTGGGATTTGCACTGGTGCAGCTATATTTTTTGCTAGCCAGTGATTAACAGAAGTGTGACAAATCCCTTCTGTAGACAAAGGGATGAGTTTTCCAAAGCACTGAGGTGACTTAGGACCCTAAATGCCACTCACCTGCAATGAGACAAACTCCCAAGGGCCTGAGCCCCTTTTGAAAAAGGTCTTTAGACACTGTTGAAAATTTTACCCAAGGCCTAAGGATGCATTTTGTGGCTGCCAAAGAGCAGGCACATATTATTTAATAAATGCTAAAGACTTGTGATAAGTACATGCAATTTTGTTTTCTGGATACGCCCACTACAAGTAAACAAAAACGCTTGTTGGTACTGTTACAACTGATGGAGTCACAAACTCTTATTTAAAATATAGGATTAGCTGTGTTTTCATTTCTCTTTACATAGCATTAATATCCCGCTCTGGAGGGGCAGCAATGCAATGACCAGTAAATGTCTCCTAAGAAAACCAGAGTTCAACATATAAAAGAGAAATTGGCTTGGAGACCTGAGAAACAACTTAAGAGTTTATACTTAATATATTAGATTGCATTCCAGTCAGTTCCTAGTTATCCTGTACTTTTGTTCCAGAGCACTGACTGGAAGAAAATGAGCAAATGCTTTTATAAACAAATTTAAAAATTAATGAAAGCAGGACCAACAAAATGAATGTATAGAATTCTAAATAATGCTTAGATGCTAGAATTCTAAACAATAGATGTTAACAACACTAAGAAGTAAGAATAATAATAAGAGGCCAATATGGCTGCATCTCAAGCTCTTTAATGGCCTGAAAATCAAAACAGGAATCCTACAAAAAGTGGAAATATGGACAAATTGCTAAGGAGGAATACAAAGGAACAGCACAAGATGAAGTTACGAGATCAGAAACTCTAAAGCACAAAATGAGTTATACCTAGCAAAATAATAAAGGTAGTAAGAAGGGATTCTAATAAATACATTAGGAATAAGAGAAATATGAAGAGAAGTCCACTACCTAGCAGGAAAGAAGAGCTAATAATGTATGATATCAAAAAGGCTAAAGTGTTTAATGCCTATTTTGTTTCATTCTTCACTAAAAAAGTAAACTGTTACCAGATGATTAACACAATTAGTAGTAACATCAAGGGGGAAGGAACACAAGCCAGAATAGGAAAATGGGTTAAAGAATACCTAGATAAGTTAGATGTATACAAAATGGTGGCAACTGATGAAATTCATCCTAAGGTACTTAAGGAACTAGCTGAATCAATCTGCAGAACTATTAGCTATTACCTCCAAGAACTCCTGGAGGATGGGTTAGGTTCCACACAAAGGAGAACAAAGAGAATCCAGGGAACTATATACCACTCAATCTAATTTTGATATCTGGAAAATTACTGGAAAAAAATATTAAACAATATTTTTAAGCACTTATAAAGTAATAAAGTAATAGCCAACACAGATTTATATAATATATATACTAAAAAAGCCAAATTCCCTAATTCCCTTTTTGACAGGATTACTGGCCCAATGGATGGGGGAAACAATAGGTGTGGTATATTTTGGATTTAGTAAAGCCTCTGACGCACAAGACTTTCTCATAAGCAAAATAGGGAAATGTTATTTAGATTAAATTATTTCAGCTGGAAGCACAACTATTTAAAAAACCATACTCAAAGAGTAGTTAACAAACTGGGAGGTCATATCTAGTGGGGTCCCACAGGAGTCTGTCCTGGGTCTGGTACTATTCAATATTTTCATGAATAACTTGGATAATGGAGTGGAAAGTATGCTTATAAAATTTGCTGATGACCCCACATCTTCAATTAGCCAAAAAGTAATCTCCAGCTGGGAACTCCCCAGCATGGAAGAATCCAAACTTCAGCTGAAACCAACGATAGGGGTCACTAAGTTTAAAAAGGACATATCCTTAGTATCCAGCATCCTATTCAATTCAAAACAGTTTTGACAAAATTAGACGATTGGTCTGAAATCAATAAGATGAATTTCAATGAAGACAAGTGGAAACTACTACATTTAAGGAAAAATGAAATGCACAGCTACACAGTGAGGAATACGTGGCTAAGTAGTAGTACTGCTGAAAAAGACCTGGGGATTGTAATGGATCACAAATTGAACCTGAATCAACAATGTGATGCAGTTTCAGTAAAGAAACATATTCTGGGCTATACTGGCTGGAGTGTTGTACTTACGAGATAGGAGGTAATTGTCCCATCTATTTGGCATTGATGAGGCCTCAGCTGGAGTATTGTATCCAGTTCTGTGCACTACACTTTAGGAAAGATACGGACAAATTGGCGAGAGTCCAGATGAAAGCAACAAAAATTATAAACGTTTTAGAAAACCTATGAGGAAAGGTTAAAAAACCAGGCATGTTTAGTCTTGAAAGAAGACAGTGGGACCTGATAACAGTCTCCAAATATGTTAAGGGCTATCGTAAAGAGGATAGTGATCAACTGCTCTTCATGTCCATTAAAGATAGGACAATAAGTAATGGGTTTAATTTACAGCTAGAGAGATTTAGGTAGGAAAACCTAACTATAAGGATTAGTTAACTTCTGGAATAGACTACCAAGGGAGGCTCTGGAATCCCTGTCACTGAAGGTTTTTAAGAACACATTAGACAAAGACTGTCAGGGATGGTCTAGGTTTACCTGGCACTGCCTCAGCTTTAGGGGATGGACTAGATGACCTCTCGAGGTCTCTTGTAGCACTACATTTCTATGATTTTATGTTCATGTTACAACTGTTACTTTGCTTAGTGGCAGAGGCATATTTTCTGGAAAAGAAAAGGAATTTAGAAAACCCAAACCAGTAATTTTATCATGCAGCCTCAATCTGCATTACATTTCATTCCGCTGGCATAGTTTCCCAGACTTGAGAGGGCATATTGCTTATATCAAGACCCAGAGTTTGGATTTTTGTTTGTAAACTGTGTAGTGGGGTGATGGTGGGTCATGATAACATGGCAAGACAGACAACAAGGCTTACTATGGTAAGGTTGGAATGAATTTACATCATGGTAGTATGAGTCTAAGAAGATATCAAAGCAGGCATATGAAGAAAAGATATCTTCAAGTAGCCAAAAACTAATTGCCAGCTGGGAATTCCCGGCCTGGAGAAATATTGGAACCAACAATAGGGGGTCACTAAGTTTAAAACAAGGACATATACTTAATATCCAGCACTATATTAAAGTATTCCTGCAGAAAAACAGAGCTTGTCTACCACAAAGCAGGAAGATGAACTATGAGAACCTATGGATCATTCCATCCTCAGTACTGTACTTCCAGTTATGTAGGCAAGTTAATATTAGAAGAGTACAACCCTATCCCAAATATCAAAATTAGAAATTGCCTTTATATATTTGAACCTTTCCCCCTTCTTTGGCTTTCCCCTTATTATAAGGTGATCTCTCAAGCTATTTTGGTGACATCACTGGTAAAGGAGTTAGATACTCAGCTATTACAGTGATGGGTGCTACAGACACCCTCAGATAGGCACATGCAAAATACAGTACTGTGAGTCATTAATTATATAGGAGTTTAAGGATGAAAATCTGGAGGGAAGTCCCAGTTCCCTTTCCTAACTTTTGAAGTATGCCAGAGGAGCCAGTTGTTTTATTTCAAAATACCACCTGTTTCCCAAAGTTCACAAACAAGTATTTCCATCTCAAGGAAAGTTACACAGATGCAGACATAATTCCTCAGAATGTTAATCTATCAGTTCTCATAGGCTAAGTATGTGCTCTTGTAAACGATGTTGGACATGGCATCTTTCCCTCTGAGTTAGTATTAAATTCCATTGCTGAGTTGAAGTGCGGCGGGAGTACACAGTGCCACTGGGCATGCTACCTTGTGGATGATATATACACACAATAAAGAAAAAGGTGACTTCTTTTAGTCAACCACACTTTTCACAAGAATGGAGGTGGCAATGTCGTGGGCAGATTCCAACTTGAATAGTTATATTTATTTTAGCTAATTTCCCTTTCATTTAAATTAGCTAATTTATTCTTTACTTCCTGTTCCAAATTGTGTAGTTTTGCTAATTAGTTTCTGTGATTCACATTAGAAGTTCCTGTATTTTAAGTGATATAAGTGCTGTTCTATTTATAAAACACACCCAATAACAACAAAATACTTGTACATATTATTAAACACAAAATTTGTACAAGAAAGTAAATCCAAAGCAAATCATCCCATTTAATTCACCTTCAGACAAGCCTCAGAAAGATTTGCTCTGCCCCATAGGTCAACCAACTATGGCTGATTTGCACCAGTGGGCAGGTTAATTATAGTCAAGAGCCTGTAACAAGGATGCCCTGCTATTAGAATAGAGAATTTTCTGGTTCTGCAATAAGTATTACTGGAATTGATTAGTTAGTGCTTGCTCTATAACCTTCTGCAAAAATTGTAGATTAAAGCTTAAAAGTCTTTCCGCTCATATGCAAACCAAAATTAGAATCACTCTGCAGTCTAATGCTGAGAAAACAGTACTGTACTTATAAATGTGCATAATGAATTCCAAGTAGCTTCTTCACAATCTCACCACAAGAAAATAGCTTGAAGCCGCCTCTCCTTCTGCCACAGCTCTGGTTGACTAAGCATTAACATCACCCTCAACTAACAACACTGCCAAAGAAAAACAATAATAAAATTTGATTGCAGGGACAACAATAATTTTGGCATGGTTTCATTGGACAGAAATCGAAACAAGACGTGAGGTTAAAAATATAAGGAACATATTTAACGCAGACTTTGAGTGATAGCTTCTGGTACACTAGAGAAGCTTTGCACTGGGCCACTTTTATGGGGTTCTTTGGGTGATTTAAGCAACTGTAAAGGATTTTATGTCCCACCCCTCCCCGCAGCTGGAGCAGGAGGCATGATTGGGCCCAAGGATGCATGCTTGGGAAATCCATGCACCTTGACAATTCCAGGCTGCTGCAGTGGCCCCTTGAGAGCCACCGGCATCCCAACAAATCAGAACAGTGTGCTCTGGCAGATCCTGCCTAACGAAGAGCAGCCACAGGATTGGCCTGCAAAACGAGCTGCAGGCCTCATTTACACACAAACCTAAAAGCTGCTCCAAGCTGCAGCAGATGATCTGGCCTTTTACTTTTCCCCAGGAAAAAAAATAAATACATTATGGTACTCGCCAGAACTGTGACTAATATAAAGATAGGCTTAAATCCTTTAACTCTTCAAGGAGCAGAACTGTCATCAGATGTCTTTTTGGTTGCAGGTTATTTTAGAACTAATCGCTCAAGTGTCATTTTTCCAAATCTCTCACACTTTAAACTTTACAACAATTCCACTTTAACTCTCCAGTGGTCTCCCGCAATAAACAAGGGACTGAATTTGGGCCTTCAAGCAGCCAGAAAATGCATCTTGTTGTGTTGGACATCGAATATTTCCTCCACTGTATCTCTGCTTTGTTAAATCTCTAGAATCCAACTGAGTGCTTTCCTCTTTTGCAGTGAGGGTGATGGAGGGGTGGAAATAAAGAGAGAATAGGGAAGATTTGTATGAGATATAAAGGCCATCTCTGAACTCTCTCCCAGACAGAACTGCAAACACACAAAAAAACAGTCTGGTGTGGATGAACTGCTGTGGGAGCTATTCTATAATTTAGTGTGAAATGCTGGGGGTAATTTTTTTTTGAGATCTTTCATAAGTACATGATGAACTATGAAGGTGAGAGAGTTATCCGGGGCAAACAGGCTGTGCTTAAAGTGGGTACATGAGGGAGTGGGGTTTAGAGAGTGAAAAATAAAAATGTCATACTTTAGATATCTTTGTTTATAATACTTGTTACAACTATCTATGTGTCTGAGAACAAATAAAAAGTACTTTTTAAAAAAACAATAAAAAGTAGATTTTTTATTGAATCTACTGATGCACTAGCAGTGCTAGTGTTTAGCTATAAGGTATCAGACATTAAATTGCTAATAGCCTCCTGTAAGTATATGCTGAAATGAAAGAGGCTTACTTTGAATTTCCAGATAAACTCACAATTCCTCCTTACTTGTGTTTTATCAGAGGGGTGTCACAGCAAAATGCAGTCATTCAGCCAAGGGACTCAGTATGATTACTGACCCAGAACAGAGTTCTTATGTCATTCCTGATCAGTTGTTTTTTTTAAATTATACAGGATTGCAGGAAATAACAGTTTGTCTTTTAACAGCTCTGAACCACAAATGTAAGTTTGTACATTAACAAGCCTAGACTGGGAAAAACTTGACAACCCCACTAATCCAAAATAATCTCTATTTTAATTAATTTGTTTTCAAAAATTGCTCACTTTACATAATTCAGATCTTTGTAATTTATTTAGAAAGGATGACATTTTATTTTTTTTGTAAAGTATTCCTCTTCATGCTGGACTCAAAGTATATTCTCATGTTTCCCCTCCATCCCCACACTCCAATTTCTCACTATGTCTTGTCACTTTACTCTCTTTAATATTTCCAAAGTGTTCACCATTCCATATAAATATTTTAATAGTAACAAATAATAAAATCAAATAAGCATATTTTAATGTAAGGATTACTGTAATCCACCAAAGTCTATAGCAGAACAGTTGCTCAGTGATGCCACAAAAAAGCAAGAGAACAGTAAAGTTACTTCTCTTTACAAAAAATAACCCTCAAAAAATAGTCTCATGCCACATGCATTATCTGCCCCCAACATTCCATATCCATGAGAATGGAGTAGTTGCCCAGCATTAATTATGCAAAACAAGAAGAAAACATAAAAGCAGGTACAATCTCTTAAGTGGGAAAAGAGATACCCTTGTTGCAGTTTCTACATGTCACAGTTTGTGTTCTGCATGTACTAAACAGCAGCACCATAAAACCTCTGCCTTAGTTGGATGGTATTGGTTTTCTGTTTCCTTTGAGTACTAAATATAAGATTTTGTCTCTTATTTTTAAACACAAATCATAAATACTTTGGCTTCTCACTAGAAATGTCTGACTATTTTTGCATGTAACACTTTTTGCTATTTTCCCTTAGTTGTAAAATCTGGCATTTTACCCCCAAAATTATTATTTCCATTGCACAATATAGTAGTTGTGGTTGAAATCTGTTTATATTTTTGCCAAGTGTGAACAGAACTTTTCCCCTAGATAAAAATCTAAGGTTGGCTTTGATCAAAAGAGATTTTTAAAATAAAATGGATCTCGTGGGCCTGGCCCCTCTTCACAACTGGTTCCTGTCTTTCTTGATTTTCTAATATCATAGTAGATTCTTGACTCTCTGGGATGAAATCTTGCCACACTGACTTAAACAGTACCACAATTTCATCCCTGGTGAGCTAATCTATGTTGTTTGCAATATTGTAGATGCACAGTCAGAATGGCTGAAAGCCCAAGACCAAAGCACAAGAGTATTTGTGAAAATTGGGAACTGTAGTGCATTGCACGACACCATTCCATGCTGACAAATGATAGGAAGAGTGCCCAGATATACATTGTTATCCATCCCAATATTTCCAAGATTGTTCCAATCCTGATGCTGAGATCAAGTTAAATAGGGATTTACTTCAAGCTTCTGCCTATACATCTGGCTCATTGGAAATAACAGATTTTGCTTGATTCTATGTTACAGGTTGCAAAAGAATTATAATGTTACTACATGCAGTCTATCATTAATTTCAGTTTGTGCAATGATGTTTTTTTATATGGACACACTGATGAGTAATCAGAGACTTTCCTGTTCAACTCTCAGTGTGAAATCATCCATCACTAAGGGCTCAAATCAGGAAATAAAAATATGTTTGTTTCCATACTGTGGAAATCCACACAAAGTCAGAGAAGCTATGATTGGTGAGCCTGATAGGCTGAAGATGCCAGATATAGTTTTGATTGTATTAGTAATATGCTGTGAATTTTACAGACCTCCCATTCTGGTATCTGTAGTAAGTAGCTGTTAATTTCAGAAACCTGCTGTGATCATTGCTAGGAATAACAACTGCTCATGTGCTCAGAGGCAAAAGCACATAGGACTTTCGGGAAAATCTTAATAGAAACTTAATAAAAGGGTTAAAAAAATGCAAATGTTCTTTTCAAGAAATGTGCTCCTGGAATGTCTATATAAATCACTGTATTCATTTATAAAACTCTTGACATCAAAGGAAATAAAACAGTGCTGTTTAATTATGGTCAAGTGGCTAGGTTAATTTTTGCTAAACCTCACCTTCATATTTCAAATTTCAGAAATTACACTGAATTGAAACACTTTTCATTTCAATTACTTCATCTTACTTCAATAACTTTAAAAAAAATTATGCTCCATAAAATTCTTCAGTTTAAAGTAAAGTTCACTAGTTATCACAAATGGAACAGATGAAAGAGTCTGGCAAAATTAAGCCCCCTTATGGATGCTAAAACATTTACTACATAGCCTTTTTGTTGTTAAAGGACAATATTACTTTTTTGATGTTTTTGACAGAACTTGACTGTACATTTTGGGAACATACAGATCTGTTGCTAATGGCACATTTTCAAGTAAATTGAAATAGCAGCTGTTCAAAGATCAATAACAACTTAATATTTACTTTATTAGAAGAAAAGGTTAAGACTACTAAGATTTGTATCCAACTAGAAATTAAAAACATAAAAGCAAAAATTTTTTTTGATTTAGTGCTTCTCAGGTTCACAAGGCTTTTCAGAGAGGGAGTACAACAAAATATTAATCTTTCTTATACCCAAACTTCACTAAAATGTTGAACTTACATTAAACAAAAATTGTATAGAAGTTAGTAAAAGACAATGTTCACATTTGGAGGTTGTGCTTTAATAAAAAATTATTCCGATTTTTTCCAGAATTATAAAATTATCTAGGATAAGACTGTTTGTACACACACACAAAAGACTTAGTTATAGCTGTGCCCAGTATAGAATCAAGGATGTTAATATTTACAATGTGTGTGTAATTATTTTCAGAGGCTTTTTTAAAAAAAAAAATTGACTATTTGAAACTTTAGAGTTGCACTTCGAAGCCTGAAACTCGGACAGCTCTCTAAGACTTTTGGCCACATGATAACTGAAAAACATAATACAACATCTTGGAACTCTTACTAGCGCTGTATATGCTTACATAGATAATCCTATTCATAGAACTACTTGAGCAAGTAAAGACTAGGCAGGACTAGGTTCTCTGATAGCATAATTAAAATGAAACTTTGCGGGCAATCATTCTTTAATGTGAACTGAGCTCTTCTATTCTTATCCATAAGAGATGATCAGCGCAATGTGAGGGATGAGAGAGCACTGACCAGGGGAGCTGACATGCTGCCCCTGACCATTAAATAGAATCAAGCTAGCAAATAAGCCACCTTCTGCCACCAATATCCCACATGCTTAAAGTAAGTAATGTACTATTAATGACACATCCTGATCCAGCAGAGTGTTTTGTAAAGGTGACGTACAAGTATAATTTTTTTAAAAAAGCATTAAATTATAGACTTATGTGCTAAACGCTCTAAATAAGTTTAAAGGCACCATGAAGTTCTTCAAGGTAATTGACGTCAGACTTACCTTTATTTCTTTTTAAATCTCCTGAAGATCAACATACAACATCAATCAAGGAGGCAGCCTGAAGGACATTATTTAAAAGAACCACACACACACACAAAAAATCCCAAAACAATATTCTATGGTTTGGCAAGTCCTGCCTTATTCACTCTATACCTTACACAATGTGTTCTTGGTGAAGAAGAAGAGAGACTACTGACAGACAGAGGAATGGCTGATCTGGTAGAGAGAGAAAGCAGGGACAGACTTGGTCTCAGCTAAATGGAAGAGTGCAAGCTGAGAAGGAAAGGATCCTATCTCTCCAAAAAAAAAAAAAAATTACTAAAATTATTTTTTTTAAGCTGTCCCATCCCCATGAGATCTCTCTCTGTGATGGGAAGACAGAGGCAGTCAAGCCTCTGGAGGGAAAGGGAGGAGACCTCAGAAGATACCATGCCAATAATCTAATAAGCAGAGGGCTCCATTTCTGCACAAGCTAAAATCTCCATAGAGATATCCGTCATCGAGCAATTCCCTTTTTTTTTTTTCCCCCCAAACTGAGGAAATTTCCTGGGGGAGGGGGAAAACTTAGTTAACATGGAGTTGAAAAGTAGCTATCTACCAATAGATGGAGGTGGAAACTGAAATTTGCACTCTGTGCTAAAATTTGCAGGAGATAAATAAAACCAACATGTTACAATTACTTGTATGTATTTATGTGTTTCTAATCTACTCTTGAAAGGCAAATAAGACAAGGAAGACTTTGTAGCACCTTAGAGACTAACCAGTTTATTTCAACATAAGCTATAGCCCACGAAAGCTTATGTTGAAATAAACTGGTTAGTCTCTAAGGTGTGTGGCAAATTGCTGGCACTATTATGATGGGTCCTGCGCTTTCTCTTCTTGTGCGGGGTTCAGGGAGCTACTTCTTGCCCCTGAATAGGGTATTAACTGCCCCACTAGTATCCTAGAGGAGGGGGAGTGGAGAGGGAAGGACCCGGGCCCGCCCTCTACTCCAGGTCCCAGCCCAGGGGTCCTGAGGATAGTGGTAAACCACCTGAATTAGCTATTCCTTCCCCTGGGCTACTTCCCTCTCCTACCCTTCAGTTTGTGGGGCTTCCTGCCCTCTCTCTACATAGGCCAGGTGTCTCTTTACCTAGGGTCTGGGTGGTCTTCGTTCCAAACTCTCCTCCAACTGTTCACTACTCCAACTCCTCCAAACTGCTCACTGCTCCAATTCCTCCAAACTGCTCCAACTCCTATCCTCCTCCCCTGTCTGCCTGAAGCAGGGGGTTTTATTAGGTTCTTAGCAGGGCCTTAATTGATTGCAGGTGCTCCAATAAATCTGCAACTTTCCCTAGTCCACAGGGAGCCACGCCTCAATTAGCTCTCAGTTTACATATCTCCCTTCAAGCACTCTACCACAGTTCCCTGACCCTCCTCTATCACAGGTGCTACAAAGCCTTCGTCTTATTTACGGATACAGACTAACATGGTTGCTAATCTTAATCCTGAAAGGCAGAGTCTCTGGGGAAGACGAGACTAGGATGCTAGTTATAGGCTTTGGAATTTGTCAAATATCCAATCCGGGTTTGGTGCTGCAAGGCAGAGGACATAAGACAAATGATTAAAAAAACCCTAGTTTCTCTCAATGTGGTGAGAATCTAAGATTTGATCCTACTGTTGAGTTAAATGGGACTGGTGCCTAAACATTCTCCAATTTTAGTGTGGCTAACTATTTTGGAGATCAGCATAAAGTGCTTTTTAGACCATTAATATAAGCATTCATTAATCAATTCAATATGGAAGCAAGGATCCAAAACTTTATAGCTTTTGGTTCAAGTGTAAAGAGAATACAAAATATCCATGAACAAACAATCTAAATTGCTCTTTTCACATGGAAGTTCTTTAAGTAGCTGATACCCGGAGCTCTGGATTAAATGGAGCATCTCCTGACTCAAAAGCAATTATCATCTCAACATTCAGCTCTAAAGGTAAAAGGTCAAACTCTACTATTGCTGCTTTTAAAATCAAGGACTAGGAAATGTGACAATGCATCCCACAATAGGTTAGAATGTAATTTAGAATGCATTTAAAAAGCAAACATCGTGACATATGAGAAGAGGATCAACCACTACTAATAGTGATGTTGAAATGTGCATTTAATGGTCTCTAAATGGATAATGCATGGGTAAGAAAAGTGGTGTAAATTATGTTTGAAAATTAGCCCATTCTTGGATGATTTCAAAGACATCATGATAAAGAGTTCTTCTAAGTAATCAAGACAGTCTACTGTTTGTATAAGGGTGATCCATCAATCATCACAGCTACTAAATTTATAACACTCCAGGCCTTGTCTATACTACAGGAGAAATTCGATCTAAGCTATGCAATTTGAATTACGTGAATACCGGAACTCAAATCAACATAGCTTAGATCTACTTACCACAGGGTCCACACTACACGATGTCGACAGTCTCCTGTTGACTTCCCCTACTCTTTTTGATCCAATGAAATACAGAAGTCAATGGGAGACGATCTGCAGTCAATTTAGCAGGTCTTCACTAGACCCGCTAAATCGACTACCGATGCATTGATAGTTGCTCATCTATCCCTCGGTAAATATAGATAAGTCCTTAGAAATTGAAGATTTTTGAACATTTTTCTGTCCTGCCATGTGCCTTCTTGTGGTTGTCCCTACTCTCTGTGTGGGACGTTTGTAGGAATTGGGAAGGGTCCTCGCCTCCCTCCTTTACCGCCATCCTCACGGTGGACCTATAAGAGCCAGAGACAATCTAGCCTGCTGTGTTCACATGATGTGATCAATGGAAGGGATGTCAATGGTAAGATGTCAAAGAGGTTTCCTATCCATTTCACTTTCTAAAATCTGTTCAGTCATGTCAGAAGTTGTATTATGGAAGTATTGGTTGCAGCTCATTAGTTAAGACTGAGCTTTGTACTTGAACCAGATATTTAGCCTTCGTTACGCAGGATGATTACAATGTATTTCCCCAACCTTGAAGAACTTACTCTTTAGGCACAGAATTTCTGAGAACTGAAAAATAAATCTACTAATTTATCTACAGTTGAAGTTGTTTTAAAATAGATCCTTTAAAAATTTCACATCTGGTACCATCCTTCCCTCCTTTTTTTCCTTGAATGACCTTAGCAGAATAATAGGCACTGTTCCCAACTCTTGTGATTTCATTGTGAATTTTATAACAACTGATGTTTTTCTGAATGCCTCAGCTCTTGGAGGCATGTGAGTAGGTGACAATCTCAGCTCAGCTCATGTATGCAAATAAATAATAATCAACATCCCAGGTTTTAAAAGTACATTAGCATGGAGTTAAGACAGAGTATACCAGTTTAGGTTAACACAAATATTATACTGCAATTTTTTCAAAAGGAAGCATTATAAAACCAGAAAATTAAAAGTAAAGGGTAAAAGAAATTCAAACATATTAAGGTGTAGAAATACACAATAAGGGCACTGTAAGGATGCGCAAGACATTGTGACGGTGGAATGCTAAGGGCGCTCTCATCCTCGACTCCAGGAAAGGAAGGGGTGTTCACCCCCTCTCTACTCCGGGGTGTATGTGTGCTCATTTCCCCCCCCCCCCGCCCACTCCTGGGAAGGAAAGGGTACTTTCAGCCACTGTTATCAGTCTTTGCCCTGTTATCGCATATTTCCCATGCCGAACTTGGCTCTCACGGTTTGCTTGCCTTGAAGTGAAACACCTGCATACTAACAAGACAGAAACAAGGTATTAGTTATTCATGAGGTATGCATAAGATGCAAATGTTCCTGTTATTTCTTTGTCTGTGTGCCCACGCGCAGTGGGCTTCTTCCCCAGGCATTGCTCTGATGTGCTGGGTCCCTGTTTAGTGACAGCAGCGAGCGGAGCCCCCGCTGCGGGTGTGTCACTTTGCCTTCAATAAACTCACTACTTCTATTCAACAGCTGTTTGTGTGCATCGTTCCTACCGGACACAAAAGTACCCTGCAACAGGCACCCAAACTTATTTCTGCCTTGTAGTGACATCACAAGAGAAGCAGACAAAAAAACAGTCTAATGTGTCTTTAAAAATCAGTTTAATCTAATTTTGATCTAGAAACACTATTATTCATTCATCAGAATTGCATGTTATTATTACATGACAGAATTAAGGCTGCATTTTTCCACTGGTGAAATGTTCAGTATTTTTATTGCAGCAGCATGGGGTAGCATAATATTTATTGTAATGCATAGGACAAATACTCTCAGCACCACAGGTCTGCACTGGAAAAGACCATGCTAACAAAATCTTACTTGGAACCCACAATGGAGTCTATATCAAGGCCATAGCTTCTACTGAATATAGGAAAAGCAAGAAGGAAGACAGAGTAGGTAGGTAGGGAGCAGCTGACTTACAAAGAGTAACTTAGAAGCTGGAGAGTCCAGGACCATGTGGAATTAATAAATTCCACTGGGTCTCTGCTGCCTGCCTTTACCTGACTCTGCATATTACATGATTCTCCTCGACACATCCGGCATTTTCCAGAATTTAGGAACTCTTCAAAGTGTGCTGTCCCCTGGCTCACAATGCATGTCAAACATTTCAAAAATGTTTAAAACTAAGGAAATTCCCAGACGAAATACATCAATAAGATGGAGAGAAGGGTGAAAATACATCTATCACTTAAGCATAAAGCCTTACAAGAATGTGATAGTTACTAAAAAACAACAATTAGAAACTGATGAAATTCAGTCAGAGGTGCTTCTGTGCATTTTAACTTTTTAGATGTCATCTCAGTGGCATGCATACTCACATATAGGGGGCACAGAGGCCCTTGAAGTAGTAGTAAGAAAATGTAGTTCAGGCATCCACGCAATGTTAACGCAGCACTATAATGATGCTATCTTCCTTTCTCATTTTTTCCCATAATTACTTTGTAAGATGCATTCTCACAGAACGCGACATTAAGGTCCTTAAGTCATCTGCAGCCTACAGCTGCAGATATCTTAAGTTTTGAAAAGCCACTGTATCATTACAGGTCAATTCAGCAAGGTAGTTAAGCACATAAGCAGCCTCATTGAAATCAGCGAGGTTACTTGTGTGTTTGAAAGTTCGATTTGTGCTTAACTATCTTGCTGAACTGGGGCTACATTGAGCACATGACTGCAATCATACCAACTTCTCGTGATCATTTTTTTCTATAAAATGTATAATTCAGTGAGCTATAACTAATCTCATGTCTAAGATTTCCATATTAGTTCAAATTTATCTTTAATTTTGAAATTTGTAGGTTTCTAAGGGTACGTTTTCACCAGCCGCCAGATTGGCGAGTAGTGATCGATCTATCGGGGATCGATTTATCGCATCTAGTGTAGATGCGATAAATTGATCCCATATCACTCTGCCTTCGACTCCTGTAATCCACCAAGACGCGAGGGAGAAGCGGAGTTGACGGGGGAGTGGCGGCAGTCGACCTCGTGCACTGAGGACACGAGGTAAGTCAACTTAAGATATGTCGACTTCAGCTACACTATTCTCGTAACTGAAGTTGTGTATCGTAGGTCGACCCCCCGACTCCAGTGTAGACCAGGGCTAATGGAGGTTTTTTGATAACTACACTGCTTTAAAATTACAAATATATACTGTCAGCCTTAACTTCAACTTATTGGGCATTTGTGTGTTAGAGTACATGACAAAGTAAGTACATGACATTGCATACTCTCATTCATGAGACCAAAAGTCTAATATCTTCAACAAGTGAGACTGTCATAACCAAAGACCATTCAACATAAATTTCCCTTGGCAAGAAAAAACTTCAAAATAGATTAAAATCACTGAGAGCAACTCCAAAAATATATTTTAATAGTCAACATATTCCTATTATTTATAAAGTATGCTATACGTGGTAACTAAGCAGCTCAACAAAACTATTTGGTCACCTCTGGATAACCTAGATATTTGATCATTATATTCTAGTTGAATAGTGAAATAATTATGAACAGTATATCAGAGAAAGAATTGATTAAATAGACATTGTCTAACTACATCATGCCAATAAATATATCCTCCATATTCAGTTTAATTCATAACCACAAAAACCAAGGAGTACCCAATTATACTGCTCTTGTAGTACACAGACTTCAGATAGTTAAATCAGATCTCAATCTGCTGTGCAACCATTTGTTTCCAATGTGAGTTCAGGAGTTTAGTTCCACCAACAACTTCTTATACAAGTACAATCTTTCAAAAGTAATTAAAAAAAGAAAAATCTAACCAAGTGCATTTTTTCAATTGTGCAGAGATGAATTTAAATTAGTTCACATTTCCTTTTCTTTATCATCAAGCTCTGATTTTAGTTTAAATAATTATCAGTCTAAAAATCGGAGAAAGTAAACTTAGCTAATTAACACTGTTAAGGTTTTTATGCACAAGATTTTTCCTACCATAAAACGTCTAAAATGGTGAAGGAAACAAAGCAACATTAAAAAAAAGAAAAAAAAAAAACACACTTGTGAAAGACCATAATGCTCTTAAGAAGGGCTAAGAGCATTGACTGAAGCAGGCTACAGAGTTGGAAGGTGATAAGCAAACTTCCATCCAAAGCTCTTCCTTGCAATATCTGTGGCTCTGTCTTGAGAAAAGAATGACAACTGTGTCAAGCTACATCAGACTGTGGTGGTTTTATGGTGTGTGTGTGTGTGGGAAATGGATTTAGAAGACACCACCTGACTTATTTGCATTGGTAACCTACATCACAACTGGAACCTGAGTGTTCAGGGATAAAAGGCTTAGTGCAAAATCCAGGGTTGCACTCAAATCCTTTCAGCTTTCTGGATTACACATTTTATTTTACCACTTCATCGTTGAGAAACTGAAAAAATGAAACAAGACCTAAAAAAGTTTTTCATTTGTTCCCGGGGTTGCTCATATGTTCAAATTTCTAACCAGTAAATGTGCTAATTAAAAACATTTTTAAATGTGCTCACAGCTACCATCCTGGAAGTGCTGGAGGCTTTGTGTGTGGGAGCCATAGTTCTGCCACATTTTAAAGGTGTCATCATCATAATCATTCTACATACTAACATGAGGGTTATACAGAATGCAATGTTTTATAACAATAGATTGTTACGACTGCTCTAGTGATGGAATGAGAGAAAGAAGTTTAGGATATCTTTCCTTTACATTTAAAATATTTGGGTTTTTTCACCCCCAAAAAGATGCATAATGTAACAGTATTGAAATGAAACATCCAATAATGTCTGCATGTTTCTATATAGAGTACACGACTTACAATATTCTGAGCTAACATGGAGTCAGGAGTCACTGGAATAATTTTCCCCTGCAGATGTGCAGTCAAAAAAAATGTGAATCCAAGATTTGATTTTTTAAAAATAGACATGAATATTTAAAGCTTTTTAACTAGTAGGACTACAGTGTGAGGAAAAAGTGGTGGAGTAATTCACTTAAAGTGGTCATAGTTGACTTAGGTCTGATCTCATAATCCTAATGCAGTTAAAATCAGAGCAAAAGGGAAGGGAAAGAAGTGCTGAAGAGCAGTGGAAAGTGAGATTGGGTGATTTACCTCAACTGTTACTATTCCCTATGTGACAATGAGCTGTTTGTAGGGCAGCAACAAAGGGAGGAGCAGAGAAGATGGAGGAGGAGCAGACACTATATATTACCACCAGTGTCAGAATCCTTCCACTCAACAATCAGCTTTTCACCGGAGAATAATATGGATAAAACTGAGGGGTGAAGATGAAAGAAGAGCAAGTGGAGAAAATAGGAGAAAAGATGATGAGATTAAAAGAGGAGAGGGGATGGAGAATACCAAACCCAATTGTAAACGTACTAAAGCAGGTTGCCAGCTGGTATAAGCTGTATTAATAAAGTTCTCCCCCCTATTCACAGTTAAGACAGGACAGAATCACTAAATTCACATTACAACTGTCTGGGCTGATATCTCAACTGCTCATAATTTACTCTTCTATTTATATAGGCAATTTCAGAACAACACATATTTACTAAACAAGAAAAAAAGACACCTTGCTAGTTCAGAATCAAAATAATAAGGGGAATCATTTCTGGAAGAATTGGGGGCAATGATATAAAAAAAACACCCATTCATTTACATATTACAAATCTATAACCATTCTATTGATTTTTAATTCAAGCCACAAGAAAATGTGTCATCCTATGAAGAGAGAAGCATTATGGGAGAAATATTATTCTGGATAAGACAGACTCAGTGGAAAGTAGTATTCATCATTAAGTATTAAAATAACAATATAAAAAAATATCCAGTAGTGAAAACAACTGAAGGAAATCAGCAAGATTGCTAAAGTTAAATCAGAAACTAAGAATCCACCTTCCAATATTACCATTGGATACACTTGAATTAAAAAGACAATTAAAAATATGAACAGTTAATAAAGATATATTGTGGCACCTAGAAGCTCCTATGCACCAGCCAGTAATGTCAGGATCAAAAGAATATTACCCAACTATAAACAGATTATAAGGGTGAGTCAGCATACAAGTATCGATCCTCCATAAACACTGTTAAGCATGTACACACACAACACACCCTTCAAATGCAAAAGCTTATGATGGTGAGCTACAACATTGCTCTGATAACACTGGTCTACAATATTTTAGAAGTCGTCTGCTTCAGAGATAAAATGTGATATTTATTATGTATTTTGAGGTGCTGAAATCAAATATGACAATTAAAACAACTGATTTGTTTCTAGGATATTTGGCTACTGGCTACTGTTTCTAGGATATTTAAGTTTTTACATTTTATGTCGATTTATATTGTGTAGATAGTAGAGTTTTAATCATAAATTGTAAACCTAGGTCTTTTCATGTGTCTATGGTTGCTTTACATGATAATATTTCACCTGTCCTGTTTATGTAACACTTTAAAAATCAGCAAAAGGGTTATATAAATAAAATGTATTATGAAACAAAAGGCAAAAAACTATTATGTACATAGTTTAGTCCTATTCAGTGTCTACTTGGCGCTTCTTGGCTTGTCTCTTGTATTCATTAAATGGAGCATCTCTTGTCACTGTCCAGCAATAGTCTGCAAGCATTGATGGGCTCCATTTGCCCTGATAGCGTTTCTCCATTGTTGCAACGTCGTGGTGAAATCGCTCGCCGTGCTCGTCGCTCACTGCTCCGCAGTTCGGTGGAAAAAAATCTAGATGAGAGTGCAAAAAATGTATCTTTAGTGACATGTTGCAACCAAGGCTTTTGTATGCCTTGAGGAGGTTTTCCACCAACAACCTGTAGTTGTCCGCCTTGTTGTTTCCGAGAAAATGTATTGCCACTGACTGGAAGGCTTTCCATGCTGTCTTTTCCTTGCCACGCAGTGCATGGTCAAATGCATCATCTCGAAGAAGTTCATGAATCTGAGGACCAACAAAGACACCTTCCTTTATCTTAGCTTCACTTAAGCTTGGAAATTTTCCACGGAGGTACTTGAAAGCTGCTTGTGTTTTGTCAATGGCCTTGACAAAGTTCTTCATCAGACCCAGCTTGATGTGTAAGGGTGGTAACAAAATCTTCCTCGATTCAACAAGTGGTGGACGCTGAACACTTTTCCTCCCAGGCTCCATTGACTGTCGGAGTGGCCAATCTTTCTTGATGTAGTGGGAATCTCTTGCACGACTATCCCATTCGCAGAGAAAACAGCAGTACTTTGTGTATCCAGTCTGCAGACCAAGCAAGAGAGCAACAACCTTCAAATCGCCACAAAGCTGCCACTGATGTTGGTCATAATTTATGCACCTCAAAAGTTGTTTCATGTTGTCATAGGTTTCCTTCATATGGACTACATGACCAACTGGAATTGATGGCAAAACCTTGCCATTATGCAGCAAAACAGCTTTAAGACTCGTCTTCGATGAATCAATGAAGAGTCTCCACTCATCTGGATCGTGAACGATGTTGAGGGCTGCCGTCACACCATCGATGTTGTTGCAGGCTACAAGATCACCTTCCATGAAGAAGAATGGGACAAGATCCTTTTGACGGTCACGGAACGTGGAAACCCTAACATCACCTGCCAGGAGATTCCATTGCTGTAGTCTGGAGCCCAACAGCTCTGCCTTACTCTTGGGTAGTTCCAAATCCCTGACAAGGTCATTCAGTTCAGCTTGTGTTATGAGGTGTGGTTCAGAGGAGGAGGATGGGAGAAAATGTGGGTCCTGTGACATTGATGGTTCAGGACCAGAAGTTTCTTCCTCTTCCTCATCTGACTCAAGTGAGAATGATTCTGGTGCATCAGGAACCGGCAGTCCTTCTCCGTGGGGTATTGGGCGTATAGCTGATGGAATGTTTGGATAACACACAGTCCACTTTTTCTTCTTTGACACACCTTTCCCAACTGGAGGCACCATGCAGAAGTAACAATTGCTGATATGATCTGTTGGCTCTCTCCAAATCATTGGCACTGCAAAAGGCATAGATTTCCTTTTCCTGTTCAACCACTGGCGAAGATTTGTTGCACAAGTGTTGCAGCATATGTGTGGGGCCCACCTCTTGTCCTGATCTCCAATTTTGCAGCCAAAATAAAGGTGATAGGCTTTCTTAACCATAGTGGTCATACTGCGCTTTTGTGATGCAAAAGTCACTTCACCATAAACATAGCAGAAGTTATCTGCACTGTTCACACAAGTACGAGGCATCTCTGCTCACTTTGGCTAAACAGAAATGTGTCCCTTTGCAAAATCAAACACTGACAAATAAGACAGCACGACACTGTATGATTTCTAGAGCTGATATAGGGCAATTTGTTCAGCAGAGTGATGTAAGCTTCATTATGATTGCATCATCCATGACTTGTAGGAATAACATGATGCAATTCATATCATGTATGACGCAATACCAGCTTCAGATTGCACCATTCATTGTTTTGCCTAAAAAGCAAGTACTGTCCAAACCCAGTCATAGATTTATTCATAGATCCAGTCAAAGATGTATTTTAGTCATTTCTGGTTTAAATTGAGATCCCTTCCCTTTATAACTCACTTATCCTCCGCCAATCCCATGTGAAGGGTCGTATATACTGACCCAATAGCATATCTTGAAAACTTGAGCCAATCAACAATTTTAAGCATCATTTTCATTGTCAGTGACCCAGAATTAGTAAACTTTGACTACATTTATTTCAGAAGCATTTTGGCTGTAGAGCAGTGTAACCAAAGTCTGAGCTACAGTGATATTTTATGAACGATAATAAAGAATTAGAAGCTCAATAGATTTATTTCAAACAATAGAAAATGGTACTATTTATCTGCACAATAAATGTAATCCTGTGGTAGTATAAATAGGATTTATACAATAAAATTGCAGTTAAGTACTGCATTTACTGTATTCAAATTGTTCAAAATCTCAAGCCACTCAAGCAATTTTCTAGTTCATTTTTAATCTATTTAGTGTGTAGCAACAGTGCTCATGGTAGGACTGTAAAGGATAAGAAGGTATAAAGGGGAGTGTTTTCATCTGAGCTGTTAAAGAAAGACTAACAGGAAAACAAATTATTTTTTTCCTACTGCTCATTTCAATCAATGAAAGAAGGAAGACAGACTCAAAGAACCACTCCCTAAACATAATTGCTTCAGAAACAACCCAACAGAGGTGAGTAACGAGGATCTAACTGATTCTCACTTCAGTTTTATACAAATAACTCCACTGAGTCCAGCAGAGCTATTAACAACTTAACACAAGTACGCGCAGATTCAGGCCCAAGATCCTAGATACATACAATGGCAACAGATGACCATTCCTTTTTCATCTCTCTCTCCCTCCTTCCTGTTCTACCTCCTGCCTATTCTATCTACCTATCCCCCATTCAAACATTTTGTTTATTTTCCTATTTTTATTTTTTTTCTTAATTTCCCTGGATGTTTGTCCTCCACAGCCTCATTAAGAAAAACAGTCCATTTTATCACAAGCCTAACCCAAAGATCATTACTAATATAATTTTTTATTTTTTTTTATTTTTTATAATCATTACTAATATAATTTTTCTGCAACAACTGTTTAGTAACGTAAGTGTTTATCTTCTAAAATTCATCTCCCTGGTCAGAAGAGACATAGTTTATTAACAGCATTTGACTATATCATATTGATTGACATAGAAATGAAACAATGTTCAAAAACTGAAGAAAAGGAGGCATGTAAAGACTGCATTTATTTTAGTTCCCTTTGTGGCAGAAAATTCCCCTAGTGAGTCCCTATTACATAAAAAAGAAAATTTCTCTAAAATTTGAATATTTTTACCATAATATGGGCTGAGGAGGGGGGAACAGAATAAAGTTCACCAACCACTGTAGTTAGCTAGAGGTCAATAAGGCATCAGTATCTAACAACCGCTGGAATCAGAGAGGTTTGCAGCAGTTTAGAGGGTTCTATAAAAGGACAACACACTGAAACATTCGACAGTGCTTTATGGTGCACAAGTTGCAATAAACTACTGGAGTTGGTCACACATTTTGGGGTCAGGGTCTGAAAGTGACCTATACTTATTTGCAAATCTATTTAACATCCAGAAACATTTAACTATTTTGTCTGTAACCAATCAGATTTCAATAGGATTTTCTTTAAAACCACAGCCTAAATACCTGTAATTATTGAGTGCCCACAGTTGCTTTAAAATTGTTTTTACCCATTACAAATGCACATTTGAAAACTGTCTGTGTAAAATCTCTTATGAATGTACCTAACAAAAAATTTCCAGATCCAAATACTTATCCAAATTATTTGTTTTAATTTTTTGGGGGGTTGGGGGAGGGCGCACAAGTTAGATGGGATACGGGACACTTAAGAACATTATGCTTGTTGTACCTTGCACAGAGCAGGACAAAACGACATTGGCAGGACTCTTTCTACCAAATTGTATTGCTATGGTATTGTCCGCACAAGTGGTTGTGCTTAGACTTTCATAAAAAAAATGCATAAGAATAGGGCTATGGAGGAGGGAAAGAAAAACAGGAGATTAAAAAGTGGTAATTTGCCTTTCACAGATGAAAGATCATACTTTAGATGGAGCATATGGAACAAAGGAAAAGATTCATGAAAGGAGTAATTGTCACAAAATATATTTTCAAGCACAATTACAGAGCTGAGAATCAAACCATGTATCAATATTTTCAAATTTGGGTGCCTAAATTAGATAGCTAAATCCATAGCAGTCTGATTTTCAGAGGCATTAAGCACCTGTGGCTCCAAATAAATTTAAAGGGAGGTATGAAAATTCAGAACCTCTGAAAATTAGGCCACTTGTCAACTGTAAATATGGATTAAGCAAGCACCGAAGAATGTCCTGACCACAATTCAGCATCATGGGACCTTTGTCTTGCTGCCCAGAAGAAAAGGGGTTGCTGTTCATAGGGGCTCCCTCTGCAACTGGTGGCAGAGGAGGTGGAACGGGAAAGTTAACCTGGATGGAGCAGGGAAGAACAGGAAGTAGCTGGAGTGAGTGTGTATTCTCACCCTCTGGTCACCTGAAAGGGCAGTGGAGAAGCCTTCTCTCACTGTGATCAGGCTGGCAAGACTGAACATTTTAATCACAGCCTGATGGAATATCATGTTATCTTTAAGCAACTTGGTTTTAGAAGGTTCAGAATCACACAGAAACCTAATTTGTTCCTGCCAGTACATTACTGGTAGAATTTAGAAGACAATGCTCAGAAATGAAGAATAAAACGAAAGGCTCACCTACCAGCAGAAGTGTAACAGGGTGGCATAGTATGTAATATTTGCACAGAATAAGAGAAATAGGTAGATATACTTTTGGTATAAGGATATTCAGAAAATACTTAGTTAAATATAAAAAATGGGAATTAAAAAAGCATTTCCTGAACTATCCTTATACCAAACCTATAAATATATATATTTCTAGGTTTGGTATAAGGATAGTTCAGGAAATGCTTTTATAATTCCCATTTTTTATATTTAACTAATCATGCTAAAAGATAATTAAAATAATCAAGCCCATACAAAACTGTAATACAAAAGACTTCAGGTCAAAAACTATGCCTTACAAAAATTCTATCTGTAACAAATACACTATGTATGAAAAAACTGTTTTCACTGCCAAGATCTGCATCTCAACACAATCTCATCAGTATGAATTGCACTTAAATCTATATAATTCTTAATTTTTAATTGAACAGCAAATAAGGATGAAATGAGAAAAATTCTGATTAGAAGAGAAAGCTTAGTTGTGTTACCTAGTAAGAGCAGGGCTGTGTTCAGTCAGGGCTACCAAGAGTTTCAGGGCATACACTGGTACTGGGTCAGGTGCCATTAGAATGTGCTCATATCTGCAATGAAAATGAAAGTAATAATAGTGAAAAATCAGAGATATTCTGTATCATGCAGCTGATATGCTT
Source organism: Dermatemys mawii (assembly GCA_007922305.1). Classification (NCBI taxonomy): domain Eukaryota; kingdom Metazoa; phylum Chordata; order Testudines; family Dermatemydidae; genus Dermatemys; species Dermatemys mawii. The sequence continues at coordinate 61,163,442 of ML677349.1, forward strand.
TGTGACTAGCTTAAATTATATCAGCCGCTAGACTTTTATGAAAATCACCAATCCAAAATGATTTTGTTTTCCCAATCAATAACAAGACGAAGATGTTAGGGCCTTGCAACCTGACTCAAACCTGAATACAAGTGTTGAGCGCAGGTTGGATATGATATGCTTCGGTCAGGCTTTAAGATCAAGCCCAAGGGACTAGAGATGGACGTGGGGTTGTGGGCATCCCTGGTGGCGGCATGGCAAAGCTGGGGCCATAGCAAATAGTCTTTTCTTTACATGGGACAATGGCTGGCATCTGCAGCACTGATGGGGGAGGGAGTGCTCTGATCGCACCAGTTTCCCACTTTAAGACACAGACAAATCCACAAATGTGCACATACACACATAGTGCAGCTCAGCTGTGAACAGAGTGCTGTGACGTGGCCAGTCAGGTTCCTACATTGGGTATCCCTTGCCTTGCACTCTCCCTCCCTGCATGGCATGGAGCAGTTCATGGTTCCCTGTGCAGAAGGTGACCTTGCTGCAGCATTTCAGGAAATGTGAGAAGATGGCAATTATGCGGGGGCTCAGCAGGTGGGTACTATCCCCACGCCACCCCACAGTCCCAGGGCTGAGCCCACACCTACCCTTGCCGTGTGCCTGGAGCCCTGCAGTGGCGCCAGGCAGGAGATAGCAGCAGAAGGGAGGAGGACAAGGACTTCCCCACATGCAAACAGCAGTGTGACTTGGTGCCTGGCTGCAGGCTGGAGGTCAGGGGCTTATGATCGTCAACTTTCTAATTGCAGAAAACCGAATACCCTTGCCCTGCCCTGCCCCACTCCTTCTCCAAAGCCCCATCCCTGCTCACTCTCCCCCACCCTCACTCGCTCATTTTCACAGGGCTGGGGCAGGGGCGTGGGAGGAGAGGAGGACTCCAGGCGGTGCTTACTTCAGGCAGCTCTGGGGAAGCTGTCAGTGTGGTCCTCTGGCTCCTATGTGGATGGGCAGGCCAGGGGGCTCTCTGTGCTGCCCCCGCCCGCAAGCCCAATGTTCCTGGCCAATGGGAGCTATGGATCCAGCGCTTGGGGTGAAGGCAGCGCGCAGAGGCTCCATGGCTGCCCCTCCACGTAGGAGCCAGAGGGACATGCTGGCTGCTTCTCAGGAGCTGGGTAGGAAGCCTGCCAGCCCCATGCCAACCAGACTTATGACCCAATCAGCAGTGCTGACTGGTGCCACCAGGGTCCCTTTTGGAACTGTTTTCAGGTGTTCCTGTCAAAAACCAGACAGCTGACAACCCTAGGGGGGCTGTGGTCCCAGAGGGGTGCAAGAGCAAACAATCTCAGGTTTCTTGGGGCAGCTGCAGGATGGGGTGGGGGAACAAGGCAAGTCTGTGAATGACAGAGGCACATAGGCACATTGCAATACCCCGGTCATGCTGGTCTGGCTAGCTCTGGTTGCTGCCCCTCTGCACCTAGCTTTGCAACCCAATGTAATGAGACCTAAATACAAGAGTGAGGGTTAGGTCAGGTATAAACACAACTTGACACTCATGCATTTGGGTCAACTGTTCTCTAGTTGTGCTCAAGTCAGGCTTTAAAATTAAGCCCAAACAGCATTCTAAAGGACTCTAACTCTTTGGAACTGTAAAATAAGACCACTACTTGGATATGAAGTTTCAAAAGCAAAACTTCACAAAAATTAATCTCAGTTTATGGGAAGAAAATACAAAGGAAGAAAAACAGTATTAACAGATCTAGTTATGTGTATATCTATATTTCAAAAGGCCAGCAGCAAAATGACAAAACACTCATTTCACACAACAAATCTTAAAATAGTAAAAGATACAACGCTATCGGGAGCTCAGAAATATGGTACGAGGGATCATACGTGACCAAACTTAGATTCTTGATTTCATTTATTTTTTTTGCAATTTAAAACCTTTTAAAGCACTGGAGCGGGAAGGAGGGGTTGTTTTGAATGAAGTGTACTTTCATCCTCCAAGGAATGCTAATAATGTGCAACAATTCCAATCAGGTGTCTTTGCTTCCAAAATGCCATGCAGTGAGAGAGACATGAGTATTAATAACCTACCACGTAACATCAACTCATTCCCCTCAAAGTTTGCTTTTATTTATTTAATTTTAAAGACAACTGAAGATTATACATAACACACAAGCAGATATAGTACACAGGCAAGAACAGCAAATCTGGATGCAATGGCTGATCAACTTTACAAGCAGATAAGAGTGAAAACATGTATGGACAGTTCAGAGCAGTAAAGAGGTACAAGAAAAAAAATCTTTGAAAAAACCCATGCAATATCTCCATTAACTGAAAGCCTGGTAAAGAGGAAACAAAATGCTGAATATCAACATGGACACTGCTACATCTTCCAACAATGTGATAATCTTTGATTTACCAGAGGAATAAGGATATTTCTATTTCTTTTAAAGAAAACAACAGCCGTAAAATAATAGCATAAGGTAATGGGGAAGAAAAGGGCTGAAATAAGGTACAAGAGTGAGTGAGAGAGACAGACAGACGGACAGACAGGCAGGCAGGCAGGCAGGCAGACTCACTCCTGTCAAAAACAGCATCTTTCATTAGTAACTGCTTCCTTTAGGAAGGCCAGTCTAGACATATGGAAGTGATAAAGGCAACAGAAAAGACATCTGTTGTTTATCAAAGTAAAGCAAGAAGAATTTAAAAAGGAAAAATGAGGGGATTAGTGAAACAAAGAATACCATGTTTTTGGCATCAAAATGTTTTCAAAATGCATAAGCGTTTTCTAAAAATGTTCTCAGGAAGGACAAAATGTAACAAAAACTACCAACAAATGTAACTGGTTATCTTGGCATCTATGGAACTCCCTTCACAGAAAAAGACACTCCTGTGGGCTTGTGTACACATTGTACTAATCTGCACCAGAGAGGTTTAAATTCTAGGGAGCATTTAGCGCATCACACACTAACTGGCCTGTATGAAACCAGCTGGCATACACTAAAACAGGGGTGGGCAAACTACAGCCCCCAGATCACATCTGGCCCGCAGGACTGTCCTGTCCGGCCCGCCTGTGCTCCTGGCCGAGGTGGCTACTCCCGGCCCCTCCCCCACTCTCCCTCACCTGACTGGCCCCCTCCTGTAGCCGTGTCTCCGACCCATCCAATGCCCCCTGCTTCTTATCCTGTCCTGCCGCCACTCTCTGCAGCCTGTCCCACAGCTGCAATGCTCCCTGACACGAACAGTGGGCCGGAGCACTAGTGGCGTGGCTCCAATAGAGCCTCATTTAACAAGGATTATTCTCCCTGGAGCTGATGGTTGGAGAACATCCAGCAGCTTACACATATTGTCCTGCAGAAATTCTACCTGGATATCAAAGATAGCCTAAGATCGTTATATGTCTTACGCCTGGTCTACATTAGCGGGGAGGGTCAACCTAAGATACGCAACTTCAGATACGTGATTAATGTAGCTGAAGTTGACACATCTTAGGTCGACTTACCTGCCGTCCTCACAGTGGCAGTGACCAACAGAGGGCTCCCCCGTCGACTCTGCCTTGTGCCTTTTGGCAAGCCGGAGTTCTGGCATTGACTCTGGGATAGATTTATTGCATCTTGACATGACGCAATGTTAACAATGTTAGAAACCATTAGAAAGGGATAGATTAGAAGGCAGAAAATATCATGCATTTATATAAATTCATTGTATACCCACATCTTGAACACTGCATGCAGATCTGGTCATCCTACCTTGAAAAAGATGTATTAGAATTGGAAAAAGTACAGAGAAGGGCAACAAAAATGATCAGGGTATAAAACAGCTTCCACATAAGGGAAGATTGAAAAGACTGGGACTTTTCAGCTTGGAAAATAGACGACTAAGAGAAGATATGATAGTGGTGTATAAAATCTTGACTGGTATGGAGAAGGTGAATAAGGAAGTATTATTTACTCCTTCTCATAACACAAGAAGTAGGGGCCACCCAATGAAATTAATAGGCAGGAGGTTTAAAACAAACAAAAGGAAGTACTTCTTCACACGATGCACAGTTAACCTGTGGAACTCATGGCCAGGGGATGTTGTGAAGGTCAAAACTATAATGGGATTCAAAAAAGAATTAGATAAGTTCATGGAGGATAGGTCTAGCAATAGCTATTAGCCAGGATGGTCAGGGATGTAACCCCATGTGCTGAGTGTCCCTACACTGTTTCCAGAACCTGGGAGTGGATGGCACGCAATGGATCATTTGATGATTGCCCTGTGAAGCACCTGGAATTTGCCACTCTTGGAAGACAGGATACTGGGCAACATGGACCATTTGTCTGACCCAGTAAGGCTACTCTTACAGATAACCCTGGAGGCCCAGAGGGAAAAGGCTCAGCAGTCGCTTGTAGCTGTAGTGGTTTGGGAATGAGAGTCACTAATGGAACCGGTGATCTCACTCTGGAGTAGGTTGCAGACAAAGACCTCAAAAACCAAGGCATCATAAGGAGGACACTGGGCGGAAAGATATGGCATAGGTGGTCAGTAGGCACTGGGTCAAGACCCACTGTACTGACTGCAGGAATGATGCCAGTCTTGGTCCTCAGGCATCAGAGATCATAGATCGCCATAGTGGGTGTTGACAGAGGTGAGGATGACCCTAACCAGAACCTCAAGGGAACTCAGAGATTTTCTGGGGACAACAGGGAAGTCAGCCCCAATAGGATGAACAAATGATCTGACCAATCGGAAGCACAATGTGTGGTGTCATATCAGTGGTGAAAAGGGATAGGGAATCAGCACCATTGGTACTGAGTAAGTCATGCTCCCACACAGTACCAGAGAAGGCACCTGCTCAGAGGCCAAGGATGGGATCAATCTTGACAAGATCTGCTGCCAGGGCAATGACAGTGCAGAGGGACACACCTGCATTAAGGGGGCCTTCAGTGTTGGGCATGGCATTAGCCTCAATTCCACAGCATGAGATGTGGACAGTGTGAACTGCAGTGTAAAAAAACTCAGCAGCTCTGCAACATAGCTAGAAGGTGCCAAGGGAACAACGGAAGATAAAGCAGTAGACATAATAGCCCTGGAAGACTCCCGAACTAGTGGAGATCCAGCGACTGAGAGGCAAATCAGATCTGAAGCCACCTAATATGCCAAAAGCATGAAGACAGTTGGCGCTGGTGCTTAAACCATCAGAACCAGATTCATTTGATGCCCCATGACTAGACCCAGAGTCAACAGTATGAGTTCTCGCTGATCTCAGCGCAGTATTAGGGAGTGATTGAATGGACCTGCTCCATCCCATGTGCTGGAAGGGGTATAGTACCAGTCAGCACTCCTCTTGAAAGGCGATGAAGAGTTTCCTCAAGCCATAACACTATGGTTGCCAACCCTCCAGGACTGGCCTGGAGTCTCCAGGAATTAAAGATTATGTCATGTGATGAAACCTCCAGGAATATATCCAACCAAAATTGGCATGATCCCCTTTAGTACTATGACACGATCCCCTTTAGTATTATGGGACTTATTTTTCGCCACACTGAACAAGGGACAATGACTCCTCTTCCTCTTGGGGGAAACAGCGGGATCTGAATTTGGAGCGCCATCACTTACTGGTTACACAGGTGACTGCCAATAAGACTAGGGTCTCAGTGCTGTAGCAGGCCTCATAGCCTGCTCCAGAAGGTGCTACTTCAGCTGTAACTCTCACCACCTGAGTTCTCTTGTTGAATGTCTTACAGATGGAGCACTATTCCTTTGTGTGTCCCTCACAGAGACACAACGAGCACCTCATGAGAGGATCGCTATTGTGGATAGTCCCTTCATGCAACGGACAATGCCTGAACCCTGATGAGGGCAGCAGACAGGGCAGACAATTACTCAAACTAACTCTAAGCTAAACCTAAAGTACCACTATTATATAGAACAAAATAAGAGAAACCTCTCAGAAAACAGACTGAAACTGCGAGGTGAACACACCTTGCTGAGCTCTGACTCTAACTGCAGGAGGTGAGAAAGAACTTGAGGGGTGTAAGGATGCGCAAGACATTATGACGGTGGAATGCTAAGGGCGCTCTCATCCTCGACTCCAGGAAAGGAAGGGGTGCTCATCCCCCCCCCACTCCGGGGGGTGTGTGTGTGCTCATTTCCCCCCTGCCCCACTCCTGGGAAGGAAAGGGTGCTTATTTTCCGCCCCCACTCCTGGGAAAGAAAGGGTACTTTCGGCCACTGTTTTCAGTCTTTGCCCTATTATTGCATATTTCCCACGCCGAACTTGGCTCTCACGGTTTGCTTGCCTTGAAATGAAACACCTCCATACTAACAAGACAGAAACAAGGTATTAGTTATTCATGAGGTATGCATGAGATGCAAATGTTCCTGTTATTTCTTTGCCCGTGTGCCCACGCGCAGTGGGCTTCTTCCCCAGGCATTGCTCCGATGCATCGGGTCTCCGTCTAGGTGACAGCAGCGAAAGGGAGCCCCCGCTGCGGGTGTGTCACTTTGCCTTCAGTAAACTCACTACTTCTATTCAACAGCTGTTTGTGTGCACCACTCCTATGGGACACAAAAGTAACCTGCAACAAGGGAGATTCTGGCAACACTGCCTTTACATAGCCAGAGGTGGGCTAGGGCAGCAGAATACAAGTGCCACTCAGTGGGTACTTCTGAGCAAAGTTCTACAGTGTGCTGGATGCACACCTACATGAAATATATAGCTGCATCTACTCAAAGAAGAACTGTTCTTAACTCATTAGCTGAGCAAAACATTGATTTGTTTAAATCACAGCTCAAGAGCTGAGGGAAATTCTCGACTTCCTCTAAGAGAAACCATGGAGACAGTATCACTGAGATGCAACTTGGGTGTCCCACAGATATTGTATCTGTGTCATTGTGACACTCTGTGCCCCAGAACCCCCATATTCACCACTGTGATATGACTATGATAGGTTTTGTTACAAAGTATGCCTTGTGAGGTGTCATTTAAAAAGTCTTGATTAGTTGAGCATTAATATCCTGTTGGATTGTGGGCACTATAATTTTCTGTACACTTATGAAGTATTGCAATATATATGAATGAAATATGTTGTGAGGTTGAGGCAACTATCACTGGCCAGACAGGCACTTATGGCCCATCAAGAAGAATCTGCTATCCCAGAGACTCCTCTGAGAAGGCATGTATGCAATGAGGGCTGTCTAACTCTCACATCACAGCAAGGATCTTTCTAGTTTCTGGAAGGAAGTATAAAAGAGGGACAGTGACATCATCACCTTGCCTCTCTCCTCGCCCATCTCCACACCTGGAAGATAAAGACTTTGAACTGGGGAGATGGGATCTATGCTGAAAGAGAATACAGCCAGTGTATTAAGGACTACGAGCTACCTGTAACATCTATTACGAAGAAAAGCTGTTTGATCCAAATCTTGTTTAGTCTGTAAAAGTTAGAATTTAGTCTGCAAATTTATTTTAATTTCTTGTGTGATCAACTTTGGTCTCTATGCCTGCTACTTAAAATCTAACTTTCTGTAGTTAATAAATCTGTTTTATATTTTACCTAAAACAGTGTGGGTTTTGTTGAAGTGCTTTGGAAATCTCAGCTCAGATTAACAAAGGCTGTTGCACGCCCACTAACATTGGTTGGAGTGGTGAACTAATTTATGAGGTTACACTGTCCAAGGGTGTCTTGAGCAGTATGAGATGGTATACGGCTAGGGGGCAAGGCTAGGGTGATTGGCTGGTGTTTTTCTCATTATGTTTCATGAGCTTCTGAGAGAGCATTCCTGCAATTTAGCTGCGTGTGAATCTCCACATGCTGAGTGATCACAGCCCCTGGAAGGGTTTGCTGGTCATCACTGGCATTGTACTGAGAGAGACAGCCCAGGCTGGAGAGTTTAAGGGACAAAGCAGTCCCACATTCCAGGTTGTATCCCGAGGATCTCATCACAAGCACTGAATGGATTTGGTAGGCAAACATCTGGCAGAAAAATCTGTGACATCAATTCATCATTATTTACTACAATTTTAGTTTTATTGTTTAAATCAAAAAGGTATTTAAAACAAATATATAGTCAAAATGGATTGGATATCAAATTATTCCCCATTAGAGCACAGTACTGTACTTACTGAGGCAGCAATGAATCTCTAATGAGACACAGAAGCTTGTTGCTCAAGTCATGGCTCTCCTCTTTCTCCTCAGCCATGATCTCGTGGCTCACAAGCAGTGATGTGGTTTCTGAAAGCAACCGCAAGCTGAAGAGTCTCCATTCCACTTGAAAATAAATGTGCCAAGAATGTGACCACACTGAAGTCTAATTAGAACAAAATGTGGAATTCATGGAAATTTTAGTTGATGTGGCTGTGTACTTACCATTCTGACTACAGACCAAAGAAACTAATGGTGGGAGGATATAGTCCACAACCTAAAACAAAGCATTAAAAAGATCTGGTTTAGATCATTCGGAAAGAAAAAAATAGAACTCAGATATACATACATAATCTGCTTATTCCACTGCTAGAGTCTTTAATCAAAGGGATGAACAATCATGGAAATTCATCCACAATCACACTTATTAGGCCACCAAGTTCACTTTGCTCTAGAGAGTAAATCACTGCTAGAGTCTTTAATCAAAGGGATGAACAATCATGGAAATTCATCCACAATCACACTTATTAGGCCACCAAGTTCACTTTGCTCTAGAGAGTAAATAAAGTCATAAATGACAACATCTGTATATCAAAAAAAGAAGTATCAATGATGGCACAATTTACTGAGAATTCTTTTTAGTTTAAAAAGCAAAATTGGTGCTGATGTCAGATATTAAAGAAGTTAAAATAAAATGGCCAAGGCCTGGTGTACACTAGCGGGGAGGGTCAGCCTTAGATATGCAGCTTCAGTTACGTGAATAGTGCAGCTGAAGTCGACGCATCTTAAGTCGACTTATCTGCCGTCCTCATGGCGGCGGCAGTCGGCGGCGGGCTCTCCTGTCGACTCCAGCTTGCACCTTTTGGCGAGCTGGAGTTCCAGAGTCGACTTTAGGGACTGATTTATTGAGTCCTGATGAGAAGCAATAAATCGATCCCCAATAGATCACTCTCTATCTGCTGATCCAGTGTAGACATGGCCTAAGTGTATTAATCCTCATGCTCCAGTCCATAAACTAATTGTCAGATGGGATTAGGATGAAATTTCCTCCAATGATAGTTAAGGTACATTATGGAAGTTTCACATCCTCCACACTGAAGCATTCATCATCATCATCAATTTCAGAGAAAGGATACTTCAACTAGATAAACCATTGGTTCTTTCCAGTACAGTTATCCATAGGTTCCCATTAAGATTCAGATTTAGAGACTGAAGTCTTGAATTTTGAAAAAAATACATACTCCAATAAAATGTTTCTATATTCTCTAGAGTCACTGAGCAATATATTCCAGTCTGATATATCAAGTCCCCTCTTTAGTGGAATGACAGCTTATTTTCATCCTCAATTTTGTACAAATTCAGCCTTCTAACAAGCAAAAAAAAAAAAAGTTATTGGGAATGGAAAACAACAGGAGCAGAGAGGAAAATCATCAGAAGCAATGTAATACAGTAAACTGATCTAGAGCATCCAGGGGAGGTCACAGATCCTAAAACTGAGAAGTTAATATTACTAGTTAAATATTACTAATTAAATCATACAAATCAAATAATGAAGAACTTTCATGATAATGCCACCACAAAAAAAAATCTAGTGGAAACAAATGATTTGACCATGCCACCATTAGATGGGCTCCTCGATTGCTCTGAAAATAATATAAGATATGATGTTTTAAAAATATATATTTGTGGCTAGCTTCTTAGTTAGTATAAATCAGTTTAGTTCCACTGAATTTATTTGAATGTTACAAAAATGGTACATTACAATGGTTAACAATTCTTTGTTTGGAGAAGAATCATTTCATTTCATAAAGCACTCAAAGCCTTAATAATGTATAAGGTGCATTTTCAATATTTCATCATTATTAAATCTTTCATAGCCTTTACAATCTATAATAGAATAAGTAATAAAATGACTTACTATTCCAATAGCTCCTTTCAATGGAGGACTTTAAATTGCTTTACAAATGCTAACTAAGCAAGTCTCACAACAGACCTGTCAGATGGGTGAGAATGTATGGGATCACTTCTTCCACCATTTAACACAGCTACTTTTAGTTGAAAGAATCTCTCTCATTTGGTCAATTCAGATCCTACTTTAGGAATGCTCCTGGATTCCTTGCTGATGCTACTTCTCACATAGAAAGCATTACTCACAGATACTGCTATCATCTCTGGCTGGCTAGGAAACACCATCATATTATGGCAGACAATGACCTGGTCTCAGTTACACATGTTTTCAGCACCTCCTGCCTGGACTACACCAATGCAATACACATCAGCCATTAGGAAACTCCATCTACTATAGAATGTTATAATGTGTCTCCTCAGCGACACAGGCTACTGTGAGCGTAACAACCCTGTATCCTCTACTCCGTACCTTGGCAACCCATAAAATATTCAATCAAATTCAGTGTCTTGGTCTTTATCTTCATGGTGCTCTACTGTCTGGGCCCAGCATATCTATAAAAAAGCCTCAAGATCCAGGATGAAGGTTGTGGTTGACAACTTTCCCTTCAGTCACAACGGAACTTTCAACAGTAAGTGTAAAGTTCATCTGTGCAAGAGGAGACACAGCTTTCTCGGGAGGCCGCTCAAGAACGTGGAATGAACTCCCTCAGGAATTAAGCATTATCACAAACCTCCCCATCTTCCCACTCCAGGTGTAAGGTGCACGTCTTCAACCTTGCCTTCTCTAACATACACAGAGCAGAGCATACATACTAAAACAAAAATAACTGTAAAATAATCCAACCTAAAACACAACACCAACAAAAAATACTGACCAAAAGAAAACACTGCACTGCATGCACAAATCCCCCATAGGGCGAGAATGAGAGAAAGACCAAACCATATATGACAGATGAAAAACTTGCTTTATAATATGCTACTGGAAAGTGCCCAGACACTATAATGATGAAGACATTATAAGAATGTATATATGCAATAGACAAGACAGGATTCCTACACCTTGGGCAGGAGAAAAGGTTAGTCAGTCTTCCATTATATAATAGAAAGGGGAAATCCCACTGTTAATATTGTGGTACATGAAGGGGACAGACAGCTTTGTTTCCTAAGAGCTCATCTACTCTTTTCCACAGGCATATGAAGAAAGGATGTCTATGCACATGTAGTGGGAAGGGTGCAGAAATGGAGGTGTGCTGCCAGGATGGCATGCTCCCTTTCCCCCGATGTGGGGGCTTCTTGGGATTCCAGTTCCAAAGCTCTGCAGGAAAACAAAACTGATGCATTATCCTCTCTTCCTCCTTTACAAAACTTGCAAACAGAACATGTAGTGAGATATACTGCTTCCTTCCTATGCTGTGCAAGCCTCTGAAAGTGTCAAGGGATGGACGGGTAACTTTGACACTTGAGGTCAGGAGAGCTCCTGACAGAATGACCCCTGCAGAAGCCAGAGGGGCCAGTGGTAGCTTAATAGCAGGGTCTTTGGTGGCTCATTGTGAGGTTTAGGGGGAGGTAGAATCCTTGGCCTATTCTGTGGACATATACGGAAACAAAGCCCTGATATGCAAGAATCAAATAGAAATTAAGCAAATTTCAGGGAGTATCTATTCCCCTGTGCGGATTAGTTCCATATAAGGGAGTACTGGGCCAATAGGTAGGTAAGAAGATTTTTCTTTTTGTTTAAAAAGAATGTTCTTGTTTAATCTACTTCATATACAAAGATACAGAATACATTATTCAATATATATTCAGTGCTCAGAAAACATTAGTTGACTTAAGACATTGTTGATTAGCAACATTATGGGTACGTTTACACTTCAAGCTGGGATTCCCAGCTTGAGGAGACATACTCATGCTAGCTTTCACTGAGTTAATATATTCAAATCAGAATGTAGCTGCAGCAGTGCAAGCGCGTAGCTGTCCTGAGTATGTGCCCAGGGGCTTGCACAGGGATATATTCAGGGCAAATAACTCCTCTGGTAGCTTGTGCTGCTATGATGGCATTCTATTTTTAGAATGCTAGCTCAATATCTCCTGGATCTGGCAATCTCATCCTCACTTCGAAGTGTAGAATACCCTATAGTTAGTAGATATGCTGAAAAGACTATTTACAAAGGCACAATATAGAGCTACACATTTTACAAGTAACTGTGCATTATAAAGGATTAATGTTAACAACATTCAAACTGCCTAAGCACCACAAATGGTCTTAAAATAAAAAGCTCTATTTACAGAGACAGAAGAGTGACAAACATCACTCCACGTAGAAATTGTTCTGTACTGGCCTTCATTTCATTAATTTCATGTAATTCTCCATTTATTCTAACCATAACAACAATACATATTCCTTTACTTTTAGAAATAAATCTCTCCAATGAACAACTTGAATCTGATCATACTATGTCATCACCCTGTCCACAGCAACTGAATACGGTGCTTCAAAGTCAACCTACTATTTCCGGTCAATCCAAAGCATTCATAATGTCATTTTAAAATGTTATTAACCTTTCTTAAAATGAAGATAAACACCATGTTTTCTTCATTTGCTATTGGAAACTAAAACAATTTCAATGTTGCAGTTGTGGAGCAAACGTTATGTACCACTCAAGAAGGCTTTGGCTTATTTTTTTAATTCATGACACACTGATTGTAGGCAACTTTGTCTAAAGGAATTATCCTAACCTCTGGGATCTATAGAAGATACACATTTCTGGCTAGTAAAGGGATATCCTATTAACCACTTTTATATTTAAAGTATTGATCTGGAACTGTGAACATGTCTTGCTTCAACTTTTCAAAAAGCATTAAGTTCCTTTGGGTGCTGGCATTTATATTCATAGATTCCAGGCATGCCCAACCTGCAGCAATTAAAAGATATCCCTTGAGTAACAGTATTTCTAAAAATATTTTGTATGCATCATGTAAGAAGAGGTAGCACTTTCCTCTAGAGCAGTTGTAAGCTGTACTTTCCAAAATAATTAGCACACTAGACCCTGCAAGTGGTAAACTAATTACAGTTCACACTATCAGCAGCAGACATGGTTACAGACAATCAGTTATGATGGACTAAAACAGATCTCCTCAACCTAGTATACCAAATTCAGGGCACTTTCCCCATTATATATGGGCTTGGAATGGCCATTTATTGGATACTGGTGTTGGTCTGGAGAAAGAGAAAACTTATCAACGGAAATTAGGATGACCAGACAGCAAATATGAAAAATCGGGACAGGGGGTGGGTTGTAATAGGTGCCTATATAAAAAAAAGACCCAAAAATCGGGACATCTGGTCACCCTAATGGAAATGAAGCAGGCAAGTGACAAATTATTTTCTCAAAACTAATTGTTCATAAGCAACTAAAGTAGTTATTTTCAGTTAATAAATATTATTTTAAAAGACATCCATTTGAAAACTAGGAAAGGATTCTGTCTATATACAAAAGTACCATACTTCATAAATTTTAACAAGCATTTGGGTGGACACAAAAATTAGTTCTGGTTATTGATAGTGATTGTTTGGATAAAGAAAACACTGCCACAGAAATTTGCAAAATACCTGAATTAAACTTGAATATTTTTTAAAGTGAAAAAAGTTTGGTTAAATTAAAATAAAAAAATAAACACTCACATGACTCTGCCCTTTCTTAGGCTGGGACTAAAATGGATTCTTGTAGCATTTTTGATCTACACAGAGCTAGGAAACAAATGAAGAGTTTGTCTATGTGGCAAGTTACCGCACAGCAAACAAGGGAGTGAATCTACAATGAACCAGTTTGCAGTTTGGTGGACGTTGCTACAGCACAGTGAAAGTACAGCTTAGTGATAATTTTGAAGTAAAGTGGGATAGTCACTCCTCACTTTGTCACAATATGTTGCAGAGTATGTATATTAAAAGGGACCTGCCTTCTTGCTGCAATTTATTTCAGAAAAAACAGACTTTATAATTTAATATAATGCACTGACAGAAGGTACTGAAATTTCAGTTAATATTTTGAAAGAAACATGTATCACTTTTATGGAGGTCACACTAAAGACACACTAAAAAGCACAGAACCATTATCTTAAGAAACAGTAGTTGCTATTGGAATAGTGTCTAACAATGAATTTACATGCTGATAGGCATCTGAGATAACATTCATTTGAATTCACTCCAGATCTCTACTTAACTTCCGCTTCAAGAACTACTTCTGCAATTCTGCTTACAGCAAATTCAGTTAACTTAAAAATAAATTGTATATCCCTGTTCCACTTCCTTTAACCTCTACCCACTTGTCTATTTGATTCTGATCTACTAGTAGGGAGGACTTCCTTGACTGTTTGGCAAACACATAGTATACTGTGGGTTGCTTACTGTAAACTATTTAAAACCAACAAAACAACAGGGATTTTAATTCCAACTCATCTATTTTTTGTTAGTTTTAGTATTTTTAGTTCTTACAACTTTACAACTTAACAGTCAGATGAAAAACCACACACCCCGAAAGGGGGTTGGAAAACCAAGTCAGAGTTTTTCATTTCTAGGCCACTTGTTCATATCAGTCCAGCTCAGTTTGTTAATGACTAAAGCCTGTTACAATTCGATGGCTGTTGAGTTTGGTGATTACAGTCCAATTTCCAGTTAATAAGGGTCCATATAATAATAAAAATCAACACCATAACCACCAGCATTAATTGGTACTCTTCATAGCAGTCTCATGAGAAAAAACAAGGATTGAATGGGCTTGAAAGCTGAAATATCCTTTTACTCTTGGAGGAGGATCTCTTCAGGTTGTGGGTAAGGCATACAGGCAGAACAACTTGGGGAAACTTCCACTGATGTTCTTGTTCTGCAGCTAAATTGGTCAATCCAGTTCTTTTCACATACAAAATCATTTTAAAAACGTTTCCAGAGCTAATTTTGGACAAAATATATTACTCTTTTTGCACCTTTTCAACTGATTGGACACAATAAATTGAACCTGAACTTTTCTGTTCACCTTTTAAATTTATATCTTTCTATAACTGAACAAATCTTTTTCAGTAAAAAAATAATTAAAACTTTTTTCTATTTTCAGACCATACATATTTTAAGTCATGACCCCAATAACTACTGACTACTTGAAACATTCTGTTTATTAGTGTGAATTCAGCCAGTATGTATGTAATTGTTTCATGTGCTGCCAGGACTTACTGTTGAATGGTGGAGCGTCAACAAGACTGGATGCTGTGTTACTACTTCGAATGCTGATAAAGTGATCTTAATCAATTCTTCTGATGCAGCTTGACCTGTTCATAAAAGAATCATTGTCTTTCTTTATAACATGCTACAGTAAGAATCATAGGTGCTGGAACTACAGACAATGGGGGTGCTGTCACACGCCCTGTTTTGAAGTGGTCTCCATCATATACAGGGTTTACATTTGGTTGAATGGCTCTAAGCACCCCTACTATACACATTGTTCCCTCACCCCGGTAAGAATAGATTCATATAAAGATATGGGAACGCAACAGATGAACCTACCTATTGCTCCATCTAAGTTAGTTTCTCCCGAATCTATTGATTTGACAAAATTCTGTAGAAAAAAAATGAAATACACACATTATTCAAAATGAGTTTAGAAACAAAGTTACAAATGTTTTACACTCACACACACCCCTCACAGAATCCTCATTAAAACTATGCTATCCTCAACTATATTTAATATTTTTCATATATGAAAGTTGAATGCATTTGTATTCCAGTTTTCATGACATAATTTTGCAGATCTGTAAAGATGCTGCAGCAACTCAAAAGTACTGTACAATGAGGCCCATTAACTTGACTAATGTCAAGAAGTTTTCAGATAAATATGAAGAATTAAATAGTGTACTTTATTAGTAACAGAGCCTGCATTTTCTAAAAAGAGACTTTGAACTTTCTTGGATACTGCTATGTTAAAATAACTCACGAAAAAGACCAAAGACCCTCTGGAAAATGTAATTTTCTGTAATTTGTGCCATCTTTTTGATCTCCACACATAGTACATATTGTATGGATGCACTTACATGCAGGAGTACATAGAGAAAGGCATACTCTATAACCTAAATAAATCATCATTCTGAGGAACAGTGAGAATAAAATATTAATGATTTGGGATAAGTAAATATGACACTATTATTTCCACTGTTCTTGGGCTATTTAATTCATTTCCTCTCTTCTGATTTCACTTGTATGCATGTATATATCTTTCATGAGGGATGCAAAGGACATGCTACTGATGCTTGTTTGCCACAGAAGGAATAATTCTCAGGAGTATTTAATATTCTATTACTTATATTTATCAAGTCATAGAGTTTTATTGCACAAACAAGGCACTGCTTTGGCATCATCTTTTGGACCTTCAAATTATACACCACATTTCTATACAATACTATGGTAAAATCTATCAAATATTTTTTATAGAACTACCAGTTTCTGTCCTGAGCATGTAAATGATAAATTGTATTTCTGTAACACTGTTAGAAGTGCATGCAGAACATATTACCTTTTCCCTAATACCCAAGAATTGCATAAAGGAGTTTTCTAGCTACAACAACAGCATAAAATCTTTGTTTTTAAACTATTACAGAGTAGGTCATAGAAGAATGGTTGGTTACTTTAAAGTAACTGTGGTCCCTCAAGATACTGTCAAGTGGATCCCACTGTAAGTGCACATGTCATTCATACACATTAGATTGATTATTTTTTTAATAAGCAGTGTCAATCAGAAGGAGTGACAATCTGAATGGTTTACTCCTGTCAGCGTACAGAGTCCTGACTACATCTAGTGTGTGTAACTTTTCTCCTAGTGCCAAATGAGATTTCAGGAAGAAATGCAAGTTGACAGATTAGTTCAGATGAATTTATAAGACCACTTTGGAGGTGAATTTCAGGTGAGGTCTTAGCATCACCTTGTCCCTATGGAATGTCATTTGGGGAGGTTAAGCCATAAACACCTGAAGTTCCCTCACTCTTCTGGCTGGAGTGATAGAGACGAGGAGATTCATCTTCCCAATGAGGTGCTGTAGAGAGCATTCTGAAAAAGGTTCAAAGGGAGACTCCATGACTCTAAGGAGGACTATACTGAGGTCACAGGCAGGAATTGGTTCTCTGACTGGTGGGCATGTAGTAGCCCTTTAAGAAATTTCAATAGCATAGAGTGAGAACATTAGGGCTGGGCAAAAAATGGGTGTCTCATCCTGAGAGAATTTTTGAGATTTCAGATTTTTTCCCATTTCACATCAACTCAAGCATTTTGATTTGGATCAATTAAACTTGCTTATTTCAATTTCAACCTTCCCATGCACCCCTTTTTTAAGTCCAAATTTCTAAAATTTCAAAACAACAAGAGTTTTTTTGACTGGAAAAACTGAAGATTTTCTTGTAAAATAGGTTGAAATATCCCATGTAAACAATTTCATAACTTCTTCCCCTGAAATTTGAGTTAGGATATTTGTCAAAACTTGCCTTAGTTCACAGTTTAGGTTTCAACAAATTGGCATTTTGGGGAAAAAATGATTCATCAAAATTCCTGACCAACTAGAGAGGAGAAAGATAGCTGACAAGCTAAAATTGCTGAGAGGCTGACTTTACCAGGTTTGAACAGAAGACCAGCCTTCATAGAGTGTCAGGGTCAAGGATCTTCGGTAATGAGATCTGGATATTTTGGGGTTGCCTGTATCAAGAACTTTTCCATTTTGAGGAATACATTATCTAGTAGATGTCAGTTTGTTTTGAAACAGGGTTTCCTGGACCTGTAGAGAGCAGCCACTATGTGCATTACTGAGCCATTTATCAGCCCACTAAGAGGTGCAGTGATCATGGTTCTGGGTGGAGTACTTGCCCAGGGTTTGGTGAGACAAGTTCCAGATTGTGTGGGAGCTGGATTGGAGGCTGGACATCTGTAGTACATCTGTCAGCCACAACTGTCTTGGCCAATGAGGAGCCACCAGAATGATTGCGGGACTCACCCTGGGAATCAAGGGAAATTATGCAAAGGCATACAAACAAGCCTTTATTCCACTGAAGGAGGAAGGCATCTGGTAATGAATGAACTCAGCCTCTTCTAGAACAAAAGTTCTGACATTTTGCATTACCACTGGGGAAGATAAATCTATTGTAGGGAATCTCCACTAATGGAATATCAGTTCTGTAATTCATCTGTGCAAGGGCCATTCATGGCTGGTCATAGACTGCTTGCTCAGGAAGCCTGCCAACTTGTTGCTCAATCCTGATATTGCCCTGTTCTGATGACACCAGTTTCAGAAGTTGATGACGTACAGGCAGAAGGGAAAAGAGCAACTGCCTTCTTGCTTATGTAGTGCAGAAGTAGGCAACCTATGGCACGGGTGCCGAAGGTGGCACGCGAGCTGATTTTCAGTGGCATTCACACTGCCTGGGTCCTGGCCACTGGTCTGGGGGGCTCAGCATTTTAATTTAATTTTAAGTGATTCTTCTTAAACATTTTAAAGACCTTATTTATTTTACATATAACAATAATGTAGTTATATATTATAGACTTACAGGAGAAGATTTTCTAAACATGTTAAAATGTATTTCTGGTACACGAAACCTTAAATTTGAGTGAATAAATGAAGACTAGGCACACCACTTCTGAAAGGCTGCCGACCCTCGTGTTGTGTTGTCTGTGAAAATCTACAATGAAGGAATTATGGAGGACATGAGGTGGCACAGGGCACATGTGCAATCTTAACAGACACTGCTATTATAAACCCCTCAATCTTACATGCACAGAGCACGTGTGCACCTAGAGCGGGATCCACACCGACACATACTGAAAGAACAATTATTTTGGATGAACATCAAGGTCTAATAAGTTCATTTTCTATGAAAAAAAGCAATTTATAATTATGTCTGCCTGTTCATTTGAAGACAGCTACTAGCTTTCATCTAATTTCTTTAGATGGATGTTTTTGTTTGTTTATCTGTGACAAACTAAAATCTGATCATTTTGGGAAATCTATAATCTGTGCTGCTTTCAAACTGACTGAATTGTGCCAATTGGTATATATCAGTGTGTTCTGAACGACTCTCCAGGATATCATTATCCATCCTCGTGTTATGTTTAATTAAAGAGAGACAGGAGACAAATCAAGTCCACTGCCATAATTCCTACTTTAAGGTTGACAAAGCTTGATCCTTGCCACCCATAATCTCTGCCAGTAGGTGGTCAGGTGCAGAAGCTCTAGGTTTATCCTATCTGATAGGAGAGGAGTGTGAAGAGCAAGTTACTCTCCCTGTGCAGTAACTATGGTTCTTCAAGATGTGTCCCCCCACAAAGGAACTCCACTCTAGATATGCTCCACTCTAGGTATGCTAGGGGAAGGTGGGGAGTAAGGGGTACTGAGTAGGCTGTGATCTCTGCACCATGTGGGTTTTACTGAATCTTCTTTTGTGTGCAGGCATGTAAATTCCCAACAAGTGTAAGGCGGCTCTAGAATCTTTTGATGTATGAAGGGATTCATTAGCTTTCTTGGTGAACAACTTTGATCCTTCAAACCGAAGGACTTCCACTGTAAGATGGATTTCTTTTGAAAAGCCAGATAACTGTAGCCAGGATGCCCTCCTCATGACCACTGCTGTGGAGATAGAATGAGTGGCTGTGTCAGGAGGGGCTAGAAAGGCCTGCAGAT
Source organism: Dermatemys mawii (assembly GCA_007922305.1). NCBI lineage: Eukaryota > Metazoa > Chordata > Testudines > Dermatemydidae > Dermatemys > Dermatemys mawii. The sequence continues at coordinate 61,183,160 of ML677349.1, forward strand.
ATGTACTTGCAAGGAGCTGGCCATCAGCAATGATGATTTGAAATTGCTCCGTCTCGTCTGTTGGAAGATGGTCAATAAAGGCATTAAGTTTGGAGTAATTCACACATTATAATTTGCCATGAAAGCTTGGTAATTGGCTACCCTAAATCATAGAGTAGCCAATGAGTATGATTTTTTTGCCCAAATAAATCAAGACATTTAAAATCCTCATCATATGGCACTGATTTAGCATGATGCTGTCTGTCATGCACGTTTATAGCACTGACAACAAGGGAGTTTGAGGATGGGTGTGAAAATAAAAACTCTGAGCCCTTGGAAGGAATGTACTACTTTTCCTTTGCTCTTACAGGTGAGAGGTATTGTTGCCAGGAGATACCATATTAATTTTGCTGAGTCCAGCAGGGCCTTGCTTATGAGTAACGCAGTGTGGAGAGATGAGAACGTGTGCAGGATATCAAATAGCTTGTGTTGCGACTCCTTAACCTCTTCGAGCAGAATTTTTAAGGAGTCTGCTAGCCTTTTGATAAAGTCTTGAAATTGTTTAAAATTGCATGCCAAAGTTGGTGGAGGAGGCATAATGGCTTTATTAGGAGAGGATGAAGAGATGTTGCTAACAGGTATAATCTCCTTGTCCAATCTTGCTTCCTGTTCCTCAAAGGTCTCCTTTTGTAGATAAAGAGCACTAGAGAGAGAATCTGGAGAGGAATGCCTTCTCTTCTGGCGAGAAACACTAGGGACCCTCTAGAATTGCTAGCAGTAAGTCACCCAGGGGTCTCAGTAAGACTACTTATTTATTTGGAGTATGCAATATGCCTGATTAAGCCAAGTCACAACATTCTTATCAACCATGTTCAAGACACAAAGATCTCCAGGAAGTTGACTCACTTTGCTTTATTCAACCATGTGTCATGGTTTGTGGCTGTCCACATTGGACATAGTGGACTGTCTCTAAAATGCCAACACAATCCTGCTGCAGCACAAATTCCATGTCCAGTATGAAACCATGTCCATTGTCATCATGGTAAATCAAACCCAGGTTGCTGCTGAGTTGGGTCTGAGACAAGATAATTATTTGTCAATTTCTCTGTGGATCATGAAGCTTGCTTCGTGTCCTCTCCTGTAAATCATCCACAATAAGCGCTGTGAGGCCAGACAACCACGTGGCGGATTAAACAAGCCTTTAATTAATGGTAGATGTGGCATATCACACAATTTCACCATGAGCTTTGTTCCGCTTTCCTCTCTGCAAACACTGGATGAAGCAATAGTGCAGAGAACTGGTAACCATGGTATTTTTGTAAGATGGTCACATGTGAGAGTTCTATTCAACACAATGCTTACACAAACCAGATGCAAATCATGCTTTATTCAGTAAACATTGAGAACTATATTCAGCTCTCTGCCTGGTTGTGAACGATCTAAGAGAAAGACACCCAATACACTTGGTATCAGGCACCACCACCACCAACAATCAGCCATAGTTACCATAGATGCATTCAAAACACTAAAGTGTGTCAAAGGAGTATAACTTAGTGCCGAGGCATATTTTCGTCTGCATAAAATTCATGAGATCTGGTATATGGTAGGTTATTCGAATATAAGTTGAATAATATAAGTTGAATAATATAATAATAATACTGAGCCTTGTGGGAAGTTGTTTTTGTGGTGCCAAGCACTTGTTCTTGTAAGGCCACCAATGTGGTGCAAAAGACGTGGATATGGGCATCCAAGGGCATCCATACCAACTGGGTGGGCTGTATCTCTTAAGACAGTAAGTTGGTTCTGCACGGTTGGAAAGCTTCCTGATAGTGGAAAAGAAAGTCTCAGACAGAAATGTGAGAAATTGATGAGAAATCATCGTCATTGTCCTCTCCTTCATCACTTGGCAGAGGTGGAGCAGTTATGGAAGCTATGGGAGACTCTGTCAGTACTGTGTGTCTGTCCGGGGAACGAGAGGTGGTCAGTACTGGGAACATGTTGATGCCGAGCAGCAGAAACTCAGGCATTTTTGAAACCACCAAGACCCTGGAAAAGCAAAATTTCTGTGCTACTGGGATGGTGGGCAATATTGCTGAGGCAAGATGAGCAGAAGCGACTAATGTAGAAGGTGCTAATGGTATTGGAGTCATTCTTATGAATGACTAGTAGGTGTTGGTCTGGTCTTCTGTGGAGCTGAAGTACTAGGTACCAAAGCCCTAAGGGACTCTGTCAGTACTGATTTTAGAGCTGTTTTCTCTCTACCAATCCATTTACCCAGCAGTACCAATATCCCAGAGCCCAAACTCTTGGAGTCCTTAGGCTTTCTGGTGATGACAATACCTGAGGAACTTGCAACCTCATAGGTACCAAGCTGGAGATCGGTGGGTGCCTAGGTGGTTAACCTCGCTGCAATCATCTCTTAGTGGTAGATTCTCTACCCAAGAGACATGAAGACTGTTTTCTGGAGGCTTTTTGAGAGGAATCCAGGATTTCCTCTTCAAAGCCATGGGGAAGTGTCATGCCAAAGAAGCTGATGGAGTTGGCCTTCTCAAGGACCGCTGTACAGGGAAGGTCCCGGGGCTGGGGTCAAATCTCTCCATCATAAACAGACATAGTTTTAGTTCATAGTTCTTTCTGGCCCTTTAATTTCAGGTAGAAACAATACTTCTGAGGGATGTGTAATTCCCTGAAACAGCATATACAGGATGAATGCAAGACATTGACTGGGATAGCCTCTTGACAGGAAAGGCAATGTTTAAACACAGAGGAGTCAGACATACCCTTTTCAGGTTCCACTTCCCCACAGGGAACAACCAAAAAAATAATAATTGTGGATACTATTCTAAGAAGAAGAAAAAAGTATAAACTCCTAAAGAAAAGGAAAAAGGGAGTTCTAGAACTAATGGAAACTCTATGAACTAATTATCTTGAGCAAGAGAAAAAAAATACAGGTGAGGTAATCTCAATCCAGATGCTGCTGAGGCAATTGAGAAGGATCTGAGGGCAGTTTGCCTGAATGGCACTGTATAACCCTGTTGTGGCACATGGGAGTGTACCTGTGTACAGGTGGGAGTGTACCTGTGTAGGCCAAGTGGACACTGCTACTTAAACTGATCTGAGATGCATGGGACACAAGCACACCTAGGGTAGAGCACCCATAGGGACACTACTTGAAGAAGGTGGCAGTGGCTTCTTGAAACTTCTTATTCAAACATGCACAAAAGGGACAGAGACAATATGGCCCTAATGATTTCATGAGAGGGTTCCATGAGGAATTATTTTGCCAAACATATGCAAATTGTTCCATTCATCATCACCAGGTCCTCAACTAATATAAACAGAAAGTTAAGAACAAATTTTACAAATAACTCTTTCACCAGTCATTATAGAAATTGTATTTAAAGAAGCCAAAAGGATGACTAACCAGAACCTTTATATATGGTTTCATCAATTCACCACAAAGCTAAAATATTGACTAGAAAGAACCAGTTTGGGCTAAGAAAGATTTTGATAAGAATTTTCATCCTTCTCACCACCCTTTTCTTTGAGGATGTAGTTGTGAAGTGGAATCAAGGCGAATTGAGAGTGCCCGGCTTCTTGCAGGATTGTGTCTGCATTATTTATGGTATTTAAGATTATAAGTATCATAGCAGGGGATACAAAATTCTGAATTCAAGATTTCATAGGTAAGTGAAGGATGAACTGATATTTCAAAATTTGGCTTTAACTATAACATATATTTTAATTTTACATATAAATAAATTCTATTTGGTTAATTATTTGGGATCTGGAAGTATTACTTTAAACTTTGCAGCTCACAGATTTATTGGTGAAAAATAAGAGTTTTTCATGTCTAGGTTGCTGGTTCAAATCAAGCACACTTAGTGACTGTAAATTGTTATTTTCTGTCATGAATTTGGTGACTAACTGAAGTAAGTTCTGAAGAGAAGATATTGGATCTTTTCCAAAGACAACAAATGGCCACTTCACAAAACCAAAACCACAGCTAACACTAGCTGGCCAATTTATTAGCTGTACTAGGGAAGCCAAACAGCTTGGAAAGTGAACTAAAATTGATCTCTCTAGTACACACTTGAGGAAAGTTGGCAGGACAGTAGTGAGGAAACTTGTACTAAAGCTGCAAGAGCTGCAATTCATCTGTGAATAAAATACAGGACTTTGATCACCACAAAAGTCAATGAAGCAGCTTTCATAAAAATTAAATTCACTTACAAAAATTTAAAGAGAAAAAAAACCTATGCAGCTCCACTTTCAAAATTTTGATTTGTTTTCTTAATTCTAATACTAATCATTCTAAAAACAATCTTCATGAACACTATCTTTTCAACCACAGACACGTGCGGCTACATCAAACTCTAAAGAACAAGAAAAAGTGAAACCGTAATCTAACCAGTCTGCAGTGAGAGCATTTGCAATCTACCATGTGAATAAATCACTAATTTAAGCACTTTGCTGAAAACGTGTCCTTAAAAATATTTTGTTTGATTATGAAGTGCAACTTTTAAAATACACCTTTTTTCAGTTGATGGTAGTTATCACTTTCATACTAGAAAATAAAAAAAACAATACAGAAGTACTACTTCATTTTAACTACAGTGCTATATGGCATACTTGAAATCCAGAACAGTTTTTATTGTTAATGTCAAAGCTAGACAGCAGATGCTGAACATGACAAATGTCTTAGCTCTCTAGTTTATGCTGCTCAGCATTTCATCAACTAAATATAGTGCAAATGTACTGGCAAGGAGAAAAAGATAACATAATTCATTTGGGTCATATCCTTAAACTAGAAAAAGCATGTGTCTTATTAAATATGACTGATCTGAAACAGGGTATTATAGTTTCTCTTTTATTACACTTTGGAAATTATGCATTTATCAGAAATTATACAGTATGCAGAGCGATACACTCAGTTATATTATATGAAACTTCTAAATTATCTTTTTCATTATTTGAATGACCTTCATGACATTTGATCTTAAATACTGTTTCCATGGAAAAAGCCATTGTATTATGTTTTTGTCTTTTAAGCAAATACTATTGGAAGACAATACATTTTCTGATAAGAAGTCAAATTTAATATAGTCAAAATAAAAAAGTTACATAAAAAAAAAGACAACCCCACTCTTATTTTAACTATCCCATATATATTGTATAAGATTAATTCCCAGGAGTATACACATTCTTGATATACAAAATGTTAGTATAACTGAACTTGTTACTTACAAGCAAGGTTCCATAGTTAAAAAGAAACTCCTCGGTTACAATCTGGGGACGGAATACCTATTTGAGCAGAGTTTTTGTGTAAGATTAAATAATTTAAAAAACATGATAAATGTAGTATATTACAGTGTGTTTAAAAAAGCATAACATTTATTTTGTTTTTATCATCAGAATTATCAAACATAACTTCACCAATAGGCTCAAGTCTTCATTCTGGCACATAGTTAGAAATCCCACTGACTTCAGATAAAGCTGACTTCGGCCTTGGTTACACTGGCATTTTATAGCGTTATAAAGCCACCAGGAGCGCTATAACCTACTACCCGTCCAAACTGGCAAGGAATGTAGAGCGCTATAAGTCCGCGATTACAGCGGTCCTGGTAATCCTCCCTTCCAAGAGGATTGACAGCTGTTATGTATTGGGTGATACACTTTAGCTCCAGTGTAAACGGGTAGTAACAATACTGTGCTTTGAGTGATCTCTGGAAATGCCCCTAAGCAATTTAAGCCAATTAACCTCTCTTCCCTTTGTTTTGAACTCAGCTGGAGGAACGCGGAAGTACGTTTTCAGAATTATCTGTAACTCGGCAAATCAACAATGCAAATGTTTACCGAGTTAGTGAGTGAGAAGCAGAAGATTAGTAGGCTCTGCATTTTAAAGACAGTGTGCTGACACACTCTCAGCACTCTCAAAATCCACTCGCTCTCTCCCTCTGCATACACACAACACACTCCCCCTCCTCAACCCTCTCATGTGAAAAGCATGTTGCAGCCAGCTGAATGCTGGGATAGCTGCCCATAATGCACCACTCCCCGTGTCACTCCAAGTGCCGCAAATGTGGCCATGCCAGTGCAGTTGTGGCTGTGAGTGTGTACATGCTGGAGTGCTTTCCCTGGAGCTGTATCCAAAGGCGGTATAACCAAAAGCGCTATAAAGCTGTAAGAGTAACCATGGCCTCTATGAAAAGAAGGCAGAATTTGGCCTACTCCAATTACAATCAACATAAAGTGCATGTAGGGAGCATACAGTGGTTTATACTGTTTTCTAATTTCAAAAATAATTACTTGAGATGTCACAAGGTGGAGAACTACTGGCATCATGGGAAGGCACATCTTCAGCTGTTTGGCCTGAGTTGTAGATGGATGTTTACGTCCAGAGATATTAGCTAGGGCACTGAGAATATCACCTGTAACACACAGCAAATGTGTAAGATGCATCTCAGTCTACCTCAACATAATTAGCTTAACTAAACAAAGGGGCTACTGACATTTTTCTCATGTAGCCTGTATGAGGTTTCCCAGGCTTAACCTGAAGAAAAACTATTTCTGATTCTTCTTACAAACTGAACTACTTAAAGAGGGTTTGATCCTGCAAAGCACTCGGTGCTCTAGACTCAAACCAGAAAAACACCGAAATGTGCTTAACTTTAAGCACATGAGCAGTCCAATTGATTTCAACTGATTATCTTCAAAACAAGCAAGCAAACAACTTAGTCTCTAATGCTTGCCAGTAAGTTGCTCTGATTCATGTGGATTTGCCAACAGAAGACATACCTTTCTTCTCTAGATAGTAATTTAGAATGAGCGGCAAGGGGCATATCTGCTATCCTAGCTGAAAATTTTAACCAATTATTGCCAAAAATACTAACCCTTAGTTTCACAGTCTCCCACTAATGTGAGAAATTATTTTCTCTTTCATACCAAATGGATGTAAGTGAGAAACAAGAGAGCTGAGGCTGATTACTATGTTTGTCCCGTTTTATGCCAGTATAATTCCATTGACGTCAGTGGCATTATTTTTGCATAAAACTGGAGTAGTATAGTGGCATGCACACTATTTTTCAAGGCAAGCAGCTGTCACTCAAACTTCTGTAACTATACTAACTTTGAACTCCACACTCCTCTAAAATCAGGGATAATTTCTGGTCCCTGTAAACATTTGTAAATCAAGTCTTCATCCTCTTCTGACTCCCAAGGAGTCAAATACATAGCAGAATGAACCACGGGAAGCTTGTGCAGTCAAGTTCAGCAATCAAAAGTTGGAGAAGCCTGTTTAGCAGCTTTCCATAAGATATTAGAAAATAGTGTTTAGTGACTTTACTTTAAATCAGGGTTCCCAAACTTTCTGCCTGCCTCACCCCATTTTGAGACAATGTTTGCTATGACCCCAGACACCAACAACGCAACACAGTGACCAAGAAATTTACACATGAAGTATGTTATGTAATGCTCTTTAATGTGACATATAGGCTCCCGTGTTGCAACACAGCTTCTCGATGTCCAGCGGTGTGATAGATTAAATGTGAAATTTCAATGATGTAACATCAACAGAAGATCAATACTGAAACTTAACGGACACAAGTGAGCTGAATCCAGTTTCACACAAATACATGCTCACGAATGGCACCATCAATTTCAAGGCAGGTGTTGAGAGTGCAGGATATTCAATCATGGCAGGGAATCAGAATTCCAGGAGAGAAAGTTGAGGATAAGTGCCTCACAAGAATCCACTGCGGGAAATTTCAATGAGCTGTTTGATTTCAGCTGCTGGCAAATCCATGGCATAGGCGTGCAGTGAAAGGGGTTTTGTACCCAATCATGCTTTGTCATGTCCAAGTTGAGGGAAAAGGATACAAACTTTCCTTCATCTGGCTGAGACGCTTAGCCATTATCACGTGTGGGAGGCTGAATAATTTCATTGTTAGTCAGGAACTTGCAGCACAGACACGATGAGTTACAATGATTCTTTATCAAGTGCCAACAGTGTACTCAGGATTGCATAAAAAGAAGGTACTTACAAGCAACTGCAGATTCCCATCTCAGGAAAGGCTAGCACAAACTACCAGCTCAAACAGAGAAGATGCTCTTTTGATAAAGCTGATGCCTACTGAAAAGGATCTTTTCACAGCCAACATGTCCAGAGATCTGCTCCACAAATACTATGCCAGGAGGCAGCCATTTTACAAAAATGGTTGCCTCCGCACAACAGGAGCAGGTCTGGAAACATTTGGGACAGACAGCATTGTCTCGCACGATTAATCTGATCTGTTGGACCCATGACCCTGTCTGCTGATGGCACAATCCCTGTTGGGGCTGCAACCTACTGTGTGGGAACTGCTGATTTAAATTAAGAAGGTTTTGGATACTGTAATCTCATATTAACTCTAATCATGTGCAAGATATTGTGTATAATTTTACATAGTTGAAACACATACATGCATAATGCCCACTTGAATTATTTTTGTCAGCTGATATTTAAAAAAACTTAACTCTTGAAATACAGTGAATGAATTCCTAGCTCCAGTGAACTAAATGGGAAAACTACCAATGACTTCAGTGAGGCCAGGATTTCAGGATAACGATAAATAACATTTTCAAGGAGCATATAATTTTTCTGGAATGTACTTTCACAAAAGAGAAGTGGATAACACAAAATTATCCAAAGCAACAGGGATTCTTGTGAGGGACAAGTGAAAAATAAAATAAAAAGGATAATGAGCCAATGAGGGAGCACAGCTGAGTTACTGAAAACATATCTCAGGCACAACTAATCTAGAAAGAAGGATCAAAAATCTAATCATAAAGGGGAAGATTGTGGTTCAAGAACCAAGAACTGTGTGAAAACCAGAGAACTCCACTTTGATTGATCTTATTTTATATGAACTATTGTCTCAGGCAAACAAGAGGCCTTCAGTGTATACATATGGAAGCGGTGGGCAGGGGAAAGTCTCTGCTTACATGCAAAGAAAGAAGAAAACTCTCAAAGCATTGAAAATATTCATTTAATAAATTCTGTCCTTGAACATACACATATCTCTTGTTTTTCCAAGCCTATAATAGAGACACTGAACAATTAAAAGCCAGATTCTGCCACCCTTAAATACCGTTTCAGAGATTTTAAGGCCAGAAGAGAACACAGTCTCATCAGACCTGTGCTTTTGTATATAACAGGCCATAGAAGTAATTCATATTAATTAGCTGAGTAGTTTCAGTGGTTTATTACTTGAATACTCCCATTGACTTTAATACTCAATTGTACGTAATGGAGGCAGAAGCTGGCCTTAAATTAAAAGGAGTGATGTGCAAACAATTCTATTCCAAATGCAATATACTGTTCATAAAAATGAATACACTTCCCATCATTGAGCCTCAATGTGAGCCTCAATAAATAGTCCTAAATTTTAATAAATACGTACTTCTGGTTTTGAATCATTAAATCATAATATAACAAAACCCTGGTTGTGGTGAACAAGAAATGCTGAATCTACCTAACTTATTATCTGGCTTTCCATATTTTACAATGCATATAGTGTCATCCTGTTGCCAAATTCTGCATTAGACAAATAGGTACATATACCTCATTATTTCAGTATGACTGTATATTTATTACATAGGAAATACCTAAAATGCTACAAATACAGAAGTAAAGTTATTTAGTTAACAAAGGCAAATGGTAGTTTTTTAAGGCTGACCATTCTACTATTGATTTAATCAAACTTTTTAAAATAAATATTTGAAATCAATTTCTATTTTTTAAATCTATTTGGTTTATAGCTACATCTGCTGGAAGAGAATGGGATTAGAAAGGAGTTTAAATAAATATATATTAAAAACTAGCAAACATCAATTTCCAACTCAGAAATATAACTGCTTTATTTTGTTTCACTTTGCAAAGTGTCTAACTTTGGACATTTTTCATATGAGGAAATAATGTTCACCCCTCAATCAGAATATATTCTTTCATTATCGCACACAGGTAAAGAGAAAATACTCTCTCATAAAACTAGAGGTCTCAAAATTAATCTTAATAAAAGCCAACCACAAAGGCAATCCTCCCTTCATCCAAAAACAATATAATCCCCTGTCCCCAACCTTAACTTGAGAAGGAAATCAAAGGGGAGAACTTATGTTTGATGTAGACATTGTCCAAAATATGCCATTAAAACAATAGATCAATAGTAAAAGCAGAAAGTAGCATGTAAAAGATAATAAGTTATTTTTGTAATTATCATTATTTGCATTACAGAAGTACCCAGAGACCCCAACTGAGATCAGAGTCCCTCTGTGTTAAGCAGTGTACACACATTCAAAGAGAGCAAAACAGAGAGAGGCAGTGGGAGGCCCTCCTCAAAGCATATACAGTCTAAGGCGCCAATACTGCAATTGACCATACACGGTCATCTGATATTTAGTTACTTAGGAAAACAAAGAAGAAAAGTGGTTTGAGGAAGAAACAAAATATTACATGGTCTTTGTAAATAAACTTTGAAAATAGGTGACTTTTAAGCCTACCAAACTTTACAAGTGCTAATCCTTCTCCCTCTCCCCCATTATACAAAACAATAATGAACATTTAGTGAGAAATAAAGAAATAGTCATTTCTTGGACAACATAGCTGAGGAATTTTATACAACCCAAAATGCCATCAGCCTTCTTGGCAACAAGGACACACTGTTGACTCATATCCAGTTTCTCATCCACTGTAACTCCTAGGCCCTTTTCTGCAGAATTGCTGCCTAGCCATTCGATCCCTAGTCTGTAGCAGTGCATGAAGTTCTTCCATCCTAAGTGCAGGACTCTGCACTTGTCCTTGTTGAACCTCACCAGATTTCTTTTGGCCCAATCCTCTAATTTGTCTAGGTCTCTCTGTAACATATCCCTACCTTCCAGCGTATCTACCATTCCTCCCAGTTTAGTGTCATCTGAACTTGCTGAGGGGTCAGTACAAGCCATCCTCCAGACCGTTAATGAAAATATTGAACAAAAATGGCCTCAGGGCCAACGCTACTTGATACTGGCTGCCAACTAGACATGGGGCCATTGATCACTATCTATTGAGCCCAACAATTTAGCCAGTTTTCTATCCACTTTATAGTCCATTCATCCAGCCCACACTTCTTTAACTTGCTGGCAAGAACACTGTGGGAGACCATATCAAAAGCTTTGCCAAAGTCAAGGAATAACATGTCCTCTGCTTTCCGCTCATCCACTGAGCCAGTTATCTCATCATAGAAGGCAATTAGGTTAGTCAGGCATGACTTGCCCTTGGTGAATCCATGCTGACTGTTCCTGATCACTTCCCCCCCACCACCCTTAAGTGCTTCAGAATTGATTCCTTGAGGACCTTCTCCATGATTTTTCCAGGGACTGAGGTGAGACTGACACACCTGTAGTTTCCCGGATCCTCCTTCTTCCCTTTTTAAAAGATGGAGATACTCTTAGAGTATCTTTCTCCATCCAATCCCATATGCTAGCCTCGCTTTGACATCTCCTCTTGAAGTCTTGCAGTCAAACTCCTAATTAACATCTTTCCTCACAAACACTCTCCACACTACCCACATTCTCTGTCAGGCTTGATAACCCCACCATTCTCTGTCCTCTAACCTGGGGTTCATTTTTGCTGACTCCTCTTTTGCACATCCAGGCTGTGACCAAATGTTGCCATTTCATTCTCCAAGGCTTGTCTAAGATCTATCATTTTTTTTCTGTTCAAACAGCCAAAACTCACCAAACCCCTCATCACATTTTATCTTGATTTGTATAAGCTTCTTCTCTCTGGACTCTCTAGCTTCCACATCTCTCTATCCAGCCCTCACCTACAATTCCTATCTTGCTAATTCCTATCTTGCTAATTCCTATCTTCCTAACCTATCTTGTCCTCACCTACAATTCCCTCACCTACAATTCCTATCTTGCTAATTCCTATCTTGCTAATTCCTATCTTGCTATCCTTTCTTCCTAACCTATCTTGTCCTCACCTACAATTCCCTTCGCAACTCTCTGCTCATCTTCATTTCTGCTCTTATCTTTTATCGCATTGCCTCCCACCCTGGAGAAGCACCCATTGTCTGCTTCTCACAAAATCCAACCTCAGTATCTCCTTCCAAACTGTACTCTGTGATCTGAACTATGTCTCTGAGGACTGACTGTTTGAATAGAAAAGCCATTAGCATCTTATCCTTCCAAACTCTCCTCAAAACCTATAAATATATTAGAAAATTAACGATGGCTTTGGGAGAAGACTGGGATAGTTAGCACTTCTTATATAAAGTATACTAGAAGAACTTTATTAAGCGAGCATTCAATGGTTAGGAAATGCCAGAATTAAGATTGTGCAAACTTAATTCAACTCCTTTATTCATTATTATACAGTCTAATGATATGATTACAACCTTAACAACGTTCTGTTACAGACGTTTTTTGTAATTTCCTACATTTTTAAAAAAGCAAACTAAAAAAACAAATACTATCATGTGGCATCTACTGACACCCACATAGATCCTCAGTAAGGTTGGCAACTTTTAGGTCCACCACACAGACGTCTGTCACTTGAGCTAACAGAATAACTGATAGGAATAGTAGGTGGTCATCCTCTATGTAGATTGGCAAAAGGGAATGAAACCATCTTGCCAGAGGTTTCACAAATATTTTCTGACAGCAAAGGAATAGTGACACTTAGAAATTTTGGATTCCGTTCCAGACTCTGGAGGGAAGTGTGTCTAGTGGGCACAGACCCTTCTGACTGTTCTCTCCATGTTTGAACTCTTCTGTCCCATCTTCTCCAACCTGTCCCTGTCAAGTCTTTTCCCTTCCCTGGCCCTTGTCTCAGTCCCATTCTCCTTGCTTAGTCAGTCCCAATCTCTACTCCTATGTCTTCTTACCCCAATTTCCACCCCACTTCAAGCCTCTCTCATTCCCCTTCCCATCAATTCCCAGTTTTCTTACCCAGCCAGTCCCAGCTTCTCCATTCCAGCTCCTCATCCGATCTGTCTCTCCCCTCTATCCCACTGATTCCTAGTCCTGCTCTCCATCCCCAGACTTCTTATTCAGTCTCAGTCCACCCACCACTCTCTCCCCAGCTCCTTTCTCCACTCAGTCTCCTCCCTCCCTCGATACTTGGTCCCAGTCCCTTAGCCCAGCCATCTCAGATTTCCTCCCACACCCCAGCTACTTACCAATCTGGTTCCCCGATTCTACCCTACCCCACACCCACTGGTTCCAAGATCCCAGCTCCTTGTCCCAGTTTCCCTCTACATATCTGATGACAAGTGTTCCTTCTTCCAGCCAAACGTCGCTCCGTCACCACCCTTTCCCCTCACTAGCTCTCAGCACCAGTCTCCTTACCAATCCAATCATAGTTTCTCTCCCTCCAAACACCTCTAGTCCCAGTTTCATCAGACTCCTTGTCCCAATCCCTGGTCCATGTTTTGTGCCCCAAGTAATCGAAACAGACAGCATCCTCCTCCTCCACAGTAACGGGGTGCCTGCAGAGGGGTCACTGAAAGCCAGGAGAGACAGGCTCCTTGCTCTCAGTTCCAGGGACCTCAATCCCTTTGCAGGGAATATCTGGCTTCACCTCTGTAGACCTGGCCTGGAGCATGCTCGGTTGTTCTATGGGGATGACACAGTTAGTCTGTCAGCACCAGGACCTGAGGAGGCTCAAGCATGCTCCATGAGGTTGGATTGTTCAGAAATTAGCCGCTATAATTAAAAAAAGTCTCTACTAAGAATGTGTGAACCATGATCCTCTAATGGCTTATAATTTGGCCAATTTTGGGTGGATTTTCATGGGGCTAGCACAAAGCACACCCTGACACAAAGACCACTCCCAGCCAAATTTGAAATCCCTGCTCCAAAGCATGGGGGCGTTAGAACTGTTCAGAGAATAAGTGGCCAGAATTTAACATGAGCAATAGAATGATTTTCCCCTGTCCTTGTTATTAGAGACACCTGAACTGTATTGGCTAAAGTTTCCTAGAAAAATTCATCCTGAAGCGGAAATCCAGCATGTAAAATTTCATCCCAAATGTTTTAAAAATTATAAGCAACTGAAATCAGGGTTTTACAACAGACATACTAAATAGGTGGTCCTACCTGCCCCAACTATAACCATATACATGTATATACACTTACACTTATATGTGTATATAATATATATACTTGCATCTCTCTTCTTCCATGTTTTGTAGGCCACAGTTATACTGTAAGTTCTTTGGGGCACAGACTATGTCTTTAAAAATGTTTATTTACTTGGCATAATAGCTCCTCAGTCCTGATTGGGACTTTGTGTGCCACCATGATTGAAATATTAAATAAAAGAGAACATTTTTTCAAGATTCAAATGCAAGTATTATATGATCACAATATAGCTAAGAAATTTGATGAAGCAAATGCCATAAACAGTAAATGATGGGGGAAAATATCTTTCTACTTACCACTGTCTGAGATACTTAAATGTTCCACAAGAGAGTGAGGGAAAAAGAAAGACAAAAAAATTCTTTTCGTAGTCAGCCAGCTGAATTTACCTAGAATTCCTGGCAGCTCCTGCACAATGTGATAGACGAGAAGGCCCAGGCATTTTGACAGGTATTCATTGCCGCTTTGCTGATCTTTTCCTGGCGTAGTCTTTCTGCTGTCTCTTTCAATGTACATCACCAATCTACATATAAGCAAGTGCAAAAGATTACCTCTTGTGACAAAAACGGATACTGTATCTCAAAAATGCCACTGAGGCAAACGTTTCCAGGGGGCATAGTTACAAGCAAGATGGCATTTATGTGTTGTTTCAGCAACTTGCTGAAAACATTTGATTTTTGTCTTTAAAACAAAGTTCATTAAAAAAAACCCAACAAATCCTTCTATGGGGAACTACAGATAAGCCAAATACAATTAACCAAATTAAACTCTGGTGTAAGCAAGTGCAACTCTATTAGTGTAAATGGCAATATAGTGCTTACATGGGGAATGAATTGGCCCTTAAAAACTGATTAGGAGACTCTAATTTTAAACATTTTATACTGAATTGTAATGCAAAAAAAATTGCTTAGCCAAGGCAGCAAATTTTCAATTTGTGTACCTAAAAAGTAGGTTTGGGAATTTATATTTAAGTACTTAAAAGAAGTGGTGTGATTTTCAGTGACGCCACAAATCTCACCCAAGTTAATGACATATAAAAGTACTCAGTACCATTGAAAATCAGGCCCCATATGTGCCCATTGGACAAACAAAAATTTTAAAAACCAAGAGTCAAATTATGCCTGGCCACTGTATAGGTGTACAACCTGTGGGGGAGAGTGCAAGAAACGTCTGCCTCCTTGCATCCCAGCATTAGTGGCCAGGAACAACTGCAATCTCTGTTTGCTCCTTCCTAGCACCCTGGTAGTGAAAGCCATCAGAAAGGCCATAGCACTGATTTTCTTCCACAGCACTGGTTTATGGAGTTGGCTGCAGACACCAAGATGTGCACATCCTGTACTATTCTAGGGAATGGGACAGCAGGCATATATCCCTTATGTGTCTGTGGGTTCCTTTTTCAGGCATGATCCATCCCAGAGCTCATCCCCAATGTGGGCCAGGATCAGGATAGTCTTTTCCAGCATGCTCCAGTATAGGAGTATATTTAGCTGTAATAAATAATAATAAGCATACTCAAGAAGCCAGAGCTAATGACATTTATTTAAGATCATATTTCTCTGTGGAGAGGCAAATGCACTGGATTAATCTACATATTTGTTACAAATTAAATGTTTCAAATTCTTAATTTTTTCAGGCTAGAAATTATGACAGTGAGCTTTGAATAAGAAATAGGGTAGCCAATTTTGGTTGGATGTATTCCTGGAGATTTCATCATATTACATTACTTTTTAATTAAAGATTCATCTTTAATTCCGAGAGACTCCAGGCCAATCCTGTAGGGTTGGCAACCCTAGTAAGAAATTATTTTAAACTATAGTTTAGCAGTAAGTTTTTGGCATACCGGCAGGGAAGCATAAATGGCCAGTGGACTGGACCTGTTTTCAGGAATTTTAAAAAAAGATCATTTCCAGCTCTCTTAAATCATCCCCCTTTTTAGCCACTATTTTTAAAAAAATAAATAAATATATGTGACAGAGAGGCCCAGTGGTGGTTCACTATTCTGGGTGGTCTGTATCAGCAATCCGTCTCAGGCCTGACATACTCACTATGCCTACCATGCTATTGTCATAATCTGTATCTAAAAGATGTCATAAAGCATTTAAAAAATGATGACAGGATGGTGATGAATATCATTGTGAAATGGATGTATTAACATCCTATGAGGAATTATGAACACTCACTGATATTATGCTTTTTTAAAGTCTGACAACGCAAAGGGAGAAAGGGGTTTTCTCCCAGACAGAAGGGAAGGCAGCTACCTACCTGTCTCCAGTGTAAATTTAGCAAATGATGTAACCAAAGTCAAAGAAAAGCACTTTTACAATCAAGGTAAACAAAGCCATAAGGAGAGCATGTGGGGAAAGAGGACCTCTTAATCTCATTGGGGGATGGAGACTGTGCCCCCAAGAAATCTTTCTGCTTCTTGAAGCAAGGTCAATAAACTTTGGGAAGATAGATTATTGCCTTTATAAATATATATACAAAGAGAGAGAGAAGCCATTTTGGCATCCTTTACCTGAAGGGACAAAGGAAACAAGCGCATTGAGGGATACTGGCCAAAGAGTATGGTCAGCCATGCTGAAAGAGACTTGGTTAGAAACACTTCTTTGAACAAGAGACTCAGGTTTTAGTCTTAGAATCAAATTTTTACTTTTGTTCGCTTGTAATCCTATCACTTAAACCTATGACTTTTTGTTTATTAAACTTGTTTTACTTTTACTGTAAACTAAGCCAGTGCTTTGATTAAAACAGTGTGTTTGCTAACCCCAGTTAAGCTAATAAGCTGCTGGTTATTCTCTCTACAGCAGTGGTATTCAATAGAAATTTGATGTCAGCCACACACTTGTGGTTTTGAATTTTTCTTATTCGCCACATTATAAAAAAGAATTTAAAAACATACTACAAACGACATTTCAAATTATTTTTAATATAAAATATAAGTAGATATTAAAAATATATTAATAGGTACTACTAACACAAAATTACTTCAGCGTGACACTTTGCATTCTTTTTCTTGTACCATAACCCTGAAATTTTGTATGCTCATGCATTAGCTCATGCACTAGCCACGATTCAATAGCCTATTAGCCATGTGTGGCTAGTGGTGAACATATTGGACACTGCTGCTTTAAGGGATCAGGGAATTTAACATTTGTAAGTGTTCAGTGAGCACTATAGGGCAGATGGTTTAGGGGAAATTTGGGACTGCGAAGATGTTGGGATCACCCTGCGAGAAGTAACCAAGGCTGGTGGAAGCCAGGGTGAAGCTACTGTGCCCTGTAAGCATGCTGCTGGTGTCAGGGTGCTGAATCAAGACTGCACAAGATTACAGGGCAGAGAGTGACACTAATCCCTTACTGGTCTGGATGGGACCCAAAGTGCCACACTAATATAGAAATCAAAATGTATCCTTGTCTAGGATGATGAAAATAACTGGATTTAAACTTCTTGTGCAAGCATGTGGTATGTTAGGGCTCAGTCCTGCAAACCTCTATTCAGGCAGGAGAACAGTCCCATTATAAAATGGGATTATTCACTGGAATAATAACTACTCACCTGAATCCAGAGTTTGCTTGATCTGGCCTCTAAGCAATGATGAGACTGCATATTTTGAAATATAAAAATAATCTTTATTTTATGGTGGCTTATATGGGGGGAGTAGGAAGGAGAGAGAGAAATAAGTGATCCATCCAGTAACCATTTACTTTTTCTTACCACAGTAGCCCACAGGCAGCAAATCCAGCTATACTTGCCAAAGGTTCTAGCTATTTTCCTTAGACTCTCAGTATGATTTATTCAATTATGGTCAATTTTGATGAAATATAATACATGTTAACTATTCAAAAGCCCATCTCATAATTCAACTCCAACTTTCATTATACAATATGATAATTTTATTAGACATTTTTGGCTGCCTTGAATAATGAAAACAAAGTAACTTAAGGTTGTTTAAATCCATTCTCTCTCACTGAGAGAGAATGTTTAACCAAATATTAAGTATGAGTAAAACATGACATGAGAAACCAGAGTGTCATATTCTTCTTTAAATAAATATTCTTGTAAATTTAGTTTGAAAGTGAGAGTAAGTTTAGAATTGCCTACATATTATCTAAACAAGCTGCTGAGTGAAGGCTAGCAGGATAAGTCTGATATATATTTATATTTTAAGAAAGAAATTCTCTCTTGCAAAATCCAATATAAAGAGAGTTTGAGAAGCATCAGCTCTGTGTTTATGTGTTTTGGGGAAAATAAAAAGTTAAAATACACGTAAAGCTCCTGAGTATGGCCAACTCTCTCTCTCTTTATGTGCAAAGCCTTCTCCTTTTCAAAGTTATATTCTTCTCTCCCACAAAAAAGCTGAAGTTGACAATTGCTTCTAAGAAGGACCACCAATATTTCTTTAAATTATTTGATAGCACTGATCAACTCAACAAAATCCTACCAAATCCCACATAAGTACAGTCAGCTTTAGGGAAGTTAATTGTTCTAAAGACCTAGGCAAATATTCTCCCCTCCTCACAGTCATCCACAGAATAGGGCTGTCAACTTTCTAACTGAAAAAAAACGAATACCTTGCCCGCTCTGTGCCCAGGCCCCACCCCTTCTCCAATGCCCCACCTTCGCTCACTCCATCTGCGCTCCCTCCATCGCTTGCTCTCCCCCACCCTTGCTCATTTTTACCATGCTAGAGCAGGAGGTTGGGGTGCAGAACGGGGTGAGTGCTCCAGCTGGGGATGGGGGCTCTGGATGCAAGGGATGTGTATTGGGAGTGTAAGAGGGGACTCTGGGCTGGGGTGGAAGGAGGTATGGGCTCTGGTCTGGGGGTGTGGACTCCAGAGTGGAGTGAGAAATGAGGAGTTCAGGGTGTGGGAAGGGGCTTCAGTCTGGGGGTTCAGATGTGGGAGGGGTTGAGGGCTCCATCTGGGGGTGCGGGCTCCGGGATAGGGCCGACAAGGGGCTCGGCATGGAGGAGGGGTTCAAAGCTGGAACAGGCAGTTGAGGTGTGGGAGGGAGTTTGGGTGTGGACTCCAGGCAGTGCTGACCTCAGGAAGCTTTGGTATTTCCTGGGGATGGAGGAAGTCTGCGCAGCTCATGGAAAGCTATGGCATGTCCCTCCAGCTCTGAAGTGGAAGAGCAGCCAGGGGGATTCATCATGCTGCTCCCGCCTGCAGGTGCTGCTCACGCAGTTCCTATTGGCCAGGAACCCTGGTCAATGGGGGCTGTGGAGCTGGTGCTCAGGGTGGTGGTTGCAGGTGGGGGCAGGGCATGAAGCCCCCCTAGCCACCTCAATGTCTCAGAGCCAGAGGGACATGCCATCCACTTCCTGGGAGCCATGTGGAGCCAGGCACAGAACTTGCCTGCCCTGCTGCAGTCAGCTGGACTTTTAGCACAGCCGGGAACAGAACTGCCAGGGTTCCTTTTGACTGGGCATTCCAGGAGAAAACCGGATGCCTAGCAACTGTACCACAGAATGATTTACCAGAATGTTTTACTGCCCCAAATAAACACCTGCTCTGTGTGCATGGCAAAGCTGGGCCTATGAAAGTATCACACTTATTCCATGCATGATAAGTACATGCCTGCCATGCAGTCAAAGGGACACAAAATGAACAAAGAAAGGCTGGAATTAATAAAATAGACGAGGCATTAAGAGTTAAGATGAATTATCATTCTCTGAGAAGTTGGGCATGCAAATCAGTTCAGCTTCCTGGCTATATTTATGGTACGTCATATCCTATCACTCCCCTGTAAGGACACCTAAGGATTATACAAAAAACAACGTAAGGTTTCAACCATTTTTCCAAAACCACAACCTCGTATTATTTATAAGTTCTTAATTACAAATAAATTATTCCTTAAATTTTCTGTGTCTGAACAGAAAGATCACTGAAATAATTCTGGACAAATTTATTTCCTAGCTTTAATGTAATAATAAATATTATGGTTTTTGTACTCAAGGTACAAAAACAACACACAAAATAAGTATTTTCCTTGAAAACTGGTTCAGCTTTCCAAAGAAACTATCAGTTCTGGAAATCAAAGCTGCCAACTAGACATGGAGCCATTGACTACTACCCGTTGAGCCCGATGATCCAGCCAGCTTTCTATCCACCTTATAGTCCTTTCATCCAGCCCATACTTCTTTAACTTGCTGGCAAGAATACTGTGGGAAACCCTAACAAAAGCTTTGCTGAAGTCAAGGAATAACACATCCACTACTTTCCCCTCATCCACAGAGCCAGTTATCTCATCATAGAAGGCAATTAAGTTAGTCAGGCACGACTTTCCCTTGGTGAATAAATGCTGACTGTTCCTGATCACTTTCCTCTCCTCTAAGTGCTTCAGAATTGATTCCTTGAGGAGCTGCTCCATGATTTTTCCAGTGACTGAAGTGAGGCTGACTGGCCTGTAGTTCCCTGGATCCTCCTCCTTTCCTTTTCTAAAGATGGGCACTACCATTGGCCTTTTCCAGTCACCCGGGATCTCCTCTGATCGCCATGAGTTTTCAAAGATAATGGCTAATGGCTCTGCAATCACATTCGCCAACTCCTTTACACCCTCGGATGCAGCGCATCCAGCCCCATGGACTTGTGCTTGTCCAGCTTCTCTAAATAGTCCTGAACCACTTCTTTCCCCACAGAGGGTTGGTCACCTCCTCCCCATGCTTTGCTGCCCTGTGTAGTAGTTGGGGAGCTGACCTTGCTCATGAAGACAGAGGCAAAAAAAGCATTGAGTAGATTTGCTTTTTCCACATCTTCTGTCACTAGATTGTCTCCCTCATTCAATAAGGGGCCCACGCTTTCCTTGACTTTCTTCTTGTTGCTAACATACCTGAAGAAACCCTTCTTATTACACTTAACATCCCTTGCTAGCTGCAACTCCAAGTGTGATTTGGTCTTCCTGATTTCACTCCTGCATGCCTGAGCAATATTTTTATACTCTTCCCTTGTCATTTGTCCAATCTTCCTCTTCTTGTAAGCTTCTTTTTTGCATTTAAGATGAGCAAGAATATCTCTGTTAAGCCAAGCTGATAGCCTGCCATATTTACTATTCTTTCTACACATCAGGATGGTTTGTTCCTGCAACCTCAATAAGGATTCGTTAAAATACAGCCAGCTCTCCTGGACTCCTTTCCCCTTCATGTTATTCTCCTAGGGGATCCTGCCCATCAGTTCCCTGAGGAAGCCAAAGTCTGCTTTTCTGAAGTCCAGGGTCTGTATTCTGCTGCTCTCCTTTCTTCCCTGTATCAGGATCCTGAACTCTACCATCTCATGGTCACTGCCTCCCAGGTTCCCATCCACTTTTGCTTCCCCTACTAATTCTTCCCAGTTTGTGAGCAGTAGGTCAAGAAGAGCTCTGCCCCTAGTTGGTTCCTCCACCACTTGCACCAGGAAATTATCCCCTACACTTTCCAAAAATTTCCTGGATTGTCTGTGCACTGCTTTATTGCTCTCCCAGCAGATATCAGGGTGATTGAAGTCTCCCATGAGAACCACAGCTTGTGATTTAGTAACTTCTCCTAGTTGCTGAAAGAAAGCCTCATCCATCTCATTCCCCTGGTCTGGTGGTCTATAGCAGACTCCCACCACGACATCATAATCTCTAATGTTCAAGCAAATGTCTGTTTTAAGTCCCAATTATACTAGTAGCTATTTTTAATTTGTGTTTCACATGAAAGCCACTGGTCCTTACGCTAAGTATCTGAAATTAACTTTGGCCCTGATTCTGAAAGATTTATGCACATGCTAACTGCATGCATTATAAGTAGTCCCATTGAAACCAATGGGTTAACCCATGGAATATAAAGATAAGCACATGCCTAAGTCTGGAGGATAGGGGCCTTTTTAAAGATCTGGAAATAATGTAGCTTCCGTAAACATAATTGACCCTGTGCTTGGAGCTAAGTTTGGTAATATAGCCAGAATGTGTGGATAAAATATTTTTCTGACAGTTTTGTAAGATTCAGAAGACAATTTAAGAAGTATAATTTTAAAAAGTGCTATCCTGAACTGCTTTTCACATAATTTGTAGTATATACTTAAAATAAAAATATTAATCACTGAATCACAAAGAGATACTTAATCAAAATACTACTACAATTTAATCATGAGAGCAGGGGATTAAATTGGAACATTCTTATCTTCTTGAAAAAAACTTGCAAGAATCAGGAAAGTACTTTGTGTGTTTATTTCATGGTTGAGTGCTACTGCTTTAAACTTTAAGGTATATTTTCTGGATGCCCTGTAAACGTGGTTTACATTAAGACACATATAAGATAGGAGTGTCTGATTATAATGTCTATTCAATTATCTAGTGACCTACAGGTCATAGCCAACCCACGCTTCTTAAATTAGTGTTACAATATTGTTTACCCCAAACTACATGAAGGCGGTTATTGTTGGTCTACCGGAGATATTCTTCTGATGAAGTATCAAAAATACAGTATATGAAAAACTACATATTTAAAAGCAATACACTATTTTATGGAAAATTATTTGTCAGAGTAGATAAAGATGTTAGATGTATAGATATTATATGAAGATTAAAGACTGAAGAATTGGCCTCCATGCTTACAAAAGCAAGGAAACAAAAAAAGTGGGTTGCTGGTGCTTTAATTCTGGTCTTAAATAATTATTCTGTCTTATTATTAGAAAATGATATACAATAGCTCATTTTACCATAATGTTCTATAGCAGATTTATTAAAGTAATTTTAATACATCCCACATCACAATGTGTGAGCTGAGATTATAAAAATGTAAACAAAACTACTGCCAACAATTTACTTATGCTCTTCCAACCATTTAAGTAACCTGATGATTACAGACCCAGAAATGACTTGCACTACAAATCTAGGGCTCTTGCCACCTGTGAGAGAAATCAATTTCTAGAACCAGGGGCTCTTTATCAAGAATCTTTCCACACGAGTCCAACTCTACAGACAGGTAGCAGGAGTAAATAGGGTCAATAACGACAGCAGTAACGAGGGTGCAACCTCCAGGTCAGCCAAACACACCTACCAATCCAGCAGCAGCATGTGAACCAATAAGACCCAAAGATTACTGTTCCAGAAGACAAAATGGAAGAATACTTCCTCAGTGAAGGGAGCAATCATAACTCTTCCCACGTCTTCAAAATGTTTCCTTCTACCCAACACCAACAACCCTGTTCTTCTGGATGAACAGGACCTTGTGTCAGCTAAATACTAGAAAAGCAAAGAGAATGGAGAATCAAGGTTGATTGAGAAAAAGAGACAGAGCTATGAATTATCAGCCTGCTAATGAAACTGAAGATGAAAAAGTCTCATGATCTCTTCCTGAAGCATCACATACATGCTGAAGATTACAGAGAAATAGAATGTGTGCAACATCTCCTCATTTTCAGATTGCATCCTAATCTTAATAAGGATGCCAACGAGACCAAAGAGTGGGCTATATTAAAGTTTTGAAAAAAAAATATTTTATTTTAGGACTATGACACCTAATTGTCTAACCAACATTTTCACAAAATGGTCTGATTTTATTTTTTTTTATTGTTTAAGTAAACTAATGGTGTGAAGAAAACTTGGGAAGTACTTACAGCATATTATAGTACACTTTAAAAACAGAGAGCTGATGTGGAGACATTGAGTCCTTATTTCTTTTAACTTATGTCATATTTATCTGATGTACCCTCATCTGAAGTGAGACAAAGAGCAAGTCAAGAAAGAGGCCGTACATCACATAACAGAATGGCAAACGCAAAGAAATAGGAAATAATAGCTACAGGGAAAAAAGGTCATTGTGGAAAAAGAGCATGAGCAAAAACAAAAATCAATTCATTATATCAAATACTAAGAACACCGCTACACTGTCATTAGAGTACTTCACTATCTTCCATTTTAAAATCACCAGCAGTCAAAATGTTCTAAGGCTAATAGCACTATAGCAACAGCTGATTACAATGCAACTAAAATGTTTTAAAAGAGTACTATAAATCAAGTGACAGAAACCTGTCACAAGACTACATTATTATGTCAAAGCAATCTCTGTACTGTTTAGAGTACATTAGTGCCATAATAATGATGGAATATGTTTAATCATCACTGAGAAAAAATGAATTCTGGTATATAACAGAATTTTTAAAACTTATAAAATTACCCAACGTATATGAAACAGTAATCGTGTTACAATGGACATGACTTTGTATTTAAAAACATAAACGGGGTGTTCCTGAAAGATATTCATTGTGATAGCCCTCAAGAGTAAAGACCTTTAATTTAAGGGACTGTCACAGTACGAACAGCAACAGTGCAGGCTTCCCCACACCTCCCAGTCAAAATGACTTGGCATTCCTCTCGCAAGAATGGCTGAATGGGTGCCAACTGTGGTATAAGGGTTTGTGATATGGATGCCTAGCCACAGCATTCAGACTGAGATAAATTAATTTTAAGTACTGACATTTTTGTTCATTCCTGGACTAAGCTGAAACCCTAGAGGTGAAACAACAATAAAAACAAATTTTATTTATCAAGTGCTTTTCTTTCATAGATCTTAAAGCAATTCAGAAAGTGTCTGCGTAACAGGTTCTATTGCAAATCCTATGTCAGGTTACCTCTACTGTCCAGGTATCCAGTTCCCATATAATTAATTTTGAAATACTCATTTAGAAATACACATCTTTTAATGGAGTCTTTTTAATGCACAGCATAGGCTTTGAACTAGCAAATACTATTTTATTGATTTAGGAAGTTTAACAACTAACACAAAAACTCCTGCAATGATATTAGATTTGATAACCTGGTTACAATAAAACATTGTCTGAAGTAGACTGAACAGCGTTTCTCTTGAAACTCTGGAGATATTTGCAGTGTTGCCTTAGGGTTGTTACTACTCTGACTTTTGTATCACCTGCCTCAATTAATTTATGGTGAACCTTTCCCTTGTATCATCAATTGTCTTTTACCACCAAGTTTGAAGCAATATAATGTGCTATATGCATTTTCTGTCTGTATCTATTTTATCTTTATCAAAATATTCAAAAAGAAGAAATCAAGACACAAATTTTGCACCTTTTACCAGACTTCCTATAAATTTCACAAAATGATAGTGTGACAGGGCTGAGCGGCCCCGCACTGGTACTGTGGGGTTAACCCTTCCCTCTTAGCAGAGGAAGCCACACCCCAGAAGCTCTGCTGGGCATGCTCCAGCTGGAGATCTGGTATAAAAGCCCTCTGAGCAGCTCAGTTGGGGCTGACCACCGGAGAGGAAGGACGCATTCCGCAGCTCTTGTGGATGGACAGCCAGGACTCCAGGTTCCAGACGCCAGCCAAGTTGAGACACGACCGGAGAACCCGGTCGAGGACGGCCCAGGATGGGAACAGACCGGAGGACAACTGGATGCGGAAGGCAAGGCCGTGCGGGTAGGAAGAGACCCAGGGGAGTTTTAAAAACGTACAGATGCTCAGCATATTGCGGGTGGATCCCCGCCAAGCTAGGGGCAGGGGAAGCCTCACCATCAGGTGAGCCCTGGGTTGGGACCTGATGGAGAGGGCAGGCCTGGGTTCCCCTACCACTGCAGCCACTCGGCCACACTACCCTGCTTGTAAGGGGACTAGATAGACTCTGGCTGTTAGGCCGCACTACCCTGAGACTTGAGGAAGCTGTATGGACTCTGGCTATTAGGCAACACTACCTTGAGACTTGGGGAAGCTGTATGGACTCTGGTTGTTAGACCACACTGCCCCGAGACATAGGGAGGATATAAATAGACACGGGCTGTTAAGCCACGCTGCCCTGAGACTGGGGGAAGCCATATGGACTTTAGCCACTAGGCCACGCTACCTGAGACGTGGGGAAAGGTATATAGACTTTGGCCATTGGGCCATGCTACCTTGAGGTTTGAGGGAAAGTATATGGACTCTGGCTATTGGGCCATGTTACACCGAGACTAGAGGGAAGGAGTTTGTAGAGACTCTGGCCGTAGGCCACACTGTCCTGATACCGGGGCGCAAGATAGAGACTCTGGACATTGGGCCTTACCGCCTGTTTGTCGGGGATTAGAGTGGCTGGGGTCCGCTGCCACACCCAGCCCCTGCAACAAACAGGCACTGCAGAGCAGGACCCACCACAGATACTCTTTCAAAATGTCTGAAATACTCAAATTATTTTTAAAAAATAGTCAGCCAATTAATTTCTTGCTTCTGTACTTCTAAACATTTTGAAATAGCTGTATGGTTCTCCCACAAATCTAGGAGACACTTAAGTAACTGAAATATGCTGATGAATGCCAATTGATACACATCAAAGAACATCCATTATCCATCTTGGGTCAAATAAATGCATCCAGGGTCCAGAATATTACAAAAGAAACTGTCTCCCTATAAAATGACCCATTTCTCCTTTCCCATCCCACAGTAGCTATCTCATAATATGACCACCAAAGAAATGTTCTAGTTTCAATCATCTCTCCTGTCAAGGTATAAATTGATCACTAAAAAGCTACCATTATGTTTAAAGAAATCATAATATATGAAGAGAAAGTTTGCCAGTTCAATAAAGTCTGTAATGCTACTGACATAGAGACATAGCTGTTGTTAATATTAATGGTTTATAATGTGTATTGGCCCATTATCTACTTTGTTTTGAGTACCATGAAACCAATATTAGACTAGAACTCAGATTCACAATCTACATAGCTTCTCCCACCACTCTCCTCACAAAAGTGGTTCATTTAAAAGTATTATTAATAAAAACCTGAAATAATTTATTAATTTAATCTGGTGACAAAAACCATCAAAGTTTTTCCTCTCAGAATATGCTAATAATTATTTATAAACAAACAGAATATAAAGAAGTATAAACTGATAGAGTTTACAGAGCTATCTTTGAAAATACACACTACATGTCTAATTATAGCCTCCATTATCGTCTTACCTTGCTTGGCAACTGAGTAGTAACATTTCTCTGTTATTAATTAAAACCTGTAACAGGACCAGAAAGGCTTTTGCTCGAATGGAAATTGATGGACTTTCAAATAAACGGATAATTATAGTCACAAAATCCTGGGTGGGAATAAAAACAAAACACAAATACTGTATTTTGAACAAAATTCAAATACTTTGAATAACAAAGCAGTTAAATAACATTGTCCATTAGCGTATACACATTTTAAATCATTCTAGCACAATAAAGATGCAAATATGTTTGGATTCAATGTTAGCTAAAGCCTTTTCATAACATTAAATTACAGCTCAAAATCCTACATGATGCTGTTGAATAAAAGAGTTTTGTCCTAGACGGATAGGCCAACTGCAAAGCTGATATGTGCAGCCTTCCAAGGGCCAAGATTAACAGACATTTTCTGCTGTGTTAAATCTAAAATAGGACATAACAGGTCATTTAAAACATACAGAAAACCATAATTAAAAAATTATTTCATCTTAACAAAAGACATGACAAAGGATATTTTAAACTCAATAGTTCTTTTAAAAGAAAACTTGTAATTTTAAAAATTGCAAAAACTACATGCTTGTCTTTCCTCCTCATACTATGAAATTTAGTAGTTTACATACTACCTTCCACGTGAGCTAGAAGATCGTAAGTTAATACAAATTAAAAAATGTTTGATGTAATTATAGGCTAGTTAAGTAAACCATGTATTATGTGCAGGGCAGGCACCAGCGGAGCAAGCATGTGCCTCGGGCGGCCCTTGGTAAGGGGAGGTATTCCGTCCATTGTAGGGGCAGCGCAGTCCAGGCGGCAGCAAGTTTTGGGGGGGTTTTTGGCTTGGATAGTCCGGGTGGCAGCAGTCCAAGTGTTTTTTGGGGGGGGTTGGGGTTTATTTATTTATTTTTTTGCTTGGGGCAGCAAAAATGGTAGAGCCAGCCCTGATTATGTGGCACATCAGACCTAAGTTACATATCAAGGACCCTGGATTTAAAAGAAAACACTGTTTCCATCTGTAACCATGCCTGGTTACAGATGGAAACAGCTAAGGGCCAATCTCAGGTCATGCTGTGAAAAAACTAGGCAGACACTCCCACCCAGGTGATTAACACTAGATTAACCAAACCAGCAACAAATGTATGCTCCTGGATTGCTATTATAGCTTACCATGAAGTCACAGACAGTTCCCTTAGACCTTTAATACCATCCAAATTGGATTTCTGTAATAAAAGGTTATTAAAACCAAAATCACCACACATTAGGTTCTCCAGCCCCACTTACCTAGGTCAATGGACCTTACACCAAAAACAACACTGTAGCCAATCCTTTAGTAAACTAAAGATGTCTTAACTAAGGGTATGGTTACACTTACAAGATTATAGCGCTATTGGTTATAGCAGTCCCCTTATACAGTAATATGTATAGCGCTATTGTATGTCCACACTCAGATGCGCCAGCGGTATAGCATGGCCACATTTGGGGCACTTAATGCGGTATTAAGAGCAGCGCATTAGGGCAGGTATCCCAGCATTCAGCTGGGTGCAACGTGCTTTTTAAACGAGGGGGGTGAGGGGGGACACGTGTGTATGCGGAGGGAGAGAGATAGTGATTTTTCCGTTCTTCTGAAAGCCTGTCAGTGAGCCTCCGTTCACAGAAGGCTTTGTTTTCACACAGGCTCCCTCCTTAAACATTTGCACTGCTTATCTGCCGAGTTAAGAGAGAAACTCTAAAGAGGTACTTCCGCATTCCTCCAGCCAAGTTCAAAACAAAGGGAAGAGACGTCAAAAGGGAAGAGACGTCAATTGCCTTAAATGGCTCTAGGCATCTCCAGAGATCACTTGTAGTGCAGTGGGTGTCCACATTCTTGCTGTAGCGCTACAGTAGCTGCGCTACAGCCCTTATTCCCCATGCGGAGGTGGATTAACAATAGCGCTATAACTCACCAGTTATAGCGCTCTACATGCCTTGCCAGTGTGGACGGGGAGGAGGTTATAGCGCTCGTGGGGGCTTTATACCGCTATAAAGTGCCAGTGTAACCAAGCCCTAAGAAAAAGGAATGAGAGTTACTAATAGGTCAAAGCAAATAAAATACCTTAGTTGGATCACAGCATGTAGGCCAAATGATAGCAGGGATCTTAAATCTGCTAGTTTTCTATAAATCTCTCTGGGTTGCTGTAACAGGGCCTTCTTGGTTCTGTTTCTGTCCAGGACTACAAACTACACAGAGACCCTGGTGCTGGTCCAACACCTTGTGCAGCTTATTTAGAAATGGAGGCCCCATCATCTTCTTAACATAAACAGCTGCTATAACAAGTGCCAGTGGGGGCAATCTCCCCGACCCCACTCCTTTACTGCCTGCTTCCCCCTTTCCACTTCCTTACTGTCCTATTTGTAGGCTCTGCCTAATGCTTAATTAGCTTTTTTCCTTATCCCACCTACAAATTTGGCACAGTTTTGCTTACTCAGCTCCAATCTGCCTTGCCTGACTGGAGCAGCTATGAACAGAGTGCTGACTCAGACTCTCTTGTCTATCACAGTTGCCCAAATAGTTTTGGGGATTTTAGTCCTTTTATTTTAATTTTCCCCAGTTAGAATTCACCAGTCCAGAGATGGGGTAGGAAAGAGGTGACCAGGTGCCTTTGTTCTCCCTCTTTATACCTTGACTCTTTTTGCCTTTGTTCTCCCTCTTTATACCTTGAGGCTTTTTGCTGGTAAAATCCTGGCTGTGACATGGGACAGGCAGTTCCATGACATAGGTGCTTTGCCATTAATCCTTGATATGAATTACAAATTAGGCTGGCACCTCCTGCAAACATTCCATCTGAGGTATTTTTGGGATGACATACAGAGATCTTTGTTTACATTTCTTTTGTCATTCCTAAAGAGCCTGCCTGTGGGAGTTTCTCAGACTCACATGTTTTGAGTTACAAACATATAGCAAAATTTCATAGCTCCACAAAAAATGCTCATATACACATTACAAGATAATAATTCTCAATGGATTGCATCTTTTCAAATGAGACCTCACAATGCATACTTTGTACAAGATTTATCACACTTTTACACAAGTGGTGACCATATTAGTGTAGATAATCACCTTACCCTTTAGACAGCATCATACCCTCAAGCTCTGACTCTCTGACAGCACCCATCTAAATCCCCTGTTGTTTTAAGCACATAATCCCAAGAGACCCCTGCAAAGAGCTTCAAAGCTAGAGAGAGATCCCTGCTCCTATGCAGCTCAGTATGTGCCAAGAAGAGGGAAGAAAGACTGACTGGACACAAGCATAAGCATAAGTACAAGCACAATGGAATGGACATGAACAAGCAGTACCAGTGAAGGTGGGTAGGAATTCATGGACACATCGATTGCAACACAACTCTGCCAAAGTCAACATAATCTCTGGCCTGCTGAGTGATGGCATAATGTGTCATGACCTGTCCTCCTTCTCCTCTGTTGAAGATCTGTCAAGAAAGAACTGAGGGAAGGGGGAGCCGGTGGTGCCCCTTATACTAGTGCATATGTGTGCCACTCCAGAGGGTGCCAGAGCCGGTCCCCTGAGGGTGCCACAGAGTGAAAAACTTATGGCACCGGTGCATGTGACAAGCACCAGCACCTATAACGGAATGGATCTGAGCAGCACATCTTGAAGAACAACAGTTTGGAAAGGTAACTATCCCATTCCCAGCAATGT
The DNA here is from genome assembly GCA_007922305.1 of Dermatemys mawii. Lineage (NCBI taxonomy): Eukaryota > Metazoa > Chordata > Testudines > Dermatemydidae > Dermatemys > Dermatemys mawii. The sequence goes on from ML677349.1 coordinate 61,213,919, forward strand.
CAACTCTGGCACAATAGTATAAATTCAGGGCCACACTCTGCACTGAGATATGGACCTTTGCTGAAACCACCCTAACAGACAGTCCTGCCTATGAAAGACATTTAGTTTTCATCACCATCCCTGAAACATATCTTTTGACCTGTGCTGAGTGGAGACCTGTCATCAGTGGGGTCGAAGAGTCATGTTGCCATTCTTTACAGACCCCATTTGTAAGTGCACCAAGATTGACACTGTCTGGTCAGCAACCTGTCCTCCCTCTGTACACATATGGAATGCCACTATAGCCCCTAGCAGAGCTCACGCTCTTGGGCCTTTGTGAGTTGATCCCTGCCTTAGTAGACCAGGAAGAGGTCCCCCTCTCCTGCCACTTCCATAGGGAGATAGCAGTTGGTAGACAGAGAGAGAAATGGGATCTGGAGGCCGAACAATCCCTTTTATTTCCTAAAGAGATCTTTTCATAATCCTCTGAGAAAGCAGTATCCTTGGCACTGATATTGGCACTGGCCAATTTCAAGGCCTTTTAAGAGCTCCTGGTGCAGATTGAGGACACCTTGGAGAGTGAGATGTCAGTTATCTCCAAATTATTTTACATTTTGTCAGCTGCTCATCCCACTATGATTGCCCTCTGTATAAATGAAGATGTCCTGGATCCAAATAGCCTTGTGGCAAACACCAGCCACTTAACACTACCAGCAAAACATGTCAAAAAAACTATACCACCTACCCCCAGGGGTTTCCATTACTTTTACTCCTATTCTAGCAAAAGTTCCATAGAGGATTTGATTGTCTTAAGAGAAGTTGAGCTTTGCCAAAAACATTCTTAAGGACAAGGAGTGATGCAGCCATCCACTGTTGCAACATCCACTCTTTATGCCCTCATACGGGAGCATTAGGATGCACGTGGCACATAGACACATTTAAGAAAAGGGAACTGTCTTCAAAAAAGGAGCAGTGTCAGGATGTTGGGAAAGATGGATAGGAGTCATGGAGAGTATAATTTTCATAGGAAACGAAATTAAAAGTCTCAAGTACATACATTTTTAAAAAATAATTCAGTATCAACTTACAATATATTTTACAAAAGAATTATATGAAAACCTACATTCTGTGTTCTATTTTCTTACTGATGTGGAATATTTATTGACTAGAGATGAAGATGAACTTCTTTTGCTTTCTACTGTGAAGAATGATTGGGTGATCAAAATGAGTAGCTTTTAATCATACTCCAGAAGATAAATTACAGACATTTATCAGGACCTGTGACACTTAAAAAACTGTCTTAAGTTAATAAAATGATTATTTCAGCAAGATATTTTACTTACAATACAAACTGGCCTAAGGTCCTATATGAATAGCATAATCCAAGTACAATTTTAGCTTCAACCACTACACATTTTCTCTTAAGTGTCTAACAGTACTATGTCAAAGTAGCTGTCCTAATGCATTTCTCATTGTTTTTTTCCTTAGAGCCATTATCAATTGAGGGCCAGGCTAGAGTCTTCTGAAACTACTGAATTTTAGCTGAACCAGCAACTCAATTACAGATCAGTCCGACCTCTTGAGATTTGAAAAAAAAAAAAATCATGTCAAGTTCTGTAGCTCATTTTACATTTTTTTTGTTTTGTTTTAATTAAACCCTCCATTGTGTAGCTAGCAGGTAGTAGCTTTCTTGACCTAAATATCTAGTCCTGAGAGAGACTACTATGTCTGCTCAAGTATTCTTCTCTATTAAAGCTAATGACCAACAATGCAGACAATGGGGTGCGTGACTGCTAGAGATCCGAGAGCACTTTGAAAGCTATCACACAAAAGGCCAGCTGCAAGAAATACCACATTTTAGTAAAGGAGTTCTTAATGCAAACTGGTGCAAAATGGCGACTGATAACTACATGTAGACTATAAACTCCTCAGGCAAAAGGTGCATGTCCTGAGTTTCACTAAATAGAGCCATATAAATCTATGGCACTATATACAAATGTTTAACAACAACAAATTGATAAAATTACATCATTATGTAAAAATCTATACAGAATGTAAGAACATAAGAATGGCCCTACTAGGTCAGACCAAAGGTCCATCTAACACAGTATCCTGTCTTCCGACAGTGGCCAGTTCCAGGTGCCCTAGAGGGAATGAACAGAACAGGTAATCATCACGTGATCCATCCCCTGTTGCTCATTCCCTGCTTCTAGCAAACAGAGAAAGTGGGAAACTCCTTGTATATTTAAAAGAGCCAACAAGCAGATGTTTTTTAAGCAGAAGAAAAATGAGAAAATACTTGTACAGCTCTCTTATGCAGACGCAGACGTTTCAGCCATGGTAATGGTAAATACCATACCAACAGAATGGAACTTGTTCCGTAATAATCAGCTAGACCATAAGGATGAAAGATTCCCTTGTGAAGAACTTTGTCCGGTTTCAAGCCTAAGTTTTGTCTGTGCCCCTCAACTTCTCTCTTTTTTTATTTAACTTGGTAACTCTACTGTGTTTTGGGATATAGTATCAACAAAAGATCCTATACAAAATAAAGATGCAAAATAAAAATACTGAAGTATTGCAATATTTGTAATTATGTATGTAAAGATAATTATAAACAGATAAATTACTTCAGAGTATAAGATGAACACTCGCCAGGACCAGGAGGGAATTTGTTGCCACCACATCCTTTACCACCCCCTCTCACTTCCCATATTCCACATTGCATAATTGGCTAACCACTTCATGGGGAAAGGAGTTCATACTTCTCTGAGGCAATTATTAATTATTACATTCTGTTGAAAGTAGGACTTCAGACTTGATGGACCAGTGGCCTCGTCTAGTATGGAAATCTCCTTTCCTACATTAACTTTTTCAGCTTCTTGGGTAGTGTAGGAATGTGTTTCAGTAACATGAGCTGTTATTTATCTCCACTACAAAAGAAGGTGAATATTAAGAGTAAGCAAACAAACAAACAAAAAAAGGATGATGAATTGTCATATAACCTTTCATAGTCTATGAAGGGTCAGGAAAAGTTTTTGATATACAAAAACGGCATGAGCAAAGGAGAATCATAGAATCAAGAATAACAGTATAAAGTTTAAATCAAACCTTTTCTTGAATCAGTCTATGAAGATGAATCCCACATGACAACATAGAAGCAAACATTGTCAGCATGTACTGTTGAACTTTACATATTCCAGTTGCCAATGAGTTTACAACAGCCATTAACCCGACCTTTTCAATCACACTCTGGAAAGCACTGGGTGAGTGACGAGTAATTCTGCATAAAGCCTATATAAATAAGATATTCCCATTAAGTGATGCTATTTTCATTTTAATAATAAAACAACTAATGCAATAAAGAAAATCAATGTACAGCAACAGATTTTCTAATTTGTTTTTTAGGAGCAGACAAATGTAGTGAATTCATATGGTTTAATTTACCCCAACACTTACATACACACGCACTGCAATTTGCTCTATAAATTTGAAAAAAAATTATTTTAATCAAGCATTTTGTTAGTGTAAATGTTATTCCTTGCTAAGGTACAATATCATAATACTAAATAGTTATTTTATTATAATTTGGGTGTCTGTGTTAGCTGAATTAATTTTGTTTAACTCTTCCATACACAATAGTGAATAGCCTGATTTAACTCTATAGATTAAGAAGGAATGTCATTATTGTAATTAGAAGTAATGTTTTTGTTGGTTTAATTAAGGAAAAAGGAAACCAAAGCTGAAGCATATGATATAAGTGATTAAGCCTATAAAGGAACAAGAAAAACAATTCCCATTTCTTTAGAGTAAGGATTTTATATGAACCCTTACTCTAAAGAAATGGGAATTGTTTTTCTTGTTCCTTTATGGGCTTAATCACTTATAACAAAAAACTAGTATTTACAAATAAAAACAATTACAAAATTCATCGAACATACCCCACACTTTCATATCAAATCTAATTTTTTTGACATTTGAAATAATCCAGGTGAGAAGGAAGAAGAGCAGTGTTCATATTATCAATCTGCATAAGTGAGTCAAATAATAAGTTTTAATAGATATCTGACCAAACAGAGAAATTGACAATAAAAGGAAATGATGTCACTTTATATAAATAAGTAATGTCAATGAAGATAATAGCAAAAGAAAGAAATTAATTAGTTTTGCATTATCCAATTGTATAAAACAGATCTATAGCAGTGGTTTTCAACCTTTTTTCATTTGCAGATCCTTAAGTTTTGAATGGAGGTGTGGATCCCTTTGGAAAGTTTAGATCTGCAGAAGCCAGAGATAATGACAATGTTTGCAGACCTCCTGTGAATCCCCAGGGGTTCATGGACTACAAGCAGAAAACCACTGATCTAGGGTATTTGCAACAAAATAAAGGTTTTAAAAAATTTCAATGTAAAAATTGAAAAAATGAACATTTTAAATGGAAAAATAAATCTCAAGGGATCATGCCATAATCAGAATATTCAAATAAATTAAGATTTCTCTCCACAGTAAGATTAACACAGAGACACACAGTTGGTTTCATTAGCATTGATAAGATTCTTGGAGCAGTTGGTATGACAAAACACAACTTTCTCTTGATACAAAATCCATATCCAATTAAACTGGAGAAATTTTCTAAAGAAAGGGTTCACTGAAATATGTCTAAACAGATTGTACGAGGCCAAACATTCATAGCACTTCTGCAGGCTTTTTTTTTCTTTTTTTTTCTGGTCATGTTAGAAAGTTTCCCACAAATGTGCAAAAGAGGCACATGTCAAGCAGGCCTTCAAGGTATTGGGCTTTTGTTGTTGTTGTTGTTGTTTTTTAAAGGACAATATTTCTTGTGCCATGTTGGCTTATTTTTAATTCTCTCTCATGTCTTTATTAACATGCTTCTACATTTCTCTAATTGTACACCCACTATACTAGTGACACTACTATCCGGAAACAGCTGGGAAACCAACAATATCTTCAAATTCCAAACCATGGCACCAAAAAGCAGTTTAACACTGAAAATAGTGGCTGCTAATGTAGTTTTTGTCCATTCCTCCAGTTGGTCTTCCACCCAACAGGGGTGAAAAATCTTGGGTAATAACTTAAAAAATATTGCCAACATACTATGGAATTTATAAAGTCTTAAAAAATGATTGTACTTTATATTTTAAAAGCTGTTACATAGCTAACCCAAGGGCATTTACACATCTCCAAAATGATCATCTATAATGAAGGCTTAAGCCCCAGAACATCTGGGTACAATTCCCAGTTCCATCACAGACTTCCCGGATTATGTTGGCAACTCACAATCTCAGTTCCCAATTTTTTGTTGCATCCCTTCCTCCCTCCATTTCTCTGTTTTGTCATATTTATACTGTAAACTCTTCAGGGCAGGGACTGTCTCTTAATATGTGTTTGTACGACATCTAGAACAATGGGACACTGATTTTTGGCAGGATCATCTACTCTCTGTAATCTACTCTATTTGGTAATATTAACAGTAAATTATAATAATCCTCTACTCACTTTCCCAAAACAATTAAAGGCTGTATTTTAGGACATTAGGATGTTTTAAAGATTCCTTGGAAGACAGAACCCTTTGAATACTAGCCACAGACAGTGCAGTAAAGCATGAGTCTAACAGACAATTATGAACTCATGAGGCATTTGTCCAATATCACCCTTCAATATTAGGATGTACTCAGCATCAATTATAAGACATCTCAGTGAAATAAGTAGAACGCAAACAAGGGTAGAGTTAAAATTATTAGTCACAATGGTAGAAAGGAGTAACATTGTGTTAGCAGAGCAATGCAAGTCAAACAGTTTTGAGGTTTTTTCCAGGTCAGAGCAAAACTTTCAAACATTAGTAAGATTCACAAGTTAGCAATATATTTGTTAACTGAAGTTAACTTCCATCTGTAAGCAATTTAAGGTTTGTTGCCTTTGCTTATAAGAAAAGAAATTTCTGTCTTGCAAGACCCATATAGCAGCCATCATTACACAAGTAAAAGCACTTAATTTGCCTACAGAACTAATACTAAAGGTATGTTTACAGTGGAACTGAAGGTATGATTGTAGCACCCATACACACACCCATGACAGTTTTAATCTAGCTAGAAAGGGTAACATTAGTAGTAAAAGCGACAAAGAGTCTGGTGACGCCTTATAGACTAACAGATGTATTAGAGCACTGGTTGTCAAAGTTAATGGGTCAGCGGCCCTTTTCCTGCTCCCCGCAGCCCATGTATGTCCGCCAAAAAGCTGCCGAAGTGAAAGTTTCTGGTTTCAGCGGCTTTCCGGCACACACGCTGTGTGCTTCAGAGTGTCTGCGGAAAAGCTGCCGAAACCAGAAACTTTCACTTCAGCGGCGTTTTGGAGAACACTCTGAGGCACACAGCGTGTCCACCGGAAAGCCGCCGAAGGCGCAAGTGTTCGCCTCGGCGGCAGTTCGGCGGCACACAGAGCTCACGACTCCCCAGGAGTCACGAACCCCAGTTTGAGAACCTCTGTATTAGAGCATAAACTTTCGTGGGTGAATAGTAGTAAAGACTCAGTGGCACAGGCTTTAATAGAAGCTAGCAACCAGAGTATCCAAACAGACTTGTACTCTGGTTGCTAGCCCATGGTGCCACATCTTCACTACTATTGTAACCTGTGCCCTCAAGATTAAGGCTAGCACAGGTATGTCCAACTGTGCTACAATCACACTTTCACTTGCAGTGTAGACATACCTTAAGAAAGCAATGTTCCTACAAAACTAACAGATTGCTGAATGTTTATCATACAGTTTTAGAAATATATGTAGAAATACAAAATGTTAACGTCACATATGAAAATAATATTCAAAAGACATTTCAATATACGTATAGAACGTCTCAAAAGCTTTTCAAATTAACAATACTAGAACATTTAGATGTTTTGAGAGGAAGCTCCTTACCGAAACAGCTGTTATTCTCATAGAATCTACAGTGGAATGTGTGAAAAGATTCCATAACACTGGTCCAATTTCTCCTGTAATAAATCCCTGTGCATGGAAAGAATCAGTGGTGCAAACATTTTCAACAATCTTCGCCGCCATATGATTCACAACACGTTCTTCCTAGAGGGGAAAAAGGGTATTTTATATTAACTACTATTGTCTATCTCTGACTTTACTTTTCTGAACTATCTAAATAAAAGGCAAATACAGGACAATAATTTGTGTTGTCTGAATAGTGCTTCTTAATCTTGTTACACAGATATCAGGAAAAATATGGAAAATCCTTAGGAAAGAAGTCATTTCACAAGAAAATTCAACTACTTTGAAATATAATGTTTATGTCGCCCTTCCTCTTTGTCTTGTACTGAAAATAAATCCAAGGAGATAATAAACAGAAATAATATTTAAAACTGAGTCTTCAATCTCCAAGGGATCACTCTGAATCCAGCATAGGTCAGTAATGAATGAAAGTAGTTACTGTCTTACTGTGTCATAAACATTCAGCAATCAGCTCTACATGAAGACACGTTCATATCCCAAAATTTGCCAATAAGAATGCCAGTTATTATGGTGATGTTAACAAAAGGGTCAAGGACTCTTAACACTGAAGGTGCTTCTACCATGTCAAGGTTCAGGCATATTGGTGAGGCAGTGCATGGCAGATTGCACTGCCATTATCCCAATACACTTTTTCTATGGATATACAGAAGACAATTTCCAGGGCTTTCAATCCATCATCTTTACTAAGAAGTTTATTTAAGAATTTATTTTAATTAAAATTTTTCATTACTTACCATTCAATAACTATTGTTCAAGTCAAGCATGTTTGGTGGGAGGGAAAGAATAGGAAACATTTACCGGAATATGGAAGTGCATATTATAAGTGCTGCATATATACATGTCATGTTATAGCAGTCTTGGGAAATTAGTACTATGTATAATTAAGTCTGAGTTCCCATTCCATTTTAGTTATTTTTTTTCAGTTGCTTTAAAACTTTCTCATATTTCTCCACAGCCAATTTTTTTTCATGCTTAGTCTCAGCCAAGAGATCAATCTTTTGGAAGGTTTTAGTGAAATTAGTTCAGCCATTTTTGAGTTATAAGAACATGAAAAATTATATTATTTTCATGTATTCTTAATTTCTGCACCTACATAGCTATTACTGTCAGAAGCTAGAAATTTCAAATTTAACCTATTTATAGTTTTTCATTGACAAAAGAAAAAACAGTTTTATGTACAAAAATTGTTTTAGTGCACCATACATTTTAGATTATCTCCTTATTCTTAATCTGAGACATACGTTCAGTCATCAGTTTGCCAAGTGCCCCCATGAGTTCTACTTCACCAAAACAATCCCCATCAATACAGATAGCAAGACTGTCACAGTTACCGTGCAATGCCGTATTTTCTTTAACAAATGCTACACCTCTGCCCCATTTCTGATTTCTCTGAGTGCATGCCCTCAAATGTCAGGCTTTGCATGCCTTTACCACTCCAGGGGTGGAATTACACGTTCTTCCAGTCTTAGATTAGGCCCTGGGTTACAGTACCCTGTGTACTGACTATGCTTGCCCAACAGGTCCACCTGGATTTGGCACCTGTGCTGGGAGTCATGACCAGTGGTGAATATAGTGACCAGAAATATTCTTCTTAAACCAAAATATTGTTTAACAATAAGGACACAACACATTAAGAGAATTCTAAAACAACAGTCTACATGTATGTCTATTTTAACTAAAATCTTACAATCACTACAGTAAGCTAGGCAGGCCTATCTTCTTCAAACACCACAGAGTGCTTGCCTCTGAGTCTAGCTGTTCCTCAAATAACATCTTGTCCACTTCTCTCCCTTTTCTTGAAATACTCTTTCTGCAGTATCAACCACTAACCATTTAGGATTAACAAAAAAAGTTCTCCATGAGTCAGGTTATTCCATAACTGTCCTTCCTTGGACATTGAAAATGTGGTATTGGCCACTGAGACAGACAGGACAGGGAACTAACTGGATCACTGCTTTGATCTAGTACAGCAATCCCCAAATTCTTGGGCCAGATTGTTATTTCCTATTCTATCCCCTTTGTGCTTCCTGAATATTATTGTCATAAGCATCTGCAGAGACAGGCACCAAATAATTTTTAAATTAACAAATAAAATAAAGATAAGAATCCACAAACACTGTCCATGCAAATAACTGTCTATTTCGAAACTACTAGGAAAATAAATTATGTCAAAATAATGCTGATCAATGAAGGTATAATATCATGGACCTTATTTTGCAACAATTTGTGTTCTGGATAACTCCCATTGACTATTTTGGAAGGTTTACCTGAATACAGACTACATAATCAGATGCTATATTTTATAAACAGATCGTTTACCAAACAGAAATTGAAGACAGAACATGCAATATTTTTCCTCATTGTCCACTACATCATTTTCCTTCCAGCTCTAACTGTGAATAAGCAAGATCTTTTAACACTGACTACATGTGACTGATGAGTTGGTCGAGTTAATTTAAATACAAGTAAGGAGGACAATAGATATACTCCAGAGATTTAGTTTGTTTAGTCCACAGCACACTCACTCTTCACAAATTATGCATCATAATGGCATTATTTATTTCTCTCTTATATTATTGTCCATTTTATCCTACCATCTCTATCATTCCCTTTGGATTTCTGACATTTATATCTCCACAGTCTTAATCACCACCAACTGCGAGCAATAATAATGAAAGTTTTCATGACATTAAAAATATATTCCTCACTATTTCCTCCCTCTACTGATCATCAATGTTTAATTTTTAAACATATAAGACTAAATAGATGCATGTGGGAATTTAGTATAATTCTTATTAAAAGGCCCTTTCTTCATAATTAATTTGTTACCACTGTCTAAACTTCAGTTCTACTTACTCATGGGCCTGATTTTCATTTCAAACCAGTTTTACATAGCTATAACACAAATAATTCAACGGATTTACTTTTCATTTACACAGTTGTAAATCAAAGGAGAATTAGCCCCCAGTCTTAACAAAAGTTTTGTTAGTGTACATACTGTACAGTAGACAACCATTTAAAAACTCATACACAAGTGCACTTTAATAAAAATTAAGCTTCTTGACACTTATTTCTTAGATATTTTTATTTGTAAATAACTTCATGCAAATTTTCTATCTTTTTCTTTAAATTTAATCTTAAATGATTTTCTGAACTGCAGGGCTGAAAAAAATACATGCATTTACAATATGCACTGTACACATTCAAAAGATTAATAGCAGTATTAATTCTTTCTTATATACCAGTGATTATTAGGCACACAAACTAGGGCTCCTGTGTCACTCAAAATATTTAATAAATATTTTAATTTGATAAATGTAATACATTTAATAAATGTATTATAATATCATAAATAAGCCATAACCAAAGCATTATGCAGCAGAGAATGGTTATTCTGAATGTTAACGAGCTTCAGCAATATCCAGATGCAGTTTCAGTTATCCTTAGCAAAATTTTGTCCCTCAAAAGTGGGCTTTATCTTGTACGTTTTAGCCAGTGCTGAGATGAGTCATGCCCTATACCAGATAACCACAGTCATTCTTATATCTTGGCTGGGAAAGGGTCATGTATTGTCACAGTGTTCTATCAACTCAATGAGGCTTTCAGATTAATTCAATTTGCTGCCAATTGGGATTGGCTCCCTTAGTCCCTCTGGGAACTGTTCTCAAACCCTATATAAGCAACAACCCTTGTACCATTTTCTGCTTAATTAACTCTCGGGAAAGGAAGCCTGAGCTAAACTAATATTTGGCCTCAACTGAAGGATTCATCTTGTCATGTTATCAGGACATAAGCTATGTTAGTTGAAAGAAACGGATCCTCAAGATATGATTAAAGAGCTTTCGTACACTAGATAACCTGCCAGCATCATGAACCATAAACAGCATTAATATAGCAATATTTAAAAAGGAACACTATCAGATTTTCTCAGATTCCATGTAGTTTTACAAAAGAGCATTTAAAGATATAGGGCCTGATTTTTAGAGGCACTAAGCACTTCTGATCCCATTGACTTCAAGTACAGTTGTGAGTGCCGAGTACTTCTGAAAATCAGGCACAAATAAATGAGAAAGTAAGTACGAATGAAGTGAATATATCTGAAAAGACAAAGGTAAGCTCCCTTTAAATGTTCTTTTAATTCAAAATTTAAAAGGAAGGAAAGAATTAAAGGTATAAAGAGTTCAATGTTTACATTTGGGTAAATAACTGATTTTACTTCTATCTTGTTATTTATTTTGGTTGTGGAAGAGCCAACAGCATATTAGAAGCTTTCCTAAACATCTAGAAAGAACACAACATCTAAAAGCAGTATACTTTTCATTAACATTTCTTCTTCAGTTTTAGATAATATATTTTATTAAGATATACACACATACAGTGAGCTTATATATGTATATCATCATTTATATATAAAAAATTATAAACATTTCAAATACTAACGTAGTGTCATCAGAGAATTGGGCTGGAAACAGATCCGGGAAATAAGAACTTATTCTAGCATCTTTCTAATCAGTTGCTATAACACCTTCAGTTTAAACAAAGATGAAAGATGGAAAATTAGAAGATGTACACAAAATCTAATATATTAAAGCCATATCATGAAAGAATTAACTTTTGCTCTTGAGTATTCAGGATTATAGAATCAAAATCTTCATTTGACTGTGAACTATAATTACACATTCACAAAATACACATTCAGAAAAAATAATCTGACAGTGTAGAGAGAATAAAAGATTTACTTTTACATTAAGAAAAATAAAACAAGAATTTGGCTGTAAATTGGGGAATGGACATCTAAAAAAGGAGTAAGGAGGACATTAAACACCACCCAGTGTGTCCCCTCAGTCTGACACACTCGCTCCTTGAGCAGCCCAAAGATAAGGCTCAAAATGGTATTCACATCCCCTCCTTTCTTTTCCTCTCCAACTCTACTGCAATATAAAAAGGCCCTGCTCAGGTAATGAGCTTTATTTTCAAGTCCATTGGGCTCAGCATGGACACAGGACTTCACTGCAGCAAACAGACTATGCCCTTAGCTCTTATACTTCTAAATACATATATATTTAATGATAAATATATATATATATCAACAATACTCAGGGCCAACTGATGTAAACAGAAACAAGGAAATTAAATCTCAAGAAGGAAATTTTCTTCTTAACCCACCATTCCATACTGTATTTGAGAACATACCACGTGAAAAATTACCAAGTCACAGCACATAAAAGGGAAAGAAAAAGAAAAAAAAGGCCCTCTTACCACTGTATCAGGAAAGCATTCAAGATGGACTCACTACTCTTTCCCACATATAACAGAAAAGACTACTCTTTTTGTTGAACTTGGTTGTAAGCAGATCCACAATGGGCATACCCCAACAGGAGAAGATCTCTTTTACCACCTGGTCTTTTAGAGGCCACTTGTGCATCTTAGAAATTTCTCTGCTGAGCTCATCTACCAATACATTACTGTCCCCTGCTAAACAGATAGACATTGTGTAGAATGTACCAGTCCCACAGACTGACTCACACAGCAGAGGAGACAGGGCACTTCCTTGCTTGCAGATGTAATACAGGGACAACTATATTGTCCATCAATATCTGTACAACTTTCCTCCTTATTTGAAAAAGAAAAGATTTGAGAGCCAGGTGAAGTTGCTCTCAGTTCTAAAACATTTATCTGCAAATTCTTTTCCTGAAATGCCCAGTAACCTCAAACTATCAGAGAACTCAGATGAGCTCCCCATCCACTGTCTGATGCATTGAGATTATTGTGGCAAGCGGCAAAGGGGAACCAAAGAGGATGCCTTTGAGAATGTTGGCTCCATTTGTCCTCCACATTAAAAAAAAATCAAAAATGTCCTAAGGCATGGTGACTAGCATGTGAAGATTGCCCAGTTTTGGCTTGTAAACTTGAGCCATTCACTGTTCCAATGGCCTCATTCTGAGGAAGGCATATTGAGGAACAAATAGACACTGCCATCAGACCTCTTAGACCCAAATAGAAAATTACTTTCTGGGTCTGATGACACAGAATCTCTAGAATACCATCACTACTACAAATCTTTCCTCTGGAAAGGAAGCTCTTTCTGCTACCAAGTCCAGTATAGCCCCTATAAAATGGATTTTCTGACTTAGACATAAACTGTATTTATTGATATTCAGAAGTAGTCCTAATCCATAAGTAGTGAGGTAGCACCTGAATGTGAGCTAGCAAATCTTTATACAACAGAGTCTTCAGCAGCCAATCACCTAAATAGGGGTAAACAAAGATACCCTGTTTTCTTAGATGCACTGCTACTACAGAAAGTCACTTCATATAGACCGTTGGCACTGTAGAGAGGCCAAATGGCAGAACCTTGTACTAAAAATATCGCTGTGCCATCACAAAATATAGATACTTCAGATGATTTAGCCAATTAGAGTTATGGAAATATGCATCTTTTAAATCCAGAACTGCAAACCAATTCGTACTTCAAACTGATGGAATTATAAAAGCTAGGGTTAACATTCCAAATCAAACTTCCAGAAGAACTTGTTCAACTTTCTTAAATCTAAGATTGGACAGACCACTTTACTGCCTGGTAATTAGCCACCCTGATACCTAAAAAGTGTTGATTTACTTCTAGTTATACATAAAACTCAGGTCTATTGAATGAACACGCATAACATGCACAAACACACAATGCTACTCCAGAACAAGATCTTTGCACTGTGGTGGCACAGAAAGCTTCAAAATCTGTGACTGTGCTATGTCCTCAGTGATGAGACCTCCATTTGAAGGACTGTCAATTCAGCAAATTTCATGAGCATTATATTCACTAGATAAAAAAATTGAAAAAACTAATATCCAAATAAATTCTCAGTGGAACTTAATATATTTCAGGGTTTAGAATTTATTTTACTGTATAGGAATAAATTAATGTTCCCTTGAATGCCTGTGTTTTGTTTCTATGCCATGGATATCTACACAGTAAGAAGACTCTCTATGCTAAGATGACATTTACATGGTTTATAACAACCATGTCTTGGAGTGACATCTTACTATGTATCCATTACTACTATCTGGAAAGAGTCCAAAAACCAAATCAGTTGTGTGTTCTTGGTCGCTTGATGATTTGAAGATTTTCTACGCATCTGGAGATTTCCTCCATTAAGTACAATCTGTAAGCAATAAAGATCTCAAAAGAAAGGTACTTATCTTGATTTTTTTCCCCAGTAAAGAATGTTTTCAGCTTCTGGCTTTGCCTTAGGCAATTAATCTTAAATAAACAGCAAATGCCAATTTTATATGTGACTTTGTTCAATTCTTTTTCATTTTGTGAGTGGGGACCATAAATGTGGTTCTTTTCTTTCCTTTTTTAACAAAGCAAAGTTGCCACAATAGAAATTAACTATAAGATATAATATATAGCAAAAAAAAAAGTGTTTAAAGTTTACTACTTTTGGGCCTCAAAGGACACTGATGACCTGACAAGATGATGGAGTGTTTAGAGCCTTATATATTAATTTTTTATCAGACTGGCAGAAATAGATCTGTGCAAAAAATAAATTGTAGCAAGAGTTGTACTAGTTCACCGAATTGTCCTCAAAAGAAATCCATAACATGAACAAATTCAACGTTTACATCATAGTAATTCTTTATTTACTGTCTTGTAACCAAAATCAAGTAACAATGTATAAATGCTGAGTATACAGAGAAAGCTACTTCATTTTTGTAATCATCTACTACTACTGTGTAGGTCATGGTCGTATCATGATTATTTAAATTCAGGAGCAATACTTCACTGACAATGTGCTGCAGTGCTTTAGGCTACAATCATCTCACAATGCCTGAAGGGTTATTACAGTGGAGAAATTCTACTGAGGACAATAAAAGATCCTTACCCCTTCCCGAAGGCACCTCATTAGCACAGTGTAAGCAGCCAAGGGAACAACCCAGCAGTCTCTGGGGCGCTCCTTTTTTTCTTCCTGTAATGAAGTGGAAGGATCAGCAATGAAGCTAACAGCATAAATGATATTAACGCTTTAATTAAAAAATCATATCTCAGCCATGAAAAATACATCCAACAGATTTTAAAAGATTAATATACACATGTCAACTCAATAAAATCTAGAAGATAGATTAAATTCTGGAACAAATGTTGAATTTGATATTTTAGATTTTTATGGCACAAAAGTTGATTTTTATTATATTGTTAAAGCATGATCTAAAATTCCTATGAATATTTGCCCTAAGGTTTGCATTTTTCATTGGCTCAGTGTAATTCACACTCAAAACCAGTCCCTACAATCTTGGCAATCATTCTGATCAATTCGTTACCTGTTTCTAAAGTATTAAAAATAGAAAAAAATATTTTAAAGAAGTGATTACATTTAAATTATACCTAGAAATACATTTGCTTACTGTCTCTCAATTTTAAAAAGTTTTTAAAGAAAATTTGTTTTTGAAATATATGCAGAAGTTATAAGAGTAGCTTTAAGACCTAGTATGGAGCACTTGGAAATCTGCTGTTTATCTAGATAGATGTAACAATATTCCAGAATCCTTACATACCTGTCCTATTGGAATAGTCTTGTTCTATTCACTAAAATGAGAATATTATTCCACTATTAGTGGTAAATGGACTGCTGCTCTTTTTAAAAAAGTAGCATATTACAAATCATCAGAAGGTCATTTGGATTTTCTTAATATAGAAAGAACCTGTAACATTTCATGAAAACAAATTGCACATTTAGGCGCTAACCTGCATTTGATAGCAGTAGTAACTGCAGGAGAAAAACACTGGCTGGAAAAATTAAAGAGAATAATCTTTTAATGTACTGTATACTCTAAAAAGCACAGGATGTACAAAGTGATCAGGTTAATGTTACAGGAAGATCCTTAATCTTCTGTCTCCTGACTTTTGAGATTCAATATATATTTCAACATCACCACTGCATTAATAAGATATACTAGTTGAAGAAAAGCCATTAATGAATTGCTTTCCATACATTTTCCTTTTGAGAGGAACACAAATATGTACAACTCTAATTAAAAATCAAATACTTCATTTCTTTAATTCCAACACTGTCATTTCTTAAACCTTGTTTCATTCAAAGGGAGAATAAAGTTTAAGTTGATTGCAAAGGGCATCAATAGAGAAACTGAGTTTTTATCAATGTCTAATTTCCTTTGAGCTCTATGCCTGCTAACTGCCAATTAAAAAGTGTGGTGTAATTTCCCCTGGAACTGACACATACAAAAGTGATAGATTTCTCAAGTTACATGGCGTAACCAGGGGAGATTCAATTTAACACCAGTCATGGACATCTAACCCTGGGCTATGATGTTCTCTCCCTTGCCTTTTTTTAAAAATTTATCTGCAGATATTTATATAGAGATAGTCTTCATTTACATTTTTTCTTCATGTTACTGTTAAAAGAAAATAGGAGATTAAATGCTCAAAGTAACCCCCAACATTTGAGAAATGTTACAAATTCAGTGACAGGGTGTAAAAGTCATCTCTGGACACTGGCAAGCTTGGTTTTAATCTTGCCTTGCCTTTCCCCATCCACTGCAAAAATGAATAGGGAAAAATAATCTCTATCTTTACATTAAAGCCCAATCAAGGTCAAGCCGAAGAGGGCTAGTAATTCCATAGGAGGAATAAGGGCTTGTATACACAGCGCCAGCAAAGCACTCTAGAGGGGTGATTTGTAGAGTGCTTTAATGCGTTGTGTTCCACGTAGTTTGTTCTGATGTGCTCTCAAAAGTATCTAGTTCACGTTAATGTAGTCCTATACCATATTAATTATGGGAGAACATGCATTTAGGCTGTAATGGATAAAATGTAAATACTTTTTTGTGAGAGAGAAATTACTAATTGTAACTGGAGTTAAACAATGCTCATATCCACTTTAGATCCTCATTCTGGTCTTGTGCCCTTATGAAATTAATATAAGTAATATTCAAAACTTTAAGATATGTAGTTAATGCATATGCCTCAAGGGACACAAAGTATAGCAGGCAATATCTTTTAATAACTTTTTAATCTGAAGTGATCTACATTTCTAAAGAATAAAAACAGAATTTTAATTCTTAAAAGAAGAAAAAAAGAAGCACGTGGGTGTTTAGAAAAATGCCATCTTCTGTTATTATTAATAGTATTTCTATTTCTACAAAAGCCAGCATTGTCTAGAAAATGCTACTCCAGGTAACGATTGGTGCAGAACATTGTTCCTTTTGTTTCTAGTTCGATGGTCCAAATACAGTGTAAGTCAGTAATCATCAAAATTTGCCATTTGAAATTACTTGGTCTCAGTTCAGTTCCTAGAGGACAGCTGTTCACATGAAAAAAACCCACTGTTACAATTGGATCCTATGTTGACAGTTTCAGCAGAGGACACTGTAAGTGAACTATCCATTCAAACTTCAAAGATTGTCTCCTTCCTGATAAATTTTGAAAAACACTGCGGAGGCAGTAAGAGCAAAATGCTACACTGCTGTCTGCATTATACTGTACCTTACTTGTGCATTGAGACAGAGGGTCATAATATACTTAACTCTGTATTTCTTGATTTTTGTGCATTAAAAATTTCAGTTAAGTACTCATTTTCTGTTTAACATGCCAGATTCAGGGCAACACTGATCCATGTACATGAAATGCAGGCAAGGGAATGCTGCATCAGTTAACCAATGTCCAAATTCACTCACATTCAGGTCACACAGAAAGGCCAATTTATTATGACATTCTTTGTAGGTGGGGAAGGAATCACGTGAGAAAAGAGTTGTAAATATGGAGGGAAATCAGTGATTGTGGAAGAAGCTTTTAACAGCTGGAAAAAGCTTTTAACAGTTGATGGGGTTGGTTTGGGGCTTTTTCATTTTTTTTTTTTAAAGTAAATCCCCATCCATTGCTTTGAAAATGTAGAGGTAACGTCTAAGAGCTATTTTCTACTGTGCATATAGCACCAGTGGCCCAGTAAAAGCAAGACATTTTAATGAGACTACAGGAACTGCCATTGTTCCATGAAAACATTTCTATCCTGCTACCATAATTCTGGATTCCCTCCTTCCAAAGGAGAAACACTATCACATGAATTAGAAGCACGAAATGCATTATTTCAGTTTTAAAATGCCTCTTTCAGCAAGTGCAAAGAAACATTTTTAGAAATAATAGAGTATTGAGACGTGTAAACTGGGATAACTGAGAAAAAATGAAAAATCTACAGGGAAAAAGTGTAAGAAATTTAAACAAAGATGTTAAAACTTTTTGATCTGTCCTGGAGATTCACAAAGTAGAGGGGGAATATAAAATGGCAGCCAAATAATTCCATGGCCCTTTTAAAAGTTACATTTTATTTCAGACAAGATCAGGCATTTCCTTCTCTTACGGCAATAGCTAATGAGAGTAAACGAGCAAGCAAGGGCGCAACAGTGTGGGATTTATAAGACCTGCAAACCCCTGTACTTTTAATGTCACAGCACTTGAACATACTAAACATTAATAAGACATGCACTTGAGGGTAACAAATGCTAAGAATGCCCACATAGGATGCTTACCTTACTTTTGAAAAGGATTTGAAACATTAAAAAGATTTGCAAAGATCATCTTATAGACTTACCTGACTGGCTATCAGGTAAAGCACCTCCCCAAGGGCAGGTAAAAGGCATTGTTTCAATTTGCTGTTCCTGAAGTTTTCCCTGATCAGTTCAGTTAGGAGTACAACTGCCTAAAATATAAAATAGGATAGGTCTTAATTGGCAACCTTGACTTAGACAAAACTTACACTGAAAACCAATGGAGATGTGCCTGAGACCCAATTCTAATTCTGTAGTCCTCACTCAGGCAGAACTTTCATGCACATAAAATGAGATTGGTGAAGAAGAACAGGAAGACATTTTTAAGCTATAGTGTGAAACAACTGAGAGATATTGCCTATAGTATAGACAGTAGTGACCCTTAAAATCAATTGTTTCCAAAAGTTACTGCATGCTATGTACCTGAGATGCTGGATTATTTTACATATTTTATATAAGCAGTAATTATGTTATCACAGATATCATGGTGTGCTAACACTGTAAAATATCAATTTTTTCATGACTACTGTAAAATATATTATTATTACAGCTTGTACTAGCCTTTCAGAGGATCAACAAAATATTACCAGCTACAAATTTTGATACACACCAGCATGAATAAAATTTAATATTTAATATAAATAATAGGGCTTACCATTGCATGCTTACCTCCATATTTTAAAATGTACAAAAGTAAGTACAAAGGTCAATAGCAATTTGAAAACAAGACTATAGAAATGACTGCATTATTACCACCTTTGGCATGACAAATATACTGTGCACTATTTCACCATTCCATGTGTAAACACTTCCTCTTCCATTCCCCTTTAGAAATCAAAAGTACCTCTTGCTGTCAGTCCAGAGAGAAAGTTCCTATGTTTAGTTTATGCCTTTTTTCTGGGGAACAACTGGTTGCAGACTTTTTAGCAGTATTTTTATTAATTTATTTAGTTAAAAAAGATTATATCTCCCAAGTGCCACACAGTCATTAATTCCAAGATCTTGGATGTCTACTTTGTTTTAGCACCTGATGGAAAAAGTAAAAGTCTATCCAACGAAGACTGTTCATATCTGACAATCAAATAAAAACTAAACAAATAAGATACTGGCAATATTCTTTTCATTGTTCAATTCTCTAATTTTATACTTCCATAGGGGTAAAGAGTACCCAACCCATGGAAAAGCGACAAAGAGTCTTGTAGCACCTTACAGACTAACAGATTTTAGGGATTATGAGCTTTCATGGGCTAAAATCCATGGAGTTTGACATGCCACTTTTTTATCATACAAATAGGAAAGAGAAGGATCACTCAGAAACTGAGAAACCAGATACATTTCTTAAGTGAGGTAGATCTAGGCCTCATCCACAAAAGACAAGACTTAGAAAATTGGAAGGGAGTAAGCTGGAGATAGGGCTTCTGGTGGGAGCACTGCAGTCCCAGTGGAAGAACTGTGCAGAAAGGAATTCCTCTGTAACTTATTAAGGCATTGGATATAGGAAGGGAGGCTGGAGGAGCCCAGAGCAGCCTGAGCTACTCTTTTGCTCACCCAGGTGAAAGTTCAGGTCCAAGTCCCATGGAAGCAAAAGTCCAGGAGACTAAATTAAATAGCGAAACAAAATAATGATCAAATGAGTTAGTATTAAAGGGGAAAAAAAGAAAATTCTATCTATCAGAAGCTTAGGTGCCCACAGATGTTAGGATTCTGAGGTCTGGAAAATACTGGCAACTTATTAAATCTGGACATAGCCTCCCAATTTACAAAATCATATTTATATAATAGTGGCTGCTGATATGCAATGTACATTTGTAATGAAGAGGTTGAATAAATCTTTATTTCCATCAAATCTCAGGTCTTACAAATCCACACATAAAGTCTCTCATTTGCCATCATCACAGCAAGAGAGTTAGAGGCCAAATGTGAGAAGCACTCAAACATCTGCATAGGGATGTAATACCTTTCATCAATATGCTTCACTGGAAGCTCAAGTATGTCACAAAGTCTTTTCAGGTTCCACAAGTACTTAATTTTATAGGGACAGCTACCATCCCTGGCGCTTCGTACTGGAGAATGCTCACCAACTTATCAATATTCTCTTGAACAAACAGACTGAATGTCCCAGCCATTCACCACAGGAGATCTTCAGATGACTTAAAATCCACAGGAGAAGAGGAATCCAGCACCATGGAAGATCTGGTGAGGAGGAGGAGGAGGAGGAAGAGAAAGGGAGGGGAGCTAACAGCTCTCCTGTGGCAACACTTGCTCCTGTAAGAATGGTTCAGACTGAACCAGCTCAGAGGGAACAACTTCAGTCTGAGTCTGGAGCCTAGGTGGCTCAAGAGAGAAGACTATGAAGGGGATTGGCTACCTTACCCTGGACTGAACTAACGACTGGGATCTTGCAGATCAAGGAATGTCCCAAGGAGGCCACTGAAGACATGGCATTGGTAGCCATAAATAACCAGGGTGAGAGCCCCATATCCCAATGCAAACAATATGCATTTTAATATGTCTAAATATAAATGTAGGAACAACAAATGTAGGTCATACTTAAGGATTGGGGACTTCACCCTGGGAAGAAGTGATTCTGAAATAGTTTTAATGGCTGTAGTGGATAATCATTTAACATGAACTCCCACTGTGATGCCATGGCCAAAAGAACTAATGATGCCATGAGATGCATAGTCTAGGGATCAGGAATCCTGGTCTAAAAATGTGCCTTGACAAAAAATGGGCCTGAACTAATCTCTTAATTCTCCCACAAACACAAATAATACTTTTACTCATGACAGGAATAATAAAAAATAAATTACAGGTGTAAATTAACTCTGCTTTAGGGACAAATACAAAAGTACAAAATTTGGGCCACAGACTTTTTGTTCAAGGTTAAAGGGCAATAACTTAAGCAATAAATAAATAAAGTATAGTTGCATTTTATTACTTGGAAAAAATGTAATAAAAAAGTCAATTTATATTAATCATCAACGATATGTCATCTCTACCCACTCTGGCAATTTTTCTTTTCTATCAGCCTACATTTTCCCTATTGAGAAATTAGCAATGAACAGTAAGTCCCACAGTGTCTTGAAAAGGCTTTTTAAATGTAACACATCAGTTAGACAATTTATACTAGCTGTCAAGTTGGATAGACATAAAAGATATGGTTACAATAAAAAAAGAGAGCTAAGATAGAAGATTTATATCTGGCTAGACAGCCATTAGCTATATGTATGACAAAATATGTTGATTTAATGTGTTATTCCTTGGATATTTTCACCCCAATTCAGGCATGTAGAAGTTTCTCTGCAGTTCAGAAACCAGTATTATAGTTTCTTCACAAACAAGAGCTATTTTATACCTTATGAAGTAGATGGCAGAGATTTACAATGTTACTCCATTTTCAATCCATTGGTATGAGATGTCAGTAAGCATTAGTGGGAATTAAAACACATTTGTAATGCTGCAGACCCTTATAGAGATAAAACTGCCTATGCCTCCAGCATAATAGAAATTGCTATACAGCTCAATGTCTTCTAAGCAGACATACATCATATTATGTGTGTTAGTAATAACAAAACAACTTCACTTTCCTTGGAACAGAGCACTCTCCCTTGGCTGCAAAAGTAGGTTATATACAGTATTAGCACTAAAAAAAAAAAAAAAGTAACTATTATAACTTTTTTAAAAAATACACATGAAAAAGGACATATACTTTACCGTTACAAAGAAAGATAAAGGTGTTTCTCAGAATATCCTAAAATACCGATTTGCATAAGTGGGGAAAAGGTGACGGTGCTATCATTGGCTGAACAACTTCACAAAATATTTTCACAAAAAATATGGCAAGTTCATTAGACCTGTGTGCTATTTGTGTATCCGGATGACATCACTGTATTCTTAAAAATGATTTCAGCAGAAATTATCATCTGTCTGAACATTCAACAAGGCCATTCATTAAGACCAAGATAATACCACCTTAAGTGATTGTTTTTTGGAGCAGCTAGACCTGGAACGCACAAGAAGAGAGGCAATTCTTTATTTAGTCATAAGCGGAGCACAGGATCAGGTCCAAGAGGTGAATTTAGCTGTATCACTTGGTAACAGGTTAATATGTTTTTTGTCACCAATCTACTAGAATTCTCTGAGGGAGATCAACAAGCATGTGGACAAGGGGGATCCAGCAGATATAGTGTACTTAGATTTCCAGAAAGGTTTTGACAGATTAATAAGACTGGGACTTTTCAGCTTGGAAAAGAGATGACTAAGGGGAGATATCAGAGGTCTATAAAATCATGACTGGTGTGGAGAAAGTAAATAAGGAAGTATTATTTCCTCCTCATAACACAAAAACTAGGGGTGACCAAATGAAATTAATAGGCAGCAGGTTTAAAACAAACACAAGGAAGTATTTCTTCACACAACACTCAGTGAACCTGTGGAACTCCTTGTCAGAGGCTGTAGTGAAGGCCAAGACTATAACAGGGTTAAAAAAAGAACTAGATAAATTCATGGAGGATAAGTCCATCAATGGCTATTAACCAGTATGGTGTCCCTAGCCACTGTTTGCCAGAAGTTGGGAATGGGCAACAGGGAATGGATCACTTGATGACTACCTGTTCTGTGCATTCCCTGTGAGGCACCTTGCATTGGCCACTGTGGGAACACAGAATATCGGGACAACTGGACCTTTGGTCTGACCCAGTATGATTGTTCTTATGCCAGATACAAAGTACACTGAAATCAACTGAAGCCTTACCATTGACTTCAGTGGCCTTTGGATCTCACCCTTATTCACTAGTGTTTATTCTCCTACTTAAAAATACTAAAGCCATCCTAGCAGAAACAATACCATATGGCTTAGCTGATCAATCACACGCTACATATACTAAACAGCAAATACAAGGCAGTGAAAAGTTTTGAAGAAACCACAGGCTGAAATTTGCTTGCATAAACTGCTAGACACTACAGCAATACAAATAAATAAAAAATAGTAGAGTATTTCTTAATACAGGATTGTTTTGACCACAATTCAGACACAAAAGGCCAAAATCTGTCATGCATTTTGTTAGTAACAGAATCTGACCAGCTCTACCAGACAAATTGGTATTTGAAGCAACACATTTTAAAAGCGAGGGGAACAAGATTTTTTAAAAATTCTACTCAAAAACTTAAGTACAACTGCTCATCAAAAGCATGTTCAGCACCTAATGTCCCATCTGCAGTGTAATTTCTACCATACAAGGAAACCCGGTTACAATACACTAATGTCCTGATAGAATTAAAAACAGATTTCTGCCTTGTAGCACAGACAGAAACAAACCATATTTTAAACTTGTTCTCCAACAGTACTGCAGCTTTGCAAAAAAGTCTAAGAATGTGTCATGGTTCAGTGCAATCCAATTAATAAAGTTAAATAAACTATTCTGTATAACTGATTTCTGCATGTTCTGAGAAACTGACTGCAAAAGAAAAGATGGGCAAAAAGCTACAAGTGAAGAGGAGGAGGAGGGATGGTCCAGAAGGTGTTCAAGGCAATGAACAGTATTAAAATTGTTAAAATTGTGATAAAAAGGATTCTAGATGAACACCAACAAAGTAAAGATCATTCATGTCTAGGAATGAAATCCATTTGTTTTCAAGTAGTTTGAGTCTATGAAGTCTTATTAAGCATGCCACCATTTCCAAGGCATCAATATCACAAAATGTGCAAATGCTTCATCTCTTCAGCACTAGTATTTTAGACACAAAGGAGACCCAAAGAAGCCAATGTCCTTGGTAGTCAATAAAATCCAGAGACTTTGGAATTGCCCCCATCTGAATTGCTGCAGAACAAGTAGGAACTTTATTGGAAGGTGAAAGAAATCCTGCAACACACCTCCCAGCAGAATCCTTTAGCAATGGATCTTCCTCATAGCATATGTAGTTGGCATGACTTCTGGACTCTAATAGCATTGGCAAGCATCGTTATCTTACACATTCTGATGAAACCAATGGAGGTGGAACAGTATTTTCTGTTGCATCAATTTATGACAAATGTTCATAATTCTTTTTAAAAAAACATTAAGGTCAATCCTAGACTATAGTCTGTTTAAGACTGTAAACTGGAGATATCTATCAAATTTGGGGTTATTTTAATGCTGCAGGCTGACCTCTGTAGCATTCATGAGTAAATAGCAGAGGGAGGTCTCCCCACTGAACTAAATCCCTCAAGAAAAGAAGAAAGAAGAAATCTCTAAGGTTCCAAGTGCATATGAGACAAAGATGTTAGGAAATAGATGCTACAATTGCAGCTTTTATCCGCTAAACAATGTAGCCAGATCTTAAGACCTATAGGAAAGTCTGATGGTTCCTCTATTCATTGCACTCCTTCTGCATAATGTTTTCACCGTATGAGGAAGTCTGAACTGCCTCAAAGAACAGCCTTGGCACATTGCATAGGAATGAAACTTTAAGACCCTGAGTAGATTTGCTTCAGTCTTTCTGGTGGCATAGATAGCAGGGCAGGATTATAAGGTGGCAGTAACATGCAGACACCAGAACACATGGCAGAAAGAGAGAGAGATCTAATAAGTTCCCATTCTATAAATACCCAGGCTGGAATCTTTGTTGGAGATGAAAATATTACGTATTAGTATTAGCTGCTCTTCACTGTTAGCCCTCACTAAGGGTATGTCTTCACTACCACGGGTAGCCATCGATCGCCAGCGCTGCCCCCGTCGACTCCGTAACTCCAGCTTGACTGGAGGTATAAGCTGGAGTCGACGGGGGAGCGCGCTGCCGACTGCCACCGCCATGAGGATGGCAGGTAAATCGGATGCAGATACGCAGACTTCAGCTACATGATTCACGTAGCTGAAGTTGTGTATTTGCAGTCAATCCCCCCGACCCCAGTGACGACCAGCCCTAAGAGTACACCCTACCACAGATTTTGTCTAAAAACCTTGTAGAAGAGGAGTGCTACAGGCATAAGATTAGTAAGAGTTCACGACCACAAATCAAGTTTCTTTGCTTTGTCCTTGGGTGAGGTGGTTTTCCTGAAGTAAGGCTTCAGTGAATCTTTTTTTTTAAAGTTTGGTTTAATATTTTCCCCTTCATTTTATGGTATTGTTAATGCCCTGCATGTTCCATGAGGAGAGTTTAAATAGATTAGTGAATCTATTTAAGTAGATTAGGCTGTTGGGTTTTGGCAAATGTCCAATACAGGAATGTCACTTAGAAATGCTGTTGACATCACCTGGGGTCTCATGTAAGGAGCTCACACCCTTTGAGGAGGCATAGACTGGGCTACTTCATATTCTATAGTGATATAGGCAATTATCCACCTCGAGATCATCTGGAAAGAGACCACTTTATCCTTCATTCAGTCTGACTATGAAACAAACAAATGACATGAGAAGCAGAAAGGTTTGGTTCTATCCAGATAAAAAACTAAACGTTGCCTGACATCTAACATGTGAATACATTGTTCTTTGGGGGCTGAATGCGGCTTAGGGCAGAAACACTAGTAAATAAATAGCTTGGTTCAAGCAAAACTTGGAAACCACTCAATTAAAACTTAAAGTAAAGCTATGGCTGCACCGTATCTTTAAAAAACTGCACATAAGAAGGCTCCACCATCAAAGCCTGCAACTCACCCACTCTTCTTGCAGCTGTTATTGACAAAAGGAAGGTAGTTTTCTGGCACAGAAGGGAGAAAGAAGAAGTTGCCAGAGGTTCCAAGGAAGGTCCAATAAGTTTTCTTCCACAAGAAAAAAAAAAACCTCATCTTTCATAACTGTTGTCCAAGCTGTGTTGTACATGTCCGTTCCACTCTGGGTGTGTACGTGCCACATGTACAGCCGTCAGAAGTTTCTCCCTCAGAGATACCCATCAGGGCAGCTTGAGCACCTTCCTCTGCCATGTACTGCTATTGCTGATAGAAAGCGCCCAGCTAACCTCACACTGCCGCAGTTCTTTCTTTCCAAAAACACTGATATAGAGGGGCATGAGGAATTCGTGGAATGGACATGCGCAACATATATCGAACAACAGTTACCAAAGGTTAGTAATCATTTTTTTCTTTGAGTGAGTATACATCTGCATTGCACCTTTGGTGACTCCATAATATAAAAGGAAGAATCAGATTTTTTGTACATTTAGACCATAGTACAGCCCAGCCAAATTTGGCATCTTCTTTAGAGTAATGGGTAATGATGTAATGGGAGGAGAAGGTGTGCACCAATGACCCAGTTGCTACTTTAGAAATGTCTTGGTTAGGAATCTGTGCTAAGAATACTGCGGAGGATGCTTGTAAAATCATGGAATGAGCAGTCAGGTTACTTGGTGGGGAAACACCTGTCTGTTCCTAACAACGATGGACACAAAGTTATCCAAGATGAAATTCTCCGTGAGGAGACTGGGAGACCTTTTATTCTGTCCACTATAGCCACCAACTGTTAGAGAGCCAAAATGGTTTAGTCTTCTTTATGTAGAATGCTAGAGCTTGTCTAAGACTAACATCCAATATGTGTAATCATTGTTCAGTCCTATTTGTGTGGAGTTTTAGGTACAACACAGGTAAGTAAACTGCTTGACTGCTATGTAAATCTGAAACTACTTTAGGTTGGAAACTCAGATAAGGGCATACATACACATTAGCTTTAAAGAAGACTGTATAGTGGCTCCAACATCAAGTAACACAGTTCAGAGACATTTCTGGCAGAAGTGATCTCAATTAGGAAAACCATCTTCCAAGAGAGGTACAGTAAGGATTACGTTACTAAAGGCTAATATGGTGGTCCCATAAATGTAGACAAGGCCAGGTTCAAGTCTCACATGTGCGATCAATCTGTAGATCTATCTGCACCTCCCACTGCTTCTGTTGATTCCCTAGAGGCTGCTGGAGGACCACCAGGACCCACTTAACCACCCTCTGGAACTGAAGTGAAAATTCTGGTGACCAGCCCAGTCCCTCCGCATATCAACTCGGAGGGCAGGCTGTCCTTCAATAAATAAGGCTGATATATTTAGGTTCCATCATCTAATGGTCCAAAGTTAAAAGTCATAATTAACACAAACAAAATGCTTCCTCCTTCACTGGGGTTATTCCTCGGTCTTTCTTCAGGGCTTAGTCTGCAGCCCCTCAATACCCTTGCAATAGGCTTGTACACCCTCCTTCCCTAGGGTTGGTAGGGGAATCCAATCCCACCCTTTACTCTGGATTCCGGATCAGGGCCCTATACTGAACAGATAGGTGCGCTCCTTTACTTGTGCTGTTGTTTTCCCTGAGCCACTTTCTACCCAACTTTTTCAGTTCCTCTTGGGATCTCGGTCTCTTCCCTGACTAGTCAGTTCTCTCCCAGGCCTCCCTGCCTGGAGTGATTTCTTCACTGCTCTGAGCTTGACCTAACCCCAAGGTCTCCAGACCACAGCACAAGCCTCCCTGTTATACAGGTCACTTCTGTCTAGTTTCCTAAATCTGGATTTAGGTGCCTAAGTACATAAGTTTGAAATTTTGGTTTAAATTTATTAGAATACAGTAGTTTTCAACATTTTTTCATTAGCAGAACCCTAAAAAGTTCCAAATGGAGGAACAGATCCTCTAGAAATCTTAGTCTCTGGATCCCCAGGAGACAATGGACCACTGCTTGAAAACCACTGGATATATTATATATCAAGAAAAGCAAGTCTAGGGTTTGCACCCTAGACTGCCATGTGGATGGGCAAATACCAGTCTTGGTCCCATGATCCTTGGGTTGACATACGGTGAGAGTTCAGCTATGTACACTGTCACTGGGAACAAATGAAAGGCAGCGCATAACAGAATAGCAACCCCTTTGGTCAACTATACTTTTGTCCTCAGTTGCAAGTTCTTAGGAGATTGCATGAAATTGTCCCAGTAGAGGGACGATGAGGATTTAAACCAGACAGAAAAATTTAAATACATCTGTACAGTTTTGAAAGGGATGCTGAGAAGTCGGGGGAAAGTATATGTAGAAGAAAAGAAAGGGAATTTGCAATAATATAATTCAGAACCAAATTCTAATCATATCTTAAGATCAGAGCCCCAAATGACCTAGGTTGTGGCTACCAGAGAGACTGCCACAGCTGAAAAGGGGCTATACACCAAGTGCTCTCTGAAATTCCAAGATTTTGGAATATGCTCTTTATTTGGATCTGAAATACCCCAAACTTAGTATATCTGAGGGCAGGCGGCAAAAGCCATTTATTTGATAGGGTTTTATGGGGAAAGCTGAGAGTATTTCCCTAATGGAAATGGTACAACGGAAAGCAGCTTTTCTGTTGCTTGTATTTACTGGCTGGCTGAGTTCATTCTTTAACATTTATGGTTGTTTAATCCTGCTGGCAGGTTGTGCTTGTTATTTAACATGAGTTTTTAAAGCTGTAGGGTGGTCATTATATTGTGAGAATAATTATCAGGTGCCTAGAATTTTCTGTATGGGTTTTTATTTGGCTTTGTTTTGTTTTTGTGATTGTTTAAATCTAACAAAAGAAATAAATCACATATATGTACAGACGCTCCTCAACTTACACAAGCATTCCATTCTGGAATGCCTTGCGTAACTCGAATTTTGCCTAAGTCAGAAATGTATCTCCAACTATTATGCACAAAAAAACCCACCCTCCTATTTCTAAGTTAGGTAAACTCGGATTTGCAAATATTGGGTTTACGTAACTCGGGGAGATCTGTATTCAGTTTGAATTGTTTTGTTTTTTAATAAAACTCTAGCAACTCTAAGAAAAGTTTTGTAATATTCCCAGTTTGGATTAATGTAAAAATACAAATTATTGTAGGTACAAATTATTCTATGCATACATCCTGTAGAGCACAAATATATACTTATTAATTACTCAGAGAAGTGGATGGGGCAATTTGAACTCAGTTCAGCAAAATCCCTTCTAATAGCACAGTTAGGAAAATTAGTCACATAGCAGCACAGTGTCTAAGTAATAATGATGACAGATCTGTAATGCACTTCATGTAGTTCTTAAATAGACCTCATGAGGGTCAGCTGAACAGAAAATGCTTACAATCTCTGATATTTGGACTCAAACTCCAAACTCCAGCACTCTTGAACTGCCCCCAAATGAACACAACCACCATGCTTTGCTCCTCGCTGTCCCTTATGCATGTAATCCTCTATAAAACCTAATTCATAAGGCTACTTCTCTGTCCTCTGAAATTTCTCTTAAAGAACAACCTATGCTGTGACCCCATATGAAACTGGGCAGCTGACAGTGGATATGTTGAGGGGCTATAGGGTTAAAAAGTTAATATAATTAATTTACATAACTAGTTTGTATCCCTCTTCCCTACTATTCATATGTCACTTGATTTAGAGAAAAAGAAAAAAAAAATGAATGCAATGGATCCAACAAAAAAATATACACATCACCACCCTGACCACTTTGCTTGTGTGTTTTATCCTACTTCCCTCCCCTTAATCTACTTTTTAATGTTATATGTTTTTGGGGCAGTGATTGTATTTGTAAAATGCCCAGCACAATGGGGCCCCAATCAAAGATGAAACCTTGTGCCATTATCATAATACAAACAACAAACTAATAGGTGACATCTCCATATTTTGGAATCTATTTTCCCTTTGATATGTACAACTCATTAACACTGATAAGAGTTAGAATCCTCAGGAATGCAAAGCTCCCTTGGGTTTCCATGGGAGTGTCACACTTGTAAGAACTACCATAGCAGGCCACAAACATGCAAATCTGGATAAAAGTATGGGGCACAATGCCCTTTAAATGTAAAAGCCTACCTTGTTACCACAGAATTTAAATTAAGGAGCATATTTAAACTTCTACAACTTTATTTTTAAAAATGTAGCAGTTGACAATAAAACATAATCAGAAGTTTATTTTACACCACAGATTTAGGCTTGTTTAAATAGGGTTTAAAAGCATCCAAAATTATTGTACAATGGCACTGTAATAATTTGAGATTTTTTTTAAACACATGCTCTTATGTTTCATTAAGAAGTCATCAGCTTGAAGTTATGCCCCCAGCATTATATATGATGCATTTTGCTACATGTAAAACGGTAAAACTATTCAGCATTCAAGAGCTCAAGATAGAATTTTAAACCAGAGAATATAGACCTTAACAGACTTATTCTGTATTTTGTGTGAGGCAACTAGTTATGTTTCTGATATGTTAAGTGACATACAATTTATTTAATAGCTATTTATTAATAGAAAATGAAAAAGTTGCATTGTAATCATTTAAATAAGAGGCAACATCTACCATTTTAAAACACACACCCACAAAAAAATTGCTGTCAACTCTTTCCCCAAATAGCACTACAACCTCAGAATTATTTGCATTTATTATTGAAATTAAAATTCTAAATGTAAATATAGAATTACTCATGTCACACCTAAATCCACATACACACATGGATTTTATACAGTAGTTGTATTTACCTGACACGTGAAAGACATGGGGTAAAAGTAAAGTCCTGGCCCTCATGAAGTTAATGGCAAAACTACAATTGACTTTAATAGGTCCAAGATTTCACGCATGATGTTCAGCAGTCCTAACAAAAATGCAAGAGAAACCAACTGCAAATGGTATTTCTATTTCAGGGAGGAGTTCTGATTATTTGAATTTGGTATATCTTCCAATTGTGACTTCTATTTCCATGGTCTTTCATAGACATTTGTTTTGCTTTTCCTAACAAATTAATATGAAGGTTTCATAAAAACTTCAAAATCACATTATGCTTTAAATAGAAACCTCATAACTGGTGCACTAAAAATATTACAGCAAAGGTTGGCAGAACTATGAGCTAGTTAGAATTAACAAAAATCTGTGATTACAGAAAAAATATAGGCTGAAAATTGTTCTACAAGGCATCAGGTAAGATATCAAATAGATTTCTCTCAATATAAGCAATTAGGCAGGATCTTTTTAAAAGTGTTCTTTGATATGAGATGTGCTACTTCCATGCATAAGCAATTCAAATATCGCAGATTTTACATCTGAACTGCACTTAATCATCACTTCACTTATGTAAAATAGAGAAGGTAACATTTTTTTATTTCTCTAAACCACAATTAAGAAATATTTTTGAGTCCTAGATTTTCTCTACAAACAAGCTTACCACTGAAGTACACAACAGAAAAAAAAATGAGTATATCATGTTAAAAGTAAATATAAGCTTATCTAGAAGTGTACCAGACATTCAGTAAACAGGAGGTTTAGGATTAGAGGTTAGGTGCAGGCCAATAAGAAACCAATAGTGATAATGCATTAGATTTTATTTTGATTTCACTTTTATCCCATACAAATTAAAATATGCAATTAATCAAAGGAAATTGGCAGGAAGTATGATTTCACATTATAAATATTAGCAAGGAAGACGAATCCTCAAAACAAAAAACGTAGAGAACATAGGAATTGTCATACCGAATCAGACTCGGTCCACCTAATCAACTT
Organism: Dermatemys mawii; assembly: GCA_007922305.1. Taxonomy (NCBI): domain Eukaryota; kingdom Metazoa; phylum Chordata; order Testudines; family Dermatemydidae; genus Dermatemys; species Dermatemys mawii. The sequence continues at coordinate 61,245,940 of ML677349.1, forward strand.
TCTTATTTTTCTGAGAATGGCCAGTAACAGATGCTTCAGAGAATGGTGTAAGAAACTCTACATTAGGTATATATGGGATAATCATCCCCCCATAAAGGTCTGCTCCAAGTCTTTAATACTTAGAGATTGGCTTAACATCTGAAACATGAGGTTTTATAACCCTGGCATTCACTATTATAACTCTCAGTATCAGAGGGATAGCCATGTTAGTCTGGATCTGCAAAAACGACAAAGTGGTAAGTTTGTGGCACCTTATAGACTAACAGACGTACTGGAGCATAAGCTTTCGTGGGTGAATACCCACTTCGTCGGATGAATGAAGTGGAAGTTTCCAGAGGCAGGTATAAATATACAGGATATACAGGACAGAGATAACAAGATTCGTTCAATCAGGGAGGATGAGGCTCTCTTCTAGCAGTTGATCTGGAGGTGTGAACACCAATGGAGGAGAAACTGCTTTTGTAGTTGGCTAACCATTCACAATCTTTGTTTAATCCTGAGCTGATGGTGTCAAATTTGCAAATAAACTGAAGCTCAGCAGTTTCTCTTTGCAGTCTGGTCCTGAAGTTTTTTTGCTGCAGGACAGCTACCTTTAAATCTGCTATTGTGTGTCCAGGGAAACTGAAGTGTTCTCCTATAGGTTTTTGTATACTGCCATTCCTAATATCTGATTTGTGTTCATTTATCCTTTTTTGTAGGGACTGTCCAGTTTGGCCGAGGTACAAAGCAGAGGGGCATTGCTGGCACATGATGGCGTATATTACATTAGTGGACGTGCAGGTGAATGAACCGGTGATGGTGTGGCTAATCTGGTTAGGACCTGTAATGGTGTCATTGTATGGATTGGTTCCTGAGTTAGAGTTGCTACGGTGCAGTGTGTAGTTGCTGGTGAGAATATGCTTCAGGTTAGCAGGTTGTCTGTGGGCGAGGACTGGCCTGCCTCCCAAAGCCTGTGAAAGTGAGGAATCGCTCTCCAGGATGGGTTGTAGATCATTGGTGATGCGTTGGAGATGTTTTAGCTGAGAACTGTAGCTGATGGCCAATGATGTTCTGTTGGTTTCTTTGTTGGACTTTGTTTCTTTGTCGCAGCAGGAGGCTTCTGGGTACACATCTGGCTCTGTTGATCTGTTTCCTTATTTCCTTGTGCAGGTATCTAAGTTTTGAGAATGCTTGGTGAAGATCTTGTAGGTGTTGGTCTCTGTCTACGGGGTTGGAGCAAATGAGGTTATACCTCAGGGCTTGGCTATAGACAATGGATTGTGTGGTGTGTCCGCGATCGAAGCTGGAGACATGAAGGTAGGTACAGCGGTCAGTGGGTTTTCGGTATAGGGTGGTGTTAATGTGACCATCACTTATTTGCATCGTGGTGATAGGAAGTGGACCTCCCATGTAGACTGGTCCAGGCTGAGGCTGATGGTGGGATGGAAGCTGTTGAAATCGTGGTGGAATTCTTCCAGAGTTTCCTTCCCATGGGTCCAGATGATGAAGATGTCATCAATGTAGCGTGGGTAGAGAAGGGGCGTGAGTGGACAAGAACTGAGGAAGTGTTGTTCCAGGTCAGCCATAAAAATGTTGGCATGTTGTGGGGCCATGCAGGTGCCCATAGCGGTGCCACTGGTTTGGAGGTATATATTGTCACCAAATTTGAAATAATTGTGCGTGAGGATAAAGTCACAGAGCTCAGCAACCAGTTGTGCTGTGGCATCATCAAGGATACTGTTCCTGACAGCTTGTATTATAATTATAACTCTGGATCAGTGATACTCAGACGGTGGCTTGCAAGCTGCAAGTGGCTCTTTAATGTGTCTCCTGCAGCTCTTTGGAGCACATGATATTAAAACACTGTTTGATTTAACTGTTAACCAATATAAGTTATTAACCAATCGAGATGCTTTACTATATTATTAAACAATCGCAGTTGAAAAAAATACTTGGTCAGCCATTTTGCTGTGAGATATATCTAAATTAAATATTTTCCCTGTCATACTGTTTAAATATTAATACATAGTGCTATAGTAATGAAACAAATTCAAACTATGGTTGTCAAGCGATTAAAAAATTAATCATGAATAATCATGCTATTAATCATGTACATTTTGCATTCTGTGTTGTAATTGAAACTGATACATTTGAAAATGTAGAAAATCATCCATAAATATTTAATAAATTTCAATCGATTAACAGTGCGATTGTGATTTTTTAAATCACAATTAATTTTTTGAGACATACATTAACTGTGATTAATTGACAACTCTAATTCAAACTACTGTGGCTCTTTTGGGTAACACTGATCACTAAATTGGCTCCTAAACCACTGATATTTAAGTATCACTGCTCTGAATATTCTGGTTATCCAGGAAAATCCCAATCCCCCTTTGAATCTTGCTAGATGTCTGGTTTCAATGATATCATGTAGCAATAAGTTTCACAGTCTAATTTCATATTGGGTGAATAAGTATTTTCTTTTATCAGTTTAAAAAATGTCTTATTTTAATTTCACCAAATATCTCCTTGCTTGTGTGTTATGAGACAGGGAAAACCGAAGTTCCAATCTACCTCCTGTATACTATTCATTACACACACACAAACACACACACACACATCCCCTTTTGTCTCCTTTCTAAAGTAAAACAATCCCTTTATTTTCACTCTCTCTTCAAATTAGAGGTTTTCCGTATTCCCAATAATTCTCATTGCCCTTCTCTGAATACTCTCTAATTCTTCAATATTCTTTTTAACATAGGATGGTCAATACTGCACACAGTATTCCAGATGAAGCCATGCCATTAATTTATATTATAGCATTATATCCATTTCCTTACACATACTAACACTGGTTTTTTGACCACTTCCACAAATTTTTCTGAGGCTTTTCATTGAGTGCCTAAAATGATGTCCAGGTCTCTTTCCTGAGTTTAAACAACAGTGTAAACCCCTATAAAAGTTAACTAAACCATCTATTAGAAAGGAAAGGGAAATAAATGTCAGACAAATAGATACCAAAGTTTTAATTTGACGAGTCATATCCAAAACCAGAAATAAAGTACTGTTCTCACTCTAACTATGGAATTATCTCAATCATACATACCTCATCATACGTTATGTTATTTTCTTTTCTTAGTGTATGTCTACAGTACCCACCGGATTGGCAGGTAGTGATTGATCTATCGGGTCAATTTATTGCATCTAGTCTCCCAAGCGCTTTCCCATTGACTCTGGTACTCCACGTTGTGAGAGGCGGAGGTGTAGTCGACGGGGGAACAGCAGCAGTTGACTCAGCGCTGTGATGTATGGTAAGTCGATCTAAATACGTCGACTTCAGCTACACTATCCTCGTAGATGAAGTTGCGTATCTTAGGTCGATCCCCAGCTCCAGTGTAGACCAGGGCTTAGAAGAGCATTGTTACTATCTGAGCTAAGAAGAAAGCCCTGTGCATTGCAGGAATCTAAGAACACCTGTTTTTTTTATTTTTAATTAAGCTTAAATTTTGCTCAGAAAGTACCATACAGGTTTGAAATATTAAAGATAAAATTGTAGTTTGCAAGCCAAGAATACTCGTTGATCTTGAGTACCACTGAAGACATCAGGGAACACAAACACTTCTATATTCTAAAGAAAGAAATTTTGAGCCTTGCACCTGGTTTGAGCAGCTGAGCAGACGCCTGGGAGCGGGTAAAAAGATCTTATACACATGCACCCCTACAGAGTGGTTGTAGAATTGCTAAATGGAAACAGCTTTGGCCAAAGCCTTCTTTCCCTCCTCTTCATGAAGGAGGAGGGAAAGAACAAGAGGATACATGCTGTGGCTATCCATGCCCTGTCCCCGATTGCTGTGCATAGGGAGTTCACTCTGAGTGAGGCATGCAACCCCCCACTCCTCTTCCAGATGATATTAATAATTTTCCCTGTTGTATGACAAAGTCAAGGTCACTATTACATTTATGATGGAGGCACAAGATGGTTTCACAACAGAGGATTTAACAGGAATGCACGTTATGTTCAGAATGCTGAATGAAGGATAAAATATATAGAATAGTCTTTTTACAGATATCACTTCATCCATAAGAAATTCATGTATTTTGTCATTCAAATAGAGGATCCTAACAATATAGTTCTTCATCACCCACAAAATAACGGTGTCACACAAAATAATATACAAGAAACCACTAAATCATCATACTCATAAAAAGACACCAACTTATTTGGGATGATTGTAACTGACCATACTAGACAACACCAGACATGCCATTTTAATGGGGAGGATGTACCATTCTGCTGATTGATAGAAATGCAAAGAATGTAATGTGCTTCCTAGCAACAGTTTTAATTAAGTGGGTATGCCTTTTATGAAGGTGAATTCAGCTTTGATCATGTAACTAATCAAAGAAAATTATAAAGATGTACCTAAAGCTCCGTTCAGTAGTATAACTTTCTGAACACAGTAGCTTAATAATTTTCAAGTTCTCCATTGCACTTGTTAGGCTCTGATTTAGAACTTTTCAGAGCCCCATATGTTTGGATTGATGGAACTGAATGTGCAGAAACAAGAGTATATAGTTTTCCAGTTTATTTACTTGTTGGAAAGACTTTTTCTGGACCAATCCATGAGCCACTGTCAGAGGAGACTCATTCTGTCTAGGAGTATTTTGGCCTTTTGATTGACATGTCTGCCTGCCATTTATCCAAGGCCAGTTAATAAACAAACTCCATTATGCCAGATTGGAGGTGAATTGAAAAAACTAAATTTTACAGGTTGGAAATTCATTTTTTTCAAACACTTGGTTAGTAAGTGAAATCCCCTCTATTAGCACAAACGTCACTGGAAACCATAATATTAAGTGGCTATCCTGATTGTGCTGGAAAGATAGTCACTTTAATTTCCAGATTTGAACATAGCCATTGTACCAAGCATTAGACCTTTGCATATGTGTATGAATAACATTCATATTGCAGTTACACCTAGACATCTTCACCAGGCCATGGACTTATTATGCTAGGTACTATACTAATAACAGCAAATGACAATCTCTGTACCAAAGAGCTTACAATCTAAGAGACAAGACACAGCAAGCAAATAACACAAGTGGTTAGGGGTATAAGACACTAATAAATATACAAAGTTTTGCACACAATAGCCATGTGCCTCATATTTAGCCAACCAATAACAGAAATCACAACTCATCACCTCCCTAACCATTGTCAGCTGGCAGTTTTCTGAATGCATCACGCAAGAAGTAAGTTTTGAATAGAGACTTGAAGGAAGATAAGGTGGTGGCTTTACAGATTTTGATGGGAGTTTTTTCCCCATACATAAGGGATAGCATGGGAGAAAGCACAAAGTTGCCCATGGGAAGAGTGGCCAAGTATCCAGTCAAGTTGATGGAGGACTAGCCTATGGAGAAATTCAGGGAAAGAAGTTCGTATTTGATAGAATGGAAGAGGTAGAGCCAAAGATGGACTTAAAAATGTGGGTGGTATACTCAGAGCCATGAACACAAAAGATGATCTTAGCAGCTGCATTTTGAGTGAACTGACGTGAGAGGTTGGAGACTTAGGCCGGAGAGAAGGCAACTGCAGTAAATTAATGTTTATGGTTTTCTTTTAACCCATGAAGATACAATTGCCTGTACTGAATGAGATTTAACAAAAAAGAAAAGAGTGTTCCCTTTCTTTCAGATAAGTTTACAATATTGTTCTATCATTCCATCTTGCTATGATAACATGAAAGCATGTTGCTCTCCACTCCTCCCCTCAAAATAGTGAAGACTGACTTTTTTCTCTGTCATGCTTTCTGGGAGAGAAGTCCATTGCTGAATAAGCAAAAGGCAGCACTAAAAAGAAACCTGCAATGTGGAGAACAAAAACAAGGATATGAGCCTCCCCAAATCCCTGGAGGACTTGAATCTAGAGATAGGAATATGCGAATGGCTCTCTTACAGCTGCAGTCCCTAAGTGTTTAAGAGCCAGTTTCACAAGGAAAACTTCCCAACTGGAAAAATCTGGAAAGATAACTAGAGAAAAAGTTACACATCAAGAAGAATGCTTTGGATTGGCAAAGGCCACTCTGTGAGAAGACACATTAACAAGGAGACAAAATTAGCCTACACATTTTCAAGAGCTGCTTACACGTAACACAAATAGAAAAAGTGTCTTCATTGTCAATCTACTCAATTTCTGAACTACATTTTGAAACAAAAACAACCAGAAACCAATTTACTCACTTGGTTCTAATCACTAAAGTAAGTTAAAATTAACTGGAAGAAGTGCAGTGACTTTAGGGACAAGAATATCTATTTGTTCTGAATATAAATATTTGATAGCATTCAAATATTAGCATAGATCAGCACACTAAAGAGAAGTGCATATATAGTTCCATAGTAAACCTTTGCCTACACTGTTTCAATTCAAGATTCAAATCGAATGAGAACCTATTTTTTCTTATACTTATTTTTTGTGTTTGAGTGACCTCTGGTGGATGTCTGTACAACAAAAAAATTGTTCTTTGCAGGTCGCTTTGAATACTGAACTTTGCAAACTTTTATCAAAAGGTACTGAACTCCTCAAACAAGAAGTAGGGGGAATTTGTGCACATAGAAATTTAGAAGGGATGTTTTTTTTTCTCTCAATGTGTGCATGAGTGTAACATTTGGGATATGTGTCAGACTGACAACCTGAAGACAGAAGTCCTCTATTCACTGAACACCACAAACACACACACACACGAGTAGTTAAAGATTGACAATACTATCCCATCCAGGGAAATCAACCTTATCCTGAAGAGACTATTTCTAAGGCCAATGATAGATTAAGGCTCTAGGCCCATTCAGGGCTTGATCATGCTCCTATTCAAGCCAATGAAAAAGCCCACATTGACTTCAACCACGTGAATTCAAGCCCTTAAGACTCTGACCTCTCAGCTAAGATGGTCAAAACACGTACTAATCAGGGCCACCAGTGTTAGGATTTGTGATGTGGATAATCATTCTCTGGGAACTGGACTGAGACCAGTTATTTCACATTAGATGTAGTTTAGATTCCCCAAGATGTTCTGGCTGGCTGCAGGCTGTTGTGACATCCCAGCATGCAACTTGCTTCATGAAGACAGCTATCTCAGAGCTCTAACTGAAGCATTAACTGGCTCATAAGGAGACAAGGGGCATTATTTTTTAATAAAATTCAGATTCCAATTTTGAAAGGATTATTTTTAATATCTCAACGGCATTGAATTATCATCAAACATCTCAAAACTGTGCCTGACGCTTTAGAAAACATCACTCAACCCTAGCATGAGTTTGTGGTTACATCTCAACCACAGAGCCCTGCTGGTATGTGCACTCAGTTCACATGGTATCAGTGCAGGAGCTAGCAGTGTCAGTTTGAGGAAAATAAACCAAAAATTCCCAGTATTAAAAATATATATTTTAAAAGTTACTGGTATTTATGTTCTTTGAAGTCAGACTGTCCAGCTTTGACACTGCTGTGATGACTCAATAGGCACCACAGCAGGCACCACTTAGAACTCTGCTGGTCTAAAGATCTCTGGCAGCTCCCTCCTACACTTCCTCTCCTGAGCCAACCATACTTTGGAAAGTCAATCAGTTCTTCGTACAGTTTAAAATTATTTTAACATGTATATGTTTCCAGATTACTTTGAAGACATCAAAATGTTTGCATTGTATTCTGCTAGGATGGCTGAACTGTCTGGTCTCACAATGTGTTCATTAAAGCTGAACAATATTTTTAATCTATGGGTGATTGAAAATAAAATTCTAATTTGTGAAAAAAACTTTAGAATAATTATCATTAGGGCTAGAGTAGCAAACATCTTATGAACAATCTTATACATATAAGCTGGAGATGAACGTTCACATAAGAGACATTTTCCCAGCTAGTCTACCAGAAATATTAAAAATAATCTGATACAGATACCAGATGGTTCTGGAAATGACAACAGCTCTTCAGTTTGAACATGCCCCAGGTCAATAGTTTAATGGTTTCTGTGTGGAATTCATCCATACTCTCAAATCTATGGGCTTTTTCAGTTTATATGGAAGATCACCAGAATGGGACATGTTCTGGACAAAAAGTAGTATTAGCTCAGTGCAACAAGTGCTCAATTTCTTCCTTTAAAATCACTTAATGGAAGTATGTTTCATCAGTGTTTGCCTCCACACTTTAGATGGGATAACATATCTGCTATATTAATTTGATGGGAAATGGCTGGTCATATGTATTTTCAATAATATTCTACTGGATGTAAAGATTTCCTAGGTAAATACCTGAAACCAAAAACTGTATATGTGTATCTTGAAAATATCCTTTCATGTCTCTGGTTTCATTAAAATAATATCAGAAAACATTGCCACATCTGAGAGAAAGAAGTTAAAGGTGACACTGACATTGCAACCTGGAAGTCAGGTAGGATGCAGCCGGTAACAGTGCAAGCTTTTCAAGTAATCTAGAGTCTTTTTCCTATTTCTGACGTGTGATTTTAAAAAATATTGCCAGGAATTGTGGAAAAAGGTTCCAGATTATCCAATAGAATTCTTATCTTTCTCAGAAGACAAACATGTCACAAAATGCTATATCAAGATGATTATTATAATTATAGATAATAATAAAATGATTAGGCACAATGTTCTGTATGGTGCAGCCAAAAGAAGGCACCTGGAATAAAAAAAATACTATGAAAACGAGTGCTAGATATGTAGTTAGTTATTGATTAACCAATGACTGCGTGTGCATAAAGTGCTAAAACTCTCTCCTGAAGCCAGATCTGTATAATGAGGACTTGAATTTGTGTTAGAAGAAATTTTAGCAGTTGTGCTGTTCCTGTGCTGATGTCCACTGAATAATAGGAGCTATGCATGAAAATTTCTTCAGTTGTTGAATTTCATTGTTTTGTAGAAATCACATCAACCTTAAACACTTTAGATAAACATGAATGATTTGCTTCCACCAAGTTCAGGAGTTTTGTGTACATGTGCCATATGCAAATAGTAAAATAAAAATGTCTTCTGATTAAGTCATGTCAGCGAACCATCAGCCTGTGAAAACGTATAAAGGATTCAAAAATATAAGTGGTATGGAATAAAAACATTTGTTTGTTCTCTGTACTAAATAATTTTCCCCTGCATTATTATGTTCTAGAATGGGTGGTGGTGGAATGTCAAACTGAGTCCCATCCCTACATCCTCTTTCCAGAATTTAGATATCAAATGTATTTTGCTTTCTTTAAAACAATAGTAATAATAATTACTTTTGAGGATAATTGACTATACAGAAATCCATCATATATTTTTACATTATTCCAAAATTCAGTAAAGAAGTGCTGTGATAGCCTAGTGACAAATACAGTCTTTTTCATAAACTTAGTTTTGCAGGTATATATTGCAGTTATGCCAAAATATACGGAAACTCCTCATTTAAACTCGCCCCGGTTAACATTGTTTCAATGTTAAGTTGCTGATCAATTAGGGTACATGCTCGTTTAAAGTTGTGCAATGCTCCCTTATAAAGTCATTTGGCAGCCACCTGCTTTGTCCACTGCTTGCAGGAAGAGTAGCCCATTCGAGCTAGCTGATGGGGGCTTGGAACCAGAGAGGACCAGCAGCCCCCCTACCAGCTCCCCGCTCCCCTAAGATCCCTGTGCGGCAGCGACCCAGCAGGCTATCAATTGCTGGCAGTTCAGCTGTCCTCCTACTACTGCCATGTGCTACGTCTGCTGTCTGCTTTGGAGCTGCTCCCAGGAGCCTCCTGCTGGATGTGGGTGGAAGGCGGGAAGGGAGAGACTAATGTCAGGGTGTCTCCCTCCTCCCTGCTCCTGCACCCAGCTTACCCCTTTTCTATACAGAGCGCGGTGGGACAGGGATAGAAAGAGACAGGGAGAGCTTGGTGCAATAGCTGCTGATCCACTTAAAAAGACAATGTACTTAAGAGTGGGGTCAGTGTACTCAAAGGGGCAATGTGCATCTCTCTCTCACACACAGTGTCTCTGTCTGTCATGCTGCCCTGTAGAGTATAAAGCTACATTAACACTGTGTAAACCCTTGAGGGCTAGCCAAAAGCTAGTTCGTCATTTAGCAGTAAGGTATTCCCTGGAAAATATCCCACCCTCTAACTCAGAGTTTCTCAAACTGGGGGTTGCGACCCTCCCTGGGGGTCGCCAAGCACTCCCAGGGGGCTCGCGAGCTCCTGGTACCGCTTAAAAGCCACTGAATGAATTACTACCGCATTCGGTGGCTTTTCGGCAGACACACCGAGCTACTTCGGGAGCGCCCGGAATGTCTGCCAAAAATAGCCGCCGAATGCAGAAGTAATTCATTCGGCGGCTTTTCGGCGGACATACAAGGGTCCGCCACGGGCAGCCAAGGAAGGAAAACAGGGTCACGGTTCTCAAAAGTTTGAGAACCGCTACTCTAACTTCACCACCTCAACCAAGCTTCACAATCATCATTGCTGTGTATAGTATTAAATTGGTTGTTTAAAATGTATATTGTGTGTGTGTATATACAGTTTTTTTGTCTGGTGAAAAAAATTTCCTTGGAACCTAATTCCCCCTCTTTACATTAATTCTTATGGCGAAAGTCGCATTTTTCAGTAACACAACTTATGATGAAAGTCGCATTTTTCAGTAACACAACTACTTTTCATTTTTCAGTAACACAACTACAACATTAAGGGAGGAGTTCCTGTATTTGGAACAACCACAAGTATAGCATAAATATATTACAACACGGATGTATACATTTAGCTAATAGGATGAACTGTATGCCCATTTTCACATTTGGGAAGAAATAAAGCAAAGTTCATTAAAAGCTGTGAAAATTTCTGAGTTTGTGAATAAAAATACCAATAGTCTTCTGAATTTTTGGTAACTTAAATAATCAAAAGGTAAGTTACCTCAGTAACAGGTACATTTTCTTCAAGTTCAGTTGTATGCAATGCCAGTAAAGCAATCACCCTGGCTACTTTGGCACGTCTGCGAATTAAATACATTTGTTAGCTTCATGAAAAAAATTAAAATTTGAAAAGACAAAAAGGTCAAACAAGTTTGAGATGCTACTTATTTATAATGGTGTATTGTATACAGTGTGTACAACAATGGCCCGCAGGACCGTCCTGCCTGGTCCTTGAGCTCCCGGCAGAGAAGAATAGTCCCCCGGCCCTTCCCCTGCTGTCCTCCCTCCCCTGCAGCCTAAGCTTGTCGTGTTGCCAGCACTCTGGATGGCAGGGCTGTGAGCTCCTGCCAGGCAGCACAGAGGCGTGCTGGCTCCATTTGGACAGCGCGGTTGACAGTCCTGCTGCTCTGAGCGGCAAGGTAAGAGGACAGGGAGCAGAGGGGTTGGATAAGGAGCAAGGGATCCTGGGGGACAGAGAGCAGGGGCAGTTCGATGGGGCAGGATTCAGGGGGGCGGTCAGGGGATGGGGAACAGGGGGTGTGGATAGGGGTGGGAGCAGTCAGGGAACATGAAGCAGGGGAGGGCTGGATAGGGGGTGGAGTCTCAGGGGGCGGTTAGGTGTAGGGAGTCCCAGGAGGGAGCAGTCAGGGGACAAGGAGCAGAGGGGGTTGGATGGTTCTGGGATTCTGAAGGGGGCGATCAGGGGGCAGGGGCCAGGCTCTTTGGGGAGGCACAGCCTTCCCTACCTGACCCTCCATACAATTTCGGAATCCCAATGTGGCTGTCAGGGCAAAAAGTTTGCCCACCCCTGGTAAACAATACATGTATGCAGTTTTGAAGCACAATTTTACATTAGCAAAAGCCCACAATTTTTTCTTAGACACTTTATCCATTGCCCTTTGAAACGGCATTTTATTTCAGTACCTCAGTTGATTATGACTTGGACATTACCTGTGCAAAATGTCATAATTCTCCCCTTCATACAAAAAAGTGTATGTTACTAAGAATATTATCTAAATTATTCATTAATCACATTCATCTACATTTGTTTAAAATACAGAGAAAGCCAGCATAAGTCATTTTAAATCTTTGACTCCAGTTGTCAAAATAGATTCCACTGTCAGAAATGAAGTGCATGTCAGAAAATTAAACTTTAGATAACAGTTAAAACTACATTATTAATTTTAGATACAAGGAATAAAAAAATCAAGCTTTCTATAAAATAACCAGTAGAGGGCATTATTCCATTACCATTTTTGACAAGATTGCTTCAAAGAAAGCCTCTGTCATGATGGATATTATACTTAATTATGGAAGGGGTGGGTTTGTCTGGGGATTTTTAATACACTACATCATAAACTACATTATAGAATTTGTAGATATAATTTCAGATCCTTTATTTTTTCTATTCAGTTTTGCATATTATTGTTAAGAGAGATTTATTCAGGAATATAAATGTTAACAGCACATCTAATTTGTAAAAGAAATTGAGAAAGATGTTAAGTTATTCATCTTTTATCTAAATATCATTAATTAAATCTAATGAGGTAACTCTTAGAATACATTTATTATTTATAAAATAAGTAAAATCACCAACCGCAAGTTAAAATTGGTAGTGGCTAAAATGTAACAGATTTTATTAGGCTTGAGGTACTAAAGAAATTCAAATCACTATATGTACCGTTATATTGTGATGTCTGTGATCATTCCTCTTTCGAGGTAAACAGTCGCAGAATTGACATGGCATAAACTAATGCTTAAAGTATGCCCTATGAAATATTCATGAACAATCAGCATTTGAATAAATTCATTTGTAATAAATTGCTTGCTACTTACATATCCCAATTTGGAGCTGCCCGCAACTGTTGTATTAACAACGGGAACTAGAATAAGGAATAGATAAATACACATTTTTATTTCTCAAAAATTCCCTGTTCATGTGAGAGAATAAAGATGTGTCTTATGAAAATACACATTTAGATTTGTTTTAGTCTGTTTTGTACTCTGACTGCAAAAGACCTCGAGTGCTGTTCAAAATCTATTGATTCAAAAGGATGTACTGACAGTTTGGAAAAATATTCAAATTTTATGTTCCTAACATTTTTTTAAAAAGTGAGAAAATTTTTGAAGCTTTGCTTAAAAATATATTCACCAGATAAAAATAAATATGTACTAGAAAAATTGTGATCTGCCAAAACACACAAAAGTAAACAAACTAGTGATAAAAATCTGAAATGGCTATTCATCTGAACTAAACCAACCAACCAGCTTACAAATTCTCTGTTACTCTTCAATACAATTGTTTTGGCTAATATCAAGTCTAGTATCAACCGCGTATACAACACACCATCTAGCAGGACTTCTTCCAGCCCTCACACAGGTTCTATGATTTAATATGTCTCTGTCTCCAACTGTTATGATCTTATTTTGCCTAATGCATGTAAGGGGAAAACTCTTCCCTTATTACTCTACTATACTTGTAATGACTTTATTGAGGGCAGAATTTGACTTCAATTGAGTTAGTGGCACACACATAAATAAGGGGAAATTAGGCCATGAATGTTTACCTTCAGTCAAAGAAAATAAACTGAAGAAAAAAGTCTCAATATTCAAACATGTAAACTTATTTTAAAAGGCAGCTTGTTATATTATAACAATTCTGAGAGTGTGCAAATCACTTCCATTGTTAAAATTCAAAGAAGGGAAGTGCAAGTTTTTGCTATTTTTGCACGCCCAAGACTGAAAAATGAATTAAGCCACAACCCAGGAACCAGCAAAACTGATTGCCACATGTAGTTTGTTTCCTTAATGGTTGTACATGTTTTAGAAAATATGTTTACCATCTATAAAGGTAAGGTCAAGGAGGATTGTCTAACATTTTCATATGCACATTTTTTCCAAAAGCAGTTTTCTGTTATTTATAAAAGCTGTGACACAATTTATAAGGTGCTATTAATGCTGGAGGCAGTTTAAATAATTATTTAATCAACTCTATTAACATAGCAAATCATAAGAAACAAATTCATCTGGAGTCTAAAAGACAGACAATGCTCCACAACTTCTTTCCAAGAAACCTCATTGGTACATTTCATTGCTTTGTCCTTAATTGGCTGTATTGCATGTGTCTTTATACCAACAGTTTCTTAAAATAGAAGGGGCACAATTGCTAAAGGCAGCTGACTTTTGTTGAAATGGCTGGTATGTGAAAAATGTTGACTCTCCAGGAACTTTACTACTCACCAGCTGTGAGCTGATTAACCTGGTAGCTACTTCCTTGTGGCCAGCCAGAGTGCACAGATAGCACAGCAAATTTAATTTAGCTCGTGTTGCCCCTGTGTTCTTCTCAGTGGAGTCAATCAATGAGCACATTTGTTGCAAAAAGTCATTCCAGTCCATTTCTTGCAGAGATGATAGCTTCTCAACTGTATACAAAAAATGTCAGCAGATGTTTAAAGATTATGAATTGCCATCTTTGCCTTTACTTTTAAATACTAAAATATAGCTATGTCCACATGAACCAAAGTAATTTTAAAACTTTTGGATCCAATCACAACTTTGATATTTACAATAACGTTAAGGCAAAGAATTTAATTATTTTATTAGAATACAATTATCAGAATTATAAAAAATACATAACAATAGATGGCGATAAGTATATGAAACTATTTCAAAGAGCAAAATCCATTAAGTTCTTATTCACAGTTTTGATTTGGTCCTTGCTTAAGTAAACCCACACTGCCTTCCCATGGATTAAAGGAAGTGATACTGTCCTCATTCATTTTTTAATTTTTAATCAGATGTTATCAATGGGAGTTCACCAGAGCAACGATAAAGCAAAAATTAAATAAAAGCCTGAGAAATTTGCTCAGAATCACAACTTATTTGAAGCATGTGTGCAGGTATGCATCTGCTTAAACAGCTGTAGCATCAGGGCCCAAGTGACTTGAACAAGAGAGTCAGATCGCAGCTGAGGTTAGAATTAATTTCATGACTCCCAATTCATTATTCACAACATGTCTACAAAGAAAATTCTGTCAATCCATAGAGCTAAGCAATCCTGTCCATTCCTTCTTGCACCCCTAAAAATATATTTTTTTAAATGGTAGTAGTGAATGTGTTGATTGTTCTTTGTAATATTTAAGGGAATTAGTTCTCTTCTGTCTTACATCAAGATAACTCCACTGACTTCAAAGACGACACTCCTAATTACACCAGCATAAGCAGGAAGAGAATCAGACTCTGGGTATTTATTTTAACCTTGATTCTCATCCTTGAAAAGGAAAAGTTTAGCCCTCAGTGTTGGTACTCAGCACAAGGCTAAGCGACTTTTTACAAGATAGTCGAACACTAGTCAAACATCAGAGGGGTAGCCGTGTTGGTCTGGATCTGCAAAAGCGACAGAGAATCTTGTAGCACCTTATAGACTAACAGATTTTAGGGATCATGAGCTTTTGTGGGCTAAGACCCACTTCATCAGATGAATGAGTGGGTCTTAGCCCACGAAAGCTCATGATCCCTAAAATCTGTTAGTCTATAAGGTGCTACAAGACTCTTTGTCACTAGTCAATCAATTGTTTGCCAGCAAAAATAAAAAAGCTACAAACTGTTAGTTTTATAGCCACAAAAACCATCTTCCAGTTGTTAAATAAACTATACCCAGCTATTGTATAGCAAATGACACTGGGATCCATTTTGAATGTGGATCAAACTTTTCAGCTCCATAGTCAGCAGTTTCAAAGTTGGATGCCTAAAAACAGGTACCTCAATCTACATTCAGATATCTAAATAAACAGTCTGGAATCCAAGAGGTGTTAAGAACCTTTTGTTCCCTTTGAAGACAATTAAAGTTGTGTGTGCTAAGCCCCTCTGAACAGCAGATCATGTATTTACATTCATACTGTATTTTGGCAAGGAAACGTCTACCTTTAATCACCAAAGTATGAAAACTTTGAACTATGACTTTATCCTACAGAATTTGTTGCTGTTGTATGGAGCCAAGGGATACTATATTTTATAACAATAACATTCCAACAAAATCACTGCTCAATATACACATCATACCAAATGGAACAGAATCTTACATTATTCCTCACTCCCTACTCCCACCATATACAACTAAGAAGCAAAAATTTACTAGGGTGAGATGCCACTTGAATTCCAAAAGGAACATATTTTTGGCTGAAATTCATCTTCAAACATAATATATTTTAACAATACCTCCGTAAAAAGACCAAAACGAAATATTCCAAAGGAACTAGTATTACACTCCTGATAACAAGCAGCCTTTTGTTTTTATAAATAACTTTTCTTGATGCAAAAAAAAAAAATGACTTCAGTATTAGGAACATTTCATAATTAAAGTCAGAACTTGTAGCACCATCTTTTGTTATGTTCAGCAACTTTTCCCATTATAAGACCCTTATGAGTTGCAAAACTTTAACCATTTGAGCTCAAAGCTTCCATGTCAGCTATCTGCCTCAAGCTGAATTTTTTCTGGAAAATTTCTGCCAAAACAGTACAATCTTTTCAAGAATGTTTAGCCCATGTTAAGAAATTCTGGCAACCTTTTAATAAGTGTAGTGCCTCCACGCTTTGGAGCAAGGACTTGAAATGTGTCAGGGATGTGACCTTTGCTGTCCATGAAAATCCACTCAAATTTCATCAAATTATAAACCTTTGAAAAATCTGTTTTCACATGCTCAGTAGAGGCTTCTTCAATTCTAGCAGCTAAAAATCTCCAAAGATTCCAACCTCACTGCACATGCTCTAGCTTCTCATAGCTTCTATTGCTCATCAGAATGCACATTCACCATCCCTGATGAGCAACTGAGCATTTGCCAGTCCAATACTGCACAGATGAAGATGGACTTTCCCTGTAACTGCTACTCTGTGGCAGGGTAGGGACAAGCAGGGAGTGTCTCTCTCCTGTGTTCTCAGTGACCCTTCTTGCTGGCACCATGGCAGCATGGAGAAAAAAGCTGCCTCATCTGATGTGAGTAAAAACTAGCGCTAGACTGAGGATGAGGAAAAGAAGTCTAGTGAGACTGGAACTGGAAAGTGGGGAGAAAAACTATTACTGGCAGCTGTTCGTAAAGAGGCTGGGACTAGCTGGTCAATGAAACAGATTAGGGATGGGGACGGGGGAACAAAGGCTTAAAACAGTTGAGCAAGGAGGCAGAGATATTGAGGGAAATGGGAGGAGGCAGTGGGAATCAGTTGTGTGGGAGTGAGAGCACTGATCAGATGATGAGCTAGGAGATGGGGAGGACCCAGGACTGGCTGAAAAATGGGACTGGGAGTAAGAACCAGAGCAGGGGAAAACTGGATGAGAAGCCCAGAGCAGAAGACTGGGCACTGGTGGGGAGTAGGAGGAGAGAGAAGAATGGGACAACTGAAGAGTCAGGAGGGGAAAAACTGGGACTGGAAAGAACAGTACGTGATTGTGTATATAGATTCTATTGTAATGCATATGCACAAGTGGGATGAATTAAGGTTGCACAGGTAACCTTAATTCTGTCATTTTGTAAGTTTTAAGTGCTTGACTTTGGAACCCAAATAGTGTGTTTAACTATAACTTGCTTTTTGTATGTAATTCATACTTCATTTTCCCCAATATATGACTGTGTTTTGCAAATAAATTTGATGCAACTAAAGCAAAAAACCCTTATATAGTGAATCCTATAATTAAAAAAGTCACTGAATCATGCAGTTCACTGTAAAGGGATGAACTTTTTTCCCTAGGATTTAGCAGCATAAAAGACATGGAGCTGAGTCACATGTGATCAGGCTCTCATGCACTCCAGCTGTGTGCTGGAAAATGTTGGGACTTCGATCAACACCTTTGAACACACTGACTCCCAAACCCCAGGAGAGTCCAGCCAAGATTTTCAAAAGGACAGTCTTCAGAGTTCTTACGGAGCCATCAAAATAAAGTGATCTGATTTTCAAAAGTCTAAGCAACTCCAAAGAGAGAGTGTTATTCCACTGATGAAAAGCATACATACTACTATATTCATTTATTTCTTAAAGGTTTTAAATAAAAAAAAATTCAGAAGCAACTAAAGTTTTCCATAGCTTTAGTGTAATAACTGGATTTGAGTGCTTTTTGTTTGTTTGTTTCTATTTTCTAAATAGGGCCTAATAAGTCTTGCTTTCTTGTAGGCTGAGCTCTGCAATTCATAAATAACACATTCTCTTTGAAATTGGTATAAACACAATAGAAAATGATCTCAAACTTTCTTTCAAACATTTAGCATTTAATATAATAAATGACATTGTAAAACAATTACCAATTCTTCCTTGAATATATGTATGTGATTCATTATCACAGAGGAAAGTTATGAATTTCAATCAATGGGAAATTATGACTCTTCAGATGGAAAATTATGAAGAAAATGAAAACATGCTATGTACGTATGTGCTATCATGTGAAGCACTTATATATTTTATCAACTTCAGAAGGACTGTACCTGAATGTGCTGGTATATGTAACATTTTCAAGTCAAATCTAAGTGGTGCTTGTTTCATTATCTGGAAAAAAAACAAAATACAAAAACCAGTGGTTTGACTCAAGACTATTTTAGATTTTTTTAAAGCATTTGTAAATGTCTTTAAAGTAGAGAAACATGTAAACACAGACGAAGATAGACAAAAATATATTTGGCACATATACACAATACAAGCCACTCCTATCATTATAATTTAATTGTCAATGAGCCCGAGGCCTAGAACCCGGGGCCCACAAGGTTCATGGGAGCACCCACGCTCCACAATCTTCAGACTAACAGGCTGCTATCAGTAGCTTATCTGAGACCCATGTAGCCCAGCCCCAGTGTGAGGTGCCACCCCAGAGGCAGAGTCTCAAAGCAGCTGATTGGCCACTGGCTCTGCTTAAATTAGTAGCGGGACCAGGATGCTGTCCCAACCACGGAACTCCACTTCCCCTTGGCCCGTGCCTTGTGTTTCGTGCTTGCTGCTTGATCTTCTGGTTTTCTGACCCAGCTTAACTGCTAGCATCTGACGTATGGTTCCTGACCTCCAGTTCGTCTCCCACCGCTGACTCCCTGGTAGCCTGACCTACCCTGACTCTGGTTCCTGATTCATAGTGCTGATCTTCAGTTTGTCTCCTGCTTCTGACGTCCCAGTATCCCAACTCAGCTCACTCTTGACTTTGGACTCAGGCTTTGACTAGGAAGTCTGGCAGCCCACAACGCACACAACAGCTTGTTCAGACCACTATAACCCTCTGGGACTGAGATCAGTGCAAGAAGAATGGACCCAGCAGCACAACCACAGCCACCAGAAGTATCAGACTCTCCCAATATGTATAATCAAGCACTGCAGGCTTAAGTTGCACAGCTGACCTCGGACAATCAGCAGCTGCAGGAGCAAGCAAGGCAAATCAGCATTACGAACATAGCCTGCTGCACCCTGCCCCAAAAAGGAGGCCTGTGCTACTCTGGCCTGAATAGTCTGGTAGTTCCAGGGTTTCTGATGTGTCCTCACACTTAAGCCTCTGACCCAGCCAAGGTGGCCTTGGTAATTGGCATGCTGACAGCAAGTGTATTAGATTAGCGCCCCCATCCCCCTACGGCTGTATCCCAAATGCTGTCAAACTGGGCCACCTTTCTCCAGTTGATGTCAGCCATCTTTGATGACCTTCACCAAGCTCATACAGGGCCAGGCTATTCGCAACAGGACAGTCCCCACAATGGCCTACAATGTTTTTTATGCTTCACAAACTTCTACAAGAGGTTCATATACAATTTTTCAAAACACATGCCAAGCCCCTTACTGCCATATTCCAGAAAAACACAGAATCATAGAACATCAGGGTTGGAAGGGACCTCAGAAGGTCATCTAATCCAACCCTCTGCTCAAAGCAGGACCAACCCCAACTAAATCCTCCCAACCAGGGCTTTGTCAAGCCTGACCTTAAAAACCTCTAAGGAAGGAGATTCCACTATCTTCCTAGGAAACTTATTTCAGTGAAAAAAGTTTTTCCCAATATCCAACTTACGCCTCCCCCATTGCAACTTGAGATCATTACTCCTTGTTCTGTCATCTGGTACCACTGAAAACAGTCTAGATCCATCCTCTTTGGAATCCCCTTTCAGCTAGCTGAAAGCAGCTATCAAATCTCCCCTGATTCTTCTCTTCTGCAGATTAAACAATCCCAGTTCCCTCAGCCTCTCCTCGTAAGACATGTGCTCCAGCCCCCTAATCACTTTTGTTGCCCTCCTCTGGACTCTTTCCAATTTTTCTACAACTTTCTTGTAGTGTGGGCCCCAGAACTGGACACAGTACTCCAGATGAGGCCTCACCAATGTTGAATAGAGGGGAACAATCACGTCCCTCGATCTGCTGGCAATGCCCCTACCTATACAGCCCAAAATGCCTTTAGCCTTCTTGGCAGCAAAGGCACACTCTTGACTCATGTCCAGCTTCTCGTCCACTGTAACTCCTAGGTCCTTTTCTACAGAACTGTTGCCCAGCCATTCGGTCCCTAGTCTGCAGCAGTGCATGGGATTCTTCCGTCCTAAGTGCAGGACTCTGCACTTGTCCTTGTTGAACCTCATCACATTTCTTTTGGCCCAATCCTCTAATTTGTCTAGGTCCCTCTATATCCTATCCTACCCTCCAGCGTATCTACCACTCCTCCCAGTTTAGTGTCATCTGCAAACTTGCTGAGGGTGCAGTCCATACCATCCTCCAGATCACTGATAAAGATATTGAACAAAACTGGCCCCAGGACCGACCCTTTGGGCACTCCGCTTGATACCAGCTGCCAACTAGACATGGAGCCACTGATTACTACCCATTGAGCCTGATGATCCAGCCAGATTTCTATCCACCTTACAGTCCATTCATCCAGCCCACACTTCTTTAACTTGCTGGCAAGAATACTGGGGGAGACCATATCACAACCTTTGCTAAAGTCAAGGAATAACACATCCACTGCTTTCCCTTAATCCACAGAGCCACTTATCTCATCACAGAAGGCAATTAGGTTAGTCAGGCATCCCTTTCCCTTGGTGAATCCATGCTGACTGTTCCTGATCACTTTCCTCTCCTCTAAGTGCTTCAGAATTGATTCCTTGAGGGCCTGCTCCATGATTTTTCCAGGGACTGAGAGGAGGCTGACTGGCTTGTAGTTCCCCGGATCCTCCTCCTTTCCTTTTTCACATTCAGTTCCATTGGTCATCCAAGGCCCAGCACATATTCATGCAGTCAAGCTTGCCTTCACCACAGCTCTAGTACTGGCCCACTCAGCTGCAATGCAAGCTTTCGTTGTGGAAGCAGATGTCTTTAGCATATCAGGTCAGAGCAGTCCTCTCCCAAAAGCAACTACTACACCCCATCACCTGCTACCTGAGGAAGCTTACTCATGCTGAGCAAAACTACAAGATCTTCAACAAGAGCACCTGACAATTAAAATCACCTTCGAAGAGCAGCAACAGTACATGGAAAGGGCCCACCATCAGGTCTAAGTGTTCACAAACCGTAAGAACCAGAGTTCCTGCACAGGGCCAAGTCCCTAAACCAACGACAGCTCCAGTGCCCTATTCTTCTCCTGGTTAAACTTTACCTTGACTTACTGCCCAGAAATGGCAAGATCAACACCTTGCCACAAAGATAGGGCTCTGACTCATGAGGTCCCAGTTTGGAATCCATATTACAGTGTATGCATCTTACTGTTTCCATGTCCATATTGAATCAATTCATTGGGGGAAAATATCAGCCATTTTCCTCAATAACCTCTCATTTAAACTGGCCAAAAATCACAGTTCCCACTGAAGGCAGAAGCAGATTTTTAAAATTCATAGTTAACATTAGGCTTGATTAACTACCAGAGATTGTAGAAAACTTTGCTGAAGTATCATGTCCTTTTATTCCCCGGTGTTTTACCTGAGAGTAATATTTACCTGGCAAACTGCTCTCAAACAAGTGGTGGAGCCAAAGTTGTGGTAAAATACTTTTTTTTTCAGGAAAATGTCTCAGAGACTTGACAAAAAGTCAGGCTCTGTCATGAAAAAAACAAAATAAAATAAAACCAAAACCTACTTGATCAATCATTAAATGTCACCTGCTTCTGGGCCTATCATGGCAGACAACAGGACATTTTGGACTGGCCTACACTTGAGTTTAAATCAGGTTAACTAGAATCATGTTTAAAAGTGGCCTTTACTGAAAAGATGCTAACACATGCACTATCAAGAGCTTTACAAAGACAAGATAGGGACAAATGGATTCACCAGTCAAATCAACTGCAGTTTTAAACAATGAAAAAAATTATTTCAAAACAACGCTATCGTTAAAAGCCAGCTATTTAGATTGTCATAAGGAGGTGATTATAGGGGGAGTTAAAATTGTGAAGCCAAGGAACAGTAACTACTAAAAACAAAGGAGTTTTATTTATTTTAGTCTCTCATTTTCAGAAACATTAAATTCACATTTTTTAGAAAAATTAATCATATGTCTAAACTCTGCCAATTTTTCTGCATCCTGCAAACATCCCACAACAGAAATCACAGTGTGAACCTCTAAATTCTAGTGTAAAAGGATCAATATTCCTTGAGAAGACACCTAAATCTACAAAGTTTCTTTTAAAAGGCATACCTATAACTAAATATCTGTCAAGACTATGTTACTGGAGTTTAATAAGTGAACGAAAGATATCAAAAGGTAAATCTGCAAGGGCACCGAATGCAACATTTAGTAAGTTCCATTAGCTGCGGGAAACCCTTTCTGATTAATATTTGATCCCCAAATAAATCAGTTCTCCATACTGACTGAATAATAGGGCCATACACAACTGCAGAAATCTTGTCAAAAAGCTTAGCAGATGACGGGGTGGAGCTGTTTATGATGAGAACAATAAAGGAAGGGAAAAGAGTGGTCACCTTGTTTAAAGATTTATCTATGCAGTAAATAGCACAGCAAGTTCCTTAATCCATTCTTTAGTATTTTACTTTGCCATACCTTTGGATTGTCAATAATAGGGGTTACAAAAAGGTCAGACTCCGTGTAGATGAGTTCTTTCATCTTGGATTCCATCTCCTGCTGGCTGGAGTGTACATTTTTACCCTAGAACAAGAACAAAAATACAGTAGTCAGATTTGTAAGAAAGTTTTACATTTTTTTGCTGCAATATTTCTTTTAAACATTACCAAACTGCATTGCATGGATAGTGCAAATACTCTGTGTTTGTATTATTTGCTTTATGGTAGTGAATAGATTCCTTAACTTAGATCAGGTCCCACTGTGCTAGGCACTGTACGAACATACAGTAAGAGAAAAATGCTGATCCAGTACAAATAGACAAGTCAGACGAAGGGTGCTGAGACAAAAGGAGATTACGTGACTTGCCCAAGTCCTAAAAGTCTTTCCAGAATCAGGGCCTTATATTCATTATCCCCACTGTACTTACTGCTGCACATTCTATTACCATATATTTTTAAAAAAATTAAAAGACACACTTTTCTTAAATCTCATATGAAATAACAGGTATCTGAATGCCAATTATATGGTTTATGCATTTCTTGAAATATAATTTTTTATTACTCAGTGAACATGTTTTCTATGGACAATGCCCATTACTTTGTCTGGTACATCTTTTTAGTGTTCATTTGTCGGGGGAGAGAAGAGAATGAAATTTTATTTACACACCCCATCAAGCCCAAATACCAACACCCCAATTTTGCCAAAATGTATTCAGGTGCTTAACTTTACACACTGTGAATAGTCCCATTCAAAGTCAGTGTGAATAATTCTTTGAAGGATAAGAGCCCAAGATTTCAACGGTCTTTTTAAAAATAAAGAAAAGGAAGTTGGGAACTTACAATCAACAGTTATATAAATTGTTAGATTAACAACATCACTGTCTTTAAAATCATATTTAAATTCAATTCTTTTACTTTATGAGACAATCTGTGGTAATTACTAGTGTTTTAAGTAAACATACTCTTGGGAGAGAATAGCAACTCCAATTTTCTCATAAATGTCATAAATGAAGATGGATGAATAAAATATCAGCTGTGTTTTACGATCTGTAATTAAAATATTAACATATTCCTTTTGAGCAGCAGACGTTGATAAATAAAAATCCATTTATTTCAGACATAGCTACATGTTTGTTTTAAAAAAACAAAACTATTCACAGAAAAGAACAACCCTTCAACTTAAAAGTTAATACTGTCACATTAAGTTAAAAAAAAACAACTGAAAATATAAGTATCAAGAAATAACAGCCTTTAAAATCCCCACCTTCTGAAGTCATACAAAATGATAAAATAAGGCACATGAAATTTTGAGTAATCTTACAATTTATATATTTTGCAAGAAATATCTACATGAAAATTAACATTAGACATTCCAATAATAACCTTAACCCTAACTCCTATTTCTTTTTTTCCCCCACGCAATGCAGTTACTCACTGTGTACAATAATTATTATATTTTATACAACGCGATTAATATAAAGATATCACATTATATTTCTAACAAACTATCTTAGAAATTTTACATAGTATAATATAAGGTAGATCAATTATATATATCAGTAATAGATACATAACAGTGATCTTTCTGCAATATCGATAATACATAATTAACTAAAAAGTTAGTATTCTGAAATTAAAAGAGGTGTGTGCAATATACCTTAAAGATATGCCTTATCTAGTCTGGTGCAACTGAATTTAGTTACTGTAGTAGCTACATTAGTCCTCTTTCCACTGAACATGTGTTACACCATCTTGCTATAACTCAAAACTTGAAATATTACATTTCTTTAGAGTTAAGTCTTACATGTCAGAGTTAAGACTATTCTTGAAATATCTACTGTTAGTTTTCATACATGCAGGAGTTTTTTTAGATAATGAATCAACTGTAACTATATTGAAACTTTCTTTATATTACCTTATCTTTTCTTTATATTTTTTCAATATCAGATTTTTTTTAAACTATAACACTATTGGTATTAATGTTTTCTAATGTTTGTGTAACATACTACAGTAACCTTATTACCCTTTTTATTTAATTAATTTATGTATTGGTTTGGCACTCTCTCTTATTTCTCTTAATTAAAGCGCAAAAGATGCTGAGCTCCCAAAGTTTGGGCTAGTCCGGGGCAAATTTTGCCCCTGGTGTAATTAACAGCAGCCCTGAGAATTGATCTTAAAATTCTGTAAATGTGTAGGTTTAGGGATTTTTTGTTTTTAATTTCAAGGAGGAAAGGAGTGCAAGCTGGTTTTATAATGGAATCCAGGTTGAAATCTTAACTATGGAAATATTACTCTCTCACAATAATATACTTCTCACCTTTGCCAAGCATAAAGTTCTTGGTGCTGAATTCTGAGTTAAGGCAGCAGTAGCACTATTCATTTCTACTGTAGTGCTAGTCCTCGGAGTGGGACGAGAGCTGAAAGAAATAATACAAAAATAAAAGAAGAGTGCTGATTACCTTTCACGAATTACAAGACATATCCTGGATTATGAAACCTCTACTTAATTACCATTTGCGTGGGGAAAGTGTCAAGACTGACAAGCATAATATTTGTTCCAGCAACCCAATATATATACTTCCTGTTTTTAAATCTCCCATAATAGTTGGGTTTTTTGGTTGTTCCCCCCCCCCATCATCAACCCTCCAAACCAGTGGTTCTCAAACTGGGGGGTCGGGACCCCTCAGGGGGTCACAAAGTTATTACATGGAGGGAGGTCATGATCTGTCAGCCTCCACCCCAAACTCTGCTTTCCTCCAGCATTTATAATGGTGTTAAATATATTTAAAAGTGTTTTTAATTTATAAGGGGGGGTCACACTCAGAGGTTTGCTATGTGAAAGGAGTCACCAGTAAAAAAGTTTGAGAACCACTGCTTCAAACCAAAAGGACGCAGTCATATTTAAATCCCATCTCCTAAATGTGATGAGTCACCAAAAAATATCTCAAGGGGATTAACTTGTTGGATTGCAATGTACTTTATACTGTTCTTCCATTCCCACTGCTAGTTGTTGAGAGCTGGGAATATTGAAACTGACAAGTATTCTGATGCTTTTTTGTATTCATTGTTTTCATTTTCAAAATACTGTTTGTTCATAATTTTTTATAGAGTCACCAAGAAGATTAGGATGACACAGAAGGAGAGACCCGGGTGATGTGATAAAAACAAACTCACTATTGAATTCATTATTGGTAGACTAACCAGAGAGCTGCTTGGATTTTTACCTCAGAGTAATCCTTGCTTTGGATAGATCTTTCTGCTAGATTAGTGAATGGTGAGGGATGCTTGTTTTTAAACAAGCAAGTTTCTGCTTCATGTAGACAGAAACTAAGACTCTCATATCAAAAATGAATCTCTCCTGCCTTGCAGCAAAAGAAGATCACACACACAATAAGCCCTCACCAACTAAAACTCATTGTTTCAGTTTTTATTTAATGGCTCCTGTGGCACATTGCACAAATAGCACACATAGCGACTGACAGCCTGTGCCGCACAACTGACAGGTCTTGGCAGGCATTATTTGTCGGTCTGACTGAAACTGCAAGCTTCAAACACTCTGCCCTATCAAGAAGCAATTAAAAATTGCTTAAGTGGTAAAGAGCATTTGTACATACGTAAAGTAAGAAAAGAACAGAAGTAATGAATAACCGAAAACCTATATTTTTCTAATCCCTGTTTAGCAAAACAACCCAGAGACTACAAGATAATGCTATGAAAAACAGTAAAATAAAGCAATATTTAAATTGTGGGCTACGGCATCGAGAGTTTCTTTATACTAACTACCTAAACACAATTTTCCCTATAGAATCATGTGACAATCTACTTGCGTACAAATACTGCATTCCAGCCTGCACCTTTAATTAAAAAAAATACATATAAAATGATACTGCGTACATTTTTCTTTTCTAGATTTTTTTTTAAATTGCTCTTTAGTTTGCCATACCTAAGAAGAAATATGGACTCATTTGATTCACCACCAGGTGCACTTTTAGGCCGCATTTCAGATGGATTTTCTGTTAAAAACAAAACAAAACACGTAATTCATATTCATTTAAAGATTAAGAGGAATAAAATTTATGGAACAGGCATACTTCTGGGATTATGAGGCTGACCAGATTTACAGAACACACACATCTGAAATGAGACAATATTAGCAATACATAATCTTACCTAGTTTGAAAGATTTATTAAGTTGTTTATTATCTGCTCTTGAGGATAACATGTCATTTGAATTTTTATGGGTATCCAATGGGTCCTTGGTATCTCTAGATACAAACAACTCCGTGTTTTCACTGTTGTTTAATAAGAGATGCTAGTTAGATACTAGTTACTTAATACACTTCAAAAATCAATACTATAGTGTTTTTATATTTGCACTAGTGTTTACAGTGATAGATAAGTTTCAAGAGAAGATTCAAGATACAATACTTTCATACCACAAATGTAACAAAATTTGTAAAACATCTTTATAAATTAAAAAAAAAATACAAATAATGATCAGAAAACAGTTTTTATAGTAAAAAGGATATTTGTCTACTTCTGTTTATTCTAAAATGTTAATTTCACTGAACATATTGTACCTTGAGCTTATGTCCTGGCTGTTTGTAGAATCACCATCATATCTGCTGAAAGCATCTTTCCAGAATGGATGCTGTAACAGGTCTGTCCAATTCAACCTTTGTAATGCAACAGAATAGAGAGACTGAAACAGCACTACAATACAGTGCCATGATTTAATAGTCTATGAATTTCTCAATGACCAAAAAACCTGTTATTATGTAACAATTTAATCATACCGTTTACAAGTCAGAAGCCCAAGAAAATAGGTATTTTAACTGGCCTCTTCTCCCACTTTCAAAACAAGTTTGGACTGATTTTAAATTTGATATGATTCTAAAATTGTCATCAGTACCATTATCCTGATGACTATTTGTTTAGTACTGATTATCAGAGTAATTTCATCAAAACACTCAGCACAAATTTTTGTCTGAGAACATTAATTAATTGCAACATATTCAAAACAGATAGTTACATCTTTTTGCAGATGTAATCTGCAAAATGTCATGAATTCAGTATTGCAATAGTCATCGCTTTTTGGAAGAGGGGAAAACATAATATGTGATTAATTGTCCTCGATTAGACTGCTTTACCTCTTTTGAGGATCCTTTTGAAGCAAACTATCCAGCAAACTAAGGAAGTGTGAAGAAGGTTTGGGAAGAGCAGAACCTGTAAATAGAAGAACTTCAAATAATATTGGTAATAAAAAGAATTTAGCCTAAAACTAGAATGATTATATGAATAATACAAGAAATATAAAGTTCATATATAGGCCCTGTTCCTACTAGTAGTCACTAAAGACAATAGGATATACATGGGTACAGAGGTCTGTCTACTTGGTTATGATTACACAACCAGAACCTAAGACAGCACATGCAACAGAAGCTTCCAGTAACTAAGAAGCAGTAATTTTAAAAGTTTCTAAATTGACATTTTCACATTGGGACAATTCTCATACAGTACAAAAGAAATGGTTACTCACCCTGTGTAGCAAATGTAGTTCTTTGAGATGTGTCCCTGTATAGGTGCTCCACTCTAGGGGCGTTTGCACCCCTTGTGCCTATGATTGGAAATTTCTCATGGCAGTGCCTGTTTAGCTCATGCATGTACATTAGTCAGCCTCATGTCATTGTTATATAGCACAGCATGGATGAACCACCCTCAGTTCCTTCTCTACAGCAAAGCCCTATAGCAGAGAATTCCGAAGTAGAGGAGGAGGAGTACAGGTACTGGAGCATCCATAGATATCACATCTTGAAGAACTGCAGTTACTGCCCAGTGTGAGAAACCATTTATTCTTCTTCTTTGAGTACTGTCCCTATGGGTGCTCCACTCTAGGAGGTTATTGAGTAGCCTCCCCTTTACAGAGGAGGAGGGGGCTTTGGAGACGAGTCCAGTATGGAAGAATATTTCTGATATTGGGATTTACTTAGCTGTAGAGCCACAAGTTATTGTACAGTGTTCAGCGAATGTATGCATAGAAGCCCAACTAGCAGCTTTACATATTTCAGTAATGGACACCTTTCTGAGAAATGCTGTAGAAGTGGAAATGAATTTCATACAGTGAGTTTGTATGTTCAAAGGTGTTTGCTATGAATCGTGTAATATTCAATCAGTTCAGTCAGATATCCACTTGGAAAGTCTTTGATTAGAGATTGCAGATCCTTTGATCTATCTGCGAGTGAGATAAAGAATTTGGGGTCTTTCTGACGGGTTTAGAGTTCTATTCTGACAGAAGGCCAGGGCTCTCCCGACATCAAGGGTGTGCAACAATGCCTCTGGTTTATCTAGGTGAGGTTTAGGGTGGAAGACTGGCAGGTGAATGGGCTGATTAATATGGAATTCAGAGGAGACTGTTACCCACAGTTTTCAGAACCCAAAGCAGTGGTAATTTAACGGTTTCTTTTCAGATCATGTCAGGAACAAATCATTGCGGACACACTTCCTCTGTCTGATAAATGATTGTTACAAACAAGAGTGCTTTTACATAAAACTACTCCTTTAATTACATCTCAAGCACACACACACATGCTGTAGCAGTAGGTTCAGAACATCCCAAAGATTTATAATTACCCAAAGACTGACATGGTTTTGAGTGATTAGTAACCAGGCTTCTGGGGGCCCTCCTTCCACCCAGTTGCTGGGAAGTTTAGGTGTCAGCTCTTTGCCCAAAGAAAAGCTTTCTCAGACTGCCCTAGAGAATGCTTTCTAATTAAAGTTTATAAATTTTCTCCAGACAAAGCACATAACTCATAATAGCCTCCAATAGGCAACTTCCATCGCAACAGCCAATAACAATTCATTATTCTTCTTATCAGCAAAGCAGCTTCAGCCACACACGCACACATACAAAAAAAATTCTTACAAACACAGACAACCAGAATCAAGGTCAGTTTTCCACATTCTCCTCCCACAATGAATCTGTCTTTTCACTGTATCTATCTCAGTCAGTAAAACTGCAGCTTGCAGCTCTTTTTATCTGTCCAAGCAAAGCCAGAATTTTCTCCTGACTCTAATCCTTAATTCTAGCTGGCTGGGAGGAGGAGCGGGGAGGGAAGGGAAGGGAAGGGAGGAGAGGAAGGAGATGCACAAGATGACTGCAGATTATATCAAACCCAGTTTTCTCACAACAATGTTAGGTAGAAATTTGATCATATCCTTAAAAAATACTGTGAAAGGAAGGCATGCCACAAGGGTTCTAATTTCCCCAACCTGTCATGCTGACATGATAGCTATCAGGAATGCCATTTTCACTGATAAACGGAGAAGTAACCAAGTAGTCATCAGTTCAAATGATGGTCTTGCAAGGCATTTAAGAATCAGACTGAGTTCCCAAACCAGAGTATGATGCTTGACTGACAGAGAGCTTTCCAATCCCCCTTAGGAACCTCACTGTCGTTGGGTGAGCAAAAGAAGAAGGAATAAAGGGTGGGAATAATGCTCTACTGGAGAATGATGGCTGTCAGGTGGACTCTAATGGATCTCAGCGATAGCCCTAAACTTTTTAGAGTTAGGACACAAACCAGTATATCCAGCAGCAATGAGGTTGGAATATGTTTGAGGTTACACCAAGAGACAAATCTTGTTTATTTTTAAGAGTATGGGTAGTAGACTGTTTTCTGCTGTGTAATACTATTCTTCTTATCTCCTCAGAGCAGATTTCTCTAATACCATGAATCATCGACGAACGGTGCTTTGAGAACTTTGAGGTTGAGGTGCAGGATCTTTCTGCCTTCCTGGAAGAGGAGATGAAGGCTGGCCTGCAGAATGATCAGTGAGCAAATGGCCAGCTGTATTATGTAAGGAAACCATGTGTGTCAGAACTAGCTCAGAAATATTAGGATGACTCTGGCTTTGTCTTCTTTTATTTTCAGTAGAACTTTGGCTATTAGAGGAGTCCGTGGGAATGCATATGGGTGATCTGATGACCAATGACGATCCCCAAAGGATCGGTGACCCAGCTCACGTCTGGAGCAAAACTGCGCACATTTCTTATTTATCACTGTGGCAAACAAATCTATCTGAGGGGGTTTTCCCATTGCCAGAACATGTGAATGCTGAAATTTATTTCCCACTCATACTCTTGGAAGAAGTGCCTGCTAAATGTATTTGCGGTCACATTCTGAACCCACAGAAGACAACCCCTGTAACATCGATATGGTTGCATATGCACAGGTTCAAAACTTGACAGCCTCTGCACAGAGGGAGAGGGATCCTGCGCCTCCTGCCAGTTGATATAAAACAAAGATTTGGGGGCTGTGCTGGAAAGTCCACAAATATCAGAAAGGGCCACAAATCTGTGCAGTGCTTTGTCTGCACATCTACCCAAAAACCGCAAGTCCTCCTTTTAAATGGCCAATCCAATAAGCATTGCTTGGTAAGGGAAAGGAGGGCGCCGTGGTTTGAAACCAACCCATATGTTATGAAAGTGGAAGAAGCCGAACCCACCATGCCCCTTTGGCTTACCATAGCTGCCTACAAGCCAAATTCTGTTGCCCAGCCGTGTGTGATATCTCACAAAAAACCAGCAGGCAATCAATATAAAAGGCAAAATGCGACTTGGTACCAAAAGAACATGTGCTGTATCCTGTGAATCGCTTGATTCAATGTGAAAGAGTCTCCCCTTTTTTCTCTGAAATGTATCTTTTCAAAATTCTACTCTTCCTTCTTTTCCTCCCGCAGCTGCAAATGTTTCTATGCTCCCCCTATCATCTCCATCTCAGAGGCTATCCCAGATTAGAAGGCGAAAAAAATGCACTCACGATGACATGTTTTCCAAGCTTATGCAGTCCTCCTGCACTGATAGGGCACAGTTAAATGCATGGGGGCAAACAATGGCAGAGTCAAGGAAAGCGTTAAATGAACACGATGAGAGGAGGGAGGAGCATGATGAGCTCAGGCTAATAGGGGAGCAGATGGACATGGCTCAGGTGTCTAGTGGAGCTGATGCGGGAAAGGCAGCCCGAACATAGATGGCTGTTGCAGCCCCTGTATAACTGCCTGACAAGGTCCATATCCTCCTCACACAGATGCTCAAGAATGCAGGGGGGAGGGGCTCTGGGCACCCAGCCTCTCCACACCAGAAGACTGCCCAAGAAGCTGAAGGCTGGCATACCCTAAATTTTGATTTGTAGTATGGCCTTGTTCTTCCCTCCTCTCCCACCCCACCCAGGCTAACTTGTGAGTTATCTCCCTATTTTTTTAAAACAATTAATAAAGAATGAATGGTTTTGAAACAGTAGTGACTTTATTTCCTTTGCAAGCAATGATCAAAGTGGGGAGGGCTGTTGACTTACAGGGAATTAGAGTCAGCCAAGCAGGAGGGTTTGCATCAAGGAGAAATAAACACAACTGCCACACCGTAGCCTAGCCAATCATGAAACTGGTTTTCAAAGTTTCTCTGATGCACAGCGCAGCCAGCTGTGCTCTTCTAGTTGCCCTTTTGTCTGCACAAAATTGGTCGCAAGGTGATTTGCCTCAACCTCCCATCCCACCACAAACATCTGCCCCTTACTCTCACACATATTGTGGAGCACACAGCAAGCAGCAATTACAACGGGAATATTGGTTTCGCTGAGGTCTAACCTAGTCAGCAAACAGCACCAGCAAGCTTTTAAATGTCCAAATGCACATTCCACCACCATGCTGCACTTGCTCAGCCTATAGTTGCACTTCTCCTTACTTCTGTCCAGGCTGCCTGTGTACAGCTTCATGAGCCATGGAATTAAGGGGTAGGCTGGGTCCCCGAGAATAACTATAGGCATTTCAATATCCCCAACAGTAATCATCTGGTCTGGGAAGTAAGTCCCTTCCTGCAGCTGTTCAAACAGACCAGAGTTCCTGAAGATGTGAGCGCCATGCACCTTTCCCGGCCATGCCAGGTTAATGTCAATGAAATGTCCCTTGTGATTCACCACTATTTGCAACACCATTGAAAAGTACCCCTTGTGGTTTACACACTGGCCCAATGCCCCACGATGTCCCAATTGCCACATCCCGTGCTTTGAGGGAAGTCTGTGTCCATGTCCTCATCACTATCATCATCACACTGTCGTCACCTCCTCACCTAGTTCTGCAAATACTGCAGGATAATGCG
The DNA here is from genome assembly GCA_007922305.1 of Dermatemys mawii. Lineage (NCBI taxonomy): Eukaryota > Metazoa > Chordata > Testudines > Dermatemydidae > Dermatemys > Dermatemys mawii. The sequence goes on from ML677349.1 coordinate 61,278,997, forward strand.
CAAGATGTTTACAATGCTCACAACTTCAGCGGTGAGCTGAACGGGCTCCATGCTTTCAATGCTATAGCATCTGCACGGGTAATCCAGAAATAAAGGTGTGAAATGACTGCCTGCCATTGCTTTCACAGAGGGAGGGAGGAAGGATGGAGGGGAGACTGATGACATGTATCCAAAAGAACCCACAAAAATGTTTCTGCCCCATCAGGTATTGGGGGCTAAGCCCAGAAATCCAATGGGCAGCAGAGACTGTGGGATAGCTACCCACAGTGCACTGCTCCGAGAGTCAATGCTAGCCACGGTACTGTGGACGCACTCCGCCAACTTAATGCACTTAGTGGGGACATACATAATTGACTGTATAAAGTTGGTTTTGAAAAATTGACTTCTATAAAATGGACCTAATTTTGTAGTGTAGCCATACCCTCAGTTTGCAAACTAAAGGAAGGCTAAAATCAGTGCAAATTACACAGCTTGCCACTTATACTCACCTACATCCATTTGCTAACCAAGTTACATCTGCTATGTTATTTAAATTACTATTTATGCCCACTGTTTCAACCATGTATTTTTACTTTGAAACCACACTTCTTCACACACATCAAAGGCATTTGAGAACAAGTCCATAGCAAGTTTTAGAAATTTTACTAAACTGTTTTTGCATCATCAAAGCAAAAAAATTCTCGATTTCTTCTTTGACCAAAAATGCTGCTTTCTCTTGCTTTGAGAAATCAAAGTAGTCAATGTAATTTAACCCAATTTAAAAACAAAATGAATTTTGGTGTGAAAAACTAGTATCATAAATTTTAACTTAAAAGACAATTATTTTTCATTAAAATTATAGCCATCTGAGAACAGTGGCTTATAAAGAAAGTGCCTGCTCAACTAACACAATAGTACTGTAACATGATTCTATTATGTCGAGTTAGTAAAGGAACGGCTTAATATGAAATGCAGCAACATATTTCCCTATAGAAAATTGCTTTTACTCTTAATATTTAATTTTATCTGAAGTATCCATTTGCCCAGTGGGCAATAATCCAAAAGAACAGAATAGTTAAACTCCAAAAGGAGACTAGTTCTAATATTTAGTTTTAGGGATAGAAATTTCTTACAATTCTGCTAATACAAGTTTAATTTAATGAGAAAATACACTTCTACAATTAAGAATTTTAAGCAGAATATTCTTTGCAAACCAAAATATTAGTTATCAACATAAGAAACATAACAAGCAAAATGACTACTATATTCTAAGCGTTGCTATAAGAAAACCTTACCTTTAGGTTTAGGTGGCAAAGGATTTTCATATAAAATCTGTTCAATTAATTCAGAAAAGCTTTCAGAGAAGAATGGAGGTCTTCCTATAAATATAAGTAGATTCACTTAATTCTATCAAACGTGGTTAAACTGAAAAATAATTGTTACTAAATAACTCTCATTCAAGAAGGAAGTATCATCAATCTGAACTCAATTTAACAAATTAATGTCAGTTTAAATACAAATAACCTGAGTGGTGAGAGCCAGTAAGCAATGAGGACTGCAGAACAAAACATGGCCAGGACAGCCATTAAGAATGCCCCTTCATGACTTGTGTCCCAACATGGGTCTCCATGGTAGCCCCAGATGCCAGCAGAGTGGATAATGAGGACAGCAAGACTCACATCTACATTAATCCAGTAGGCTGGCATACTGGACTACAACCTGGTTTGAAGATTTCACCTTCCCAGATGCTCCCTTCCCACTCCCCCCACTTTTTCCCTCGCTCTACACTAACCAAAGCAGTGCAAATTCATGCATTTTGCAAACTGTTTTAATGCTTAAGAGCATAAAACCCTTGAATGATAGAGTGGGAGCTCAAACCATTATTATAAATTAGCAAATTATAATTCTGAGAACTAGAGGCAGTTAAAAACATGTATTATAATTATACTATAACTCAGATCTTAATGACAATATCTCAGTTGATTATTTTACACAGTTCCTAAACACTTGGAAGTCTTTAATGTACCAAAAACTCATTTTTCCACATTATCACAAATGTCAGATAGATAGAAACACAACCTGCAAACATTTCATAAAGCAAACAGCCCAACGACCACAGATCACTAGCTATGGAGAAGTCAGCTCCCTTTATTGCTTCTGGAGCGGTGTATACAGGAGATCCTATAAAATAAAACATATATAAGGCAACTTGACTATCCATTCAGCATTTATACGATTCGGAATTTAAAAAAATGCCACCATGTCAATCCTTCCATCTCACCTCTGTGTGTATGCATTATCGCCATTTAAAGACAAATGCTGAACCTCAGTTTCCCTAAGTGACGTGCCCACTGGCATAGAGAATGTTAATGTCAGATTTGGGATAGAAACTCGGGAATTTTAATTATAGTCCTGTGATCACAACCTTACCTCTCATTGGACAACTATCCTCATTTCACTCTGATATACCTTTTCAGTGGCATTGTGGAAACTATTTTGTTGTTTATATCTCTATTTCACTTCCACTACACACAACCTGAGAAGAACATCTAATGTTTTGTGCTGTAATTTTCTAATGTGCCTAGAGAAAGGTCCAAGTCAAAGATGATGCTCAGATTAGGGGATAGAGTGATGGGCAGAATGGTGGTATTGTTCACAGTGATTGAGAAAGGAAGTAGGGGAGGGCTTGAGCTAATGAATAAACATCTACAAGAAGATGTCAGAGAGACAGGTTAAGATTTTAGTTTGGACAGCTGGAGACAAGAATGAAGAAGAGAGAGATCTGTGAGTCATCAGCATGAATACTGGTAATTGAATTTGTGTTTACAGATGAGATTACCAGAGATCAAGTTTAGAGGGAAAAGAGAAAGGGACAAGGCCTGAGCCTAGTGGAGCTTGCATACAAAACTGGTATGGGAATGAGGCTAATCCCCTAAAGGGCACTCTGAAGAAGCAGCAAGAGAAGTTAGAGGAGAACCAGAAGAGAACTAAGTTATGGAAGTCAAGGGAGGTCAAAATTTTCAAGAAGAGAGCATGAGTGATGTAGTCAAAGGTAGCTGACAGGTCAATGAGGACAAAGAACTGGTTCTGAGCTTTAGCTAGGAAGAGGTCACTAGAAACTTTGGCAAAAGTGGTCTCAGTGGACTGCAAGGAGCAGAAACTTGATGGGAGAAGGCTTAGGATCGAACTGAAGGAGATGAACTCCAGACAGCAATTTAAGACAGTATGTTCATTGAGCTAAGAGACAAAAGGGTGAAGGGAGATAGAGCAGTAGTTAGATGGTTAAGGAGAAGAGTAAGGAAGGAGATGAAAGAGAAGGCAGACCAAAAGATGGGATGGGTCACTGAGCGAAGCGGACACGTTAGAGAACAGACAAGACGCTTCCCCATCTGTGACAAGGGAAGAGTTGTGGGAAGGATGGGAAGGTCACATTGTATTTTGTCAATTTTCTCTTGGAAGAAGTCAGCAAGAGCCTGTGGAGAGAGAGAAGTGGAGGCAAAAAGAGAGGTTGATTATATATATAATAGACCATTTATGGTGGTTTGCCTTTGCAGTTTTTCCACCTTCCTTTGAAGCATCTGATACTGAATGCTGTCATGGACAGGATACCAGACTATATGGACCACTGGTCTGATTCAGTTTAGCTATTCCTATGTTAAACTAGTATTAAAGTAGGATGGAAACAGGTCTATATCAGGGGTAGGCAACCTATGGCAAGGGTGCCAAACATGGCATGCGAGCTGATTTTCAGCAGCACTCACAATGCCTGGGTCCTGGCCACTGGTCGGGGGTGCTCTGCATTTTAATTTAATTTTAAATGAAGCTTCTTATACGTTTTATAAACCTTATTTACTTTACATACAACAATAGTTTAGTTATATATTATAGACTTCTAGAAAGAGACCGTCTAAAAATGTTAAAATGTATTACTGGCACGCGAAACCTTACATTAGAGTGAATAAATGAAGACTCAGCACACCACTTCTGAAAGGTTGCCAACCCCTGGTCTACACTCTGCCATACTGGACTCCCACTCTTTCAAACAATGCCTCTTTTCATTAAGATGACCATCACCCACAATAGCTTCAAATATGCCAATTGTATTTAAAAGCTCTGGGAAGCACATTTGCACAAAGTGTATTCAGAACGGGCTTCCTCTCTTCTGAACTCAGTTTGCTGCACAGTATACAGACATAAAATAGATGTAGTTTACTTTTAAATACAATAGATTTATTTAAACTCAATATTAGTAACAACAGCTTACACAAATGGAGGCATTTCAGTATTTGGGAAATTGGGAACACAACCACGAAAGACAAAATTGCAGTGTCGGGTTTCACAGACTATACAAGAGAAGAAGAAAAAGAAGAATGCAATGACTTCTCTGTTGGAATGATTTTTTCTTAGTACTCTGTGTTTTGTAAAATATACATCAACCTCTTTTGAGTAGAAGCCACAGAATTGAAGATTCATAGAAATGTTTATCCCTATTTAACTAAATTGCATAAAATGATCCTCTCCATTTTAGAGATATGTACACCATGCTACAGAAAAAAAGATAGAATTATTCATAGTATTTATTCACAGGATGTCTGTTTCCACAATCCCTGCACAGGTGAAACTCCTATTGAAGCCAGTAAATAGGATACTAGTTATAAATTTTAGCCAATTTCTACGTATTGTTACTTAAATGAAAAATTCTGGCATAAACAAAATACACAAATCCGATTATAAGTCAAATGGTTTATCAGAATAATCTTCTTTATTTTCCTACAATCCCCTTTAAGTGGGCTGGAGTGCTGCTAAAATAATGAAGCAGACATCCTTTCCTGTTACATATAATCTTGCAGCCCTTGTGTCTTACTGGCAGAGAATGACTACAGAGCCACCTATATCTTTAGGACATTTCAGATTAAATCACTTTTATTTACTGATGCCAACCCCCATTTTTGCTCAATACTACACCTACTTAAATATTTTTTATAATATGCCTGAATATAAATCACGAATAATGTTTCGAATACAAAACACAGCTGTCTGCAAATTAACCTCAACATAGGAGGAATCAAAATAGATAGTTTATTATCGATCTGTATTATACCATAGTCACTAAGGGTTACACAAAGTCAACTCCTCCGCTCTTCCGGAGCCTCAGCGTGCCATGTCCAGAAGCGGCCCTATAGCGGAGTGGCTCCGGCAGAGGGGTGAGCTTCTGCCGCTTGGCTCGCTGGAGCTCACAGCCCTGCCCCCTTACCATGCTGCTCCCAGCAGCAGCTCAGGCCCCACCGGGGCCATGCCACTGCCGTGCTCTCCAGGGCCGCTCCTGGACATGGCGTGCTGAAGCTCTGGGAGAGCGGGGAAGGCAGGACAGCAGGGGAGGGGCCGGGGGTAACCTCCTGTAAGCGTGCAGTGACTCACCCTCGGCGCCTCCTGCGGTTCTTCTGGGAATTAGCTTGGTCCAGCCCCCTAGAGCGCCCTCTTCTGGGTTTGGTGCCGCTCGTTACTGGCACCGGTGCCCCTCCCTGGGTCCCGGTGCCCTCTTACCTCGGGTGCTGCGCCCCGCAATACCTCCACTGTCTTGCGGTCTCCCCTTCCTGGGGAAACCCCCACTCCCTATCCCCACCTTGCCTCAGTCTAGGCAACTGCCAGTCACCACCTTCCCCCGCTCACTGGGGCGGACTGCAGTCTAATTGCCACTCATCACCGGCAAGGCGGGTTGGCCTGCTGCCTCTGCTTGCCCCGAGGCTGCCCCTGCAACCCCAGTATCCCTTGTGGGACTGTCTACCAGGCCATGCAGCCTGGGGGTTTCCAGGCTGGAGCTCCCCCAGCTCTTCAAGCCTAGCCCCAGCCCTGCTCCACTCCGGGTATCCTATCAAGTATCCCCAGCAGCCAGGCCCGTCTCTGTCTGCAGTCAAAGGAGACTGTGTCTGTTGCCTTGGCCTCTCAGCCCTTTATAAGGGCCTGCAGAGTGTTTGGGGCGTGGCCACCCAGTTGACCCTACTCTCCCAATCAGCCTGGGCTTTACCCTACTGCTCCAGCCTTCTCCCCGGGCTGACTTTAACCCTTCGTGGCTGATAGCGGGTAGCCACCCCGCTACACCTCCCCAGCCGGGAGCTCAAGGGGCCAGGCAAAGTTAGCTTGCGGGCCAGATGTGGTCCACGGGCTGTCATTTGCTCACCCCTGCGCTACACAAAGGATCACATTTTGTTGCGTTAGCTGTAATCTAAATGGATATATTTATATTTCTATATATGCTGCTCCATATACTAGGTATCCCCATATGAAAGTTCAAACAGTTACTCTAAATGTTTACAAAATCATATGGTTTGCACTTAATCAATGAAATTAGAAATGTATAAATAGTTAACTATTTAGTTTTATTTTTCCCATTCATCTGTATAAAATACAGAGGGACAACCTAAAATAAATAAAAATGAAACAACTCACTCACATTTAACAAGAGAGTTAATATTTCTAGCTAATTAGGTCCCTTGCTCCATTTAAAGTTTGTTATCCATCTGATTATTTTGTTTTAAAAGTGACTCCTGAAAATTGGTTTATCCTTTTAAATGTAAAAAAAAAAAAAAAAAAAAAAAAACCAGCAGCATACCAGTCATTGAAATTACTGAAAACTCACCAATGCGTGTGGGAGTTGTATATTTGTATAGTAAAAGTTGCACTTCAGAGATGTGATGTTAAATCTACAACACTCGTAAAAACCAACCAGTCTCACTTCTACAGCCACACTGTAAGTTCATGTAATTACAGTAATATAAATTCAGCTTCACTGTTCCTATACTTGAATACCTTGGTCTGGGCTTCAATTCAAGGGTACTTGAAGACTATTCAGAACAAACACACTAAAATGGTAAAATATAGTCTTTATTACTTCCTCTCACAGATGTATGTTTTGCTGTATGTTTGCTAAACTTGGTTTTGCACTGTTATGAAGGTTGTAAACATGACAGTGTGTATGTAAAAGCTGTTTCTTCTCTATGTACCTGTCACACACTCACTTAAAGTGCTGGCTAGCAATCTTCCCTTTATTTAAGGATACCAATTATGGTCTGTGCTACCAAAATCTTGCTTACATGAGACTAAGGATAGGTGTACACTGGAGCTAAAAGCTGTAAATTCCATTTCAAGGACACATACCTGTACTAGCTTTGACTGAGCTAACATGCTAAAAATTGAAATGTAGCTATAGCAGTGCAAATGTGTGAGGAACTAACTGTCCCCAGCAGGTCTCAGAAAGGATTGGACTCAGAGCAGCTTGCTGCTTCTGCCACTGCAACTACACTTCTATTTTTAGTGCATTAGCTGAATCAGAGCTAGCATGGGTACATCGCCCCTGCAGCTCCCATTGGCTGGGAATGAAGAACCATGGCCACTGGGAGCTGCCAGCGACCGTACCTGCGGATGCTCAGGTAAACAAAGTGTCTCACGGCCCATCAGGGGCTTATCCTGAAAACGCCCCGAACCAAGTTTGGGAACCCCTGCCTTAAGCTAAAGGTAGCATTAATTACAATGGAGAGAAGAGATAATAGTCACCTGAAGCAATAACAATGTACAGATAAATTAGTAACAACTTATTTAACAATTGCCTTTCACAATTACATTTTATGCACTCCTCTATTTATAACAGGTAGTGCAGCTTGTTTTGCGGTTTGTAGCGTATGCAAATTCCCACAATGCTTCCAATTATTAAGTCACAGACACTGTCAAAACTAAGCAAAGTAAAATGTTTTATTACTAATGTAGAGTTTTCTTAGAAAAACCAAACATTCTTAATTCCTACATCCACAAAAACAATAGTTACAAAAGACCACTATTTTAAAAGTTTCTGGTAGAGAAAATAAGACCGTGTCCTCTCAACACGATTTAAAATCAAAACATTTTTTAAAAAATTCATTATGCCTCACTGGGTTTAGTTAATTTTGACTGGATAAAACACATGCTATATGCTGTACCTCTGAGTCTATTTTTCAGGTTTCTTTGTGGAGTGCTTTCACAGCCATCACCTCCTTCTTCCTCCAATCCAATTAAAGCAAAAAATTCTTCCAAATTTTCACCCTCTGCTTTAGCCAGGCAAAAATTATTGAACTTCAGTGTGCCAGGCCCTTCCAGAAGTATCTACAGAGGTAACAAAAGTGAACACCAAGTTGTTTCTTTTAAATATAAAGACTCTTTCAAGAAGCTGAATTTTCCATTCCAACCTATCTAAGATTGCAGTTTTGATCAAGTCTAATTCCATTAAAAGTATTTATACACAAGTGGGGGGAAAAAAAGACTATAAGGACTCCTTTTTTCACAGTCATCAAAAGGTAGCTTTTTCATTTTAGACAGATCTGGGCAGCGGGCTTTCTGTTTCTTTGTTTTAAATGAGCCTGTGACAATGAAGATGATATTGTGGGAAAGAATGGAAAAAGAGAGGGTTTTCTCCTTTTTGCATGCAGAGGTTGCTCTGCATGCAACAAAGTTAGCAATCATTCTTATTTAATCTGGTGGTGAGTTCCAAAGTCTTGTTCCAGCTCCTGTGAAGGTTCCATCCCTTGAAGTCATTAGTCTCTTCTACTGGTCAACAACTACATTATTTCAGTGGAACATAGCTGTCATGGGAGGTTGTGGTTACACAGAAAGAGGCAATATCACAATAGCCAGGACCATTTCTATGCAGGACTCTGAAAATTAGGATGGCTATTTTAAACTGGACTATGTGTTCAAAGGAGTAATTACCACCTACATTACTCTCCAGCAAAGATTAAAATTGATGCATCTTTCAAGTGTGTGCATATTAAAGTTTCTTAGACTAGTGTTTATATTTAACATTTAATTTACAAAATATAGAAGCTAAAGTTGACTAAAAGGATTATCCACCTAGCAACCAGATTCTGAGAAACATTTTACCTATTCATCAACCTGGTTTAACAGTACATTAGTAGTTTTAACAGAAATACAAGCTTTCCACTTGTTGTGTTCTATTCACGTTTCAATGTCCTGCCATCAGACACACAAATGTGCAGCACTATATTTCTCATGAAGTTGTCTATTGACTTTGCGCATGCATCCACAGTAGCTGATTTTAGAAGAAACTTGGCTACGCAGAAAATGTGATCATATAGTAGAGAGTCCAACCAAGAGCAGAGTCAATATACAGTAGACTCCCGATTATCCGGGCTCGGGTTAACCGGGCTGCGGATTAACTGGGAAGTCTAAAACAGGAGTCGGCAGCAGAAGCCCCAAAGCAGCTGCAGGCTGAGCACTCAGCCTGCTGCTGCTTTTGTGTTTCTCCTACTGGCCCCTTGCCAGCTGGGGTCTCAGCCCGCTGCCAGCCTGGGTGTAGGAAGCCCAGGCTGGCAGCGACTGAGACCCCCACTGGCAGGAGCCTGGGGGAAAACCCCAAAGCGGCAGCAGGCTGAGCACTCAGCCCACTGCCGCTTTGGGGTTTTCCCGCTGGCTCCTGCCAGCCGGGGTCTCAGCTCCCGATGTCAGCCTGGGCTTCCTACACTCAGGCTGGCAGCAGGAGCTGACTGGGGCAGGCGGTGGAACCCCTGAACCCCGGGCAGCCGGCACACCCCCCACACACCCCGCACAGGGCAGCTGGCACACCACTCCCTCCCCCACCAGGGCGCAGGGCTGCCGGCACACCCCACCCCCAGGGTGCAGGGCAGCCTGGCACTACCACTACAGAAGACTCTTAATCATCTGGGATTTTATTAACTGGGACTAAGTTTTTCCCAATCATCCCAGATAATCGAGAGTCTACTGTATTAAGCAAAACCAGAAATGTTTATTGTGGTCATACATTTTAGGGAAAACATAAGGGTTTTACTAGACTAAATTCAAAAACTAGACAAAGATGTGCAGTCCTGTTTTAGGAAAAAATTACAGTAAGTTGATCATTCATTTTATGCCATGTTTGGTAACAACTTCCCATGGAGTTTTCAAAGCAGACTTAGCCAATTTTATTCTCCAATTGCTATTTACCCAATAATTTACGTACTGCATACAATATTAATTTTGACCAAGTCATTGTTTTTATATTGACTTCTTTTTTAGTTTTAAAATATTTTGCAACATGAAGGATTACCAAGAAACCAAGAAATATGTGGTTTCCTAGTATAGATAATGACAGAATGATTCAAAGCTATAAAAACAACGGGACTCCTAAATGAATAATGAAAATCCATTATTGACTCATCTTTTTATGCTGCAATATGGAAGCAGATGCCACACTCTCAGACACTCATTCCCAGCTGCAGAGTGGTACAGCAGAGATAGAAAATAAACTAATTAGATTGTAAGATACTCAGGACATATGCTTGTCTCTTACTATGTTCATGCACAACACACAATACCTGGCCTCCAACCTTCAGTAGGGCCTCTGGACATTAGCATAATACAAATAATAATTTCTGAAATTTTAATATATTTGACATAACATGAAATACCCATTATAACATAACTAATGTTACTCATTACCTTTCCAGGTGTGAGTTCACAGAAGATAATTCCAAGGTCATGAATGTGATGTAATCCAGTAACCAAATCAATACCAAATTCTCTCACCACATCTTCAGGTAGATGTTCATCTTGAGCAATAACCATTTCTAATGAACCACCTGAAATGTATTTATGCAGAATCCCTTATGACAGCTGTATATTAAGAAAAAGCCAGACCAATAGCTATGATATTATAAAGCCTCTTTAAAAAATTAAAAGGAAAATACAAATCAATTGAAAAAAAAGTCTGCCTACCTTCAATTGCTTTGTGACTCTCCAACAGCCACAAATTTCAAAATGTATATAAAAATAACCTATTACTCATCAGCACTAAATGACTACCTCACCCAGTTGTTTTTGACCTCTGGAAAAACTGAGGCTTGAAAACGTCATTCTTGTATACTCACTGTACATCCTTTATACTTAGCCACTGAAACATGAGCAATTTTTCAAAATAAGACCTGTGTCATCTAATTTGTCCATATGGATCACTAAAACTGATAAGAGTTCACCACTAACCTCAATAACGACTACTTCTGTCAAAGAGTTCCTATTTTATGAGGAAGGCAGTGAGTGGGAAATTGATATATTCTCTGCTGATTTTACTTACATATTTTAGAAATCAAACAAAATTACAATCCCGCATACATATATGTAGCATGATTTATATCAGATTTCAGCTTTTATACAATAATCTTCATCTTTCTCTATATCAACATTACTGAAAAGTGACCAAGCAAACAATTCAGTTTATAATTTTCATGAACAAATGGATTTGTTTAGTTATACCACCCCATGAAATTATTATGGTAATGAGCATAAAAGGAGGTTAACATTATACTGTTTTGGGGGCAAAGGAGGTTGTAATTAGAATGTTACAAGAAAGCTCTTTTTCAGAAATCAAGGTGACTTTTAACTGTTTATATTCAACCTATGAACATATTTTTATCATCAATTATTTATTAAAATAAAAAGAATTCTGTTCTATAACATCTCCTCTAATACTTCAGAAGTAGAATGTCTTCCTGCGAATTCTTCCAAAATTAGAGAGAGATTAGCTTTATATACAATTTTAGTATAACTGTCTAGAGAACAATAACTTCAAAAAGTTATATTGTAAAATCAGTAAGAAATGGTTACTTACTATAACTGTGGTTCTTCAAGATGTAATATAGACATGTATTCCACTTAGGTATGAGCATGCACACACCTAAGTGGCATACATGGCTGCATCTATTCTAAGAAGAATTAATTTTAATGTATCTACAGCTTTGGAACAACTCTTGCAGCAGTGTGCCAGATGAAATGGGGCTCAAGACCTGAGTACTTTCTTGAAGTGCTAATGTACTCTGATCAATCTCCAGAAGCAAGCTTCCTACACTGCCCTGCCAAACTCTTGAAAACCTTAATAAAAGGTGGTGGTACCAGCCCCATCTACAACACGTATCCTTCTAAGCATACATTTGACCGCAGTCTAAAAAGCTTGCGGTATCAAGGCACCTTTCTAGTATGTGAAAGTGTTTTTAAAAAGATTTACTTCTGTATGCTTTTATGACAGAAAATATTTAACATAAGAGAAATCTATTTTAGATCAACATTGAACCCACTGAAGTATCTGATTGCTGATCAATAGTAGCCAATATCTGCTCATCAATTTCTTCCAGATGATAAAAGGAAGAGTATGATAACTATCTCTGCACTATTGACCAGGTTCCTGAACCTTACAGTGATTCCCTTTATACATTTGTTTTGTGCTGTTTTAATAAATGAGACATTCCTTCAAAACAACTCAGAAACACCATAAACTCATTAAATCATTAAATGAATGTAGTAAATCATTAAACAATCAAAAACATACCAAATTCTTAAGCTCCTGTTTTCATTTATGTTTTTAAATAGACTGTCAGGAAAAAGTTAAAATTTACATTTTGGATAAACTTTTTTCTGTTATAAATTTATGGTGTGAAATTTAACATATTTCACATAGTTAGCATCTCTTACCTGTGCATAATTCCACTACAAGCCAGAGATGGTTGCTTGTTTCATACCATTCATGAAATGTTACTATGTTCTTGTGTCTAATTTCATGTGTAAGACGAACCTGTATCAGAATATTTGTATATTTTATTTGGAGAGCTGCATTCATATATTAGCGTTTCAGAGGGAAAAAATGCAATACAAAATAATTCTAGCTTCCTTTCTACCCATCTTGTTAAATTTTCAAATACTGCCAAATTTTTAAGAAGTCACATTCCTACTCAATTAAAAAATCAAAAATATAGTGGGAAGATACCTTTTGGCACAAGCCCTCTCCCCCCAACTTTCTTGTGTTTTCAGAAGTACAGTCAGTTTTCCTCAAATCAGTTCAACTGATTAACAAAAAATAACAGTCTAAGAAAGAAGGCCAGGGTCAGCATAGCTATCCAGTAACAGAAGAAAAGACTCTCATGTCGTAGATCAGAAATCAGGGTCAAAGTTACGTCCCTAGTTTCTGTGCCAGTGAAAGACAGAAGAGTGAAAGAAGCAGGTACAGTGAGTCCTGGAGAAGGAAAGAGTTTTCCATTATTCTTGAGTAATCCCCTCCGGCCAACCAAATATCACTGAGAGGTGCCCAGGAGCTACATTTATGTTGAAAGATACATCAACTCCAATAAAGTACATTTCAGCTTTGAGGGAGAAGGGGAAAAATAGCAGAAATTTCTCCATTTCCCCTTTCAATCTAAAAGAAAAGAAAAAGAAAAAGGAAAGAGAAAGCCTAAATATGCAACTTCTACTGTAGTTTGTGGTAGAAGAATTGTTGGATATGCTCAGTACAAAAAGTAACAAAATATTCTGAGTATCTTTTACCAAGGATATAGCTTTGTAGTGATTCAGTAAGTGTTGATTACTGAAACAATAAGAGAAAGTACTTAAGAAAATGTTTACATATGGAAGAGGAGGAAGTTGGTACTTCAGTTGACTTGTATTTTCCCAGTGAACACAGCAGTAACAAAGTAAAACAAATCACTACATTAATGATAGCTTCTATGACGAGCACAAAGTTAACCTCTCATGAGCAGATGTGTTTACATCCATGCTAAAAAGGACTGAAATTAAGGAGGGGGCTTTAGGAGGAATCCATGACTTAACATCTACAAAGAAAACCCATTTCAGCTAAGGGAATTTGGAATCTAAAAGCTTAAAACATTGCTATAAATTGACACACACACACAAGGTAGGTGAGGTAACATCTTTTATTGGACCAGCTTCTCTTGGTGGAATGTACAAGCTTTTGAGCTTCACAGACCTGAAGAAAAGTTCTGTCTAGCTAGAAAGCTTCTACCTTCCACCAACAGACATTAGTCAATAATGGATATTATCTCACCTGCTTTGACCAACAAGGCTACAACAACAGTGCAAACAACTATAAATTGCGCCAAATTAATTGTATGTGAAGTAGTACCTAGTATTCTTTTTGTCTGGATGTATGCTACTGGAAAATTTGTATCTACATTTCCCTAAAGAAATAGTAATAAACATTATTCTTACCCAGTTGGTTATTTCAGCTCTTTTGCATTTATCGGTGCAAAGAATGGCAACAAAATTAATAGTGCCTTTTCTTCTTCCTTTATAAACAACTGTCTTGCTTCCTCTTCCAATCTCTTCATATAGAATAAAGTTCTCCATGTTTAAGATGTTTTACATCCAACAAATTAAGAAATGGGTTGTTTTCATCACTAAAATACCAGTTTGACAGGAAGAAATTCAAAATTCTTAAATGTACATTTGTGATCATTTTATTAATTCTTAAAATATGCCATTTAATACAAAAAGATATTGACCTTACAGAAAGTTTATAAACAAGACCTCCCACAACAAAGTCTAATCAACATTTTACACAGGATACTATAAGAGTTACAGTATTAAACTCCAAACTGCAAATTCCAAATAAAACTTACTCTACAAAGCCCCCGTCGTCTTCAGTACTCCATGGCCATGACATTACTAGGAAACTTTGGTACTACTACCATTGCACTAGCCCTAATGGAGACAGGGACCTCAGCAGCTTCCAATGTTTTTACCACATCAATTAAACCTGCTAAGAACCAGTGGTAGCACTTATGAGTGGGAATTTCTTGCAATTCCCTAGTATAGAGAAAGATAATGGGAAGTTATGTTTACCAACTGAGCTGGTTTTGTGTTTTGAGTCTCAATGCAATTCCATATAAACTCACTTCTAATTTTCCTATCAGTTCTATCATTCTTTGACTTTAAAATCTAGATAATACAATATTGTTACTTCCAAAGAAATAGTTATCATTAATTAGTAATCCTCAATGTAATCTCATTTGTACATCACAAAGAACGTAAGTAGTTCACCATGTTTAGTAAGAAGCAAAGCAGACTTTTTTAATTTGTGTATTTATTTTCTGTATCTGATCACATTAACTAATAGGAGCTATTCTTTCTTGGTCTGAGTGAGCCTTTACTTTGAATTTCAAACAGAACTGGTAATGAAATCTTGTAATAACTATAACATATAAAGGGAAAATACTAATTTGTAATTCTGCTTCTCTGGAAACAGCTTTCTAAGAAGATTCTCATACACTGACCTTAGATTTCCACTAAGACAATGAAATTATCAGCTCTACAGCAAGGATTTATTTTGCTTCTTAACAGAGGAGTAAAATACTTCTTTAAAAAAAACCCAAGAGTCTATGAATGTTGAAGCCTGTAGGAAATGTAAACCATAAGTAAAAAAATAAAGCACTTAGGCAACCTTCAAGTGAGGGACATCCCAAAATCAAATACAAATGGCTTTGTGATGGGAGATTTTGGCCTCCTCTACTTGGGAAACAAACTCTGGAGAATAGATTCCATAATGGGGTTCCCTCCTGGACACAGGATGTAAACAGTAATACTCTATACATTTCTTCTCTCTATGCATGCAGAGAGAGAGCTGCTTTGCAGTTGTTTCTCATCAACTGAACCCTGATGTCTTTCTGTTTCAGGCCAGCTATGTCACGATTAAAAAAATGCACTCAGACACTATTTATATAGTCTTTCTGGTAATTACTATAAAATAAAAAATTTTCTAGTGCTTTAGTCTGCCCCAAAGACCACCTGACTTCAAGGTCCTGGGAAAGGAGCTGCAAGTGTGAGAACAGTGAAAGGATGATAACTTTAATGAGCCTATCACCCTTACAAATCTTGGTAAGGGTGATAGGCTTGGTAAACTTTAAATAAGGTGATTAAGTCATTAGGGCCTAAAATTCACTCACTCTACAAACTGAAATTCCTGCCACCAGGAAAAAAAGACTTTCCATGGAGGAATCTTAAACGGACAAGAACTGAGTATTTCTAAAGGTGCTTTCATCAGATCACATTAATATCCTACAATATGGGGGGGGGGGGCGAGAATCAGACTTTGCATGAAAGTGCAGTCAAACAGACCTATAGTTATGTATCAGAGGCACCAGCTCTCACCTCATATTACTTACATCAAAGGAGGCTACACAGTTTACCCAGTTCCAGATCTGCAGTCTCATGCATAAGATTCTTAAGCTCCAGGAGTTTCCACTGGGGAACACAACTGACCAGGATGTAGAACTTTTCCTCCAAAGGTCTAACTGACCCTTGCCATGAAGTCATAGTGGTCCACAGCTTGAAAGGTTGTAGCCACAAAATAACAAAGAAGAATCCCAGCTCTGTAGTTCATGATTTTATCCCCATCTCCATCCCAGTACTATAAATGTGGTGGGTCCTCTCTCTAGCAAAAAGCTCTCATGGGCAGCGTGTGAGACACAGCCAGCAGCATCTCCAGGGAAAATATTTTTTCCTCAACTATCTGTGAGAATGAAGCGGTTGTGTGAAAGATCTGCCACATCTTAACCAGATAGTCTAAAGTAAGGTGCAAGGATACAGCTATACTATTGGTGAGAGGTTGCTGGCCCAGGTAACTCTTTTAAGGCCTTTGTAGATTATTGGGCAAACCGAAAATCAGTTTTTCTTCAACAGCTTCTGCAGAAAAACTGGCCAAAATTAGGATCCTTCTCTGTGGAATCAATACTGGTATTCTTCAGTAATAAAGGTATATTTGGCAAGAGATATGTTCTGGCTCATCTGAATCCAAAGAGCAGCAATAGCTGCATCACAGCCTCTAACACAGATGGGAAGGGCACTGTCAGGGCCAGAAATTCTTGCTTCAACAGTGCCAACTTTGGGGCACATGCAGTGGCCTTGACACAAGAGGCCACATCAAGCAGTCAAAGAAATGTCCCATATAGAATGAAAGGAATGTCTGAAGAATGGCACTGTAGGACTTGTGGTACCCTTTCAGCTTTGCATCTGTGTTAAAGCAGCAAAGAAAACAGGCAGAAAAGCATGCAGAAATGCCCAAAATAACAGATTTAGAATCATAACAGATCTGATTGGAAGGTAGCATTAAGACACTAAAATACCTGAGATGAGCTTGTATCCAAAAGGGCTAGATTTGCAGCCATCCTGACTCTGCTCCTGTGGGGAGCTTCTTTTCTGGCAACAGTTAAAAATGATCTAAGTGGAACATCTGGAGGGCAGGATTCACACCCCATAAGGGCAGCCCATGCTGGTCAGAAAAGGTCTGGCTGATAGTCTACATCGGGGTTTCTCAACTCTTTTTCTGAGGCCCCCTCAACATGCTATAAAAACTCCATAACCCACCTGTGCCACAACTGTTTTTCTGCATATAAAAGCCAGGGCCAGCATTAGGGGGTAGCAAACAGGGCAGCTGCCTCAGGCCTCACACTGCAGGGGGCCCCCACAAAGCTATATTGCTCAGACTTCGGCTTCAACCACAAGTGACGAGGTTCAGGGCCCTGGGCTTCAGACCTATGCGGTGGGACATCCTCTTTCTGCCGTGGGCCCTGGTAAGTCTAATACTGGCCCTACAGGAACTCCTCATTTAAAATCATCTTGGTTCACGTTTTTTCGTTGCTGATCAATTAGGGAACATGCTTGTTTAAAGTTGTGCAATGCTCCCTTCTAATGTCATTTGGCAGCTTTGCCCACTGCAGGAAGAGCAGCCCATTGCAGCTAGCTGGTGGGGCTTAGAACCAGGGTCGACCAGGCAGCCCCGCTCTCTGCTCCCCCCTATCGCCTCCCCACTCTCCTAAGTTCTCTGTGCAGCAGCCACCCAGCAAGCTATCAATTGCCAGCAATTCAGCTGTCCTGCCCCTTCTGCCATGTTCTGCTCCTGCCCTATGCCTTGGAGCTGCTCCCGGGAGCCTCCTGCTTTCTGTGCTGGGGGGAGGAGAAGGGGGGACTAATGTCAGGGTGCCCCCTGCCCTCCTGCTGCTGTACCTCACTTATCCCTTCTCCATACAGAGTAGGCCAGGAACAGGGAGGGAGACAGAGAGGTTGGGGCAGCAGCTGCTGTCTCAACTTCCTGATCCACTTAAAAAGACAATGTGCTTAAGAAAGTGGTCAGCTTACTTAAAGGGGCAGTATGCATATCTCTCTCTTTCCCACATAGTATCTGTATCTGTCTACTATGCTGTCTCCCTGCTGTAGAGTATGAGAGGCTACATCAGGGATGGGCAAACTAAGGCCCGCGGGCCACATGTGGCCCTCCGGCCATTTTTATCCGGCCCGCGAAAGGCCAGGGAGCAGTGTCAGCAGCCCCATGATCTCCGCCCAGAGGCCGGGCCCAGCGTGGGGAGCTGCGGGCGCGCATTCCCGGGTAGGGAGCCGAGCCGAGAGCCACAGGACCCTGCGCTCCCCGCCCAGGGCCCGAGACCAACGTGGGGAGCCGGGGGCCTGCACTCCCAGGCGGGGGGCCAAACCACGACCCGCAGGGCCCCGCGTTTCCCACCTCGGGTGCCGGGCCAAGCAAGGAGCCGCAGTGCCCGGCGCTCCCTGACCCAGGTGCCAGGCCCCATGTGGGGTGCCGGGGAAGGCTGCTACCAGACAGGGAGCCAAGCCGCAGGGCCCCGCGCCCCCCGCCCTGGGTGCCAGGCCCAGCATGGGGTGCCATGGGCCTGACGCTCCCCGTACAGGGGTCAGGCCCAGCGTGGGGAGCCGGGGGCCGTGCTCCCAGGCGGGGAGCCAAGCCGCGGGGCCCAGCACTCCCCACCCCGGGTTCCGGACCCGCTTGGGGTGCCATGGGGCCTGGCGCTCCCCACCCCGGGTGCTGAGCCCAGCGCGGGATGCCGTGGCGCCCTGAGCTCCCCGCCCCGGGTGCTGGGCTGAAGGTGGGGAGCCGTGGGGCCCAGCGCTTCCCACCCCAGGTGCAGGGCCCAGCGCGGGGAGCCTTGGGGCCCAGCACTCCCTGACCCAGATGCCGGGCACAGCGTGGGGTGCTGTGGCGTCCTGAGCTCCCCGCCTAGGGGCTGGGCTCAGCGTGGGGAGCCAGGGGACCGTGCTCCTGGGCAGAGGGCTGAGCCCCAAGCCGCGGGGCCCCGCGCTTCCCACCCCAGGTGCCGGGCCGAGCGTGGGGAGCCGTGGGGCCCAGCGTTCCCTGCCCTGGGTGCCGGCTGATCACAGGGCGCTGCGGGGCCCCGCGCTCCTCGCCCAGGGTGTTGGGCTGAGCGCAGAGCATGGCGCTCCCTGACCTGGGTGCCAGGCCCAGTGTGGGGGACCGTGCTCCCAGGCAGGGGGCCGAGACACAAGCCGCGGCGCCCCGCGCTCCCCACCCGGGGTGCCGGGCCAAGCGCGGGGAGCTGCAGGGCCCCACACTCCCCGCCCAGGGGCCAGGCCCAGCGTGGGGAGTCAGGAGCCCGCGCTCCCGGACAGGAAGCCAAGCTGAGAGTCATGGGGCCCCGCGCTCCCAGCCCAGGCTGCCGGCTAGGCATGGGGAGCTGCATGACTGCCGGTGCTCCTCGCCCCGGGTGTCAGGCCGAGTGCGGGACACGGCGCTTCCTGACCTGGGTGCCAGGCCCAGCGCGGGGTTCCGGGGGCCTGTGCTCCTGGGTGGGGAGCCGAGCTACAGGGCCCCGCACTCCCTGCCCAGGGGCCCGCGCTTCCGGATGGGGAGCCGAGCCGCAAGCCGCGGGGCCCCATGCTCCCCGCCCGGGGTGCCGGCTGAGCATTGGGAGCCGCATGGCCGCCATCGCTCCCCACCCCGGGTGTCAGGTCAAGCGTGGGGCACGGCACTCCCTGACCTGGGTGCCTGGCCCAGCACAGGGAGCCGGGGACCGCGCTCCCAGGCAGGAGGCCAAGCCTGAAGCAGCAGAGCCCCGCACTCCCCGCCCGGGGTGCTGGGCCGAGCGCAGGGAGCTGCAGGGCCCCGCAGGGCCCCGCACTCCCTGCCCAGCAGCCAGGCCCAGTGCAGGGAGCCAGGGGACCGCGCTCGCGGGGGCCGAGCCGCAAACCGTGGGGTCCCGTGCTCCCTGCCTGGGGTGCTGGCCGAGCACGGGGAGCCACAGGGCCCAACGTTTCCCACCCAGGGGCCAGACCCAGCGCAGGGAGCCAGGGGCCCGCGCCCGGCTGAGCGCGGTAAGCAAGAATAGGGTCCCAGGGGTGATGGTTAGGGTAGGTGGGTCTTGGGAGGGGGCAGTCAGGGAACAAAGAGCAGGGGGGCTTACATAGGGGGTGGGACTCTGGGGGGCAGTTAGAATGGGGGGTCTCCCGAGGGGCCATCAGAACAAGGAAGGAGGGGATTAGTCGGGGGGTTCTGAGAGTAGCAGTCAGGGGGTGGGAAGTGGGTGGGGGTCAGATAGGGGGAGGGGCCAGGCTGTTTGGGGAGGTACAGCCTTCCCTACCCGGCCCTTCGCACAATTTCAAACCCCAATGTGACCCTTGGGCCAAAATGTTTGCCCACCTCTGGGTTACATTAACAACATGTTAACTCTTGAGGGCTCAGCCAAATGCTAGTAAGGCATTTTAGCACCTGTAAGGCATTCACTGGGAAATATCCCACCCTCTGATGCCTTCACCTCAATCAAGCTTCACAATCATCATCACTGTGTACCAGTATTAAATTGTTTAAAACTCATACTGTGTGTATGTATAGATATATATGTAGTCTTTCGTCTGGTGAAAAAATGTTTCCCTGGAACCTAACCCCCCCCCCCATTTACATTAAATCTTATGAGGAAATTGGATTCACTCAATATCTTTTCATTAAAGTCCCATTTTTCAGGAACATAACTACAACGTTAAATCAGGAGTTTCTGTATTTGGCAGACCCCCTACAGCCTTCTCTCCCCACCCCCTCTGGTCTATGCTGCTACACTGAAGACTTTAACGTCCTTACCAGCTAGGGGAGTTTCCCCACTTTTATGCTGGTGAACTGAGATCCAGGAGCAAGATTCCATAGGGATTATTAGGGAACAAACATTTTTTTTAAAAAAAGTCTCCCACACATGTAACTAACAAAGTTGTTCCAATTCTTCACCAGACTCATTGGCTTGTATATTGCATCCCCACCTTTCCCCTGTTAGCACATTCATATTGTAAACCAGGGATGGGCAAACTTTTGGGCCCAAGGGCCACATCTGGGCATGGAAATTGCATGGTGGACCATTAATGCTCATTAATTGGGGGCTGGGGAGTGGGTGAGGGCTGTGGGGTGGGGCCATAAATGAGGTTCCTGGCCAGTGGGAACTGCAGAAGTGGCACTTGGGGCAGCATGCAGAAGCCTCTGGCTGCCCCTACATGTAGGAGCTGGAGAGGGGACATGGAGCTGCTTCTGGGGGCTGCTCAGAGACACAGCACACAGAGAGCAGGGTAAGCCCCACACCTCACACCCTGGTGGGAGTTTGAGTCTCAGATTAAAACATCTGTAGGGCCAGATACAGTGCCCAGGCCATAGTTTGCCCACCCCTGTTGTAAACCCTCGGTGGCAAGAATAATCCGCTGGGATCCTAATACTGACCCGGTCTTTGGGTGGGTGCCTCCCTAACGTACATATTCAATAGGAACTGATCTCGGAGTATTATTGAAACAGCTCGTCAATGATCCCACCGTGCAATTTATTTGCTCCGAGCTAAGCCAGACGCGACCATTCCCGGACGGGCGGCCGAGCCCCACAGCTCCCCCCAGGCTGCTGGAGACCACCGGGCTGGCGGGGGAGCCCGATCGCTCGGGACATTTCACCCCGGCCTGAGCCCACGCAGGGGGGCGGCGGCGCCCACCGCGGAGACCCACTCGGGCGGGGGAGAGGGTCAGACCGACCCCTGCTGCCTCCAGCGGTGCCCGCCCCCTCCTCTGCGGGGACCCGAACCCAGCGGCCCGGCTCCCAACCGCGCCGGGCGAGGGCAGAGACGGGGCCGCACGCGCGGGGGGTACCTGGCGCGGGGGGAGGGGAGCCCGCCCGGGGCCGCCGCGGGTCAGTAACGAGACGCCGCTGCGCTGCCGCCATCAACCGAAATCCTCGAGCCCCACCCCCACCCCGGGGCCGCTCCACCGCGGCTGGTCGGGGGGGGGAGCCGGCCGGGAGGAACGTGCCCGGGGCCCCGGAACTACGGACGCTACCCCCAGGAAACGCACCGCAGCCCCGAGGAGAGGACGAGTCCGGCCGCGGGAGACCCCGAGCCGCTTTCAGAGAGCCCGGCACCCCCTTCAGCCCGCTGTGGTCTGGACCGGCCCCGCCCCCGTATCTAAGATACAGCGCCGGACGCCGGAAACCGAACGGAGCGACGATTGGCTACGCAAATGTTGACGTATAAGAAGGCGGGGCTTCCAAAGGCGCTTGGCCCGGCCGATAGATTCCGGGTGACGTTTCCTCGGGCGGGGGCAACGGTCCGCTGCGCCCCAGCTGTTTCCGTCCCGGCTTCCCTGTCCTGCCAGCTCGTGATCTGCCCCCGCCCCCTTCTGCTGCCAGGGGCGTGTGTTGTGCTGGCCGCCGTTGAACTAAACTGTCACCCTGCCTACAATGGAAATCGCTTCAATCCGGGTTGCGGGGGTATCGTAGCCGCCACACGTATATCCATGCAGGGCGGGACAGATCCAAATGAGAGCTGTTGACTAGAGCAGGGAGTCGGGGCTGCTGGTTTCTCTGCCTGGCTTGTCTACATTGTACTCTCCAGCCCTGCTTTAACTCACATGGCTGGAAACATGGCGCCCACAGACACTCATGGTAGTTAATGTGTGATGGGAAACAAGTTCATAAGCCCTGTGTGTGACCCTGGGCATAACACTAAACGTGCCCATTCCCCAGAAACCCCCTCTCTGCAAAAAGGATCATCGTAATTAGCCATCTCCCAAGCCTGTTGAAAGGCTACGTTAACGTTTGAAAAGTGCTTTGAGATCTTTCAATGCAAAAAAGTGTGTAATTAAAGGTTATAAGTATTCTAAACAGCTTTTATATATATTTTTTATTTTGTGCAGCAACAACCCATATACCAGGGCTGTCTAACACTTTACATTACAATTTACTGTTTTCATGTGCTTGTAGCTTTATCCATTTGGGCTGACATTTTTCATGTTTAGTGTCTGCTTCAAGTTCAGTTTTCTGGGAAAGTTTGGTCCAATACAGTTCAGCCATTTTTAAGGTAAATTAAAAATGGTAGTTTTAGTTTTGTAACAAAATAAATTATATTTTTAATAGTTCAAGGCTCCAGGAGGTTTGGAATAGGGTCTTGAAATTTGTCAGGAGGTGACTGCTGAAGATAGATAAGAGATTTTGCTGTCCTCAGGTAAATCTCTTTACATTTGATTAAGCCGTAAGCAGAAAATTGTTATTTGTACATGCATAGTAAAACATTAAATGCTTGCTCACTTTTTTTAATGTTTAAATTCTTGCTCTGTTGCACCCTACTTGCTCCCAACCCTTACAGAGACATCCGTGCTCTACTTTAATAACTGAGGCTGAAGATGAACAGAATGGATTTCTCTTGTCTTCTTTCTTCCACATATTAGTATTTAACTCATATAAGTATAAGTAAAATGAATAAATAGGTGTCAGGTAGTTTCTTGTTGTCATCAAGGAAAAGTGGGCCTTACGTAGGGATTAATTTAGATTTATAATTAATGAATATCTGATTCTTAGGTCTCTTAAGGATAGCAGATATAGTTTAAAAGAGGAAGCATGGTCTGATGGTTAAAGTGCAGAACTGAATTTTGTTCCTGGATTTGACAGGGACTTTGTGTGTGACATTAGAAAAGTAACTTTCCTCTCTCTGCCTTAGTTTCCCCAGCGATAAGTGACAAAAACTAAATCCAGATAACTAAGTTACTCCCTTTGTGATTCTCCCAGAAAGTCTTGTCATATGTGTGTTAGATAACAAGTTTAGGACAAGGGTTATCTTTATTTTTGTGTGTTGGACAGTGCCAAATCCAATATTGTCAGCATTTAGCAAATAATAGTAAATAATTACAAAATGGGAAACAGTGCCTATGTTATCTGGAGTGTTGTGAATATTAATGTATGTAAAGAATTTGAGAGCCTCATATAGAAGTTCATATAGCATTATAAAATACTGTAAATCAAAACAAATAAATGGAAAGTTTGTTTTTGTCATCTTTAGTTTTATTAAAGGTAAATATTGTTATACAGAGACTTTAATTTTAAGAGGACATCTACCTCTTAGAAAGCAAACCCTATCAGATAAGCCACAGATTCAGTCTTGTAAAACAAATGTCTTCATAAGAAAGCCTTACAATATGAATGCATTCATATATAGGTAGCTGTATTGGCTCATACCATTTTTTCCCCAACTGCTTTTAGCTAAGAGGTTATGAATGTCTTTTCTGATGCAAATTTCTCTGTTATTTCCTAGCTGGACTAGTGCAATTTGCTTTAGCCTGGACTCCCCATGAACACCACTTGGAAGTTTCAGCTACTGCAGAAAGCAGTGGCTTACCTGCTTAGTAGACTGGACTGGCAAAAACACATTACACCTGTACTCTGTGTACTGCTTTGGCTTCCCATCTGCTTCTGAGAGTAATTCGAAGTACTTATTATGTATTACTCACTGTAGGCAGTGGAATGGTGTTGTAGCCATGTTGTCCCAGGATATTAGCGAGACAAATGTATTACTATGACAGTTGGGATCAGCTGCTCCCAGTACACTTCTGCTCACAGTCACAGACAGGAAGCAGAAGAATCTAGGTGGAAGATACACAAATGTGAGACGTGCTCCCTCCTGCAATCTGTCAGAACTTGAGTTTGTTAGACTTCAGAGAATGGTTTAAGGTTAATCTTTCTGACACATTTTTGGCTAACCTCAGGGACTGAATTTTCTTTCTTGTCACTTTTCGTTTGTATTCATATTGATCCTATATATAAGTGGCTCGCAACTTTCTCCACTTGAGTTTTTTATCGTGGTCCCATTTTCACAGCTATTGCAGTCAAATACTTTGGGATTGTGGCATGAAACCAGAACTGTATTTTCAAAGGGGAGCATATGAGGTGTTGTCAGCTGATAATAAGTCCTGGTGCTAGAAAGTGGAGTGATGACAGGTCACAGGTGAGTTCCGCTAAGCAGGTGATGGGCCCTGGCTAGGAGGAGATGTTTTCTAGGGGCTATGAAAGTAGGATATTGCTGAGTGGAAGAGTGGTTCCTCCTACCACTGCCCCATTTACATCGTGCTCTGTTCCAGTGTTCAGTGAGCGTAAATGAGAAAGAACTGAGATGGTGTAACATTAAGGTTTTATTCTTTCCTTCCCATATACCTTCCTCTCTCATCCAAATACATCCTGAAATTAGGGTTCTCTGTGTTCCTAGACATTTCCATACTATTATGCTATAATAAGCTTTACTGGGAAGTTATCAATGACATTTGTAACATGCCTTTTTGCCACATGTATGTGAAATAGAAAAATTAATACCAAATCCATAACCTATAACATATTTAACATTCTGTTACACTACCTTGATATCTAGCTCATCATTAAGGCTATGTTTTAGTCATAGGTATTTTTAGTAAAAGTCACAGACAGGTCATGGGTGGTAAACAATTCACCGCCCATGACCAATTCATGACTTTTACTAAAAATACCAGTGAATAAAACTTGGGAGTGGGGCTACCCAGGGGCCCCACAGGTGCTGGGGGCAGGTGGTGGTGCATGGCCTGGAACTCCTGCTGGTCTATGGGGGCACAGGGTTGGCTGGGTTGCCAGGCTCCCTCCCTGGCTCCCTGCCTCCCCTCCACACCAGCAGAAGGGGCAGGGGATTGGGACATAGATGGGGTGAGGCAGGCTCTGGGCAGTACTTACCTGGGGGGCTCCCTGGAAGTGACAACATCCCCCTTGCTCAGCTGCTAGCAGAGATGTGGCCCAACAGCTCTGCATGCTGCCTTCACCTGCAGGCACTGCCCTCACAGCTCCCATAGGCCACGGTTCCTGGCCAATGGGAGCTGCAAAGTCAGCACTCTGGGTGGAGGCAGCCCGCAGAGCTGCCTGACCACGCCTCTGCCTAGGCGCTGAACCAGAGGGATGTTGCTGCTTCTGGGGAGCCCCCTGGGTAAGCACTGACCAGAGCCCAACTCACCCCATCTTGCGCCCCAACCCTCTGCCCCATCCCACACCCAAACTCAGCTGCGAAGGGGCAGTGGTGCAGAGGACCAAGAAACTGCCCCAGCAGTGGCCGGTGCGCCTGGCGCTGGAGCTGCCTGAGTTTCCCCTGTGCTAAGCGCACTGGCCTCTGCAGAAGCCATGGAGGTCACGGATTCCATTACAAACTTGCAGGCTTACTTGTCATACGTATAATTTAACAACTTTTAATTTTTTTTACTATTAACTTGCTTGGGAACTATGATATTTTCCTCTGGGTTTGGGAATGTTGTTTATCCATGCTTTAGTGTTCTACAAAGTTTCATGTATGCTTTGCAAGGAGCAAATGCAAGACTTTCTTATGACTATAGGAGATTGCCTCACACTTGATTCTTCGGATAGTGTGGTGTTTTGAGAGTCTGTTCTGATATCCATTTGGTCACTTATTGGCCTGTGTTCCTTCCAAGTCTTGCTGATTGAATCTCAGTGGAGTGTATATTTTACCATCCTCCAGTCCATGTTTATGTTGTCTTTGTATGTATTTGTGGTTTCATTGAAATATATTCCTGTCCACTACTACGTTATATGAAGGAGGATTTATCTGTTCAACACATTTAACTTTCTTCGAAAGTACACTACACATTTTCTCCTGAGAAAGTAATGTGATCTTGACAAGGTCTTCTGTTTGTAGTTCTAGGAGGTCTTTAGCTTGTTGGTCATTGTGGGTTTTGGCTTTTGCTTGTCTCTCTTCCTTTTTTTCTGTTACTCTTTCCGTGACTGCCAATTATAATAATGCTGAGGCTATAGGCGCCAAGTTTGGATGCTTCTTGACATCATGTGTTATATTGGGCTGCTATTAAGACTTTTGTGAGTGTGTTTCTCCATTCACACATGGCTTGCTATATATTTTCTGTAGACTTTGCAGTGTTCTTTAATAGTACCGTATTATCAATTTTATCTGCCAATTTAGTCGTTGGATTGTCTGTGGTATGATGGTGATAAGATATAACTGAATTCCAATTCTCAGGTAAATTTAATAAACTCAGTATAAGTAACTGGGGTCAAGTGTCTGTAGCTACACCATTTGGGATACTATGCTGAAATGCTTCATTTGTTTGTCTATAATGGTAATAATAATAGAGTTTGATAGTTCATCTGATTTCCAGAAATTGGAACAATAATGAGGTATTTTGTGTGGTTTATGGTGAAAAGGTCTATTCCTACTTTGCTCTAAAATCTGCTGGCAATGCATTGTTTCCATTGTCTCATTTTGCTACTTGGCCTGCATTATCCTCTCCCTTCCCCGTCCCTGCACCCCTCAGGTATCACACCTGCTCATTATGTCATGTTTGCACAGAATATGGCATCTCTGGCTTTCCAGATACAGGCTTCTCTTCCAGAATGGGCGCCAATGTTTTCTTGAGAGAGCTCCTGTTTTCAATTATATGGAATTATTATTATTAAACTGTAGTAGATTTGACATTTTTTGTGGCTTGAAAATAATTATGGACTACTTCTAGGATTTTACATTGGTTTTCCAGGTCTGGTGCTGACATATCCAGATACTGTTAGAGCATGTGGCAGCTTTTGCACATTACAGGCAGTCCTCGACTTTATGATGATCATCTTACCACAAATGCACTTACAACATTTCTGAATTGACACCCTGATTCGACTTACGATATTGGTTTCGACTTTACGATGCTCGGTCCTGCAGTTGAATGGATTGTAGTCTTCAGTTATGATTTTTCGACTTAAGATTCAATTTTGAGGAACCAATTTTGTCGTAAGTCTGAGGACTGCCTGTACAGTTAATAGTGTGGATGCTCTTCTTTTGTCTTCCTTTTTATTCAGCTCCATTGCAATTTTATAGTTTTCCCATTGTGATCTAAAGAATGTGCAGTTGCTGAACACATCCCTGTTCATGTTCATCTGCTTAGGGACAGGAATCTGTATGTCATCATGATTATTATAGTTTCTTGGGTTTTTTGTTTGTTTTGTTGGTTGGTTTTTGTGTTGTATTGCATTGCAATATTCTTAGTTTCAGATTTCACATACCTGCAGAAGCCAACTCATTTCAAATGTATTCAAGCACAAAAGGAAAGGGAGAGAAGAAAGTACAACATTCAGGCTTTATTCCTTCATCCACATAGACTGTTCTCTCTCATCAAGCACTTCCTGAAAGTAGAATTCTTTAAGTTCCAACTTTCTAGACGTTACCTTACACGTAAGCATGCTAACACACTCAGTGTAGACAAAAATTGTGGTGTTTAACCTCTTGTCAGCCGGTCATACTTAACTCTAGTTAAAATCTTGGACTGGCTGTTTAGCATTATGTTAATTTCAGCATAAGGAAGGTCCAAGTTAGCCTCATATAAAGCTGTGCTGCTCAGTATTCCTTCATTTATAAAACCTGTAAAACTAGCTGAACAGTCATACTGAATGTACTGTGCATGCACAAAGTGTGTTCTTCAGATCCTCAGCATTCAACCAAATCACAACCAGTTTTCACCAGAAGGCTCAAAGGCACTTATCCTCAGTAAAAATGTTTATTTTCTTCCAAATTTCAGCTTCCCACTTCCAATTTCCACATTAGAATTGTACATGAAAGATGGCTGCATTTATTCATAAGAGAATGGTGAGGGACTCTTATTTTTATTACCCTCCTCTTGCTCAAAAACAACTGAAACATTTTTTTTAACTCAGATGTAAACAAAAGTTGTTTTTGGTCCAAGAATAAGCCCAGAACATTTTAACTTTTTGAAACATTAATTTTTTAGGCTATAAGTATCTGGAAGCAGAGGATTATAGTAGCAACGTAAATGTAATCTTAATTCTACTTAGGGTGTAAGTTATTTAGCACAAAAATATATTTTTATTTTGTGTTTGTACAGCATCTAACTCTAAGCACTATACAAATTCTTTATTAAACATTATAGCTACCACTCCAGCTATAACATCTTTCTCTAATTCTTGGGGAAGTTTATATCTAAGCTATAGATGAAAACAAATCAACTCCAAGCTTGAAGTGGTCCTGAGTGATACTTACCAACTGTCTGGAGAGTAAAGCCTGAACCTAAAGGACTTAATATATTTGGAGAGGGAAGAGAGAACCACAGCAGTGGAAGCAGTGTCCTGGGCAAGGCAGCAGTCACAGTAATACAGTGTTGTTGGGCACTTGAACTTCTAGCTGATTTACTTGAGGTCTGAAAGTGATGTTCCTTCTCTTGAGTTATAAACTGCTCTTTGCTTGTTCCATCTAATTTTAAGGAATGTACAAACTTGTCAATAAATTAGACTAGGAATAGAGGAATTTTGTATTTGTGCCAAGCCACTAATCTCTGAGTGAGAAAATAACTCACTTCTGGAATCCAATTTTTCCTGATTACTCAGCGTGCATGGCATGGGAATAACATCATCATGCTTTATCACCACCCAACATACTGTAACAAATCTGTGGCTGCCTAGAAACTTTACAGTTGTCACTGTCATAATGCTGCACACTGGGGTCATTCTAAACTTTATGGCAATAGTGGGACAATACTCAGATCTTTTCTCCTAATATTTGGCCTAAAGTATAATAACCTCCATTAGCAGTATAGCACTATGATAAACAACTGAAGTGCTGATCCCTTCCAGCAGAGGACACTGATACAATTAGCCATTTATTTACAATTAGCCATTTATTTACCATCCTGGGGCATTAACTGTTTTGCACTTGCTACAGTGTTTTTGTATCAGAATTCTGGAATACTGTCGTATTTGTATTCTTGGCTTTATTCAGAATTAGACAGCATGATTTAGTGATCAAGTTTGTAAAGCCGAGATTATCTGAAACCACACAAGTGCCATCTCACTATCATCTGAGATCTTTCTGAGAAAAATAAATTTATTTCCTCTATTTGGGTCTTTTGAATGAGAACTTTTAAAACAATCCTGTGTGCTTTGCATGGACATTAGTGATAGGAATTTGCCTTTGCTGACCTAGGCCAAACGTTTCCTCTTTTCTACCGGTTATGCTCTGTGCTGTTTGACTGGCTGTCTCTACCTCAAAAATAGCTGTTTTTCAGTGGTGTATTGACACTGTCACCTCCAGGGTCTTATGAACAGACACAACGATGAAGGTTGCGGATACAAATGCTCCCCTCGCGCTGTTTATTTCTTAAACCCTTCTTTTTCATGGGACTATTTCAAATTCCTCTGTTCCCCTTAGCCCCGGGCATTGGTGAGGTGCCCTGCGGCTTCCCAGCCCTTCGCGCTTTGAGTCTCTTTGTAGAAGTTAAGAGTGGAGCCAGATTGTCCCGCTGATGCCCCCGCTGGAGCTTGAAGGTCACCGCCTCCCTCCAGCAAGGGCGCCCCGCGTGTGCTGGTGTATTGGAAGCAGTTGCCTGGCTACTCCCCACACCCAGCCTCCACCCCCCGCAGCAGCCGGCTGCAGGGCCTATGTGAGATGAGGTAATGGGCGGGGGAAGATGAGCAAGCCGGCCGCGACTGAGGAACAAGCTGAGGGCCCGGCGGAGGCTGGAGCGCGATGGTGAGAGAAGCAGCCTGCGCCACCCGCGCCTTTGGGTGCTGAAGCGTCACCCACCCCAGGGTGCAGCGACAGCTCCGCGCAGCCGGGCACAACTGCATCGGGAGCCCGGCCCCGCGGCGCTGCAGCCTGCAAGCCCCAGGCGGAGGCGAGGGTCCTGGTCCACAGTCCCAGCGCGACGGCGTAGCCAGCACACAGCCCGGCCGGGAGGGGAGGACAGCGGGAGCCCGCCCAGCACACAGCCCGGCCGGGGTAGGGCGTCAGGGTCCCGGGATCAGGCCGCGGGTATTGTCCGCCAGCAGCCGCCGCCCGAGGCGGGCTTTCTCCACGTGCGCTACCGGCCGGCCGGCTGCCTGTATGCGGCCGCGCGTGGGTCATCGCGGGCAGGGAGGTGTTTGCGGTCCCCCGGCTCCAGCGTCCCCCCGCCCTTTTCCGCTTGCAGCCTGAAAGCAGGAGGAGGCGGCTGAAGTATCCCCAGCCGCGGCCAAGGAGAAGCCGTGCGGCCCTTCTCCCCGGACCCGCCGCCCCATGGGCAGCCGCTCGCCTCCCGCCTGGCGGGAAATCCACAGGCACTAGTGGCAGCAGCGCGGCGCAGAGGGAAACCCCGGCAGCTGCCCGCCCAGCAGCGGCTTGTGAGCGGGCAATCTGGTGAGTGGCGCTTACTCCTCGTTTGCAACCGCTGTCTGTGTATTCCGGGGAGGGGGGAATCACGGGCATGCCCCATGGAGTTTCCTAGCCGGTTTTGCGTTATTTGGGTGTCATGTTTTGTTTGCCCTTCACTTCCTCTCCCGGCACTGGTGGTCCTTCCTGCGCTGCGCTTTGGAGGGGCGCGAACCCATTGATCGCTCCTCCCGTGACTCCTGGCCTCTTCCTGCCCGGGCTCAGGTGAAGAGGCGCGGCTGCGGGGGCTGGATGTCTGGGCGGATGTCCTTCTCCGCGCCTTAGGAAGCGGCAAAGGGGCCTTCTGCATTAGTTCGCAGCCAGCATGGTGTCGCTGAGCAAGAGCCGGGCGCTGTTTCTTGAACCGCTACTCCAAACCCTCTGACACTGGGCCGACCTTCAAGGAGCCCTGGTTTGAAATAGCTAGAACAGCGGCTCTTGCTTTTTGAGCTCTTTGGCTCCCTCCCTCCCTTCCCCCCTTAGAAGAACATAGTTTAATTGTGTTCTGTGTTTACCTAACTTGAAACACAAGAAGTGCTTGCAAAATTGGGCTCTGTGAATTATTTACAGG
This sequence comes from Dermatemys mawii, assembly GCA_007922305.1. Classification (NCBI taxonomy): domain Eukaryota; kingdom Metazoa; phylum Chordata; order Testudines; family Dermatemydidae; genus Dermatemys; species Dermatemys mawii. Next base: position 61,310,635 of record ML677349.1, read on the forward strand.
CAGGTTGATGTTGCTTCTGTGTTTATCAGTGAGGAGGAGCTGCATTTGTGCAAAAACTCCTCCACAATTTATGAAGCCTTTAAATATTAACCTAAGTTCCTTCATTTTTAGGTTGGTGGTAATTATCAAAGATCATGCACTCTTCTCCATTTCTCAGTGCTCAGAAGTGTGCCTCTCTTTAAAGTGTTAAACTGTCTCCAAACATTCTGTCTAGTCAAGTATATTTTTATGGGGTGGGGAAAGAATATCCCAAAGAAACTGGTACATCTATTAAAAAGCAGGGACCCTGACTTCCTCCTTCCTCACCATTCACACCTGCTCATGAGTAGGAAGAATTAAGGCCATTATGTAGAACTTGATGTTTCCTTCAGAATCTGTAACCTTATTTTAGCCTGTCTCTCAGAAAACAACCAGGAGATGTATTATAACCAGTTCCACTGTTCATACCCATGTTTCACCACTATGCTTTAAATATGGTTTCTTTTGTAATCTACATTAGGTCTCCAGCCCCATACATGACGGAGCTGAACTGTGTTAGCCAGAATTGCATTTAAATACTCTATGGTTGTTGCTAGCAGTGTTCTTGAATGGTTTCCCTAACTGCCATGGCCAGGGTTGTTTTCCCAACTGCTTGGGTACCACATTTGCCAAACCATATATTCCCTTGGTACTTTGTAACAGGTTTCAAAACAAAACAGTCCCTGTCCATATAGGTGTGGAAAACTGTGTTAGAACCATGCTAGCATTAAGTGATCAAACATGGTTGAAGCTATTGTTCTTCTGCTTTCAGTGATTGTCTCTTTGCTAGGAAAAACAGATGTATTCGTAACTTGAGGTGAAACCCTAGTGAAGACAAGGCAGATTGTTGTTTTACATGAGTTAGCAGATTGAATTAAAGATTAAGCTTCGCAGATATAGATAGGAGCTACCTTTTCACTGAAGTTTGTTCTTTGTTTTTTAAAGTTCCAGTCCTTGTAGTTGCACGTATATCTTTGACAATGGATTTAGAATCATGGAAACTGCATATGTTGTAATCAGGATTTGACACTGGTTTAGGTTTATTTGGCAGAGTCTGACAAAATGGTGTATCAGCAATAATCACATGTCCATGCATGTAAACAGATGCATTATTGTTGTCATGTTTGGCATAATTTTCAGATATGATGATTGCCTACAACTCCCATTGAAATCAGCAGGCTTTGCAAATTCTTAGCACCTTTGAAAATCAAGCCATCTTAATCTGGAACCATATGTATTGAAGTAATAGCCACAAGTGATGTATTAGCTCCATGTGCATTTGAACTGGATATTAACCTGACACCTGAGTATCAGTTAGTGACCCTTCATGTTTGTGGAAATTCAGAGGGAATTTGATTGACTAAAGGGAATTTGAACTTTCCACCAGCACAAAAGTGTAATTGCTCTTTGACAGTTAAGGAAGAAAAATCAGATTAAGAAACTTGGTCTAATATTCAGTTTATTACTGCTGCCATTCTTAGTTCCCGATTCACCCTCTGTTCCTTCTGCTGCTTCTTGGTCCCTAACACTCCACTGCTTTCTTACATGAGTGGGAATCCATGATCTGGCCTGCTGCTCTCCCAGACTGTCAACCTAATGTGATCCTTGCTCTTTCCACATCCTTGAATATGACTTCCTTTTGAGTCCTGCCACATTGTGCTCCACTTGCTTGTGGGATAGAAGAACAATATTTGAACAAAACAATTAATGTATTATTAGGTGATACATGGGCTTAAATAAAACAACAACCCTGCACCTGACCTATACTAGCATTTTCACAGGTGAAGCTGCATCAGTGTGGGACCATTTGTGGGAAAGTGCTGAAACTTCCCATTTTAAATTGCATGGCAGAGAACAGACCAGATTTTCAAAATAACTCAGCTGCCATTTAAGCACCAAAATTAAATGGCCAAAATGGGAGCTGCTGGGAGCAGAGTATTTTTGAAAATTTAGCCTTAAGTGCAGCTTAGCAGTGGAATGGGTAAATTGATACCTGTGTGGCAGCAAAAGTAAGAAAACTTAAAACCCAGACTGATGTCTTGTTTTTAACAGGCAGCATTAAGAAGTATGGGAGATTGAGAGGCAGCAGGAAGGGAAATATTGTTTTTCAACAGTCCAGTTCATACTTACATGTACCAATCGGATTTCTACACTAGCATTTTTCCGGAAATCACTCACTGGGTGCTAATATGTACATGATATGGACATTTTTTACCACTGTCATCTGGATCTGCACACTGTCTTCAGTTACTGGTGGACGTGCAGTCACAGGAGGTATACCAAAATACATTAGTTAAATATAGACACGGTTGTTTGTGTATGAGTGTTTATAACTAAATTTCAACAATGGGCATTTTGCTAATGAAAGCCTGAGAAATCCAGATATTGGTACACTTTTGGCATTTCAGATCTTGAAAAGATATCTTGGCTGTTTCATTTACCATAAACTGGTGCTTTCGTTGATACTAATTTGAGTACCTAAAAATATGGGGCCAAATTCTCCACAGGTACAACTCAGGTGACTTCCATGGAGTGAAGAATTTGAATAGTGTTTTGCCTGTTTTCATGGGAATTCTTTACCAGTGTATGAAGGGATATACTCTATGATTTCTCATATGAAACCTAAAAGTCCTGTTATGTTTTTAACATGTTGACCAAGGTAATATTGCACTTCTACACTGTTCAAGAAAAAGATTAGCACTCAGTGCATTTTGGAAAGCAAATTTCCATTCTTCCTCTATAGAAGGTTTACTTGCACCACAAAGATCCAGATGAAAGAATGAATGCCCTTAAACTGACCAAATATGTTGGTAACTTCTCCCGGTGAAATTGAGAATAACAAAGATGCTTAGTAAATAGGCCGCATACAAGCATCAATCAGTTCTTGAAAGTAATAGATTCCATTAGAAACTACAGATTAAATAGGGTTACATAGAGACCATAAAAATATAACAGGAAAGAAATACTTTCCGGTAACTAAACATCTTAACAGATGCGATATCTCAGCCGAAGGCAATGCTCACTCTCAATGTACTAAACTTCTTAATAGTGGAAATCTAAAATATTTTTGCAGTCTAAACACTTATGTCTTGAAGGTACAATTGGGCCCCAATCCTGCAGTTAGATCCTCATTGGCAGACTCCTTACTTCACTGGAGCTGTGCGCTGTCATGAGTGTCTACCTGCAAAGATCCAATTGCAGGTTCAGGGCTGGACAGCAAAATGCAATCTCAAGAATGAATCTCTGGTTAATTTATACTTTTAAAAATAATATTTAAAATTGAATACAAAGGCAGTTTGCTTAGTACTTAGCTTTTTTGATACAGAGATCTTTAGGCAAGGTAATATAATAGTTACATCACTATTGTAAAAAGCCTAGTAGCTTTTTTTTTTTTTTCTGGTGCTAGAGGAAGGAACATATTTTATGCCTAGCTAGATTCTGTGGCCTTTAAGAATGTAGAGTGTATATACTTTAGTTTTCAGCATGTAGCAAATTTTGTAGATTGGTGCTTAGGCCACGAAGTTCTTCTTTCTTAAGGTACAGTTATGGGATAGGTTTACATTTGTAATCTGATCAAGGAGGATAAGAACGCTTATGTTGCATAATTTTATCACATAATTTTATATGTGGCTCATGAATTAATAGTTTTTGTAAGAATGACTGAAGTTGGCCTCCCTATATTTGAGCTCTTATTTGTTAATCAATATTCTTTGTTATATTGAACTCTCTAGATTACAGTGCAAAAAGTTATGTTATATAGTGAGCCTGTTTATGTGTATTCCGTTAAGAGGCTTACTGATAGCACAAAGAGATTAGCGGAGAGATAATTCTTAGATTCAATTAGGTTGACAGATTTGTCTCAGTTTAAATCAGTTGGTAACTATACTGAAGGTGATTTGTCTTGCTTTACCAACCTTCTTGGGCAGAGCAGTCTCCTAACTGCATAGCATTTTGAGACGTTGTAAACTTCAAACAATTCTGTGGGGCTCTTAAGCCTTGTCTACATTGCTACTTTAAAGTGCTGCAACTTTCTTGCTAAGGTGTGTGAAAGAACACTCCCCTGAGTGCTGCAAGTTTCAGCGCTGAAAAGTGGCAGTGTAGACAGCGCACCAGTGCTGGGAGCATGGCTACTCCCCTCCTGGAGGTGGGTTTTTTTTATAGCTGCAGCAGCACATTAACATTGCTAGTGAAGACATGACTGTAGTAATATCACAAGGAAACATGAATATCTCTTTTTGGTGGATAAAATACATAGGAGGCCTGAGTCTCCATTTCCTTTTCGAAAGCTCTTCATTTAAAGTCACACTAAGGGAAAAATGAGAAAGGAGGAAGCAACCGGAGTTATTAGAGAGAGCACCTGTCTCTTTAGATTAAGCTTCATTGTAACTCTAAACAAGCTGCTTGCTGGTAGATGCAAGCACAGCGTAAAATTTGTTTAAATTTACTACTCTATAGTTTGGTTACATCTAGTTCTTTGATGGCGACATGATGTTTTTGACCTCCAACATATGGGAATGTCAAAAACAAACAAATTGAAAAGTCAATGAAGTTTAGAAATTCTGTATATATGGTGCTCTTGGTAAAGAATAAGAATATTTTTAAAAGAGCTAATGTGAAATATTCTACTTCAACTAACCTTTATCTCAATACGCTGTTTTAAGTACACATCCCTGATGATTTACGGTGCTTGTACTATGGATGAATTTGTCCCCCTGCACAGATAGTCAAATATTACTGAAATACTCTTCATTATATATTAAGTTTGAATAACTGAAACCACAAAAAGTAGGACATGATAACATTAAGGGAATGTCAAGTTCTTTAGGCTGAAAAACTGTTAGCTTTAAAAAAATTTTTACCTTGATATTAATTTTTTTCTTTAATTTACTCTTCTGTTCTCAGCAAACTTACAGGGAAGTTTGTGTTTTAAAAACTGACACACAAACAAAAATATTTTTGTTTTTTTAATTCTTCTAGAATTCTAGCATCAGTTTAAAAATAAACATTATTGTTCATAGTGTTTTTTTTCTTTTTTTTTAAAAAAAGGCCAGATGGGACCATTAGACAATTTAGTCTGATTATCAAAATTTCCATCAGTGTATGCTTAGGTGTCCAAATCTGAAAGAAGATTCCAATATGTATTTTAAAAACATTTTAGAAATACTCTGTAGAAAAATTGTGCCCAGCTGTTTTTCCTGTACACAGTGCCTTCCTAGCAGAACAGCAGCATGAAAATCACCATCGCATCATTTTCACTCTTCTGATGCTAAGGAAACAATGTCAATCCCACCTAAAGGAAGATAGCTCTGAAAGATATTAGTGAGAGAATGCGGAAGGGAAGGGACAAAGGAAAGAAAAGAACACTGATAAAGAAGTGGAGAGTGGTGCTGGTGGTAGTTGCTTGTTATTTGTATTGCCATACTGCTTAGGAACCCTTGTTATGGTAGAGGACCACAAAGCTTTAGGCTCTGCACAGACACAAGACAAAAATTGAGCCCCAGTCCCTAAAAGCTTTGACAGCATACTATATAAGAACCAAGTCTGCTTTCTGGACCACGTGAGGCTAACTGCACTGTGGGCAACATACTCCTTTGCTGTATGTTGGGGAGAACACGTATTGCCCTCTAGCCAGTTGGAGTAGCATTGATAAACTGTGGAGAGAGCTACATCCAGTCCTCCATGTCTTGATATAAAGTTTCTGCACTCATGGGCCTTTGAGGAAGGATCAGGTAAAGAGCTTGGAAACCATTTCTCCAAAGAGTAGATAAAGACTGCAAAAAAAGGGGAGTTGGGGAAAAATGCAGAGAAATAAATGAGAGAGAAATTCATGAAATCTAAAGGGTGGGAGAAAAGAAACATCAAGGAACTAGAAAGACATTTTATTTTTTAAAGCAACAGTAATATTTTCTACTTTCAGCAAACAAATTAATAACTTAGAATCACCACCAGCTCTCCAGACAGGACACTCATTAGGAGGAAAAACCTATCCAACAAAAAATTAAAATGAAATTGAATCCTTGTGATTCAAACAAGTAAATGAAACCTGAGACATTATTTATGAATAGTATTACTTACATTGAAAATTATTTTATAAAAATTGAAGGCATAAAGTAAACTAAAAAAGGCTCTCTTTTTCTTGCTTCATTAGAAATAAAAGGAGAGGGAAATAAAGCATCTACCACATGGAAAAATTCGTAGTTGATAGGGGAGAAATGATCTCCATGCTATTGGTATGTGTGTGTTTGGGGATATGTTGAGAAGCGACATTGATATTTTTTTGTTTTTGAGGTGTTAGTGTAGTTAACATAGGTGTCAGGGCTGGCGAGTTCCCTTTCTGACTTTTAGCAGGGTGTTTATTTGAACGTGCAATGTAAATATCTTAAAACAACTTTTAATAAAATGTTATAATTAAGATTTTAATTTTATGGACGTCAGGAAACTGTGGCCCCATGGCAACCATAATGTGACCTCCTTGTGAGTATTATGCTGCAGTTATAGTTAGAAAAGTGATTTTCTAAAATTATATCCCCATACTCAACATCTGCTCCTTGTGGGAATTGAGAGCTTTCTAATTACTTTACTAACAAAAGTAGCAAAAAAGTTATTTTAGTCAGTACTTACAGAATCTGTGCTTTTATTAGCTGTGTTGATACATGGCCCAAAAAAAGCACAGACATTTTCAAATCCCAAGTTATGTTTTCAAGGCTGGGAGGTGGAACCACATTCTCCCCCTTTACTTGTAAATTGAGCATATTTGACCTGAAATCATTGATAATTACAAACCTCTGAACTTCATGATACCATTTTTACAGAACTGCTGTTGTATGTATTTACATTTTAAGGCATTAAAATTAATGTCATCTGCTACAATACAAAGTACAACACATATGCAAAATATGCAATTCAGGTTTATGTAAACATCACCCTGATGCTCTGCTCACCACACTTTATGATGTCCTGAATAGAGTGGGTCTTGCATCTACAGGCCATTTCTGTAGAACTCCCTTCACATAGCAGCGATCACAAATCTTACCTCTTTCATAAAGAAGTGGGAGACTTAGCTATTTGCACATTACTGTGGAAAGGTTAATGCGCTTCTGGGAATTAGCAACTAGCCCAAGAAATTTTTTTGTTTTGTTTTTAATTCACCAAATCAAGTTTATGAGGAGGAGGAATTAAAATTTAAGTACCAATGACTCATTATTCTGTTGGGCCTTGTTCATGCAATGAACCTTCTCAGGAACCTGCCTGTACGGAGGTCATGGCAGGGTAAGGGTGCATCTGGCTATAGTTTTGTTTTGTAATCTTGTCAGGTTCTTGATACTATTGTGATAAGCATATGTAAAACGTTGTCTCCATGCTCAACAGCTGTTCCTTGTGGGAATTGAGAGCTTTTTGGATATTTTGAATTAAGGTTGCTGTGAGACTCTATAACTATCAAATATAAAGCAGTTCTGAAGTCTACTTTAAATGCAACATTTGATTATCTAAAAAGTTCATAACCCTGGGTTACTTTCCTTATTTCAAGAGTTTTACTCTAATGGTTGCTACAAAGCATCCTAGCTTTAGCATTCTGAGGACAGAATAAAGCTCAGATACTGAACCTATCTGACTAAATGGTAGTTCTCATCAAAGTTGTCTTAGCCATAAGCCTGTCTGTCTCCCATGATTGGTCATAAACAGAGACAGAGAGAGTAGAGCAATTTAGCTCTAAGTAATTGCCACTTGTGCAGTATTAGAATAGTGCATCCCCCTCAACAGGCAACAGGGTTTAAATTAGTGCGACACCCATGCCTCCTCTTAGTATCAGGAGATTTGATGTTGCATATTTAATAATAAACGTTTATGTTCTAACAATCAAAGGCCCCATCTGGAATTGTTTAAGCACTTGTTTAAGAACAGAGAAAGGAGACAGTTTCTGCCATGAAGGGTCTATTGCATGCAGTAGTGGTATGTGGTCTCAGGGTATTAGAGTGGCAAGGTGGGTGTGGTAATATCTTTGGACCAACTTCTGCTGGTGAAAAAGACAAGATTTCCAGTTACATAGAGCTCTTCTTCAGGTCTGGGAAAGGTACTGTTAGCATATGTTTATGCTGCAGTTAGACCAAGTCATCTGCATGGGCCAGCCACAGGTGTTTAATTACGATGTAGACATACAAGATGGGACAGATTGTTTAGCATAAGTTGTTAATACACATTCTAAGGGGACCCTTTAAGGTGAAGTGGACCATTAACACACTTGTAGTCATAAGACAAAAAAGAGAAGTTAGTGGGTTACAGGTTGCTGTAATAACCCAGAGCTTATAATGGGGCCTTATACAATATTTTACATCGCTTGTCATAGGGCCTTATACAATGTTTTAAATCTAAAATATACTTCAAATGAACCAATAATTAGATATATATAAATTAAGACTGGTGTATAACGTCTTCCTAAAGTGATATCCTGGTTACATAGAAACAAGTTAGATTGTGTAAATGTCCTGTTATCACTCTTTTTCCCATAACACTCTAGAACTCCTGACACTTTGAACTTGTCTCTAAGTGGTGACCTTTGAATTCTAACAATTTCTTCTGGAAATGCAAAGTAATCTTACCCTGACAAAATGTCAGCAGTTACTTTCACAGTAGATGACAATTTGACCCTTCAGGTTAAAGGATTTCCTCTGTCAGGAGCTCTGTTCAAAGTATGTTGATTTTTATTGTGTCTAAAGTTCTCATATATGATGAACTTCTAGAAGAGGCCAGCAAGAAATGGGAACATGAAACAGCCTAATCTTCTAGGGTGATGAGGCTGATGCTCTACAGCAGGGGCAGGCAACTTCAGGCATGGATTTTCAGTGGCACCCACACTGCGTAGGTCATACCCACTGATCTAGGGGGCTCTGCATTTTAGTTTAATTTTAAATGAAGCTTCTTGAACTTTTTAAAACGTTATTTACTTTACGTACAACAATAGTTTAGTTATATATTATAGACTTATAGAAAGAGACCTAAAAATGTTAAAGTATTACTGGCATGCAAAACCTTAAATTAGAGTGAATAAATGAAGACTTGGCACACCACTTCTGAAAGGTTTCCGACCCCTGCTCTACAGCCTACTGCTATTGCAATCCGCTCCAGAATATTTTCCCTTTGGAGCCAGTTGGCCCACAGTAATGTTTTGGAAACGTGACTGAATGTGAGTGTGCAAATATTTGCACAGTGTTAGATCCATGTAAGTAGTGTGAGTTGCTTTACTTTCCAGAGATGACCCATCTCAAAACCTTTACACAGTGGTAATACTGTTAATGTGCTGGCAACTTTCACCAACCATTCCAACTTAACCAGGATGCTTCTGAACATACAGAATGCTGCTTTAAATCTTGGTGGTAGGACTTCACAATCACGAAACGTGGACTTGAACTTTTTTTTTTTTTTTTTTAGCAATTTTAATCAAGGCAGAATGGCACATGCAGTGGAAAGAGACTATGGGTAACAATAACATAACTAGCCAAATATCATATGTGTTCTAGCACTTGTTCCTTATTGGTCTTGGGATCTACTGAGCCATTTCCACTCCAGCCACGCACCTGTTCCTGCTTATACAAGTGATCAGCTGGTATGAGAACAAATGCTGACTGTCTGAATAGGCAGTTTGAGTATGGTGGAGGATTGCCTGATTATAAAGTTCAGTGGTTGCTTGGACCCTTAACCTGAAGAAGGTCCAAAACTGCTTTGTGGTTGCAAAATTTAGTGCTCTGATAACTTATATTACAGATAGAAGGTCAACTAAATATCTACCTAATACCAAAATGTATCCACAGAGAACCTGGAAATGAGTACAAACTTGTTCTTTATAAACAAGAGAACCAAAACCTCAACAAAGGGAGGAGATAGTCTTTCATTGCAGGAAAATGAGAACTGCCTTGGGCAGGGATACATATTTACAGTAAATGATTTTGGAATCTCAGTGATTGGCTGGAAAGTGTACGCACACTTGAGGTGAACTGGACATTTGGTAAGAATGAGAAAAGAATTCCCAGCAAAGGAACCATGAGAGGAAACCAAGACGTATTAGGAAAGGACATGAAAGACTGAAGAAACCATGGAAAAACTCTTTCAAGAGATGTTTGAGGAGAAAAGGACTGGAATCCCAGGACCGCTGAACCTGGGCTATGGACTGGAAAAAGTAGCAAAGAACTGTTGACACTTCTGACCTCATCTAAATGGGAAGAGGAGTCAAGAAGTGAAGTGAATTTGAGAATGATGCAACTTGTACACACGTGACTTTTTTCTGTGCAGTTTTACAATATTTGCGTTATATCATTCTGTACGTCTATAATGTTATGATGCCTAATTTATTTTCCTCATGATCTATTCTGTGGGGAATTCTGTGCCAAAAAATTAAAAATTCTGTTCACAGTATTTTAAAATTCTGCATATTTTATTTGTCAAAACACAATATAGTTACTCCACTTTCCAATATTTGGTAATTTATGTCAAAGTTCCTGTCAGTAACTATGTTTTTAACAATACAGACAACAAAAAAGATTCAGGGAATATTTTTTGACAAATAGATTCCTTTCTAGGCATATTCATACAGAACACTGAGTAATGATTCATTTAAACTACAGTACAGAAACATATTTACTGCACCCTTCAGAAGCAGTGCAAAGGCTTAGGGCAGTCAGAGGTAATGGAGGAGCTGAGGAAGAGGGAAGTCATTGCTGGGAAGAAGACTGGGTGTGAACTTGGAAGGTTGTTGGTTGTGGGTGGGAGAAGTATGGAACATGTTTGGGAGCCAGGGGGCTGGAAGGGATTGTTAAAGAGCCTCTACCATGCAGACCCTGGCTGGTCCCTAGCTTCTCTCATTCAGTCAGGCACATCTGCCCTGTCCTCATGTGTCCTTGCACCCCCATTCACCCACTCCTGCCCCATGCCCAGGTTTCCCTGCATCCCCTTCTCCCTTTCCCCATGTGAGCCTGCACCACCTCCCCCATCCCCATGTGTCCCTGTGCCACCATTCAGCCACTTCCTTCTCCCATGTAGCCCGGCACTCCCTCTCCCCATGTGTTCCTGAACCTCCACTCCCATTCAGTTCACTCCCCAATCTGTCCCCTCACTAGCCCTTCTGACCCCCCAGTCTGTGACTCCTCAGCAGGCCCCTGTGCCCAATGCTGTTCGTCCTCCCATATCCCGTGTCTCCTGACTTGGACCTGGTGCTGTGAGGAAGGCAGCCTCTTTCTCTTCCCTGTCTGCAGCTAGGGCTGCTCCCTCTTGGGAGCAGCTGCTGTGTTCTGTTGCCATAGTGGCTTCTGGTGCATAAAAGACATAACTGCAGCACCTTTCCGGCAGAAAGTCTTCTGTGGTGTAGAGGGGCAGGAATTCATGCACATTGACGCAGAATTCACCCAGGAGTAATGCTCCAGTCTTTTATTTTTTAATGTTTTTGTGTCTCAAGGAACAAGAGTTTTGACAGGATGTCCTTTTGATATTAGGACATATTCACCCTTATACCCTCTCGAGGTTTGAAAATGTGCCTTTCAGAATGAAAAAGGGGAGAAAGTTTGTAGAAGTCCATCAGTAAAATTTCTTGTTTTTTGCTACCAAAGGTGTATTAAACTTTTGGATGCTAGAAACAATATAGGGTTTTGTCCACCAAATGAATAAGATTTCCCTAATAAGAAAACACTTGTCACTAAGGGGCCCAAAGATCAGAGACTTCGTAGCTGATTATATTCTTATTCTATAGGAATTTAACATCTTGAGAAATAACACAGAATTGCTTGTGCATTAGTAAAAATAATTGAATTTTTAAAATCATGTCTGAAAGAACCCAATTAAATTATAAAATAAATTGCTGCATCAAGTTAGAATCCTTTTTATTTTTAGGTATTGTTTAGTTTATTTTTAATGGCACTTTTACACACTTGATGTCAGTCCAAAGATTACAGTTTTGACTATTCTGCACTGAAGCAGAAAATGAAGGGCATGTACATAGCTTAATGTCTTAATTATGGGAGCCAAATGAGGAGAGGACGCTATTCACACCTCCAGCTCAACTGCAAGAGGAACACCTCACCCTCCCTGATTAGAGATAACAAGCTGGTTCAGCCTGATTGGACTAACCTTGTTATCTCCCACCTGGTTCTTGCCTACCTATTTATACCTGCCCCTGGATACTTCCACTGCATGAATCCGACAAAGTGGGTATTAGCCCACGAAAGCTTATGCTCTGAAAAAAATTTTAGTTAGTCTTTAAGGTGCCACAGGACTCTTTGTCACTTCTGCCTAACGCACTTACTGTAATCTTGTGTTGATGAGAGCAGAAAAGTTAAATATTAACTTTTAACTACTTGTGTGCCGTCCATCTAACGCAATTGCAACTGATGTATCGTTACACAATATATTTATGTCCTGGCTGTAGTGATTATTGTAGCTGGGGAAATCTTGTGGTATTACTTTTAGTTAGAGTAGTATATTTATGGCATGACAAGGAAGTTGTTTAATGTGACCATATGAAGTGAGTGTGTGTGTGTTTGAGCACTAAAGGTGTACTTGATATGGTCAAAAAAAGAGGAAGACCAATGTTCTGTCCCAGAGAGTCTATATAATAAAACAGACAAATGTTGCACGTTGCTGGGGTTTTATGATACCTTCTCTTTCCCTTCATAATTCTTCACCCATCCCTGTATGGTGTTTTTTTTTTCCCCCTTGTGGGAAATAAGATCAAGGCATTGTCCCTAATTAGAAGGCTAGTGTCACATATAGGTGCTTTACAAAGATTGATGGATGGCTATATTGGAATCTATAGTCCTTTACTCATTCCTAAATTTCTGTGGAAACGGTCTTGTTGCCAACATGAGTTTGCCCTTCATGCTCCACCAATAACTGAAAACTTGATCAAGAGGTGCTGTCTTTTTCTTTCCTGATGGGAATTGGATTGGTGTAACGAATGCTTCTTCCCCATACATATATACTAAAATTTGAACTAATGCCAATCAGGTCCTAAACATTTCCTTAAAACTATGAAACTTTGTTTAAATATGAGATCATGGAAGGAGAGAATGAGACACAAGTAAATCTAACCATCCCCCCCACCAGACATTACTTTGTTCCCACATTCAGTAAGTCTGTAATACTGTTTCCCCTAGCAACATCCAATGGTAGTGGGAAAGCTAGCATGTCTCTGTGAAGCTTCTCTACAACAAAGATCTATTAATCCCTGATGTTGATTCAATACTGGATGCTATAAAATAATACCGATTCCCTTACTGGGTCCCCTAGTCTTTTCTTCAGTGAAGAAATATCCGTTTAAATACTAGCTACATTAGCACGTTTTAGAGCTGAATGTTTCTTCTTAGTCTTTGGCTTTGGTTCAAAGTAACTAACTTCCATTCTTGCCCAGTTAGACTATAAATTAAAAAAGTCACAGTTCAAATGTGGTTAGGAGTGTAAAATATCTAAACCTCAGATTATTAAACTGCCAGGTCTGCCTAGTTATGGGACGATTGTTTTAATAGTTTTTGTTAAATGAAGATGAGGACTCCTGTGTGAAACTGCCATTGTTGAACTGCTGTTTTTGTGGAAGTTAAGTTCAATTTCTGCACTGATTCTCTTATAAAATGCAAATGAAGCTGTGAATGAATGAATGAGCTCAACTATTGAGTGTTTCCTAGCTCCTTCTCCTCCTCCTTGGGGTGAGAATCAGAAGGACTGGTCACGTGATTCTGTGGTGAGATCATTAGACAGGGGACACCAGCTGCTCTATTATTAGGAGTTTTAAAGTCTGCAACAGATGTTCTTAGGCTCTCTTTCAGTCTATTTTACGTCCCACATATGGTGTAATAGAGTACATGGAAAAAGAGAGACGTTTGACAAATTGTTCTTCTATGCAATAAACAGACATTTTTTCCCATGCAATTAAATGTCCCTTAGATATTACCCTGCATGTAGCCAATATAATTTGAAATATTCAAAGTAATAGTGTAAAAGGTGAAAGTGATATGAAAATAAATATGAACATGTATGGGCAAAGAAAGAAGTAAACAGTAATATGATCTCAGGACAGAGTCAGTACTTAATTGAGTCTGAAAACATGTATACTTTTCCATTCATTCAATTTTGTTTTAGCACTTTAAAACAATTGTGATTAATCATGAGATAAAATTGATTAATCTCAGTTTTAAGCATACTGTTAAACAACAATAGAATACCAATTTAAATTTATTATAAATATTTTGGATTTTTTCTACATTTTCAAATATATTGATTTCAATTACAATGCAGAATACAAAGTGGAGAATACTCTATTTTTATTACAAATATTTGCACTAAAAAGATAAAAGATAATGCAATCTACAAGTCGAAGCATGAATGGGCATACAAATGTTAACATATCTGACACCTACATACCTTGTAACACCGGCTACAACTGTGCCATGCGAATGCCTGTTCTCCCTTTCAAGTGATATTGCAAATAAGTAATGGGCAGCATTATCTCCCGTAAATGTAAACAACTTGTTTGTTTTAGCGATTGGCTGAACAAGAAGTAGGACTGAGTGGACATGTAGGCTCCAAAGTTTTACATTGTTTTGTTTTTGAGTGCAGTTATGTAAAAAAAAGTTTTTATATTTGTAAGTTGCGCTTTCATGATAAAGAGAGTGCACTACAGTACTTGTATGACGTCAGTTGAAAAGTACTGTTTCGTTTCTTTTTTTAAACTGCAGATATTTGTAATAAAAATAAAGTGAGCACTGTGCATTTTGTGGTGTAATTGAAATCAATGTATTTGAAAATGCAGAAAAAATCCAAAAATATTTATAATAAATTTAAATTGGTATTCTATTATTGTTTAACAGTGCGATTAAAACTGTGATTAATTGTGATCAATTTTTTAGTTGAGTTAATTTGTGTCAAGTTAATCGCTTGAGTTAACTTGGTGATTAATTGGCAGTCCTGCTTTATGATTGTATTGTGATGGTGCAAGCAGGGTTCCAATCAGGGAACCGATTGTGCTGGTCTGTACTATCATGGTGCAATGTGTATAGCAATATTGTATGTAAAGTTATGAACATAATCTGAAGTTATGACTGAAATGTGTTTACCAGACAGGTCTGGGGAGTGGGTGAACTAGTTTCTCAAAGACAAAGGACAAACTGATGTGTCTAGCCAGGTGTCATTAAAGTTGATTGGCCACTTTACCAATTGCCATTCTTTGGCAGTGAAGGGGGTAGGAACAAATTGATTTGCATTTTAACAAACAGCAACATGGAATTTCTTTTACCAGGTGATCTCCTGTCTCCATCCTCACAGCTGGAGTGAACTTTATCTAGGAGTAGTGCTCAGGAAAACACATTTCAAAGGGTGACTGGACTATAAAAGGGAGGAGTAAAAACTCCCAGGTATATTTTCTCCTTTCTCTTTCACTCTCACCTGAGAAGACAAAGGAACCAGCCTCTGGACTTTGGGATGGGTTCTTATCTGAAAATTTACTCAGTCCTGTTGTTGAGAACATTTTACCTTGAGCCAAATCTAGTTTGTTTAGTTAGTAGAAAGCATTTTATATTTATTTCTCTTGTAACTATTTCTGACTTGAATATCTTGTACTTTTACTCACTTAAAATCTATCTCTTTGGAGTTAAAATTGTTTTATTCTTTAATCAAAACTAACCCAGTATTATGGTTAAACTGAACTGTTTGGTAACTCCAAATAAAGTAGCAAATTGTTATAGGTAATGGACCTTCAGTATCTGGACTGTCTAGAGGAAGGCTGAATAGTGTAAAGTACATGTGTTTGGGGAAAATCTGGGGCTAGAAGAGTATTGGAATCACTCTGCAAGTGATCACCAACGCTGGTAGAAGCCAAAGTGTGATTGGAGCCTGCTGGTAGGCTGCAGCTATACACAGACATTCAGGATATCACCTGCATGCTATTTGTGAGGAACCTAGGGTAGATGGTATCCCCGCCTTCACTGGTCTGGATTACACCCCTGAATGTGATACTAACTATATGAAGAAAGAAAAGAGGTGGATACAACAAATGTATGATAAGCAGCGCAAGGTAGAAACATGATGGTTAAGGTTAGTATAACAAGCAGCAGTTCTGTTTACAAAGATAATACTGTGGGGTTTTCTATTGTACTCTGGTTTGCTTTATAGGAGTAAGAAAAGAGCATGCTTGTCAAATTGCTTTTTAATTTGAGTTCATGTCGCAGATATTGAAGTCAATCAACCTGTTCAGATATTTCAGGAAGATACAGAACATAACTATTCACTGCACTTTGTTTAAGCTCTGATAACGTGCACTGTGCTGCATGAGACACAAAGAAAGGCATGTTCCCTGTCCCAGAAAGCTCAAAATCTGAATAGACAGAAATAGAAACACACACTCACTGGGGAGCCTCAGAGGATGTTGCTAATTTTATATAGTTAACTATCTGAGTAACATGTACTTGTATTTCCTGTGTTTTGAAATTAGTAGCCTTATGAGCATATTGTTACTAAGCTGTACTCTGGTGGTTTTAACACTTTCATAGGATTCAGTTTTTCCTTCCTGCTCAGAAATTGTAGTGCTCATTATTTGACTTAAACTAGTTTCTATATTTAACATACATGCTGCTGATTCTTTATACCAAGCGGTAAAACATGGGGAGTAGGAAGTGACCTTTTCCTTTTATATATGATAACTTCAATCTCGAAGTTAGGAAGCTGAGGGTTAGATATGTTATACCAGGCAACTATCCTAAATAGTGTTTTTAGTATGGGTACTCTCAGGAGAACATACCACTAGTAGTAGGGAAATGGTCTACAACTGAATACTAATCAGATTTCCCGTGCACAGTTTGCAGAAAAAATTATTGTATAATTCGCTGTGTATGCCTTTTTCTGGAAGCAAAGATTACTCTTTTGAGATTTCAGTAGCATGATCTCCATATTACTCCTTTGCTTCAACTATACTCCATATGGCACGTAGTAGGAAATTCACTTTTGCCCTAAGGGTATGTTTTTACTGCAGAATTAACTTGGGCTTTTGTTTGGGTGTTGCCCCTAACCTAGTTCCTATCACGACACAAACTGCTGACCTGAGTTTTTGTTGCTTTAAACTCTGGACTAGTTGGCTCATCTGAGGCTATAGGCTAAAGCTGCTTTTTTACTTATGCTGGTAATCTGGCCACTTTGCAGTGAAGATGCAGGCAAAACCACTTAATTGTTGATAGTCCTCTGGTGCCTCCACAATTCCTCATATTCCCAGAAGGACAAGTTCTCCCACAATTCACTGGGAAAGAATCATAGCATGGCTCAGCTTAGTACACTGCTAAGAACCATAAGATGTGATCCCAGAAGTCCTAGTGCTTCTCATGGGTGAGTACAGTGCCATTGTAGACGTTGTAACTTGAGTGTGGCTTTGAGGTGTGGCCACTCCCACCTGAACTAAGCTAAATTGTATGCTCATACCTTACAGCTGATCACCTGGGTTAACTCTGCAATGGAGACGTACCCGAAGTGAATTGCTGTTTAAATACAAGTGAAAGAAGGCATGCCAGTCATATTCCACAGTCCCCAAGAAATGAACAATGCTTCTTTCCCAACTCAGATTAGAATGCAGGGGCCCGGGATATTTGAAGAGCATTAGTCACTGAGTATTGGGTCAAGCTTGTCTGCTTAACAAGAAGGACTCTTTCTAAAGATTATTCAGTTGCGAAAACTGAGAAAATCATGATTTTGGGTGAGTTCTAGAGACTTTATCCTGGACTTTGAGGGTTTTGAGCAAATGCAGTGATTAATTTAGCATTTTGTATTACCAATTAGGAGATCCCTACCCAAGTGAGAGATGAGCAAACCATGCCAGCAACACATACTTTCTCCTCTAGGTGGGAGAAGATGGGGGTTAAGGTGCTTGCAACATCCCACACAAAGGACCTTCTGGATAAATGGCAATGATTGTTTGAATAAAACCCAACATTATATCCGCTTAAAATCTAAAATACTTTCTGACTGAAAAATAATGACCAGATTAAAATGATTAGTTCTTGTACAGAGCATTACTGTGAGTCCTGCACTTAAAAATAGTTAACTTTTCTTGAGTCCTGAACTTTTATGGAACCACCCATTTGTTGTAGGTATGTATACTGAAGGTGGTGGGCAAGAGGGAGGGAAAATTGTCTTGTGCTTCTAAATGTGCTTAAAACCCCACCCCATCATTTTGTACTATTAAGGAATATTAGCTTTAAGTTTAACTTCTAGAACTCTGCGTGCTCCTGGTAATACCAGTGATGATAGTTCATAGACAAGTAAGCTTACCAAACACAGGCATTTAAGAGAGTTTTTCCCAACAAATCATACTAGCCATAAGTTTGTCCTGCTTTGCATTTGTGAATGTGTAACTGCATTGGAAACAACACAAGTATGGGTGTGCCCAGGCATGTGAGGGGATGGATGGATTGGCACTTGACAGCTGGAAAAGGGAATTTTGATACAGAAACGCTTTCTACACTATAAAGACAGTAAATAAAGAACGGAAGTCTTCTACTTTTTGCTTTGGTGAGACTCTAACCGGAACCTGACAGCTCAATCAACCTCTTCCATGCATGCTTTACAACAAATAGTACATTTTTTAGGAAAAGTGATCACAGTAAAGTAGAGGAACAAAATAAGAGATTAAAAATACTTTTTTCCTCTGGAATATAGTTGTTGTTTTAAAAAAAAAAATCAATAAACAAATCAGTGCATGCTGCTATTACAAATGAGATTATTCTTAAATTAGTCGGGTTTGGGTTTTTAGCTTGACAGTATTATTTGATGTGGATGGCGTTGAGCATGCTTCTACACCAAACTATTCAATTTAAAAAATACTCTTTCTCCCCCTCTCACTTATCTTTCCTGGCTCCATAGCATTATAATGTTTGGGGTTTTTCCCTTTGATAACATAGCCAATATATCTATTTATTGTTGTTATGACAGCAAAATGCAATATTTATGCTTCACTTGTTGCTCAGTCCCTGGGCAGAACAGATAATCAAGCTACATGAAGCAGCAGCATTTCTGGCTCTCTTTAATGGTACATTCATAATTGTTGCTTCCTGATTTAATAAGTACAGTAACTGTATTCACAGCTCACAAGATGCTGCTCGTTACACAGCAGTAGGCTCTAAACTGTTCTATTCTTTTCTAATTATGATCTGATTCATAATTATTATGCTTCTATGTCTGAGTACAATATTGTGGTGTCATTGGAGAGATAAGCTGTTCTGATGGTATGCATGTGTAGATATAATTGCCAGAGTATAAATAATGCATTCTAGCTTGTCTCATTGAAGATAGGCCTAGTTTCTTTGGGTGCTAGGAAGTTATGTTGTTACAAATTCAGAGAAAGCAAAAGTTCTCGATTTGTAATTTATAAAAATCTGTGTGTACCTACATGATACATGGTTAAATGTTCTACTGGTCTTTATCTACAGAAAATTTAATAAATATTTGGCACCAAATTTTACTTCATTACTCTTGTGTAAATCTAGAGTAACTCCATTAATTTATGTGGAGTTACTCCAGATTTGCAGTGGTGTAACCGAGAACAGAATCTGGCCCTTGATCAACTTGCTAAACTTTTTAATAAACTCAGTGTTATGACTTGTGAATGAAAAATGAAGCGATCAGTGTAATGGGCCAGGTCGGTAGAGATGGGCTGAACTAAGTGGCACACACCCAAAATGAATATAGAAGCATATTGAAACTGCATCTTTAATTATGCTAAAAATATTTCAGCGTGTTAAAATCAGTGTGGCTGTCCAGTTATGTGTTCACTTAAGTACCCAAAAGCTTATGTACCTCAACATTGATATAATCTTTTATGG
Organism: Dermatemys mawii; assembly: GCA_007922305.1. NCBI lineage: Eukaryota > Metazoa > Chordata > Testudines > Dermatemydidae > Dermatemys > Dermatemys mawii. Next base: position 61,330,488 of record ML677349.1, read on the forward strand.
GAAGGTCTTACCAGTACTAAATATCTATTAATACTGTGCATGTGTGTGTGTGTGTGTGTACATACGTATTCTGAGCAGGTGTGCAAAGTAGGTTCCCGACACTGTTCTCAGGGCTCTAAGCACATCAGTGATAACACTGTCTTTAATGTTGGTTCAGTTAGCAGCTTGATTTCAATCTGACCCCTGGAAAGCTTTTCAGATACTTCCCAGTACCTGGTTGCCATATAGAGCAGCAGGGCTGGATGTGAATGGAGACTGGTGCACTGAATGCCTAATGCTACTTTCTGCAGTTGCTGCTATTACAGGCTGTCTCTGCCATAGGGCATGGCTACACTTGCAGATGTAGAGCGCTTTGGGTTAAACCAGCCTTCGGAGAGCGCATGAGGGAAGGCTCTCCAGTCTGTCCACGCTGACAGCTGCAAGTGTGCTGGCGTGGCCACATTTGTGGCACTTGAAGTGGCATTGGGAGTGATGCGTTATGAGCAGCCATCCCACAGAGCACCTCTTCCCATTCTGGCGCTGTGCCTTGTGGGAAGGGGGGCATGGAATGCGGGGCATTCTGGATCCTATCCCAACACCCTGTGATGCATCGCTTCGCATCCCAGCAGTCTCTCTGTTTCGGTCCACATTTGGCTCCATCTTTCAACGGTTTCTGTGTGGCAGGGTCTGTCTTTCCTTTTGGTCTGTGGGAATGGAGCCCAAACTGCTGAGGAGCAGGCTGGCGAGTCTCGCCAGCACGTCTCGTTTGGCAGTTAAGTTACTCCTTAAGATCCAAAGTGACACGTAGGAGTCTGGCGATGGTATCGAGTCGCGAAACGCATATGACATGAAATTGCTTGTGGCATTCACGGACATGCTCTCCACCCTGGAACGCTACTTTTGGGCTTGGGAAACAAGCACTGAGTGGTGGGATCACATTGTCATGCAAGTCTGGGGTGACAAGCAGTAGCTGCAGAACTTTCGGATGAGAAAAGCCACTTTCATGGGACTGTGTGCTGAACTCGCCCCCACCCTGTGGGAGGGTCTTCTACTACAGTGCAACTTCCACCTTGGCCTATATGCAGCTTCCCTGTGTGCAGCAATGGTCCACCTCCCATCCCTTGCGGCACAGTGGCGCGGACACGTTAGCCTGACTGGGATGAGAACCATAGTGCTTCTCGCAATAAACCTGTGCAAGTGCATATTCTGGCTGAGACTTTTGAAGAGATCACCAGTGCCGATTACCACAATGTGATAGACCGCATCAATGTACTATTCCGCATCTAGGCATGCATGCAGCCCTTATCCTCCTCGCCCAAAGAGCCTGCACCTAAAAACTTCCTTCCCGCAAAAAAAGCTGCTTACCAGGAACCTCCTCATTGTTTGTCCTTCCCCAAGCACTGGACACTGCGACTGGCTGCCTTCCTCTGGGCTGGAGAAGAGCTCCTGACTGTATGTCTCAAGGGATTCTGGAGTGTCTCCCCCCTGTCTCAGCACCCTTGGTCACGCTTTCCTCCTCCTCCTCCCTCCTTGCTGTGCTGGGCTCGGAAGTGTCCGTGGTGGTTGTTGGAGTGGAGGTGGGATCGCCCCAAGTAGTGCATCCAGCTCTTTGTAGAATTTTCAGGTCGCGGGGGCAGCACCGGAGCAGCCATTTGCCTCATGGGCTTTGCGGTAAGCATTCCGCAGCTCCTTCACTTTCACCTGACACTGCACTATGTCCCAACTATGGCCCTTTTCCGTCATGGTCCTGGATATCTGCCCGAAGGTATCGTAATTCCTACGGCTGGAGCGCAGCTGGGACTGCACAGCTTCCTTCCCCCCCCCCCCCCCCCGCAAATACTGATGTGGTCCAGCACTTCGCCATTGCTCCATGCTGGGGATCGCCTGATGCGTGGAGGCATGGTCACCTGGAAAGATGTGCTGAGAGTACTCCACGTCTGTCTGAGCAAACAGGAAGGGGATTTTCGAAATTCCCAGGGAATTTAAAGGGCAGGTCTGATGGTTGGTCACCTGAGGACAGGGCAGCAGAGTTCAAAAGTGATGACCAGAGTGGCTAGAACAGGCATTGTGGGACACTTCCAGAGGCCAATCAGAGTGCATTAGATGTCCACACTGGTGGCATGGCACTCCAGCGAGAGCGCGACAAACGCTATTCCTCTCGGGGAGATGGAGTACCAGGAGCGCTCTAGCTGCAGCGTCGGAGCACTCTATGTGCCTTACCAGTGTGGATGGGTAGTAAGGTAGAGCACTTTTGGCAGCTTTATTGCATTATAAAGTGCCAGTGTAGCCAAGCCCTGAATCTGTCAGTTAACTCCCAAGCTGAGTCGTCCCTGTAGGCCTCTAGCTGTGGAGTATATTAGTCATCACACACAGCTTCTATTTTTCAGGGTGGATAAAAATCAATTAAAAAATCCCATTTTTTAAATTTAAATTGGATTTTTTTATTTAAATCAGATTTTTTTGATAAAATGCTTTTTGAGAAAAAACCTATCTCATCGTGGAATAGGGATTATAAATTCTAATTCTGTAGTCTGAGAAAATATATTCATGTAATGTTTAAGAAAAGTTTTCTAAATGAGTTCCAATAGTTAATGGATTAGGGACGCAATCTTATGGGGTTCCAAGGGCTTCTGTATAGATTATTTAGGTTTAATCTTTCCGTCTACACAATGGGACTCAGTGCTAAGTCTAGAAGAAACCATCCGAGATGCTTTAGTTTTGCAGTTCTCAAACTGTGGATTTGTGTCTCCCGGGATAACATTGTTAACAGCAAAAATGTTTTTAAATAAATAATATATAGAGGTCAGAAATAACAGGCCTCAACCCTATTGTCCCTCTGCACATTTGTGTACACAGAGTCAATCTCTTACCTTTCTCTAAAAGTGCAAAGTTTCAGAAAGTTCAGTGAATAGAAGATGGTTGGGGGTAGAAAAGATCTGGACAAGGAAAAGAAGTCTGGAGATATGTATGAGAAGGGAGGGACAGGTAGTAGAAACAAAAATGAAACTGTTTGAAAAGCATATTCCAGAAGTCTTGAGGTCTTTCTGAGTGTAACCTGCATTGATTTGAGATCTACCATACCATTTTCTCACTAGAAAGGAAAACCTATAATGGTAGCAGGCCATAAAGAGACCCAGTTTGGGTCTCCTCTATCTCATCTATCTTTGAGTTGTGAAGAATATGTATTAAGGTTATAACAACCAACAAGAATGCGGTCTTCTTGACTAGTGATTTTAAATCATGATTTAAATCGATTTGATTTAAATGAAATCTATGCTGCTGTTTTGTGACAAATACTTTTTTAAATCACCCTCCGTAGGAACAGTTTCCACTCAAGGATACTATGTAGGAATTATTGACAAGTTTCCAAACCATTTCTTATTAATGTTGACCTGTAAATTATTACCATAAAATTATTTCTGTAAATTTAAGATGCCTGCTTAATGCATACTAACAATGGGTGTGATAATGCGCATGAGTATTGGTCTAAGGGCTGGCTACACTTGAGGGGGGTGGGTTTCGAACTAAGATACGCAACTTCAGTTACGCTATTTGCATAGCTAAAGTCAAAGTATCTTAGTTCGACTTACCTGACCGTCCTCATGGTGGCGAGTCAGCCGTGGCGGCTCCCCTGTTGATTCTGCTTACTCCTCTTGCAGAGCTGGAGTTCTGGAGTAGATGTGGAGCGCGTTTAAGGGATCGATTTATCACATCTAGACAGGTAGTATAGATGTACCCTAAGAGTATTTACATTTCAGGTAGCTAAATTGTGTGGGATATTCTTCGAGGCTTTGGAGAAGGGAAATAAAGACTACTTCTCTCCTCAAAATGTAGAGAAGCAGCAGAGTTATTCAAGGCAACTATTGAAGACTTAGCTAAACTTATGTGTTCCATGGCCTATGTAAGTTCTCTCCATGAACGGCTGGGGGTGGATACATGTCAGTATGGGTTCACATTGGTCCATACTTCACATTGCTAACCAACCTCCTCCCTGTGCTGTGGCAGACGGAGCCGCATAGGCCATGCTTCCTGGCATGCAGGTGGAATGACTTGTTTTTTTCCTTTTGATTCCATGGACTCCTTACCTAAATAATGCAGATGGGGAAGTGCTCTTTCTTTTCTGGCCAGAACCATATGTGACCATATAAGAGGGAGCAAGATGTTCCTGATCTGACCGTGGAAAATATATATTTTTTTAGCAGTTTAACTGTTTAACAGCTTAACTTTTAAAAAAAGGTGGTTGGAAAATGTTTCAATAACATTTTTATTTTATAGGGCATTGCCCTGTTTTTCAAACATCTGATCCTGATATGTTTGTTTTTGAGGTTCTCAGAAGCTTTTTGTATATGTAGAATATATTTTATAATACCCACAGAATGTATTTACCCTCTGAGCAAATTAACAGTGTATTTTAACATTATAAATAAATTGTTTGTTATATATTTGACTGTGTGGGTACATATTCTTTCTCTGAGTGCACTTTATTTTTCAGGTGTCTCAAAGTACAGTTGGTCTTGCCTACATAATGTGTTTTCAGAGAAAGTGGGAAGGATATGTAGAACACATTTGTGTGGGTGTGAAGTAGCTGTGCAGGGGATGCTCTTTATTAGAAGAGAATTCTTGCAGTTTTCTTTGTAAAGCTTCTTGACACATCACTAAATACACTTTTCCAGCTTGGAGCCTTAAAATTTACCCTACTTAATGACAGTTGCTGTAAAGGGCAAGCTTTTGTTACCCTGCATTAGAGCCACAATATCAGGCATTAAGCAGTGACATTTTGATTCCTCTTCTCCCACATTCCCCTTTGGATTATTAATGAAGACTATGATTATTCTTAACTCTAGGCAATAGTGATGGTTATCTTTAGATGTTGGAATGAAGGTGAAAATGTAGTTTAAAAGGGCTGGGAAAATGCAGCTAAAAGGAAATTGAGAAGCCTCATGCGGTGCATATTTGTTTTATTAAAAATGTTGCTCATAGCCTCACTTGTTATGAAACAAAATATCTAATCCTGAAACCAGTATTCCTTTTATTTAAGCGCCTCGAGTGTTCTTGCCACCTTACAAGACAAAGACATGGTTTCTGCCCTGAGCATATGGTCTAAATAGCTGGATGATACAAATTTTGTTTAAGGCAGTTGTTTAATAGTATAATTAACAATAGTTTCATTGAAGTCAGTGTTTATGGACATGCTGAGGAAGTTGTAAGCAACCAAATACCTTAAGGGTTGAATTAGTGGTCCAAGTATGAAGTTTGGAATACCCAGACTCCCTAAAAGAATAAGGTTAAATACCAGGGTTGAATCCTCCTTGATAGTGTGTACATTGATTTCCATAAAGTTGCATGTGTGGCTCTTTGAGATCAGTCCTGTTTGCTCTGTGTATATTGTAAAGATTCATTGTCATGTTTTGCAAAATGTGGGGATACTCTAGATATTCTTGTCTGTAATTTCCCATTCTCCTCTTCATCTAGTTGTCACTTGATTGTCATCTATGACTGGAGCTGCTTGTATTTCAGTGAGAAAGTAATCCCTGCATGTACTGCATGTAGGTTGTGTGAAATGCATTTTGGGATTTGTAAGGATGAAAGGAACTATATGAATGTAAAATATACCACTGTTAGCATATTTCCCAATGGCAGGATATTGATCAAATAATCTTATTAAGAACTGCTGTGTATCTGAGTGCCTTTACTAATTTTATTTTTTCTCAGAACAGGAGGGAAATAGCTGATAACACATTTCTGGAACTTCTTTAAATAACTGTAATTTTATTTAACTAGGAAGAGAATAAAATGACAATGAAAAAAAGCTGAGGATCAGAAGTGGGCTGTCCTAATGATATTGACTCATTACTGTGTAAAACAAGTGTGTGAGAGAGTGTGAGTCACTGAAAATTAACTATAAACCACTGCTTACAGTATATGGTAAATTTATCAAATACTGTGTGCACTTTAGTGACTAATCACTCATAGTACTAAATCCTTATGCATCATGCTGAATGTGTACCAAGGTCATGTAGAGCATGATGTGGGATGAACATGCTGAAAGTGTACCATGTCATGTAAAGCAGTTTTGTCTGCACATTCTTGACTGTAATTAGCAAGACTTTTTGTGGAGACTGGTTTGTTCGGTGTTCCTGATCAAGACAGGCAGTTTTTCCTTTAAGATGGCAATGGCACATGCTGATTTAAAAATTAAATCCACACCAGTTTAAAATGCCTCAAGTATCAGGAAAATTGACTTAAGTAACTCCACAGTGGAGTGATGAAAAGAACAATTCTGCAAAGGATTCCCATAATCAGTAAGATCCTGCAGAGAATTTAGGCATATAGGTGTTATAACAAGAACCCACAAACAAAGGGATATTCAGGTATTCTTTGTGCTCTTCAGTTCTGTGCACAAATATTTTTTTTCTCTTTGCCTTTTAAAGGATGAAGTTCCAAATTTTGTTCCACACCGTGATTATTTACAGTGCTATTTTATATATTGCTGTAAACACAAGTTCTGCTTTATTACTAATTTGTACATGCTGTATTCTGAAAGGTTTGTCTGTATTTTCTTTTTAAACTGCCTATGCAAATAAGTTCACATTTTTAATATGCATTTACAAATAATAATATCCCATTGAGTAAGAAAAAAATCAGTCTATACTGCTTACTCAAATTGCACAGTTACCAGGGTGTATGGTTCCTTCAGACTGAGTTTTCACTTGAAATAAAAAACAAAACAAATCCTTCTATCTTCTGCAAGTATTAGGGCCTATGAAGTAATCTGCTACCTCTTTGGAATACTTGTATAATCATTGCTTTCTCTTTCTTTTGTTGTTAGCTATTGGATAGTTAGCAAAACAAAGCACTTTCATTCTGTTGCAAATACTTATACATGTATAAAATTAAATGCACAAAACACACATGAAGGCAGCATTAAATTTGCAAACTTAAAGTCACAGCAGTTTGTGCAGTGTTAACTTATGTACTTAGCATAATTATATATGACTAAAATAACCTTTGTGATACTGACAGCAGAGTTCCTCACACTATAATAAAATACAAATTTTTGTGGATCAGAGTTTTCATCAAGCAACAAATAGTGGCTGGAAATAACTGTTAGGACCATCTGCAGTCCTATTAATAATATAACCCCTATTTACTTGTCCCCAAGGCCAGCCAGTGACACACAAAGCTCCAGGCTATTGATCTGAGGTGGTAGTACTCAGTCTAGCCCTGAGGAATAATGGGCTGGTTGAACATAGGTCAATCTGGAGTCATGTATGAGTACCAGACAGTTTGTATGCCCCTCATAACTTTCCCAAGGAGCAGACATTTTTGGAGGGTATTTTTTTTTTTTTTTAGGAGTTTCATTCCTTACCTACCAGGGTTCCATAAACCCAGACAAATAGGGCCTGTGGTAGGAGGAATAGGCATCTTCCATGGTGACTGAAAAGAGCTGGTCCTTCTAGAGCTTAGACCAGAATATTCAAGGAGACTCAGTGATGGCAGGGGGAAAAAAGATTCCCCAAATATTAGCTCACTTTTGGTGTGGAAAAGGAGACAACTGGAAAAACAGCAGTTGTGGCCCACCCTGTAAGGGGATTCAAAGCAAAACAGCAGCCATGCTCCACCCCCAGTAGTTCAGTAGCTCAGAGGAGAAATCCGTTGTTCAGGATGTCAAAAACACTTTTTGTTGGGCAGTGTAAAGCATGCTGGTTTTGGTCCAGGGTGGTGGACCTACGGTTCTTTCCCTCCAGGGACCAAGACCGCATCCCAGAACTTAGAGTGGTGTGGATGCATTTGGTGTTTTGAGAGAGTTATTCTTCAAGAGATCTTGAAGTGTTGATGTAGCAGCCAAGAGGTTTAGTCTTTGATCTAGTGTATATATAGATTTAAAGTACTGTTGGAGTTCGTCCTGTAAATAAACCTTTTGACTTAAATAGGTCAATAGTCCTGCTGGGGTTCTACCTTCTTGGGTTCTTGAATTCTTGAATTGGAAAGGTTCGCTCCTAACTTTAATGGGCACTGGATTCAACCGTAGGTGTTTAAAAAAACAAACACACATACACACCCCTTTCAGCATATTCTACAACTGCTGTTTTACAAAGTGTCATCTTGCTTTATAACTGCCAACTCCTTTGTTTTCTTTGTCATTAAGATGCTAACTGTGCAGGGAGACTTTAAATTGTGATGTCTCTGCTGCCAGGTGACCAAGCTAAAGCTTTGTATATGTCAATCAAACGTTGCTTGAGAATTGGGATCTTGTTTTTTTTTAATCATGAAACGGAGAAGGAAGCAAAGAGTCTAATGCTTCAGAGTATTAATAATGTAAAAGAAAAAGCTCTTCGACAGAGTTTAGTGGCCTGTATAACTATTCTGCCAAAAGATAAACATTGAGGGATAGGGTTTGGAGACTTGCACCTGAGCCAAAGTTACAAATACAGTCAAGTGGCCTTGCAGCAAAAAAAACACTGTTCAGAAAGAAAGGGTGGGAGGAGGCACAAGTAGAAGCAGTATTTAATAAAAAGAGGCTGTGAGCCAAATAAGCTTTCAGTGAAGTGCTGGCAAAGGACAGAAGATTCGAGAACAGCCCACAAATGAAATATTTTGCTGTTGATCAACAACAAAGGGATTGGAAACCAGGCCCAAGAAGGACTGATGCAGGTTATAATGCTGTGATGCTATTTACTATCTTTCTCAGTAGGGTTTTGTTGGAATGTAATAAGTGTGTTATGTTTATGCAGTGGCATTGCTATCTGCATTTTAAGTTGAGTAAAGCAAGGAGTGGAATATGCCATGTATCACTTTGTTGTTATTCAGCATCCCTTACTCTGCAAACTGAACATTGAAGTTGAACATTGTTTTCCAACTGTTGCATTGAATAGTAGACTTCCTGGCCTTTTCCTCAGACAAAGCTGCTCTGAACTACTGTTGTCATCTATAATATTCTTTTTGTTTTGTATGTTATTTTTTAAAGAAAAAGTTAAGAGCACTGGCAGATAAATAAGATACTGGTAATATACAGTGGTTGAACAGTTCAAGAATTAGATGGTCTGATTATGTGAAATCAGTGTTTGCAGTGCCCACTATTTTTGAGCTAGATGTTAGCTTAGAGTGCTAAATCAGTGCCTTTGACTGTTTTTAGTAAACTGTAGTGTTAATAAAATTAACTAGTTATAACTGAACAATAACTATAGGGGTCTGGATTGTATCTACAGCAGCTAGGATCTTAAAAGTTGCAGGTGAAACTCCATTGTGCATCAAGTGTCTCAAATCAGTACATGATATTAATCAGGTACTGCGATATTATGGCACAAAAAAGTTGAGGAGAAAGCAAAATGCCAGTTGTAACTTAAGTTGTATTGCCTCTTCAAGTTACATTCACACCTTCATTACTAATAAATACATTGACACTTGTAACCAATATGGATATCAAATATTATGTGTAAGATATAGTCTGTATGCAGTGGTTTCTTTTGTTTTGAAAGATTATATTTTGAGCATTTTCCATTAGAGAGCTACCAATAGAACATGTAATTCTGATCGATCTCGATCTCTCTCATATAAAATATTTTATATGTATATAATTTTGATATATTATCATTTGCTAATTTACTTATTAACTTGGTTTGAGTTAAGAAATTGCTTAGCAGGTTAACATTTGTAAATATAACTAATTTCTGCTGTGTCTGTTGTTAGAAGAGGGTGAGTGGGAAGGGCCTCACGTTACCAGGGGGAATGCAAATTACGTATATCATTTGATTTCTAACCAAGAGTAACATAATTTAAAAATGAGAATATTATCTGCCCACCTAAGATTTCACATTTAAAGAAAATACCTTTTTGAAACCTGTAAGTCTGTTAGTTAACTACAAAACCCTCTTGCCCCAACCAGTGTCCCTGTGTGACATTACGGACATATCACAAAAACGTGAAGTTTGTGAATATACAAATAAAGATGAATATCTATTTTAGTAATTTAAGTTTTTACTTAGCAGAATCAGTGAGGCCTTATCTAATCAGCTGCCTATTTTTTTGTTGACAGAGAAGTTACTTGAGTGTAAGAAGCTAAAACCAGACCAGTTCCTTTTTAAAACAAGACTTGCACTGGGGGTTTCATCATTCTAATGGACTTTAAAAAAATCAAACACATATCAACGGTGATTTAAGTCTGAAAGTCTTTGATTCACTTTTATAAGCAATAATGGTATAGCACTTTCATATTTTAGTTATTTTCAAAGTAACATTCAAAATGCAGCAGTTATTTTTCTGAGATGTATTTTATAAGGTTTATAAAACTATAAAGATTAAATATTGGAGGATTTGTAATATGCTGTGTTTTAGCCAGGTCAGTAGGAAGACATTAGAGAGACAAGGTGGGTGAGGTAATATCTTTTGTTGGACCAACTTCAACTGTTGAGAGAGACAAGCTAAATTTTAGACTGAACACAAACGTTGTCCTAAAATTACAGTTTTGACTATCCGTTTTTTATAACTGCAGAATGGAAAAAAATACTCAACTGCAGGTTCTTGCAGCTAGTGAACTAAAATGGGCTATTCTTTTCCATCTACCAAGAAAATATTATGTTAGCATGCATTTATTTTTTTATTTACAACACCAGCATATGAAAATAAGGCCAAACCCATACAATTTGCTACTGCTGCCGTCAGTGCCACAAAGTTTTGCCTCTTCTGAATTATTATGTGAATGTTTGAATTTGGTATGATCTTAAAAATTGTCAAACAGTTGTAATCTGTTAAAGATTTGGGTGCTTTTAAAATTTACTATAGTCCTTCCTTTTGCTGTAAGATGAAGTTATTTGAAACAGAGGCTTAGAGGTTTTCCAAAATTGTGAACTGTACCTACAGTGTTATTCCTTGCTCTGACACAGGCTCTCTGTGTGATTTAGAGCTAGCCAAAATAAATTTCTCAAATTGAGTTTTTGATGACACTTTTAATCAGAAGTATGATTTTTTTAGGCCAAAACCTGCTTTACAGTTTTCAAGACCTCTTATAGAAATTTTGAGGGGTTGTTAATCTACTGTAAAGCAGGTCAAATTTTTTCAACAGTTGAAAAAAAAATGGAACTGACATTTTAAAAAAACCTGTTAATTAAAAATAACCAAACATTTTTATGTGACAGGCTGTAGTATGACTTTGCAAATTATAGCAGCCAGCATCCCGCGTCTGATGCTCACCACTGTCACTCCCCTGTTGGAGGAATTAGTCTTTTTCCATTCCTCCTCCTGCTGTCAGAGCAGACACACTTTTCATTTTGCTATGTTGCCAGCCCAAGAGTTGGAGATTTTCTAGTGCCCACTCTCTTCCATAGAGGGTGGATTGGAACATCTGAAAAATCCTATGGATTTTCTTGCTCATCTGCCTTTCCAGCCTCAAATTACTGAATTGTACAGAGAAATTGTGCTATGCAGTATATACATTCCCTGCTGACATCCTGAGTTTTCCCCAGTTCACCTCAACAATTATACCCGCAAGTGGGGCCCTCAGCAGCCATGATGGAGGATTCAAGATTTGCCTCTTAATTTCTGTTTCCTTATTTATAAAATATAGATGATAATACCTGCCTAACTCTCAAGGGTATTGAAGATTGATTAATTACTTGTAAAGTGCTATGAGACTCTCTGATGGAAGTCACTAAAAATCAGATATATTTAAAGCTGCTGTTTTAATATAGCTAAATGCTTTAGCCTTTCCTCCATGAAAATTGACTGTAGCACATAGTCCCTGCTACAGTAGTAGTATACACTGCAATACAATTTTGTGTCATTCCAACAAATTGTATCCCAGAATAATTGAGAGATTTAAGTATTTACACAAATAAGGTATAAGGAGAAGAAATGGAGAAAGGGTGTCCTAATTAAGAACTTCAGGGAGATTTCAGTACCGATAGTTTTGAGATCATGTTAAGAGACAGAGGAGGCTTGTGCTAGACAAGTGAAGGGGAGCAGGGGTGAAGGTAGAGATGGGCTGAGGTAGATGCAATCAAATCCATAAAGGGTACTACTGTAAATACTTGGTTTCCAGTGTATTGGGGGGCAGGGGTTATGATGGGGGAGGAGGAAGGGCAGGAGAAGCAGAATAACTTTGTTTTCTTGAAATTTTTACACTGACTTATAGATGGTTTATAAGGCTATTAGAAACATTTAGTTGTAGCCTTTTTAGTTAGACCTCTCTAGTTTTGCAATTTGTATATTTAAAAAAATCCCACCTAAAACTAAATGCTTAAACAGATACATTTAATTTAGTAATGATATTGTTTAGGATACTGGTCTAGGCATGGTTAGATCTCACTGTAGTTACCTGGGGAAGCTTTAAAAATGCTTATGAAGGTATTGTTTTGTTTATTCCGTGGTTATTGGCAGTGTTAAAATTGGAATCCTACTAAGTGGAAAATTTGGCCCATCATGCACCTTTTCTTTTCTTTCTCTTTTTGATCTCCTTTCATAATGGTATTTCCTACTCTAGTAACAATACCATGGGATTATGGTCTCTTATGTAATTGTCTTCACACATGCATTTCATCAGGAGAGGAAAAGGAACTGGATGTGGCAGAACAAAACAGTTGAAAAATGAAACTGACAAGGAAATTTCCAATACAGAAGATACATCAAAAACTGAATCAGCTGCCTAGTGAGGTTCTAAAAATCATGTGAGCTGTAAGCCACTCACGAGCTTAATTTACTGGAACATTGGCCTGAAAGGCTTAATATAGACAGCCTAGATATCATGTGGAAATCCCAGTTTAGACATGTATTAATGCAAAAGACTTCAGGTTTATATTTATTTCTGCCTGTTCCAAGCCAGTTTCTCTTAGTTGATTTTTTTCTTCTTTAGAAATGCAGTCAGTTCATTCATCTGAATACACAGTTAATCCTAATTTTAACATATAAACTGAGAATAGCAAAACCATTGGTCTGTCACAAACCCATCAGATGAGACTTTTGACGATCATATTAGCTTGGTTGTATTCAAGTTTACAACTGACTTTCTGTGGAGTCTCTCCATATTCACAGCAGGAAGGAGATAACATTGGTCTGCAATATTCTAACAGGTACTGTGGTCCTAGTTGAACAGGTTACCCCTACAGAACAAGGGTGATTTGTGTCACTGAGTAGCAACTCCTTTCGGAGAAGTAGTGTTGATGGGCTTCTCAGTGGACTCAATCCGTTACTCGTAGGTACAAGGAGAGTTGTCAAGTGGGACTCTGAGAGACAGAGAGAGAAAAATATATTCTTGAGACTATATAGACCTTTGGAGATGGGGAGATGTGTCATATTACACAGTTTAAAAAATTACCATTCTTAACTTAATGGTAGCCCTTTTCTGCTGTGGGGGAAGGTGTACTAATACCTTAGATTACACTGGTCTACAATTTTTTAGAAGTCGTCTGCTTCAGAGATAAAATGTGATATTTATTATGTATTTTGATGTGCTGAATTCAAATATGACGATTAAAACAACTGTTTGGCTACTGTTTCTAAGATATTTAAGTTTTTACATTTTATGTCGATGTATATTGTGTAGATAGTAGAGTTTTAATCATAAATTGTAAACCTAGGCCTTTTCATGTGTTTATGGTTGCTTTACATGATGATATTTCACCTGTCCTGTTTATGTAACACTTTAAAAATCAGCAAAAGGGTTATATAAATAAAATGTATTATGAAACAAAAGGCAAAAAACTATTATGTACATAGTTTAGTCCTATTCAGTGTCTACTCGGCACTTCTTGGCTTGTCTCTTGTATTCATTAAATGGAGCATCTCTTGTCACTGTCCAGCAATAGTCTGCAAGCATTGATGGGCTCCATTTGCCCTGATAGCGTTTCTCCATTGTTGCAGTGTCCTGGTGAAATCGCTTGCCGTGCTCGTCGCTCACTGCTCTGCAGTTCGGTGGAAAAAAATCTAGATGAGAGTGCAAAAAATGTATCTTTAATGACATGTTGCAACCAAGGCTTTTGTATGCCTTGAGCAGGTTTTCCACCAACAACCTGTAGTTGTCTGCCTTGTTGTTTCTGAGAAAATGTATTGCCACTGACTGGAAGGCTTTCCGTGCCGTCTTTTCCTTGCCACACAGTGCATGGTCAAATGCATCATCTCGAAGAAGTTCACGAATTTGAGGACCAACAAAGACACCTTCCTTTATCTTAGCTTCACTTAACCTTGGAAATTTTCCTCGGAGGTACTTGCTTGTGTTTTGTCAATGGCCTTGACAAAGTTCTTCATCAGACCCAGCTTGATGTGTAAGGGTGGTAACAAAATCTTCCTCGATTCAACAAGTGGTGGACGCTGAACACTTTTCCTCCCAGGCTCCAATGACTGTCGGAGTGGCCAGTCTTTCTTGATGTAGTGGGAATCTCTTGCACGACTATCCCATTCGCAGAGAACACAGCAGTACTTCATGTATCCAGTCTGCAGACCAAGCAAGAGAGCAACAACCTTCAAATCGCCACAAAGCTGCCACTGATGTTGGTCATAGTTTATGCACCTCAAAAGTTGTTTCATGTTGTCATAGGTTTCCTTCATATGGACTGCATGACCAACTGGAATTGATGGCAAAACCTTGCCATTATGCAGCAAAACAGCTTTAAGACTCGTCTTCGATGAATCAATGAAGAGTCTCAACTCATCTGGATCGTGAACGATGTGGAGGGCTGCCATCACACCATCGATGTTGTTGCAGGCTACAAGATCACCTTCCATGAAGAAGAATGGGACAAGATCCTTTTGACGGTCACAGAACATGGAAACCCTAACATCACCTGCCAGGAGATTCCACTGCTGTAGTCTGGAGCCCAACAGCTCTGCCTTACTCTTGGGTAGTTCCAAATCCCTGACAAGGTCATTCAGTTCAGCTTGTGTTATGACGTGTGGTTCAGAGGAGGAGGATGGGAGAAAATGTGGGTCCTGTGACATTAATGGTTCAGGACCAGAGGTTTCATCCTCTTCCTCGTCTGACTCAAGTGAGAGTGATTCTGGTGCATCAGGAACCGGCAGTCCTTCTCCGTGGGGTATTGGGCGTATAGCTGATGGAATGTTTGGATAACGCACAGTCTACTTTTTCTTCTTTGACACACCTTTCCCAATTGGAGGCACCATGCAGAAGTAACAGTTGCTGGTATGATCTGTTGGCTCTCTCCAAATCATTGGCACTGCAAAAGGCATAGATTTCCTTTTCCTGTTCAACCACTGGCGAAGATTTGTTGCACAAGTGTTGCAGCATATGCCTGGGGCCCACCTCTTGTCCGGATCTCCAATTTTGCAGCCAAAATAAAGGTGATAGGCTTTCTTAACCATAGTGGTTATACTGCGCTTTTGTGATGCACAAGTCACTTCACCACAAACATAGCAGAAGTTATCTGCACTGTTCACACAAGTACGAGGCATCTCTGCTCACTTTGACTAAACAGAAATGTGTCCCTTTGCAAAATCAAACACTGACAAATAAGAGAGCACGACACTGTATGATTTCTAGAGCTGATGTAGGACAATTTGTTCAGCAGGGTGATGTAAGCTTCGTTATGATTGCATCATCCATGACTTGTAGGAATAACATGATGCAATTCATATCGTGTATGACGCAATACCAGCTTCAGATTGCATCATTCATTGTTTTGCCTAAAAAGCAAGTACTGTCCAAACCCATTCATAGATTTATTCATAGATCCAGTCAAAGATGTATTTTAGTCATTTCTGGTTTAAATTGAGATCCCTTCCCTTTATAATTCACTTATCCTCCGCCATTCCCATGTGAAGGGTCGTATATACTGACCCAATAGCATATCTTGAAAACTAGAGCCAATCAACAATTTTAAGCATCATTTTCGTTGTCAGTGACCCAGAATTAGTAAAGTTTGACTGCATTTATTTCAAAAGCATTTTGGCTGTAGAGCAGTGTTCTTCAAGATGGGCATCCTAATTTTTATACGTATATTACACACACCTTTTTACTTTTTGTGCTGTCTGTTTACTTTTTGCATTTCTCAGTTGTTGAAAAGTACCCATCCTGTTTACTTTTTGCATTTCTCAGTTGTTGAAAAGTACCCATAAACTAAAGTGGAATGGAGTTGTCACTGTTTGTTTTCCTTTCTGATTCTCATGTATTAGCTCAATGTTTGGGTTGCAAACACTGCAAAGGAAATGTTTTGGTCTGATTCTTCTCTCATTAGACTCTAGTAGTTTTGCAGAGTAGGATTCCTGCTTCTTTCTCTCCCCCTGCCAGAAAAATGAGCAACAAAATAACAAAAAACCCGCACCACCAAACCAAATCTTCAGACAGATGTTGTCTTGGAGTGTCCAAGCAGATTGGAACTATCAATAAACCAATTTACTTGTATGATTTTTTTTCCCATGCTCTAAACTGAAATCCTCAATATGTATGAGCAACATTGTAATTGTTAGCTTGGGTCAGAAAACTTTCCTGTAACTGTTTCTGGAATGGTCATTAACATAATGTCAATGGAAAGGTCAACATGTATCCAATGTGAATTGCCCTCTAATGAAAGTGTCATGGGAAAAACAAGTGGGGGAGGGGTAATGGGAAGTTTCTATTATTCAGTATAGCTATGGAAAGTTCTATTTCACTAAATTTTAGGGCATATTAAAATTGTGTTTAATTGTTCTGATTTTCTAGAAGTAATGAACATGCTTAAATGTTATATCTGTGGATATAATCAGAGTGTCAGTTATGCCCTGAGTACGTTTTACTTTTGGAACAATGACCCAGATTTAGAGGTAGTCCAATGGGCTGGATTTCAGTAGCAAGAGAAGTAACTATAATACATTAAATGCTACTTTTGTGGCATTTAAAACATGTAACTCTCTGCAGTTCCAAGCGTGCAGTAATCACTATTCACTTCAGAACCTTAAAATTCCGTGGGCATGAAATCACTAGAAGCTAAAGAAAGTCACTTTAACCCTTTCAGTGTACATGGATGTATAGTTTCCAATACCAATGGGAAAATTCACAGGGGTGTAATACAGTATGTTACATATTACCACAGATTACTCTTTACGTCTTACTGAAGAAGTAAAATATCCCACCAGCTACACAAAAGAAACATACATTTTAAAACAAAGAGGATTGTCTTTTTTCCAGTGAGGTTAAATTTTATTTAGTAAGAGCTTCAGCAATGACGTCCAGTGTTAACTGATCATTCACTGCCAGAAACAATTCTTACACACCATTACTGATCCTTAAGGCTAAAATTTTATCATGGTTATTTTTAGTAAAAGTCACAAAGAATTTATGGGCAATAAACAAACATTCATGGAACCCGTGATCTGTCCATTACTTTACTAAAAATAGCCAGGGGGCAGGGCTAAGTAGGGTGGAAGAATGTAGTCACATGAGGTCGGGGGAAATGGGGGGACTGAAAGGCCGAGCCCTCTGCCATGGCAGTGGACACGTGGCCTTAGTTCAGCCCCATGCAAAAGCCATGGGGCTGGGGCGCACAGTCCTGGCTGCAGCCCCTGCCAAGCCCAGGATGATGCAGGGCTGGGGTGTGCAGCCCCCGCCAAGCCTGGGACACTGCAGAGCAAGGGCAGACAGCCCTAGCTGCAGCCCTGGCAGAAGCTGCAGGGTCCTGGTTCCAGCCAACCCCAGTTGCAGGGCAGGAGTGTACTGTCCTGCCTCCTTCTCCTGAAGCCCTAGAAGTCACAGAGGTCCGGTAAAGTCACAGAATCCGTGACTGCAGTGACCTCCATGACTAAATCATAGTCTTACTGATGGTGAGTGAAAAGTGATAAGGGAGGGAACTATTTATGACTTTAACAGGAGAATTATTCTCTAAGTCTTTTCAAGTGATGTGAAATAAAACAGCAAAAAAGTTATAGGGGAAAAATGGTGCTTTCATGGCTCTCTTGGCTTTGCTTTGTTGTGGTGTTTGGTTTGGTTTGTATCACAAGCCTTATGGTGATTTGGCAGTTATTGGTCAGTATTTGTTGAGTCAGAGATTACATATCAGACGTCTAAATTTCCCAGATGGGAAAAAGTTGCATTTCAGATGCTCTCTTTCTCCCTCCACTCTTGGGGGCGGAGAGGCACTGGGAAGAGGAACACACAGGGAGAGGAAGATTACGAGATTTGCGTTTTCTACTAATATAACTCTTTCAATACATGTAGTCACAGAATCCAGGTCATATTATGATCAGATGGTTGGTTGGAGCAGAGGACAGAGTAAGGAGTTCTGGGATCTATTCCTGGCTTGACCGCAGACTTCCTGGGTAATCTTGGGCAAGGCACAGCTGGAGAAATGGAGGCTGAAAATACTTAACCTTTGTAAAGCATGTTAAGATTCTCAGATGAATACTATACGAGTACAAGATAATGGTGGTGGCTGCTTGTATTACAGTAGTACCTAGAAGTACATCTGTAATTGGAGCCCTTTTATGCTAGTCCTGAGAAATGAGAAATGATTAATGAGAAATAGTCCCTATCCCTGGAGAATTTACAGTATAAGTAGACTAATTAGATAAAGTATGGAAGGGAAAATGGGCGTAGGCAGATGATGTGACCTTTGTCGCAGGGTAGGTTGGTGATAGTGCTAGGAGTAGAACCCAAATCTCCTGTGTCCCATCCAGTGGTCTTTTTACTAGGCCATGCTGCCTCACATATTCCGTTACAGTAACTTTTATATACATTTAAAATAACATAGTATTTTAGCAAAGATAGGTAGTGCTACTAACAATATCATGGTTCAACTAAAACTTCATTTATGTATTAAGAATATAATGTCGCTTTTGTTCTGCAATCTCATTTCTCTAAAGAAAAAAATTGTGAAGACTTCAGTATTGGGAGTACAAAATAAAATGCTCCTTGCATTCTTCCTTACAAAGCTATGTTATAGAAGCCTTTGCATTCTGTTTTAATAACATTATAGTAATTGAGGCTGTAATGATTCCCCGATTTAGATTCTGTACCCAGATCTACTCAGATTGCAAATACTTGCATAGGACAACAGAATCAAGCCAGAAAACCAAAAATATAAATATACCCTTGCTTTTTTTGGCTCCCTTGTCATTTAGAAGTTCTCAGATTTTTCCTTCCATGTTTTATCCAATGATTTTTATTCAGAAGGCAGACATTTCCTGCAATAATTTACCTGGAATTTAGCAGACTATTTGAAGGGACACTGAGTAAAATTTTCAAAAGCACCTGAAATTTAAGACTCTAAGTTATGTAGGTTCTTTAGAAAATTTTATTCAGTATCACTTTAAAAGTCACACTTTTATCTGAATTTTTATTACCTATTAGTGTACTATAAGTAACATCTAAGATTACTGTAACTGAAAGATTTGGGGAAGATCTCTATTTAAAAAAAATATTTACTTTGTGCATTTGGCAAAATTTATTTAGAGTCATGGACTCGTAGACTTTAAGGCTAAAAGGGACCATCATGATCATCTAGTCTTCTGACCTCCTGCACATCGCAGGCCACAGAACGTCACCCACTCATTTCACTGACTCTTCATAGTGTGTTTCCTTTTTTATTTTTTTTTTTTTTGTACAAGTCTTTCATGCTGCAGCAAGGGAGAGTAGGGTGACCAGATGTCCCGATTTTATAGGGACAATCCTGATTTGGGGTCTTTTTCTCATATAGGCTCCTATAATCTCTCCCCTCCCACCACCCCCCGGCCTGATTTTTCGCATTTGCTGTCTGGTCACCCCAAGGGGGAGAGAAAAATTTTTTTAAAACAGGAGTATAAAACCACAACAATTAAGAGGAGAGAGGAAAGGTAGGTACAGTAACTGAAACTGATTTTTAACTTCAGTTTTTAAATTAACTAGCCTTTAAATTGATGGTATGCTTTTCATATATGTAGCATTTCACTGTCTTTATAAACAAAGCTCATTTCAACCTGAACTAGTATTCTTCACAAACTTTGCATAAAAGGTTTAAGACCGAAAACTGTGTTGAGGGCTTTTATGTAATGTTTCAAAGGTTTTTTCCCCCTCTTCTCATTGCGTCAAGAACCTGTATTCTAAATACCAGTCATGAAAGTACAAGTCATGTAGACCCTCTCATTTAGAGAAACCGGTGAGAATTTGTGCTAGTTCACAGGAGTGCTTGTGAAATGTTTTGATATTGTGACCTGAAAGGTACTGTGTCCAAGTGAAAATGATTTATTAATAGTAATAGTATTTATTACGGTGCTTATTGCATGAATGTTTAAAACCTTTCTGTAAGGGAAAACATGAGTTTTACTGAATTACAGATTGGTAAGATACAGTGTGTATTATTGTTTCAGAGAGTATGACATTCTGTTCATGACTGAATAACTAAAAGATCTGAGTGCAGCTTCCAATACCCTTACTCATGTGGAGTAGTACCTTGCTCCATAAGCAGTCCCACTGAAGTTGTATTGTGTAGCTGTTTGTTTTATAAAGTAGCGCTATGTTTTCTCTCCTTAAAGGACATGGAGCTAACTACGCTGCCATCCACATTCAAAACTTCCCTTTTTATGTCAATTTTTTTCTGTAAACTGCCTCATTACCCTGTTGTGCCATCAGCTGGCACTGTTAGGCTATCATCAAGTTTGTAGAACTGTTTTCTGCTGACTGTGTAAATGTCTTGTAATTGAGAGATATTTTTATCATCTGGAGTCTGTTTAGGCCATCAGTCCTTAAGGGACAAAGTCCTGGCAGGGTGCTGTAGGCAAGCACTGCAGATGATTCCGAATGAAACAAAGGAAATAGGAATCACTTGGAGTTGAAAAGATGCATTAAAAGTTTGACCACACCGGTCTGATGTAACTTGAATACCACTTTCTCATGTTGCCAGTCTGGGGAAAAACAGTGTTGGGCTGGGAAAATAGATTTCCGTTTATGGTACGGAATCAGTAGAACTAGAGATGAAAGCCCTGATTTGGAAACATTAGTGCTTTCAGTATGTGGCTATTTTAAAATTGTGTGAATGCAGACCTTTAAACGGCAATCATTTTGAAATCTGTCTCTTACTTTGTAAGGAATCTGCTTTTTATTGCAATTTAATGGAGATGCTAGGACCGGAGAGAGACTAAATGGAGTGGGAGTGGCATCCATAATGTACGTGTGCTGTATCTGCTTATTATGTGAAAGACTATCTTGACTCCAGGTGTATGATGTTGGTCATTTTGCACAAACACTGTCTCCACAGTAACCAAAAAGTATGAGACACAGCATAAGCCACAAGATCGCTAAAAATTCATGGGTTCACTGACCTCTGAATTTAATTAATCATCCTGGATCTGAGACCCAGGCAACCAATAATCTAAATAAAATATTGAGCATTAAACTTGCTCTGCTGTCTGGATTCCAAATTTCTCGCTATTTAAAAAAAACCCAACTAGTCACCACTGTTGGTGATCAATTAAAATCACACCAGTGAGACTTCAAAATACATGGCATGTATTTCCTTTCTCTGAGCTCTCCCTACTGCATTTTAGCAGCATTTACGATAGTTTGTCATAATATAAATGAGAAACACCAGTGGTCAAATATTCATGAAATACTCTCTGATTTTACACATACAAATTGAAAAATAGAATTACTGTAATCTTCAGCTGTATGCATAAATTGCATGTGCAGAATTTGAAATGAATTTGAGGCTATTTGAAAATTCTGATTTTTAGATGACATTCATGAGAACTTTTCAATGGAACAGCAGAATTCCAGAGTGATGCACCTTTCACTGCCATCCTGATATAGGAAAGTTAGCCAAAATCCTTCATTTGGTGCCACTGTAGTATATGGAATAACATCCAATGAAATCAAACTTTTGCCAGAAGAAACCCTAAAGTAGCAGCTGAAAAATCCTCATTTTCTTCTCCTTCATGTCAACCTTTGTCATGCTGCTGTGCATATGAGAAGTAATTTATGGGTCCTTATCTGATAAACACTTGTATTTTCTCTCAATTTAAAACGCATCTCTTCAGAAAATCCCTCCTTTCTTTTCACATTAAATGCCCATCAGACTCTCCCTATCCTGAATTCTCAGGCACCTTGTCTCAGTTGGACTTTGAAACTGGATTTGTGAGGGCTGACCCTTGTGCCCCAGTCAGTCTTTCAG
This sequence comes from Dermatemys mawii, assembly GCA_007922305.1. NCBI lineage: Eukaryota > Metazoa > Chordata > Testudines > Dermatemydidae > Dermatemys > Dermatemys mawii. The sequence continues at coordinate 61,352,528 of ML677349.1, forward strand.
AGTTCAGTGGGACTGCAGATATCTGTCTGTGTGGATTAGATTACAGAGGCCTTGGCTTGTTGTCAACTGTGAGGGGCAGGGAATATGTACTTAGTGGGACTAAATTTGTCCTTTTTAAAAAAAGAATCACAAAAACATTGAAACATGAAAGTAGATGTATAAATAATCCAAAGAATTTAAATCTTCTTGAATACTTCTCTTGCCATGTGAAAGAAGAAGCTTATTAACAACATTCAAATGACCTCATCCAGACTAGTGATCCAGTGAATAGCTTTGGAAGTGGCTTCTTGCACATTACTTACAAATGATCAAAACAATGTGGTCCATAGTTCACAACTGGTATCCCCAGTCATAGTCTGTGTTGTCTCAACTTCCAAGAGTATAGTGAACAGATGATAATTAAGTTCTCTCTTTATGTTCTGCAAAGCTGCCTGTAAATTTGCTTTTTTTTCCCCCATTCAAGTCAAAAGATCACAGCTTCTGTTTGAATCTGCAAGAGAATGTGTAAATCCAAACAGGAAAAAGGAAACAAAAGAAGCACACCATTACATTTACAAGTATTAACTGATTTCAGTCTTCATTCTTCAGAATGATTTTGGTGAATAAAATAATTGGCTTGAATAATTTTGAGTCTAAATTTAAAAGTGGATGAGTGGACATTACTCGTCTAGTTATACAATGTGATCTTGAGGTACTTAATCACTTGCCTAGCTATAAACATGTAAGTAGTCCCACTAAATCCTTAATTAGGCACAATTTGCTTCTATATTCATAGGCATCACATTCAGAGCCCTTTGTAGCCTGTCTGAGGAATGGGAATGTTAATGGTTAAAATATTGAGACACTAAGGTCATATGTCAAGTCTGAGACCTCATTTCACCTCTAGGGAAAACTGCCAATTGAATATGTACTACATATGGTATTCGATTCTTAACTATCTAAGAAGAGTTTGTCATGGCTGATTATTTAAATGTATGTTAATTATTCTAACACCTGTCAGGGGTGGTCTAGAGATAATACTTAGTTCTACCTTGAGTGCCTAGAAGACCTCTCAAGGTCTCTTACAGTCCTATGATTCTATGTACGTAATATTTACACTGTATTATAAAAGCTCTAAGAACAGGGCAGAAACAGGTTAATGAAAGCTAGTGAAATAATTATAATAGTACATGACTACAATAAAAAAGGCGGTAGAAACTTATTTAAAAAAAAGAACTTTGGTAAGAAAAACAAAGATGCAAATCTGTGGCTCTGTACCTGGAAACCTCCCACTGCGACCAAGTGCAGTGCCAACCAGCCCTATGCAGACTCCAGACAATCAAAAGAAAATATGCTTATCCTTTCTGTGGTATACATATCTTCATTACGAAATACTTCTGCTTGTGGAGCAGTGTTTCTTAATTCTTAGCAGATAGGAATCTTTATATAGAAGCCTGTAAAAGATGGAAGTTGTTAAATGACTGTTTTTTGTGAGTTCATCATAACTGAAAAAGTGTGAGGCATAGAGAGGTACTGAAACCGTTATACATTATATTTTAATTAGGCACTTTTTAGAAGGAGAACTTGTTTTAAATTGTTTTCACATCTTTAATAACTGGTACGGTGCAATTAATTTCTGGTTTTACTGCAGTCTCTGGTTATGTTTTCACTATGGAGTTATCCTGTGCTATCTTAGTTCACGTGAAGCATCCACACTCCAGAGCCATTACCCAGGCCTGAGTTATGTAGCTTCATCCATGCAGGTGCTTTGTGAGGCTGTAGAACCTTTGTGAGGCTTTAGGACTTCTTGAGGGGATATCCCATGGCTCTTTGTATTTGCATTATGCTGAGCCACTGTATGGAATCTTTCACCATGTATTGTGGGAGAACTTGTCTGTGCATTCTGCTCTTAGCCTGCAAACTCATTACCATAAACCGCTTCCAACCAGTGGCAAGGTATGGATGCAGCTCAAGACAATTACGTGTTCCTACCATTGGCATTAATACAACTCTTATAAGAGCTAGGTGATGGTATTTTGGCAACAGGCGGCAGATGATGCAGGGAATTTCAGCAGTGCTTGTCTTCCTGAGAAAGCAGTGGCATGCAGGCATGGAGCAATGTGAACAGCTGATGTGAGTTTGAATAGCTGTGGAATCCCCCAGTGTTGACTGGCAGTTCTGGAGTGGGACTACAAGCACAGAGTGGTAGGACTACATAGTTGTGCAGACCTGGAATGACCAGAAGTGCCACATGCAGAAGGCTACCTCCCTGGAACTGTGTGAGGAACTCACCCCGGCTCTTCAGTCTCAAGTCATAGACATGAGAGAGTACCAGCCCTTAAGAAGGTTATTGTTGCCATTTGGAAACTGGCTACCTCAGACTATGACAGACTGGTGGCTAATCAGTTTGGTGTTCTCCATTACCATAGTGCAACTGACCTGTGGTTTGTGAAGCAGTTATTGCTGTGTTTTATCCCTGATTGGTGAACTCTGCTAATGTCCCCAAAACAATAGCAGGCTTTGAGCAAATTGTGATCTGGCCATTGAAAGCATATATGTGTCCACTGTCTGTCCCTCATTCCCTCCATGTACACCTGAAAATGTGCACTGGAAAGGATACTGTTTCCTCATGCAGGCCTTGGTCAGCCATAGAGGAGTTCCATGAACCCTAACATGGGAGGCACTTGCTAGGTGAATGATGCCAGAATATCCCAGAGATCTAGTGTTTTCAAACTGGACAATCAGGAACCTTATTCTTGCCCAGTAATGTGAAATCTCACTGGTTGATTGTGCCCACTGTTGTTTGGGGAGAGCCAGCCTTTCTTCTACTGGCCCAGCTTATGAAGCCTGACTCTGATCTCAGAGCACTTGGCAGAAGGTGGTTTACACTGAGCAGTTACAGGAAGGTGGTGAGATGTTCATTTGGCTGACTGAAGGTAAGATGGTGCTGCCTACAATCCCTTTTGGGTGCCATTGTGCATATACTGTTTATGTTGTAGGGGCCTGCTGTGCACTGTGCAAACTGAAAGGAGAAGAGAGGAAGTATATTTGCCATAGTGTGTCCATGAAAGTGCTGGATTATAAAACCAGTACAGACAGTTAGAAAGTGCACCTGTGACAACTGAAGCTGGGTCCAAGAGAGTGAGGGAAGTAAAAGAGGGAGACTTGTGATAATGTCACTGTAGTAATGTAAAATGTGAGCATGTCATTAGCATCATCTCAGTTTACCTCTGAGGTAATCAACTTAATCAATTTTAAGTATTGTTAATCTGAGTCTCTATTAAAATCTTGTTTCAAACTTCTCTTTTTTTTCCGAAGCATGTTCACACTGTAGAACTGAGCAGCAGTAATGATGTCTTTTAAAAATGGAAACCTTTTAAAGATTATATGGCCCAACTATCACAAACTGAAGACAGTGAAAGCAGGAAATTGGAAACCAAATGCAAGAGGCAAAGAAAATAAAACAAACCCAAAAGTGCAAGGTCCCATGTAATAAAACTGCACATCGTGCATCTGTTCTTCCCCCGCCATGGATGCAATGGAGTTGAGTGCAGCAGGTACATCTGTCCATGTGTACTTCCATTCATGGACTGCACAGACTGTCTCATTCTTAATTCTTAGCAGGTAGGCGCCTTTCTATAGAGTTGACTGTTGGCTACATAATGTAATATGGAACAGAGGTCATTGGACCAGGCTAGGGACTGTAGTTTGCTCCCTGCTGGTAATCATGCCAAGCAGTCACTCAAACAGTTCTCTTTGCTCCTGGTGGTCCTGATACTTCATTGCCTAGTCATACTTGTTATAGTCCATCCTCTTCTTTTCCATCTCCATTGTGGCCTGTGTTGCAACCTGGTTATGCCTGTTCTGCATCAGCTTCAGCCTTTCCAGTCCCAAGAGATGGCTGGACCTGCTAGCAATGTCTTTCTGCAAAATCTCTGGCCCTCTTTCTTTTCCCCTAATGATTGCGAATCCCATTTTCTGAGTGTCAGTTCTCTGGGTGGGTATCTTGAACACACACACACACACACACACACACACACACACACACACACACACA